>JAGDYQ010000002.1:6741772-6957281 GCA_021962125.1 Bulinus truncatus
ATTTTTATTATTATGGAAATTAAAATAAAAAACATTGAATAAACTAGTATCACATGCTAATTAAATAATAACAAGCATGGAGCTGTGTGAGACAAACGGTCGAAATCACATTTATACTTTATGCAGGAATGAAATAACGTCACTGCATGCACTTGTCTACAATATAAATGTAAACTATATTAGAGTTGTACATCGTAAATCGAATTTAGTGCTATGTTATGCAGATACAAAGTGTATAAACCAATTTTCTCAGTCTTAGAAAAGATAAGTATTGAACGTTTTTTTCACATAGTCAAAGAAAAATATTAGAAAATACTGTCACTGCAACAACTCATAGGGACAACATCTAAGCGAGATGATGATGGACTGATTGCTGCTTCTTAGATCATTTCTTTATTGATTGCAAGGTCCGGAAAGTCGCATACTATTATTTTACTTATTTTACCTAAGTGAGGTAAAAGGCACAGTTTTGCACAAACCAGCTTTTGATATAATAAAAATAATTCACTGAGAATAATACAGTACAAAGAAAGATTGCCGAATCGGCTTAGTCCGTAGAAAATTCTTTATGTTATTACTTTAAAGTTATGAATTTTCTATACAGGCTGACGAGTCTACTATACTAGGAAACGAAGCTTTACTTTTAGCTTATGTAAGATTTGTAAAAAGAAAGAAAAATTTTGTCAAGATTTATTGTTATTTGTAAATGTTTGGAAACAAAAGGTGAAACGTTACTTACTGATTAAAAAGATTGTTCAATGTAAAAGCTTTACCCTTGACTAATACCATTTCTGTTGCTGCTGACTGTGCTCCGGCAATGGTAGGAAGATAAAGAGGCTGTCTGGCATACTTAAAACAAGCTGCACCAAATGTATTTTTAGTGCATTGTGTCATTTATTGACATTCGGTCGCAAAAAATTCTTAGTGAACGTTTGCATAGATCACTAGATTATGTCATTAAAGCAGTTAATAAAATCAAAAGGAATGCCTTGAATGAGAGATTATTTTATCAACTTTGTTGGAAAAATGACGAAGACTATAGTCATTTACTACGTCACACAGAAATACGTTCGCTTTCTAAAGGTGCATGTTAAAATCGATTGAATGCGCTCTTTGATTCAGTGTTGGAATTCCTGTAAAGCAAAGACAATTATTTGCGACATAATTTAACATAGCCTATTTGACTGATTCATTTGACAAATTTAACGAAACTAATTTGAACCTACAAGGTGACAAATTAAATTTAATTAAAGCTAAAAGCGTAAGGGCTGCATTTGTGGCAAAACTTTTTCTGTGCAAACAAAACTTGGAAAGAGGATAATTTTTTCAGTTTCGAAATATTTTGAATTACAAAATAAAGTTGAAGATCAGCTTGCTTACTGTCAAGACTTTACGGTTCTTCATGCCTGAACCAAAGATTTTAAGACATTTTAACTTGGATATTCCCGGCTGGGCGTAGAACCCTTTCACGCTTAGACACAGATGAATCCTTACTAATACAGGAGCAGCTTATTGAAATATTCACAAATGAGGAATTTAAACCAATCTTTAAACAAAGGTACCACAAATTCTAGTTATAAAAAGATATCCCAATTTTATATTCCACATTATGGGTTATTGTACTGAATTTGTTGACTGCTTTTCCGCCTTACTATTTGGTAGAATGTGGATTCAGTGCCGTTATGAATTTCATCACACACAAACACCAAAAATAAAACATTGAGCTGGACATAAATACACTCATATAATCCACAAACATTAAGCTGGACATAAATACACTCATATCATCCACAAACATTGAGCTGGACATAAATACACTCATATCATCCACAAACATTGAGCTGGACATAAATACACTCATATCATCCACAAACATTGAGCTGGACATAAATAAGTACACTCATAACATCTCATCAAGTTCATCCACGTCATTGTTTATTTTAATTTAAACGAAAAATATAATTTCAATAAATACTTTTCAACAAAATGTTGTTTTTTTTTAATTTCTAATTTTCATACCATGCATTTATGCAGCTTTTTCACTATGGGGGTCCGTGGGCAAGTTTTGACTATAAAAAGTTTGGGAACCACTGATCTAACCAGTGGAAAAGCCTGCTGAAGCTGGCTGAACGAAATCCGACAGAAGGAATAACAAAGAAACATACGAAATACTGCAATAGAAAAGAACATGTGGCCTTTATTGCCATGAACAGAATACGATATGAACAGAAATAACAAAGAAATGTATGAATTGCTGTAATAGAAAATAACATTTAATTTTTATTGCCATGAACACAATACGATATGAAAACTACCTGCGAGGGAGATACAAGGTTACAACGAATACACCGCACGATATGAAAACTATCTGCGAGGGAGACACACGGTTACAACGCATACTCCGCACGATATGAAAACTACCTGCAAGGGAGACACACGGGCTAGACGATTATGTATTTAAGGATGTGAAAGCTAACCGGATGAATAAGTAGAATTAGTTAAATATAGAGCTATATTTATGTACTATTTAGTGGAATCGCCTTTAAAACTTATTTTATTCATTCCGTGCTCACAACGTTTCCATATTGTCCACTATATTATCTAACTGGTTTCACTGCCTACTCACATGTCTATATTTACTAGTACGTCACTCCATGGGATTGACCGGTAGAAATTGAGTTGAAAAGGGGAAATAGTAGCAATTTTTTTTTGTTGTTTTAACAATATTCTCATTACTTCCCTTGCGTAAAAACAGTGAATTGTTGCACAATACTATACATATAGGTCACTAGTACATCAATTTCATTGACAGGTTTTTTTTTATTTGTATTAATTCTTTCATAAATTAAAAGTTATTTTCTTGTTCATGCACAGTGTAAAAATAATAATTCCATTATGCAAACAAATAAAAACGGACAATCCACTGATGTAATCGGGATCATCTGAATGGCATCAATATATTACAGATAAAAATTGCTCCGAGTTTATATTTTTATCTGCACTCAAGTACATATTAACTATCGATTATCTGTTCATTCATAACACTGTATTCTAAAAAATGGTGAAAAAATCAAATTGGGTCCGGATGATTTGACTTCTTCTTGAACACTTGATGCAGAGGCGTACCTAAGGTTGGGAGAGGTGGGGGTCCAAATTCGAAAGCCCCCCCGTACCCCAGCTTGAGGGGAACCCCCAAATAATTTTTTTTACATTAACTATGAAGTACATTATCTCATGTCATGGTGTCGAATGTCAAAATGCAGGACCTCCCAAAGAGGCCAAGCCCCCCCCCACTCCACCCGGGCCCCAAATGCCTAGGTTCGGCACTGACTTGATGGCGGACTGCCTGTATGCTGGGGAGAGGGTGGAGTTAAATCGCATTGATTTACGTCTCACCATGGTCGTTAATTAAATATTTATGCATTTTTTTAAATCAAAAATTACTAAACTGGGTGAAGTTTACAAAATCATCTCAGGAGAACTGTTTGTGTTATCATTTCAGGAGAACTGTTTGTGTTATCATCTCAGGAGAACTGTTTGTGTTATCATCTTAGGAGAACTGTTTGTGCTAGGAAATATGTAGATTCTATACAGCCACTTTTAAATATTTTTTTCTGGAATATATTAGGCTCACTAGAGTGGAGCCGTTATTTCTTTCTGGGGGGCCTTAGCAGAGGTACATTTGGTGCCCTTAACAGAGGTACATTTGGTGCCCTTAGCAGAGGTACATTTGGCGCCCTTAGCAGAGGTACATTTGGTGCCCTTAGCAGAGTTACATTTGGCGCCCTTAGCAGAGGTACATTTGGCGCCCTTAGCAGAGGTACATTTGGTGGCTCTGGGTGAAAACTAATATTTCCCCTCCTTGTCAACTTGTAATTTTTATTTTTTTTAGTTTTGAATAACAAAAGGCTAAATTAAATGTCACTACATTGTTGAGTTATTACAAAGTAAAAGTCACGCCAGAGCCCCCCCCCCCATCCCCACCCTTTAAAACTGGAGGCCCGTAGTATGTTTAAAGGAAATTTTATAATAGAAGAACATTTGACTCCAAACATGCATACTAGCACACAAACCTGTTAATACCACCACCACAACAAAACCATACATTGCATCACACAAACCTGTTAATACCACCAACATTGCTAAGACGTTTATACGTTTTATATGAGTTTTGTTTATACATCACAAAATGGTACCATCATGCAATCTATTTATACTTGGCAAAATGGTACCATCATGCAATCTATTTATACTTGGCAAAATGGTACCATCATGCAATCTATTTATACTTGGCAAAATGGTACCATCATGCAATCTATTTATACTTGGCAAAATGGTACCATCATGCAATCTATTTATACTTGGCAAAATGGTACCATCATACAACTTCACTCCTTTCAATTACAAAGACCTGTGTGCAACACCTGTGTACAACACCTGTGTAACCAAAACTATTGCCACCAAGCTCTGGTGATTCAATAAAACCATACATTAAATCTACCAGTGTATGTATAGCATAGATTATGGATATTCCCAGCACATGAATTAAGTCTACCGGTGTCTGTATAGCATAGATTATGGATATTCCCAGAATGAATTAAGTCTACCGGTGTTGGTATAGCATAGATTATGGATAATCCCAGCACGTGAATTAAGTCTACTAGTATTTATATAGTTTAGTTTGTGTATAATCCCAGCATATAACGCTCATAGGCTAAAGATACTAAGTGTCCATGTGTGTCTGTTAATGGAATCAGGAAATGATTTTAAAAAAAAACATAAGAAAAAAAGCCAACTCAACAAGAAGCTGCTATCTGTAACTAGCTCTTTGGTACGGAGGGAAAAAAACACTTGCATTGATTTCTTCAGGTAACTTAACAGCTGTTGAATATATTCCAGATAATCAATATCTCACATGATGCCGGGGTCAATTTATCCGGCGTTTACAACAGTTAGCTTCCTTTCTCGCGGGACAAGTGAAATCTACGACCACATTGAAATATTCATTGTCTAGCAACAGACAAAATGAGCACTGCACAACTAAATCGATAAACCAAAAAGAAAAAAAAAATAATAATTGCGCATTCTTCTATTTTCTATTGATTTTGAATTTCTGTGTGAATAGTAAATACAACTATGGTAGCCATGTACGATTGATTCATATTCGTATATATAACGGCTACATGTGAACGTCAGACTGGTTCTATGTTCACAAATATTTTTTTAATGGCCTCACATCTTGCATTCAAATCGGTGCATCAAGTTTATAAAAAAAAATCTAATAAAATAATCGCGATTTGGGTTCTGCGTTAAATCGAAAGTAAAGAATGAATACAACAGTATTCCAGTTTAAAATACAAAAAATCGGATCTGCCCGAAACCAAAAATAACCTGTCCTACCGATCAAGCCTAATGGAATATAACTATATACAAAGGTTTTGCAGGGTACAACTAGTAATATAGAATGCGCATCATTTTTTTTAATTCCTCTACCATTAATTTAAAAAATATCGCCTTAATGTTATTGGCTTTGTTAATAGAGAAGTACCTAAATATTGATAAACATATACAATAGCAGTCGTTTTGAAAAGAATGACTTCCGAATTATATAGTACTAAAATACAATAATACATGTTGCAACAACTGCGACAATTTAAATAAATAATATTATAAGACAACAGAATGTTAAATTGATAATAAAATGTCTGCTCGGCCTTAGGAAAACTAAATTATATTATTTTCCGTAATTCCGAAAATTGAGTATAAGGAGATGCCTGGCAAAAAAAAATGATCTAGTTATATAAAGCAATAACATTATTAGTCTGACTCAAAAATAACGAATAGGGCGGAGTTCGGAATAATGAATCAAAATCAAGTTGGGGTACCCTTATATGTACAATATATTATTTGGTCATAATAACGCGTTTCACTTTTATAATACAACGACTTCTTCTGTATTAGAAGTAACGAAAGTTGCATATATTGTTCTTACGGTCATGGTTTCCCCCAATTTCACTGTTTCCGCAATAGCTATTCATATGTATTCAATATTCTCAGCCCGAGACCCCACGCGTACCCCTCCAAACCCCACGCGCACCCCTCCAAACCCCACGCGTACCCCTCCAAACCCCACGCGCACCCCTCCACACCCCACGCGTACCCCTCCAAACCCCACGCGCACCCCTCCAAACCCCACGCGCACCCCTCCAAACCCCACGCGTACCCCTCCAAACCCCACGCGTACCCCTCCAAACCCCACGCGCACCCCTCCAAACCCCACGCGTACCCCTCCAAACCCCACGCGCACCCCTCCAAACACCACGCGTACCCCTCCAAACCCCACGCGTACCCCTCCAAACCCCACGCGTAGCCCTCCAAACCCCACGCGTACCACATGTTGAGAAGCACTGATTTGACCGAATGAGCGATCTCTAAATTAAAAAGTCAACTCAAGAAACATGAGAATTCCAAAAAACGCTGGAATTTTTCACACGACGAATTATCTTCCCAACTGAACATACTAATTTAATTCTACTAATTTTGTGCTTTAAAAAAGGGCTAAAAAATATTCAGTTTAATACCCTGTCGTCTGCAAAGAATATAACAAACAAACAGTTAATCATGTTTGCTAGAATATAACAACACACAGTTAAACATGTTTGCTGATTCCAAAGAATATAACAACACATAGTTAAACATGTTTGCTGTTTCCAAAGAATATTGAAAAAGAGGACAACACATGATTGGGACCTTAAGAAATAATATGTGTTTACATAATTTAACTTATAACATCCTTAATAATACAACATTTCATATCACCACTGTATTACACCTTCTAAAACTTTCTAGATTGTTAATGACCTTCGTTATCCAAGTAAATTTCCGGCTCAAAAGTTCCAGCAGGTAATCCCATCTTAACAGCTTCTACATTTATGGCTTTAATTTCTTTTTTTTTTTTCGCAACATCAAATAGTTTTTTTTCTTTTTAATAAATGCGTGTTTCGTTTTAATCTAAAATAAGAGATTGTGTTCCGATTTGACCGTAAACGGTATTGTTCTGTTTCGAACTTCTACTTCAAGAAAATAACTCAATCAAGCATAGAATGAACTACTTATATTAATTGATAATGTGTTTAACATTACAGCTAGACAAAATGATTTTTTGTAGCATAGGCTGTGTGACTTATGTGAATGATATTCTAATTTACTTGTTGATGCATTACACGTAGGGTGGGTTCTCCGAGCAAACCATTGCTCCTTTCTGGCAACCATTTAAAAAGTGAATAAGTAATGGCCATTTAGAATGGGTTTCGGATATTTGTTTGACTTGATACTCTAGTGGCCCTTATTCTATTATGGCCCTTAATACTATGGTGTGGCCATAGTACTTGTTTGGCCTTAATACTAGAGTAGCCATAGTACTTGTGTGGCCATAGTACTTGTCTGGCCATAGTACTTGTTTGGCCAAGGTACTTGTGTGACTTTAGTACTTGTGTGGTCATAGTACTTGTTTGGCCTTAATACTAGTGTGGCCATAGTATTTGTTTGGCCTTAATACTAGTGTGGCCATAGTACTTGTGTGGGCCTCGTACCTATGTGACTTTAGTACTTTTATTGGCCATGAGTTAAGACGTTCCTATATGCACACACACACACACATACACACACATACACACACGTACACATACATACAACTAACATAATTTCATACAGACATAGACTTATACATACACATGTAGGTGTAAAGTCAGTGTTTTCATATTTTCAACCATTTGACAAAACCGAAATTTTCTTTTTGGCATTTATTTCCTTTGCACTCGATAAATCCCAAATTGTCCATTTGTGTTTCTGGTACGAAAATAATCGGTTTTAAAAAACAAAGCAATTGATCAGTAATGAAAAAATAAAACATGAGGGGAAAAAAAAGACAAAAGAATATTAAAAAAAAACAATTTGATAAACTGTATTGCCAAGCAAACAGGTCATGAATTATTCAAATGTTGGGTAGCAGCAGGAACTATTTCTTTTGCAGCGGTTCTAAAAATATGAACTCATCATAGCTACTTGATTCAGTATTCTATGAAGTGGTTTGGTTGAGTTCACTTCCCATCACCTTATTAGTTTTAAAACCTCGAACTGTTGGTTTATCAACAACCAGTATGGTTACTATGTGTGTAAAATAATATTAAGGCCTGGTAGATGTACTGGTGAATATACTCTCTCTCTCTCTCTCTCTCTCTCTCTCTCTCTCCCCCCCTCTCTCTCTCTCCCTCTCTCTCTCTATCTATCTAATTATCTCTATCTATCTCTCTCTGTCTCTCTCTATCTCTCTATCTATCTATCTCCCCCAAGACTTATTCAAATTGTCAAAGCTGTGTAGTATAGGGGTGGGCAAAGTACGGCCCGCGGGCCGCATGCGGCCCGCCAGACTATTTTATGCGGCCCGAACGCATGTACATATTGCGATCATATATCGATGTTTTTTTTTCTTTGTTTAGAACTTTCGCTTTTTCTTTGAAATTGTATTCTGACTATTTGATTAAAATCTAGAAATATTAAATCGGTTTTATAGCTCTAGATAATTATTTGTAATTACTAGCCATTAATTAACATCCCTATTCGAAAATGTTTTTCTTATCAAACGGGAGAGGCTTTTGTTATCAATTTACATTTTGAAAGGTTTTGAAAAGATAAGTGACAATTTGATTCACCAACTTCGAGATACAAGCAAAGACTTTTTGTGGTACAGAGAGTACAGAGCTTGGACGAAAGTATCCGATTCAGCAAAGTTGTTTGTTTGTATACGGGGAATAAACAATCGTTTTGAGATTACTTAGTGTTGAGCCACTCAAAGGCACAACCACAGGCCAGGATTTATTCAGTGCTGCTGAGACCTGTATTGAAAGAAGTGGGTTGATGTGGAACAGGATCGCAAGTGTAACTACTGAAGGAGCGCTTGCTTTATCTGGAAAAAAAACGTAGGTCTGGTGAAGTGGATGAATAATAAAATTAAAGAAAAATATCATGACTATACAATTGTACCTTTCCACTCTGTCATCCATCATGAAAGTCTGCGTAAAGCTGCGTTGTTATTAACCTAGCTGTCATTGTAATAAACCTCATCAGCGCAAGGGCACTTAATCACAGACAGTTCCAGGCACTGCTTAAAGCTTTGGAAACTTAAACATTCTGATATAAACTATCACAGCAGTGTCCGCTGGCTTAGTCTGGGCAAGATATTGAGGCGAGTGTGGAATATCAAGGAAGAAATATTTATGTTCCAGGAGATGAAGGGTTTTCTTTGTGACTTTGTTACTAACATTGTTAATGAAGAGAGAAAGTCAGACTTCATGTTTGCCATTGGCATTATAGAAAAGTTGAATGAACTGAGTGTCAAACTTCAGGGCAATAGCTTGTTTGCACATGAAATGTATGTGCATGTTAAATCATTTCATGCAAAACTCTCCTTGTTCCCCAGGCAAGCAGGTGAAAACAGGTTTTGCTATTTCCCTTTGCTGAAACAGAAAAAAACGTACTGCTGAAATGGCTGACAAGTACAAGGCTCAGTTGGATGCCTTGGTTGTGGAATTTGAAAGGATGTTCCAAAACTTCAAGAACCTGGAACCACTCTTTAATATCATCAGTTCGCCATTTTGTGCAGAAGCTGATTCAGTCCCAGAGGATATACGATTAAAGCTGCTTGACCTACTAGTAAGTTATGACCTGACTGAGAAGTTCAGGTCAGTTTTTCTTCTGGAGTTTTATGGATGTTTGCCAGCAGCGGCATGTCCACACCTAAAACATTCTGCTGCCAAGCTTTCGTCACTATCTGGGTCCACATACATTTGTGAGCAAATGTTGTTGTTTTTTTTTTTTGTATGAAATTAAACAAGTCTAATAACAGATCGATGTTGACTGACTGCGCTTTAAATTCTATCATGCGAATCACTAACAGTAAACTGGTTCCACAGTTAAAAAACATTATCCGAAATTGTGAACAGTTACATACCTCTTATTAATTATATTTATACTACAGTGGTCAGCTTGTATGTAAATTAAGTTCCATTGCCTTCATAAATTTATGACCGGTAACAAAAAACGTGTGTTGAAATAATTATGAATAGTTAAGTCTTATTACCAAATTAGCACTGTTTTGATTTATTTCGTATTTTAAAACGAAGTGTGCATGTGTAATATAGTGTAAAAGTGAAATAAAATGAGAAATATATGGTTATTATCCTTAATTAATATTTCCATACGTTGTAAATTGTAATTAAAGTAGGCACAATATTTATGCGGCCCGCCGATAACAATCAAGTTTTCAATGTGGCCTTCCGTAGAAAAAGTTTGCCCAACCCTGGTAAAGAATAACATGTTTTTAATTTGCCCGCTGCTTTTCTTATTATGTGAGAAGTGAGTAAAGTAAGAAGTTGTGAATATTTTCAACCTGCAGTCTGATTTTCCATCTTAATTTGACTTCATGTTAAATTAGGACTTAAGTAAAAAAGTAAAGTTCCCTTCTTAGCCCTAACGGGCCTTCGGGGCAGATGAAGTGTAGAATTCATCTGTTTCTATAACCTCGGCATATGAAGGGATTGTGTGGTTAGCACAACGCCCAGCCGCCTTTACTTCTCCAACTTAAAGTCAGGTACCCATTTAAAGCTGGGTGGACTTGTGGGACGACTTTGCAGCAAATTTCAACAGGAAAAATTACCGAGGATCGAACCCAGGACTCTCAGGTCGACAGTCGAGTATCTACACCGCTCGGTCATCCGTCCCACTAAATAAGAACATACAAATCGATATTTTTTCAGTTTTAGTTTTCTATAAAGTTTTGAGCAAGTATATAATAACGAGAAAAATAATTTTTAAAACAGTTACTGCAGATTTAAGTATAAATATCAAAACAGATACTAATAAAAATATCAACATAAATATCAAAATAAGTATTAATATCAATCTTTGAAAAAAACAACTACTTTTCCCCTTCCTCCTTTCAGAAGCAGGTCATGTTGTACAGACAAGCTCATTAATTCATTGTTGGTCTTTTGTTTATGCACCACATCATATTTCTGAAACATAATTGACTATAACAACAATGAACCTGTAGTGTAACTCAGCCAATATTCAATTTTTTTTTGCAATCACACCGTGTTCTGAGTTAAAGACATCTATCAATCATACTGTTGTCTGAGTTAAAGACCTCTATCAATCATACCGTGTTCTGAGCTAAAGACCTCTATCAATCATACCTTGGTATGATTTAAAGACCTCTATCAATCATACCTTGGTCTGAGTTAAAGACCTCTATCAATCATACCTTGGTCTGAATTAAAGACCACTATCAGTCATACCTTGGTCTGAGTTAAAGACCACTATCAATCATACATTGGTCTAAGTTAAAGACCTCTATCAACCATGCCTTGGTCTAAGTTAAAGACCTCTATCAACCATGCCTTGGTCTAAGTTAAAGACCTCTATCAATCATACCTTGGTCTGAGTAAAAGACCTCTATCAATCCCTTGACAAATAATAACAGTTTATCGGCAAATATCGCCCATTGATTGCATTTCTCACAAATGCTTCTGTTTTTATTGGGCTCACATAGTGCCATGGCATATATATATACGTAGTGTATTGTGGCTGGCTAGAAAGAAATGTTTATTAAAATTCACTAGAAAGTAAAAAAACAAAATAAAAACACTATATCATTCAAAATGAAAGCGTGGGGGCCCATCATAATGTATATATTATTTGTTTATTTATTGCTACTTATCGACAGTGCTGGAACGCCATCATGTCATAAAGAAATAACACTGAATAAAAGGTACAGTAAACAAAAGTACAGTAAACAAAAAGTACAGTAAACAAAAGGTACAGTAAACAAAAGGTACAGTAAACAAAAAGTACAGTAAACAAAAGGTACAGTAAACAAAAGGTACAGTAAACAAAAAGTACAGTAAACAAAAGTCTACGTAAAAAAAAGATGCCGGAACGCCAGAACAAAAGCTAATCCAAAATACAAAGACGTATTTAGCTCAGTATTTTGTAATCAACACGGATTTTAATTTTAGTAATTAAAATTTACATAAATATTTGTATCATATAATGATTATAATGATTATTGTACCGGTGATTGGGGGTCGTTGTTATTTTTTTATATACAACCTTAAGGCGAACTTTCTGCCATTACTAAAAAGTTAATTCATTAACATTGTGTATTGTCATGTAGAATTTACTCGCGTGTCAACTTAGTCTTTTCAATAAATTATAACAGGTCCGAAATTGAGTTACAATATGTGCAAACACGCACAGCCAGTCAGACACAGATGGTGAAACTACTTAAAAGCTAATAAAAAGAAATTCTGGTCTAGTTTGTCATAGCGATATTTAATAGTAACATTCAAAGTGCAATGTGAATGAGGAAAAAAGAACATCTTGTAATGATTAAAAAATTTCGATCATTAAAAAAAAATCAATTCTAGAATGTATATAGTTTAGGCTATTTATAGTTTGAAAATGAAAAACGAAAAACAAATAATAATATTAGTAATTTTGAAAAAAATGAAAACTGAAAAATATTCCTCTAAATCAACGCAAATGGAACAAATTCCATTATGTCTACTGGTGAATGAATCAAAGGTCATAAATTAATGGCTTTAGAAGTGTTTACAATAATCCCTATGCTCATGGACACTGCCCAGAGCATGTTTGAGGGGGGGGATATATACAGAGGGGGGGGGTGAAGTTGATCAAGTGGCTTGTTACAGATTCTAATAGAATGTTTATACTTAAATAGAATGGAATATGAGTTAATTTCCATCTTCTTTTTTTACGGTTCTGACCTTCCTCTTCCAAGAAATGTGACTAAAAAATTAATTAAACTAAAATAAAAAGACCAAACCACTGTTATCGATTAAATGTTTACCATCACAGCAGAAGTCATTGAACTCATATTCGTAAACAAATCACCATAGAATCAATAAAAAAAATAACAACACAATTTTTAATTTGACTTGACATGAGCTGCTTACATAAAACGAGCATTTTTTTTTCTACAAACATCATTTAATATTTTTGAGTTTTGGAAAAAAATGTAATACTTTAGGCTTCAGGTTGTTTTAATTTGAGTATAAATATGACATAGAGCAGGGGTGGTGAAACTTTTAGAGTCTTGGGCCACATTGGGTTCGTAAACATGACAGGCAGGCCGGACCTAAAGCAGTTGGATAGGATGTTAAAAATATAAAGTCATAAAAATTAAACGTCAGAATATAACATGCTAGTGATGGGCTTCAATCTGAAATGAGTTGCGGACCGCGGTCCGGATTAAACACTCCGGCGGGCCAGAATAGTTTGCCCATCGCTAGTCTAGTACCAGTAGACTAGATAGCGCCCAGATTTTGCCCATGACTAGTCTAGTACCAGTAGACTAGATAGCGCCCAGATCTTCCCCATGGCTAGTCTAGTACCAGTAGACTAGATAGAGCCAAGATTTTGCCCATGTCTAGTCTAGTACCAGTAGACTAGATAGCGCCCAGATTTTGCCCATGTCTAGTCTAGTACCAGTAGACTAGATAGCGCCCAGATTTTGCCCATGTCTATTCTAGTACCAGTAGACTAGATAGCGCCCAGATTTTGCCCATGTCTAGTCTAGTACCAGTAGACTAGATAGAGCCAAGATTTTCAAGGCGTATTATTAAATTTGTTTTAGTAAAATGTCTCAATAAATATGGTGTAATAGGAAAAACAGATAGAGTTGTTTATTGTTAGTATTACTCTTTTTTTTCAATTGGCAAAAAACATTGTATGTCTGCAATAGTCTAAATACAACCCCAAACTGCTGTAAGATCAATACATTCAAAATACTATTTGTCTTGTCAAGATCACCAGAAACCTAATCAGTGTTGTATCATCCATTAGGAAACAGTTTATGTTTAAAGTTGAATTGGAAGAATTCGTTTAGCCTGGGGCCTCTCTTACGTATAAACAAAGCAGGGAGATGCATGGGGTCCCTGCTAACGAATCAGGGAGTTGGATGGGGTCCCTGCTTACAGGGAGATGGATGGGGTCCCTGCTAACAAATCAGGGAGATGGATGGGGGCCCCACTGCAGGGGCCCTTTCAAGACTAACAGTCTAGGGGTTCAGGGGACCCCAATAGTCAAAGGATTATTAAGAGCCCAATATTTGTACTCGGTGGCCTATACAGACCCAAAATATACATTTGGCTAGTATCCTCAAATTTAACTTAGCCTTGCACCTCCTAAATGTATCTTTAGATAGAATCGCCAAATGTGTATTTGTCTTGTGTCCCCTAATGTGGCTTTGCAATGGACCACCAAAGTACCTTGGCCAAGCCCCCACCCCTCCTGCATGTACCATAATTAACTAGACTAAGAGAGTTAGCCGTGGACACACAGTCAGTCGTGACAGGCGAGTGTGAGCGACGTGACGTATACACTGTCAGTCGGGACAGTTTTCGTATGTGATTGAAATTCCTATGATGTGAGTTCATCCAAAAGATATATTGCCGTATTCATTTGTTAACTTGAACATTATTTGTTATGAGAAAAGACAGAAAAAAAAAATGATTTTTTTAAAGGCATGTTTAGAATTACATTTTAAAGAAAGTCAAAAATTTAGAAGTAAATTGGTCAATAAATTTATATCATCATATAAAAATATTATGTAACTGTAACAAACAATTTAACCATTAAACATACGTCTATACATTTACAATGTCAACACTTCATCAACAAACTCTTTGTTCACCAAATCTCATCTGTCAGACTTGGCTCCGCCATAGTTCATAAAAACCGACTGAGCTGGTTTGACAGTTATAGGTGCGTGATCAGGTCGTAGCTTCTGGATGAGTAGTTTAGAATGTTTGAGCAGAGATGCTGATGTCTGGACATTTTCTGCCGCGGCTGACCCTGGGTCATCGATGGACGGTTTAGAATTCTCATCAGAGTTTGAAATGTCCGCGTTCCGATGTGCGGCCCCGCCTCCTCCGAGTCCACGCGGGGTCAACATTTGTTTTTTCTGCTCCAGTTTTACGTTGACCATGTCCAGTTGACGCTTGCGTTCTTGTTCAACCCTGTCCTCGTGATCTTCTAGTGTATTAAGCAGATGGGTAGTGTCCAGATGGTGGAACTAGAAGGCAAATCAAAATTAAACTATAAATAAGTCAATGTATCAAACTATTCATATTACAAAATGCAAATGTTTTTTTTTTATAAATAACCAAAGTGAGAAAATATAAATGTGTGGGATTGAAATTTCGTAAACGTCGCTTACTTTTCTTAGCTGCTAATGTACATTTTTACATAAGAGAATTACTGCAAACAATTTGTATTTTTTACTTAATCAAACTAGAAGTGTTTTATATCTCTATACTTATAAGACGCATTCGTTGTCTGTCTGTCTGTCTGTCTGTTCCCTTATAACTCAAGATCCAGACAAACAAATAATGTGAAATTTGTTACACATACACATAATTACATGGGGAAGGTTATAGGACAGGTTTCGTTTCATCTCGATGGGTAGTTTAATTGTAATTAATTTTTTTTTTATTTTAGTATCTCTATACTTATAAGACGCATTTGTTATCTGTCTGTCTGTCTGTCTGTTCCCTTATAACTCAAGATCCAGACAAACAAATAATGTGACATTTGTTACACATACACATAATTACATGGGGAAGGTTATAGGACAGGTTTCGTTTCATATCGATGGGTAGTTTAATTGTAATTAATTTTTTTTTATTTTAGTATCTCTATACTTATAAGACGCATTTGTTGTCTGTCTGTCTGTCTGTCTGTCTGTTCCCTTATAACTCAAGATCCAGACAAACAAATAATGTGAAATTTGTTACACATACACATAATTACATGGGGAAGGTTATAGGACAGGTTTCGTTTCATATCGATGGGTAGTTTAGTTGTAATTAATTTTTTTTTTATTTTAGTATTTTACTATATTAAAGTAATCTCGACGGCGCCATAAATAAAATTCATCTGTGACGTCATTTCCCTATGATCGAATAGAACTTGCGCGCTGGTGCTGTATTGTGCCTTTGTGATACAAAGAATTGTTGATGTTTTTTCATGCTCTCTGATGTGTACAGTTTGAGGAAGGTAAAGAAATGAAGGATTTTAGAAGAAGTGTGAAGCCATAATAATAAGTATATATATATATATATATATATATATATATATATATATATATATATATATATATATTAGGGCTGTTGATTAAACTGCTTTAATTTGCAATTAACGCGTCAAAAAAATTTGCGATTAAAATTTTTAACGCAATACCTAAATGCGTTAATTTGACCAAAATGCTGAAAGTTCACTAAATCGATAAATAACGGGGGGCAGGGAGGGAGAGAGAGGAAATGAGGGAATGAGGGAGGGAGGAAGGGGGAGAGAGGAGGAGGGAGAGAGAGGTGGAAAGGGGAGGGAGGGAGAAAGGAGGGAGAGAGGGTGGGAGAGAGGGAGGGGGAGGGAGGGAGAGAGGGAGGGAGGGAGGGAGGGAGAGAGAGAGGGTGGGAGAGAGGGAGGGAGAGAGAGGATAAAGAGTGAGGGGGGCAGGGAGGGAGAGAGGGAATGAGGGAGGGAGGAAGAGGGAGAGAGGTGAAGAGGGAGAGAGGATGAGAGAAATAGGAGGAAGAGATAAAAAGAGAGAGGGGGCAGGGAGGGAGAGAGGGAAGGAGGAAGGGGGAGAGAGGGAGGGAGGGGGATGGACAGGGGGGAGAGAACGAAGGGGAAAGGGGAGAGGGGAGATGGGAGAGGGAGGGTGGGAGGAAGAGAGGGAGAGAGATGGGAGAGAGAGCGAGGGAGAGAGATGGGAGAGAGAGCGAGGGAGAGGGAGGGAGAAGGAGGGAGAAAGGGAGGAAGGGAAAGGGAGAGAGGGAGGGAGAGAGAGGGAGGGAGAGAGAGAGGGAGAGAGGGGAGGGAGGGAGAGAGAGAGGGTGGGAGAGAGGGAGGGAGAGATAAAGAGTGAGGGGGGCAGAGAGGGAGAGAGGGAATGAGGGAGGGAGGAAGAGGGAGAGAGGTGAAGAGGGAGAGAGGATGAGAGAAATGGGAGGAAGAGATAAAGAGAGAGAGGGGGCAGGGAAGGAGAGAGGGAAGGAGGAGGGGGAGAGAGGGAGGGAGGAGGATGGACAGGGAGGAGAGAACGAAAGGGAGAGGGGAGATGGGAGAGGGAGGCTGGGAGGGAGAGAGATGGGAGAGAGAGCGAGGGAGAGGGAGGGAGAAGGAGGGAGGGAGAAAGGGAGGAAGGGAAAGGGAGAGAGAGGGAGGGAGAGAGAGGAAGGGAGAGAAGGGGTAGGGAGAAAACAGAAGGTAAACAGAAAACCTTATTTTAAACCCGGGCAAAGCCGGGTACTTGCAACTAGTTGTTTTAGATAGGGAATATATAGATCAGTATGTGCTGATATTATGCAACTTTAATAAATTATAAATATGACATTTGAGGATATTTTTATTCGAGTTAACTCAACCATTCGCTTAACTAAAGGAAACATTTTAAAATTAACCAGAGTTTGTCAGAGTTTGTGATCTTAAATTTTGTATCAAGGGTTGGACTAAGTGCAGATAAAGACAGTTTATATAAATGAACACAAATTAAATGTATCATTTAATGTGAACAAAAGAATGGGAGCATAGCGCGGGTGGGTTCAAGCAGATTACCCACTGGCCGTAGCTCGTCCATGTTTGTATTGCCTATGTTTGTATTTCCTATGTTTGTATTGCCTATGTTTGTATTGACTATGTATTGAATATGTTTGTATCGCTCATGTTTGTATTGCCTATGTTTGTATTGACTATGTATTGAATATGTTTGTATTGCCTGTATTTGTATTGCCTATGTTTGAATTGCCTATGTTTGTATTGCCTATGTTTGTCTTGACTATGTATTGAATATGTTTGTATTGCCTATGTTTGTATTGCCTATGTATTGCCTATGTTTGTATTGCCTATATTTGTATTGTCAATGTTTGTATTGCCTATGTTTGAATTTTACTTGTTTGTATTGCCCATGTTTGTATTTCCCATGTTTGTATTGCCTATGTTTGTATTTCCTATCTTTGTATTTCCTATGTTTGTATTGACTATGTTTGTATTTCCCATGTTTGTATTGCCTATGTTTGTATTGACTATGTATTGAATATGTTTGTATTGCCTGTATTTGTATTGCCTATGTTTGTATTGACTATGTTTGTATTGCCTATGTTTGTATTTCCCATGTTTGTATTGCCTATGTTTGTATTGACTATGTATTGAATATGTTTGTATTGCCTGTATTTGTATTGC
Source organism: Bulinus truncatus (assembly GCA_021962125.1). Taxonomy (NCBI): domain Eukaryota; kingdom Metazoa; phylum Mollusca; class Gastropoda; family Planorbidae; genus Bulinus; species Bulinus truncatus. The sequence continues at coordinate 6,760,094 of JAGDYQ010000002.1, forward strand.
CTATGTTTGTATTGCCTATGTTTGTATTGCCTATGCTTGTCTTGAGTATGTATTGAATATGTTTGTATTGCCTATGTTTGTATTGCCTATATTTGTATTGTCAATGTTTGTCTTGACTATGTATTGAATATGTTTGTATTGCCTATGCTTGTATTGCCAAAGTTTGTATTTCCCATGTTTGTATTGAATATGTTTGTATTGCCTATGTTTGTATTGCCAAAACTTGTATTTCCCATGTTTGTATTGCCTATATTTGTATTGCTTATGTTTGTATTGCCAAAGTTTGTATTTCCAATGTTTGTATTGAATATGTTTGTATTTCCTATGTTTGTATTGCCAAAGTTTGTATTGTCCATGTTTGTATTTCCCCAACGAGAGATGATATAGATTTGTGTTAAAAGAAAAACACTGGGTTTATGTTTATTGTACTAAATTATACAACCAACCATATTACTAGAGATACATAATGTCCATATATACTCACCCTGTCATATTTAACACCTGGACCAGCAGGTGTCACTGGAAGCTCCAGCTCCAGCTGTGTGACGCTCGCAGAGACAGTATGTAAGCTGGGGCCCCCACTTGAGGTGACAGTGTGTAGATCGGGGCCACCACCGTACCTGGAAGGGCTCTCTGTAACACTGTGTTTCTCCGACAACAGTGAGCACATGGTAGATGTGGACTCGGTGGACTCTAGAGTCTTGTGGCCGTGGCCACCAGGGGAGGTAGTCTCTGGTGCCAGGCCAGAGTCTATTGACGGGTTGTCGTCCTTTGTCTCGGCGGCCCTCGGGGTGTTGATAGAATTGAACGTCGTCTTGCTCCGTTTGACGTTCTCCGTCAGCTTGTTGATGAACTCTTGAGCTTTTTGATTCTTGAGAATCAATTTTTTCTGCAGCTCTTCCTTCTTGGGTGGCGGCAGCCTCACCCTGGACTGCGCATGCGAATAGTACAGAGTAAAATTGTTGACAACTATCGGAACAGTGAACGCCACCGTCAGCACGCCACACAGCACGCACATGGAACCAATCAGATATCCCGCCTCAGTCCTGGGGACCTTGTCCCCGTATCCCACGGTTGTCATGGTTACCAGCGCCCACCAGAACCCGATAGGAATGTTTGTGAACGTGCTGTTCTCTGCATAGAATATGACGCTGGCAAACAACAGGACGCCGGTAAACAGAAAGATGACCATCAGCAGCAGCTCCTTTGTACTCACCTTGATTGTGTAGACGAGGATTTTAAAGGCGGTGTAGTGTTTCATGAGCTTAAATATTCGAAGCACGCGAATAATTCTCAGTGCCAGCACGGTCTTGATGATCTGCGAGCTTTTTTCCGTCGGGTCCACGGATTTGATAATGATGGACGCGAAGTGCGGCAGTAGACACATGATGTCGATGATGTTCAAGGGCTGCTTCAAAAATTGAAGTTTCCGAGGGGAAAAGTAGAAACGGCTGAGGAATTCCAGGGTGAAGAATCCGGCGCTGATGTAGTCCAGGATGACCATGGCGTCGTGGGGTTCGGACTCGGTGAACTTCAGCTCGTCATTGGCGTTGAACCGGCAGCAGCAGGTGTCCGAGGAGGAGAAGGTGGTGGCGCAGGAGCTGGATGAGCCCCCAGATGACGTGACGTTGAAGCCGTCGAGAGGGGTTCGAAACCAGTAGTGGGTTTCCAGGACGAAGACGCCGATGGACAGGATGACGAAGAACATGGAAGTTATGGCGTAGAACTGGGAATAGTACACATGATATTGATTATGATAGTGATAATCAGATGACACCATTCATAGAGATTATATGATACAATGAATGTCGTCATCAGATCTATCTTCATAATAATCTTATTGATATTGTTATTGCAATGTGGGTGATAATGCCTGATAATATCTTTTTCAACGAACAATTAAAATTTAAAAAGCTAACAATATCACAAGATTGTATATGAAACTAAGATCTGAAGGAATTTAATATTTCCCATATGAACTTAAAATGTTATGGAGAATGGGGTATCAAATTTGTAATTATAGGTGAGACATAGCGGGTACTTTAACCATGACTTGAAATATCCCGTGGTCCTTACCGGAGATTAAACCCAGATTCCATAAAGTTATGTATTATTTATATATATATATATATATATATATATATATATATATATATATATATATATATATATATATATACTTATAAGACGCATTAGTTGTCTGTCTGTCTGTCTGTTCCCTTATAACTCAAGATCCAGAAAACCAAAAAACGTGAAATTTGTTACACATACACATAATTACATGGGGAAGGTTAAAGGACAGGTTTCGTTTCATCTCGATGGGTAGTTTAATTGTAATTAATTATTTTTATTTTAGTATTTTACTATATTAAAGTAATCTCGACGGCGCCTTAGATAAAATTCCTCTGTGACGTCATTTCCCTATGACACATTTTTAAAAGAGGGGTAACTCCCGGAAACTCCAATTGTAAACATGATGAAATCAATAGTCATATCTATTTACCTATCGTTTTATGTATTCGGAAGATTAAAATTAAAGGTGCACTATAAACCGAAATACGTTAATTAAAATGTTTCTGTGACATTATTAACATTATTAATACAATCTCAATGCGTAGTTTAATTGTAATTAATTATTTTAGTATTTTACTATATTAAAGTATCCACGTTATGGGATCGCCTTCACTATAAATAAAAATCGCGCACCAAGTGAATGTGTAATTGAACGGACGGTGAAGAAAGGGCTAGGGACGGGAAAAAAAAAATATTGTTGTTTTTTTTTTCATGCTGCAAGTACCCGACTTTGCCCGGGATTAAAATAAGGTTTTCTGTTTATTTAAGAAGCGTAATTTGACGTTTAATTGTACAGAGAGAGGGAGGGGGGGGAGAGAGATAAAGAGAGAGGGGGCAGGAAGGGAGAGGGAAGGAGGGGACAGAGAGGGGTAGAGAAGGAGGGAGGGAGGGAGAGAGGTGGTAGGGAGGGAGATTAATGGGGAGAGGGAGGGTTGGAGAAAGAAAGGGAGGGAGGGAAAGAGAAAGGAAGGGAAAGAGTAGGGAGGGAGATAGAGGGGAGGGAGTGAGAGAAAGGGGAGGAAAGAAGAGAGGGAGAGAGAGGATGGGAGGGAGTGAGAGATAAAGAGAGAGAGAGAGGGGGCAGGGAGGGAGAGAGGGGGAGGGAGGAAGGGAGGAAGGTGGAGAGAAGGAGGGAGGGATATAGGGAGAGAGAAAAAGAGAGAGAGAGGGGGCAGGGGGAGAGAGGAAAGGAGGGTAGGAGGGAGGGAGGGAGAGAGGGAGGGAGGGGGGTGGACAGGGGGGAGAGTGAGAGAGGGAGCAGGGGGGAGAGGGAGCAGGGGGAGAGGGAGAGAGAAAAGAAGGGAGGGAGTAGGGAGGGAGATAGAGGGGAGGGAAGGAAAGAGAGGGTGGGAGAGAGGGAGAGAGAAAGAGTGAGGGGGCAGGGAGGGAGAGAGAGGGAATGAGGGAGGGATGAATGGGAGAGAGATGGGAGAGAGAGGGAGGGAGAGGGAGGGAGGGAGAAAGGGAGGGAAAGGGAGAGAGGGGGGAGGGAGGGAGAGAGAGAGGAAGAGGGGGAGAGAGAGATGGGAGAGAGAGGGGGGAGAAAGGAGGGAGGGAGAGAGGGGGTAGGGAGGGAGAGGATGGGAGAAATGGGAGGGAGTGAGAGATAAAGAGAGAGAGGGGGCAGGGAGGGAGAGAGGGGGAGGAGGAAGGGAGGAAGGTGGAGAGATGGGGGACGGGAGTGAGAGAAGGAGGGAGGGAGATAGGGAGAGAGAGGGAGATGGGAGAGTTAGAGAGGGAAGGAGAGGGAGGGAGGGAGAAAGGGAGGGAGGGAAAAAGAAAGGGAGAGAGGGGGAAGGAGGGAGAGGGAGGGGGAAGGAGAGAGGGGGAGGGAGAAAACAAAAGGTAAACAGAAAACCTTATTTTAAACCCGGGCAAAGCCGGGTACTTGCAACTAGTATATCTATATATCTCTATACTTATAAGACGCATTCGTTGTCTGTCTGTCTGTCTGTCTGTCTGTCTGTCTGTTCCCTTATAACTCAAGATCCAGACAAACAAATAACGTGAAATTTGTTACACATACACATAATTACATGGGGAAGGTTATAGGACAGGTTTCGTTTCATCTCGGTGGGTAGTTTAATTGTAATTAATTTTTTTTTTATTTTAGTATTTTACTATATTAAAGTAATCTCGACGGCGCCATAAATAAAATTCCTCTGTGACGTCATTTCCCGATGATCGAATAAAACTTGCGCGCTTGTGCCTTTGTGATGCAAAGAATTGTTGATGTTTTTTCATATTCTCTGATTTGTACAGTTTGAGGAAGGTAAAGGAAAGAAGAAGGATTTTAGAAGAAGTGTGAAGCCATAATAATAAGTATATATATATATATATATATATATATATATATATATATATATAGAGAGAGAGAGAGAGAGAAAGAGGGGGAGGGAGAGAGAGATAAAGAGAGAGATAAAGAGTGAGAGAGAGTGTGGGCAGGGGGGAGAGAGAGGAAAGGGAGGGTAGGAGGGAGGGGGAGAGAGGAGGGAGGGGGATGGACAGGGGGAGAAAAGGAGGGGGAGAGAGGGAGCAGGGGGAGAGGGAGAGAGAAAGGAAGGGAGGGAGAGAGGGGGTAGGGAGGGGAGAGAGAGGGGAGGGAGAGAGGGTGGGAGAGAGATAAAAAGTGAGGGGGGCAGGGAGGGAGAGAGAGGGAATGAGGGAGGGAGGGAGGAAGGGGGAGAGAGGGGGAGGGAGAGAGAGGTGGAAAGGAGAGGGAGGGAGAAAGGAGGGAGAGAGGGGGTATGGAGGGAGAGAGAGGGGAGGGAAGGTGAGAGGGAGAGGATGGGAGATAAAGAGATAAAGAGAAAGAGGGGGCAGGGAGGGAGAGAGAGGGAAGGAGGAGGGAGGAGGATGGATGGGGGGAGAGAAGGAGGGGGAGGGAGAGAGGGAGATGGGAGAGGGACGGAGAGAGATGGGAGAGAGGGAGGGAGAAAGGGAGGGAGGGAAAGGGTGAGAGGGGGGAGGGAGGGAGAGAGAGAGGAAGGGAGAGAGGGGGTAGGGAGAAAACAGAAGATAAACAGAAAACCTTATTTTAAACCCGGGCAAAGCCGGGTACTGGCAACTAGTGTATATATATATATATATATATATATATATATATATATATATATATAGGGAAACAATTTAGTTAATATTTAAAAAGGAAGAAAGCGACAAGAGACAACGGATGCAATAACTGTGTTGTTATATAACAAACTTTTCCACTGTAAAAAAAAAAGTATTGGACCAATATCACAACATTAAATTGGTGTATAAGGGCATTGATAAACTGGCTGGTGGTAATACATCTTATAATTTAGTAATCACCTATTGATTTGGATGAGGATAGGTTGTTGTGCGGTGTAGAGCGAAAATAAATACGACCTTGGGATTTTTCAGTTATGGGTAAAAGTTCCCAAGTACACCAAACTTTGGGGAAAGTAATGTCAGCTGGGCGTTGAGCTAGTCATACAATCCCTTAATATGATGTGGCGACTGAAACCTAAGACTTCTACAAATAGCTATTATGGGCTTAATGTGTGTGTGTGTGAAGTCCATGTAAGGATGAGATAAACCACTAATGGGACTGTTTTTATGGTGCCCTTCTTTCATCCTCACCATAGCCGATAGTGCAATAGCCATGGAGATACCACGGGAGACATGAAGGGAACTTGAGCCAAGACCTGAAAAATTTCCTTGGTCCTCACCGAAGATAGAACCAGGTACCTTCAGGTTGACAGGCGAGCGCTTTACAGCACGACCATCCGTTTCCTCATGGGCTTAAGGTAACATTACTTATTGTGTGTGTGGGGTGGGGGGGGGGAGTTGAAGGGGGAAGCTCACATACCTTAGCTCCCTTTGACGATGACGGATCTTCCAGAAAGATCCAAACTCTTTTTTTAAATTCCGTGTAAGCCGTCGGCTTGTCTCCAAAGGCTTCGGGGTCCATTTGGAAAGTGAAGCTGTCATCAATGGCGGCCAGTGTTTCTTTGTTTTCTTTAAATCGGTTGTAGTGGCCCCAACAGCAGGGCTCAATGTCCAGTTCTGTGAAGCCCCAGTATTCCAGCTCCTGAAATAGTTCGCAAGTAAATAAATTGACTAGCATAACATTTAAAGAAACTTGTATTTTATTTTATAAGGAGCAAAGACTGTGACGTACAGAGTTTTTTTTAAAGTTATTGTAAGTGTATTCATTTGGGCCTCGGGCTAAATGTCTATGTGGGGAGGGGGCACCACGGAAGACACAGGTAAGTGATCTCACAGTGCTCAAAGCCCTCTTCCCTAACCACACACATACACACACACAAACACATACACAAACACACTAGCCAACTTAATATCTGGGTGAACGTGGGAATTTTTACCATGATTCTAAACTCTAGAGAAATACCGAGTCCCTTTGCAATCTCCATACCACACGATCAAACTTATCCGGGCTGAATATTAAGATGCTAATCGAAAGACGTCTTTGTAATGTTCATCTCTCGGCTCTATATTGACTCAGTACGTCATTGTACTTAGCACACAGTACTATAGTTAGCTATTTTGGAGCCTTGTGCGAGTTACAATTTATTTTGGCGCCTTCCAACAAACTTGCAAGTGCTGAAACATTTAAACAAAGTTATTTCAGCGCATCTCCCTAGATCAGCACCCTGTGTGACTGCCCAACCGCACTCCACTCCACTACGTTACCGACAGGGTCTGTAAAAATAAACTTTGATTAGTGTCATTAGTAATTTGTCCAATCGCCACTGCCATCAAGTCCAAGCGAGCATCTACGTCATACTCAGTGACCATGGAAAGTTTGGTCCAATGCATTAATTCAGCAAACAATCAATTCAGATTGTTTCTGGTTACTTGTCATTTTCATTTCCCTAAGATTTGTTTGGCCAGTGGGTTGTGCAAATGTTGTTCAAATGTTGTGCAAATGTTTTAATGCTTGTTCTGTCTACACTGAATGCTTCATTTAAATCAAACAATGTCAATAAACGATAGAAACCTGGGACCGTGACATTTGTCACTGTCAATTAATGATCAATAAGTAGTCAATTTGTGGTCAACTAATGCTCAATTACCGGTGAGATTTCATTTCAAATCAACGAATTTTGTCAATTTACCTTTATTTCATGTTGTTAAAAATAAACTTTTTTATATTGATTTAAATAAAGCTGATTACATATTTCATGATTTCAAAAATGTATTCAGCCTATGTAGCATTAAGAAGTTATCATAACTCAGTGGCAAGATGGGAAGTTGTGTGCAGGGTGCGTGCATGGTGCGTCCACTGCATGTCCACTAAGTTTAAAAAAAAACATTAACCTAAAAGTCTAGAGATTGTTTCTTTTTCACTTTGTAAAGAGGTATTAAAATGGATGACATATTTCAGGAGTAAGTACTGGGGCCTCACAGAACTGGACATTGAGCCCTGCTGTACTGGACATTGAGCCCTGCTGTACTGGACATTGAGCCCTGCTGTACTGGACATTGAGCCCTGCTGTTTGGTTAAAATTAACAAAAGAGACATTGATGACACCTTCACTTCATTCCAAATGGACCCCGAAGACTTTGGAGACAAGCCGACGGCATACATGGAATTTAAAAAGAAAGTTTGGATCTTTCTGGCAGATCCATCTTCGTTAAAAGGAGCTAAGGTATGTGCCATCCCCTCTTCCCTCCACTTCCTCAATTCGATAAGAAAAAAAAGCTCACTCAAGCCCCCTAAGGGCTCATTTGGGCAAATGAAGTGTAGATTTCATCTGTTACAGTAGCCAGGCATATTGAGGGATTGTGTGGCTAGTACAACGACCAAATCAAAAAAAAATGTCATTGTTACAACATGTTACATTCAGTGAACGTACCCAATCTAATATGTTTTGTTTTATTTATGTAACACTCATATATTTGAAGTAACGGACCAGCCAACCCTACACTTGCTTTAAACTCTGATAACATTTGTAAAAGGTCATTAATAATTATAAGATAGATTATGTGGCCATTTCTATTGACAGGCCTATATATCAATACATTTTTTTTAATATTACAATTCTTTCTCATTTTTTTTCTTTTTTTTTATCTTGCAGTTGTGTGTCATAGTAATGGAATGACCAGTCTGGTATGATGAACTGTCTGTCATAGCCGACCGGACTCAATAATTGATGTGGTTCAATGATTCCAGTGTTTTCTACACAAGGATTTCAATAATTGGGCGTGTCAATTTTAATGAACTTAAGCGAATATGAGACATGTAGTGATATACATAGTATAGTTCAATATTTGCGGGCCGTCAGTCATCCTGCTGTCGTTGACAATGAACATTAATTTTTAGAAAACGATTTTTGGACAGAAACAAATTATTATGTACTCGATGTATCATTATTAAAACAGGATATATTTCATCGTGACATCACATATATCAATCAAGATTGAGATATATATCATGACATTACATTGACCAGTCTAGATCTGGACAATGACATTAGATTGACGAGTCTAGATCTGGACAATGACATTAGATTGGCCAGTCTAGGTCTGAACAATGACATTAGATTGGCCAGTCTGGATCTGGACAATGACATTAGATTGACCAGTCTAGATCTGGACAATGACATCAGATTGACGAGTCTAGATCTGGACACTGACATTAGATTGGCCAGTCTATATCTGGACAATGACATTAGATTCGCCAGTCTAGAACTGGACAATAACATTAGATTGACGAGTCTAGATATGGACAATGATATTAGATTGGCCTGTCTAGATCTGGACAATTACATTAGATTGACCAGTCTAGATCTGGACAAAGGGAAAACATTTGATCCTCCAGAAGTTAAAAGGAAGAAAAAGACATCTAGACATATTTCACGACATTAGATTGGCCAGTCTACATCTGGACAATGACATTAGATTGGCCAGTCTACATCTGGACAAAAGGAATCTTTCATAATACTAGACGATTTAAGTTGAAGAAGACATCTGGAAATATTTCTCATGACATATTTATCAGTCAATATAGGTAAAAATGTCTTAATCATGACATTTGTACTTTCTGATCAAGTTATCTTAATTATTTTGTCGTGCGTTTGATCTAACGTATCAGCACATTTTGAACTGTATTTCAATAGGGAAATGACGTATTTGAACTATTATAATAAATAACGAAAAACAAGTAAGGTGTTTAGTTTCAAAAGATTTATACTTCACTTCTTTATTATCTTCATTCCCAGGTATACACTTTAAGATTCACGAGGTATATGGCCAATATTGCGTTCATGCAATTGATTATTTGACCAGCATAAAAAAAAAACTTGTTCTAGTGAGTACCTGGCCACAACAACTTCAGTGGGAAATTGTGGCAGGAGTCCGTCACTTGATCAATATATTGGTGTGTACCATAGTGCAAGGTCAACACTGTGTCAATAAACTGACGTCACGGGAAGTGTCCAGATGGTGTTGATCTAGGTGCCACAGGCAATGGCATCCAAAAGACAACAGAAATGTCAGAAGTGGTAGAGGCGGGGGTGGAGTACGTCAATAAACAGATCGTTTTGAAAAAAAATTATTTACCTTGGAAATGTAAGGGAATTTCCATTGTTGAAAGCGATCTCATTATTTACAAAAATACAGCTTGCGGGCCCTCCATACCGTCCATACCAATGTTTGAGGGGCCCTACCGACAGATGTTTGAGGGGCCCTGCAGAAAGATGTTTGAGGGGCCCTGTCGAAAGATGTTTGAGGGGCCCTGCTGACAGATGTTTGAGGGGCCCTGCCGACAGATGTTTGAGGGGCCCTGCCGAAAGATGTTTGAGGGGCCTTGCCAAAAGATGTTTGAGGGGCCTTGTCGAAATATGTTTGAGGGGCCCTGCCGAAATATGTTTGAGGGGTCCTCAAGTCACAGGACTCCACTACCTACGACCAGTTTTATAGTCATGTGTAATAAAATCAGAAGCCTACATAAGGATGTGCAATTGTGGATGTCTCTAACACACCCAGGTTGCACATATATGCTGTATATTGAAATGTTGCTGTCAATACTTGAAAAGATTAAATCAGCGTTTAGTTGAATAAAGAAGTTACAATGGCCACATGCATACTGAAATACAAAGTTAATATAAATGCGCACTTTTTAAAGTCTCAAACTGTGAGTCATACTATAGCTAGTCATACTAGATTATCCTGTCGATGTTTTTATAACATTCAGGATAAATTGTTATAACAGTAATTGTTTTTAATTATTGATCGATCTAAATCAATGCTTCAAAAAGATCAAATCATTAATTTAAAAAAAAATCATCTGCTTTCTGAAATAATGGCGCTGACTGAATTCTGGTGTCTGTGTTTAATATTTTGATTTATTGAAGAAATAAAAATAATATCTTAGTATTTAACGTGACAGGGCCGTTGTGAGGGAATGGCAGCCTAACAATTGTCAGGGGCACTCAACAATAGTCAGGGGCACTCAACAATAGTCAGGGGCACTCAACAAACGTCAGGGGCACTCAACAAACGGCAGGGGCACTCAACAATAGTCAGGGGCACTCAACAGTAGTCAGAGGCACTCAACAATAGTCAGGGGCACTCAACAATAGTCAGGGGCACTCAACAATAGTAAGGTGCACTCAACAAACGTCAGGGGCACTCAACAATAGTCAGGGGCACTCAACAATAGTCAGGGGCACTCAACAAACGGCAGGGGCACTCAACAATAGTCAGGGGCACTCAACAATAGTAAGGTGCACTCAACAAACGTCAGGGGCCCTCAACAATAGTCAGGTGCACTCAACAATAGTCAGGGGCACTCAACAATAGTCAGTGGCACTCAACAAACGTCAGGGGCACTCAACAATAGTCATGGGCACTCAACAATAGTCAGGGGCACTCAACAATAGTCAGGGGCACTCAACAATAGTAAGGTGCACTCAACAAACGTCAGGGGCACTCAACAATAGTCAGGGGCACTCAACAATAGTCAGGGGCACTCAACAAACGTCAGGGGCACTCAACAATACTCAGGGGCACTCAACAATAGTCAGGGGCACTCAACAAACGTCAGGGGCACTCAACAATAGTCAGGGGCACTCAACAATAGTCAGGGGCACTCAACAGTAGTCATGGGCACTCAACAAACGTCAGGGGCACTCAACAATAGTCAGGGGCACTCAACAATTGTCAGGGGCACTCAACAATAGTCAGGGGCACTCAACAGTAGTCAGGGGCACTCAACAATAGTCAGGGGCACTCAACAATAGTCAGGGGCACTCAACAAACGTCAGGGGCACTCAACAATACTCAGGGGCACTCAACAAACGTCAGGGGCACTCAACAAACGTCAGGGGCACTCAACAATAGTCAGGAGCACTCAACAATAGTCAGGGGCACTCAACAGTAGTCATGGGCACTCAACAAACGTCAGGGGCACTCAACAATAGTCAGGGGCACTCAACAATAGTCAGGGGCACTCAACAATAGTCAGGGGCACTCAACAAACGTCAGGGGCACTCAACAATAGTCAGGGGCACTCAACAATAGTAAGGTGCACTCAACAAACGTCAGGGGCACTCAACAATAGTCAGGGGCACTCAACAATAGTCAGGGGCACTCAACAATAGTCAGTGGCACTCAACAAACGTCAGGGGCACTCAACAATAGTCATGGGCACTCAACAATAGTCAGGGGCACTCAACAATAGTCAGGGGCACTCAACAATAGTAAGGTGCACTCAACAAACGTCAGGGGCACTCAACAATAGTCAGGGGCACTCAACAATAGTCAGGGGCACTCAACAAACGTCAGGGGCACTCAACAATACTCAGGGGCACTCAACAATAGTCAGGGGCACTCAACAAACGTCAATAGTCAGGGGCACTCAACAATAGTCAGGGGCACTCAACAAACGTCAGGGGCACTCAACAATACTCAGGGGCACTCAACAATAGTCAGGGGCACTCAACAAACGTCAGGGGCACTCAACAATAGTCAGGGGCACTCAACAATAGTCAGGGGCACTCAACAGTAGTCATGGGCACTCAACAAACGTCAGGGGCACTCAACAATAGTCAGGGGCACTCAACAGTAGTCAGGGGTGCCGTAGTTTTCATAATTTGATGAAGCAAAATTTGGGATGAAGGGGGCAGGACTGGCCTCCGTTGTCAGAGTTTCAGAGGAGCCCCAGAAATCTTGGCTACGGCCCTGGAAAGACACACATACAAAGTTCACATGTATAAATATATATCACGTTAAGTATATATATATATATATATATATATATATATATATATATATACATATATATATATATATATATATATATATCGGCAGTCCGTGTGTACTCAGGTCTGTAGAAATGTCCGTGTGTATATATGTATATATATATATATAGATAGATAGATATATAGATATATATATATAGATATATATATATATATATATATCGGCAAAATATCTGTTTCTTGCTCAGCGGCCAACTATTTCAATCATTCCCTGTTGTTGTTTTTCTAACATGTCAAGTCATCCCCGTGGATTCAATGCAAAAACAAAAACAAATGGCTCAGATCAAAAGTATCGCTCAATAAACACTGAATTCAATTAACAGTTAGATCTTAATAAATTATTCCTATCTCTGTCAGTTTTAATTGGCTTTGATTGGATAGAAAGATAAACAGACTGAAATACAGTCCGACTTGGAGGAAGATCGGTGCTTAATACTTTGGTGATGGGTAGATTCAGAAATGTGTGTAATAGGCTAAATATATTTATAGTATACACCATATTTTAAGAGGAAATGTATAACTTTATTTTACTACCTACATTTCTGCATCATCAATAGCATTTTTATCACAATAGGTAGGTTGGTGAATTGGGTGGGTAGCTAGATGGATGTATGAGTTCGTGGGTAGTTGGATGGGTGGATAGTTGGATAAATAGATAAATGGATGGATGGATGGATGGATGGACGGATAGACAGACAAATATGTAGACAGGCAGATAGATAGATAGATAGATAGATATATAGATAGATAGATAATAGATAGATAGATAGATAGATAGATAGATAGATAGATAGATAGATAGATAGATAGATAGATAGATAGATAGATAGATAGATAGATAGATAGATAGATAGATAGATAGATAGATAGATAGATAGATAGATAGATAGATAGATAGATAGATAGATAGATAGATAGATAGATAGATAGATAGATAGATAGATAGATAGATAGATAGATAGATAGATAGATAGATAGATAGATAGATAGATAGATAGATAGATAGATCATTATAATAAGAAGAGTCAGACCTGTATAAATCCAAAATTGTTAACTATAAAACCCAATCCATCAATGTAAACTGCATAACCCAATCTATTAATCTATCACTACAACCCATTCCAATTTTGCAATGTCCAGAAGACAGAAAAATCACATCGATTTTTTTCAACTTAACAGAAAATCATTTAACTGGTTGGAGTTATTGAACTGTATCTATTCAATTGATCTAAAAAAAAAAACAAGCTGATGCAGTACAGGATGAAGAATATTGAGTTCTTCACTATAGGGTGCTGGTGATTCTTATTTTGTGGAACAAAATGACTTAATTAAAGGAAGAACCATGTTGTTCTTGACCCTTATTTACAAACATTTGGGTATTACAATAGACCTTAAATGTAAAAATAACATTTGAATCACTGTAATTTGACAAAGTGATTGGTTGTTATATAAACTGTATATGTGAAGCTACTAGGTCCGTCCGTATACCGCCTGTAAGTGTAAGGTTGTCAACTCCAAATATCGCCTGTGGAACTAGATAGCTATACCTGTTTAGCGTTATTAGTTGTGAGGTTGCTAGCTCAGTATTTCGCCATTAAATGTAAAGTTGCTGGCGCCATACGCTGCCAATAATTGTGAAGTTGTTGGCTCCATACGCTGCCAATAATTGTGAAGTTGTTGGCTCCATACGCTGCCAATAATTGTGAAGTTGTTGGCTCCATACACTGCCAATAATTGTGATGTTGCTGGCTCCATACGCTGCCAATAATTGTGATGTTGTTGGCTCCATACGCTGCCAATAATTGTGATGTTGTTGGCTCCATACGCTGCCAATAATTGTGATGTTGTTGGCTCCATACGCTGCCAATAATTGTGAAGTTGTTGGCTCCATACGCTGCCAATAATTGCAAAGTTTCTGGCGCCCGCTGACCTGATCTATATTTTTGCCGCCTGGTTCCCGCGTAAGGCGATAATTGACCAAACTGAATTAAGTCAAGAATATAAAGTGTGAGTCTGTAGCATATCGATTTATTCAAAATTAATGGCGGATACCAGCTTCAAATGGCACCAATCCATTATAGTTGTTTATATAGGCAATTCATGACGGAATGTGGGCTCATTCCCTAGTGAGTACATTGAATGGAGGTTAATGAAATAAATCAAAAAAGGGGGGGGGGACTTACGTTACGCATGACTTCTTGTATAAAATCTACAAAGGAGTCAATTACATTAAATTGACTCCAGCTTTTTTTAGTATTATTAAAATCGATAATGAAATGTGGATCTAGATCGTCAAATATGTAATCACCTGATCAGTTAGATCAACAAACAGAAAGACTGATAAGTAGACAAACAAGTTGTTATTTTAGAGCGATATATAAACACACACACACCACAGGTTGAATTATGTCATTAGAAGCCCCAGGCACAGAAGGAAATATTAGATGGATCCTTATAAATAAGAAAGACATCTGTTTAAAGTTGGGCTCTGTAGGAGCCCTAAGCCCACAACCTGTGTGCCTGTCCTTAATAACACTGATAAGAAAACAACACATGGGAAAAATTAGGGAAGACTTTAAGAGGGACAAATTGCAGGGGGTGTCGCCAGCTAATTTTGGTCCCATAAGAACACTCACCATATGAAGCCCGTCCCCCCACCCCAGACAACTCTAATCCAAAAAATTTTCTCCCTTGTTTTTTTTTTGTATACAAGATAACTGTAACAGACGCATCCCCAAAGGACATTAGAGTTCTAACAATTTCTTTAATGCACATCTTTGTGAAAACCCTGCAAAAAATCAGACTATCAGCTATGCATAGACACATTTATACATTCAGATGAATGGAGGGATTGAATGGATGGATGGATGGACTGAATGGATAGATGGATTGAGAGATAGATAGATAGATAGATAGATAGATAGATAGATAGATAGATAGATAGATAGATAGATAGATAGATAGATAGATAGATAGATAGATAGATAGATAGATAGATAGATAGATAGATAGATAGATAGATAGATAGATAGATAGATAGATAGATAGATAGATAGATAGATAGATAGATAGATAGATAGATAGATAGATAGATAGATAGATAGATAGATAGATAGATAGATAGATAGATAGACAGACAGATAGATAGATAGATAGATAGAAAAAAAGGTTAGGTGAACCTAAAATGGACAAAACTAAATAATTTAACACTCTCCAGCCCAGTGTGCACCAATTGTGCAATATTTAATTTAAATCTCTATTCTTAAAATGATTGTATCCTGCCAAACATTTCGATAGTTTCCTCTGTTGAACAATTGTTGTTGTTTTTTTTTTGCCTGTCGTAATATGTGTTGTCTGCTGTTTGTTTCCTTGGGGGGGGGGGGGTATTATTATTATTAATATTATTGTTTTGTGTGTATCCGACGTTTGCGTTTTACCTATCATCAAGGAATTCATCTAAAAAAATGGTTTCTAGAAACAATAGATCCGATCGAATGATTGTGTTGGATAAACAGCTTATGACAAGCGACATTGTGACATTGAGAAACAATCATCCGTGATGACAAATCTCTAGTTTTAACGATCAATACACACAAAGAAGATTTCTGCTCATAAACTTCTACCTGCCAACTTGAAGTCCTTGTACCAAGGTACAAAAAAAATAATAATGATAAATCTGCATTTTTAACGAGAATTGATTGAAGGACCGTTGAGAACTCCATTAGGGACAGGCACGTTGAGTGTTGTGTGTAGGCCCGTAAGCCCGTGTCAATTTCGTGCGTATGTCATGTAAAGAGGTTAACTTCGTGAGGATGTCGTGTAAAGATGATAACTGTGTGTTAATGTCATGTAAACATTTTAACTTTGTTTGAATGTCATGTAAAGATGAATATTTAGTGTGAATGTCATGTAAAGATGATAACTTTGTTTCAGTGTCATGTAAAGATGATGTGTATGGGATGTATAAATCCTAACTTCTTATATAGCTGCAAATGTACCTGTTAACTTCCCATGGGTGTCATGCATAGATCATAACTTCAATTTGAGGCCTATGTCAAGATAAGATGTACCTTCGGTTAGTGTTTATATTGAAACCATTCACTGAGCACCAGCGGCTCCCAACCTGATTAAGTACAACCTAAACGGTACCCGTGAATACTAATGATACATTTGATAAATTCAATCACAAATATATTGCTATAAATCAGTCTGTCGATCGCCCTAAGTAGAATAGATCATTAAATGAGACCGTCAATGGTGAAATGATTTATGTCCTGCTCTAGACAAATTTGAAAACATTAACAGAAGAACAGCCTTGGTGCACGATAGTTGCTTATTGCGGGGGGGGGGGGGGGGGGATTGTTTCTGATAAATTAGAGTGTAATAAAAGAGGTTGGAATCAATCGGGGAGGGGGGATGCGAAAGCTGGGGATCCTTACAGGAATAAATATATCCGGTAAAGTCCTCAATAAATAAAACAAGCAATTAAGCCTGTTCCATTCTGGACACAGGACGTGTTAGCGCAATTTCCTGTTATGTATCAGTACGTTTGTTAGCTTTCAGTAAATATTTGTAAATTTTTGGAAATGTTTATAAATTCAATTGTGTAATGCATATATCTGTAAAAAAAATATTATAAAGACGTTTCTTTATATTTGAAAAAAAAATTATTTTCTCTTAAATCTAACTACAAGTGGTTTGTGGTTACTGAAATAGGACTCATAATTGAAAACATTCGAAATTATAGTCATTTAATCGTCCGAAAACTCCGTCAATTGTTGCATAGCTCTGATACTTTCAATTAAACTCAGAACACAAGTTTACTATTTCATTTGATGAGTTTCTTAATAAATCTTGGTGAAACTACGTGCTGCAGTATTTCGCACCAAATGAATGGGTTATTGAACGTACAAGGTGTATATATAATATATAAGCCCCTTAGGAGCCCTGAAGCCCGGCCCTCAGAGGTCCTATCGCGAAATGAACTTTTGATGTACACATGGCAGGCCAAGACCTACAAAATGATATATACACCATGGGTCTAGGACTTATGGTTGCTGAGATATAGGGCGCTCCATTATTAATATAGCTTATATAGTAAAAAACGGTACTTTATAAGGCCCCTTTTACGGCCCTGAGAGGTCAGATCGCGAAATGGAAAAAAGTCATTTCTTGGCAGGCCAAGACCTACAAAATGATATCATGGGTCTAGGACTTATGGTTGTTGAGATCTAGGGTGATGACAGACAGACAGACAGACAAAATAGAGCATTTTTTTTTCGAAAATGCTCTAAAAATATAATATTGTGAACTTTGAAGAACACACAAAACAAAATATTTATCAACCCCAGAAAATTTAAATGATTTCCTTTTCATTTAATGTGGTGTATTTCTCAAGTGATTTTGTGACTTTCCATCGACGAGAAATAATCAACGCCTTCTCAACCACCCCCTCCCTTTTTTCCAGCGGGCCGCGGTGAAATAATCAAACATAGACCATTAGACCGGTTCGTGGCGATAAAAAGGTTGGGGACCACTGATTTATAGAACCCAATGTCTTGAATTAGAACGTGAATTACAATGTTACTGTATCTATCATGCTTTATTATGCAACACCAACACTTACTCATAGATATACATTATACACAAAGGCGGATATAAGGACGGGCTCAGCGGGCACGCGCCCAGGGCCCCTTGAAAATTTTAGGGGGCCCTCAGAGCCCAGATTTATATCCCTTTGACATGTCTCTCTTTTTTTCTAAATAGCCCAATATGTTCTCCTACCCACGGGCCTCAGCCGACACAATCCCGTCCCTGATTACACATACTCTTTTTACAACGATAGAACCCACAGTCCTGGTATAGGGCCTACTAACTATTTAAATCAGGCATGTCAAACTGGCGACCGCATTAGAACGGCCCTGCTGAATCTAAGAGAAAATGTGAATGACACGAATACAGAAAGAAACAATGCATCACATTAATATTGAGTTTCATATATAATAACATTCATATGAATAACCAGGCAAGCGCCGTGTCTTACCCCCTTAATAATGTTACCACAAATGTTGTGATCTGTGTGTAGCTCCTCTGTGCGGTAGTAGTGCATGACCGTGGCGAAAATTCCCGGATGTCTGTCGAAGAAGAACTCGCCCCTCTCCGCATCGTAGCTTTCGTCTTTTTCCAGAGCACGGGCAAGGCGAGATAGTCTCGTTCCCGGTTTCCTTAGCAACGTGTGTGTCCACGTTTCGAAGACAGCGCCGCCTACGTTGAGTTTGATCCGTCTGTTTTTGTTGGCGTTGGTCACTGCTGCCCGTGCGACAATATCCATCACTATCTGACCAACTATATCTCTGGGTTATCTCCAAGAGCTATCATGTTAATCTGAAATAAAAGAATCGTTCACAATAGTGTAGGTCTAGATTTATAAACAAGACGTGGATGATTTCAAGCATACACACAAGTTTAATTTTCTAAAATATCCTTGATATTCATAAGATTGCATCCATTTATCATGAATCTACCTCTCTTTGTTTTTTTTTTCTTTTTTGTTTGTTTTTTTGTTTTTTTTTTGGTAAGGAGGGGGTGAAAATCGCAATCATAAGATTGTCCTTTTTTTTAGAAAAAGATATTGATCTCTTGATCCGAAACCCACAGTTTTGGAAAGTTTTTGCAATGCTTACAAAGCAATTAGGGTCATAAACAGAGCCGTAGCTAGCTATCGTGGAGCCCATTTGGTAAGTCCATTTAGGTCATGTGTCCTTAGTTACAGTTCCTCACAATACCTTGAGGCATCCTCGTCCCCCGGGTAACAACCATTCAGCAGGAAGAAATACTATTGGTCAATTATGGCATGGCCTATATTAGTTCTGGGGAAAGTGTCGAGTGCCTTTGTCGGGATCATTCAATAAGACAGCCCTGGCAGCAGAGCCGTGACTAGCTATTATGGCGCCCAATGCAAGTAACATTTCCGGTGCCCTCTTCCATGGGCGTCGCTAGGAATTTTTCCAGGGGGGGGGCAAAAATTTTCCAGGGGGGGGCAAATAACAACTTTATGACATTTTTTTTAAATGTAGGGGGGGGAGCAAATCCTCCCCTCTTATATGACATTTTTTCAAAATGTGGGGGGGGGGGGCAAATGCCCCCCTTGCCCCCCATGAATACGCCCATGCCCTCTTCCCAATCCTAGAAGTGCAGAAACATTTAACAGCGCTCTTTCGGTGCCCCTTTTTAGTTCGGTGTCCTGTGCGGCCGCACGTCCCGCTGTGCCATTCCTACGCTACTGCCTGGCCTACTAGGACCAGTGGCTTAACTCGCGCCCGGGGCACAATACCTTTTTTAGCTCCACACCCAATTCGAAAACCATATAATATTATAAATAAAATATACTATTTGGCGCCCCTTTGTGAATAGCGCCCGGGGCATGATGCCCCTTACCCTCCCCTCGCTATGCCACTGACTAGGGCCAGCTCCGTAGAACAAACAAGCAGAGGGGGCCAGACAAAAGGCATGGGGGGCCGGCCCCCAGCACACACACCCGCACGCTACGGACCTGACTAGGACGTAAGTGACACGCTCGAGCACAGTGTCGTCAGAACCTCAGCCGTTCTGAAACTTTTACCATTGGCAACCAATTATGGAAAAATGTTTAGTTTTCGAGACTCTCTATTGAAAATGTTTAGTTTTTCGAATCTCTCTTGAAAGTAAAACAACAAAAAGATAGTAAAAGTGTTATTTCTTTAAAATAAAAGTTTTCCTTCTTTATTTTGCAGGTTGACACATTTCAGAATGTGTAAGATATAGAGAAACAGAGTTGTAACTATCTATCTATATATAACTTCTTTCTCCATCCGTTAGTTAAAAATGTTTGTTGTTTTCGTGACCCACCAAAATTTCGCCCATTGGTGAGTTGCGACGCATCGTTTGAAAATCACTGACCAAAGTCATCCGTGGTGACTGCATGGTCACTGCAACCGAGTTGTGGTGGGGATGTACACATTAGCATAGCAAAAACCGTCTCCGATATTGACTGCTTTGACACAAGATCAAAAGACGTATTCATTTTAAATGAACCCCTCTATCAGTTGGCACATAGCTTCCTTCTTTAGCAAGTGTTTATCTCCCCTGGAATTTGTACTCTTACATTTTCTCCATATTCGATCGAAGTTGTTTTTTTTTACCAAATATTTCCAACATATCGAAGAATCGGCTGTAAAAAAAGCTTAACGGACATTAACATTTTTCAAATGTATTTTTTTTTAATTCATATATTTGACTGATATTAGAATTTAACGTTATGTCTACAGAAATTACAGACCTGAAACAGATGACAATGGTTTATTTGAAAAATTAAAAGACTGAACGTAGACCAAAATCTATTTATATTTTTTTAATTACTGTAGTACCTGGTGGTATATCATTGTAAATACAGTTTGATAAAACAAACACCGTAGAGAGATACCAGCGCTCTTCTAAGTGGCAAACCGATACACTTTTATAAATAAACCAATCATCATTATATGTAGACAAAAATGCAATATTCGCGCGTTTAATTTTGTACTACAGAAAATTTAATGCATTAAAATATTATAGTTTATCACTGTTTGCTGTGTTCTTAATTAAAGGGAGTTTTTTTATAATTTTAATCTATGTATAAAATGTTTTAAATATTCGTCTAGTTATGATCGTTATCGAATGTTTATAATTTTTATTTTTTAAATGACAGTAAGTTTTAGTTAATATCGAAACCTAATCTAAAACATTGTTAAACACTTACACCTTTTTGTGTATAAATAGCGTGTCAACTTTTTTTTAAAACTACCGGTAGTAAATGGGAAACATATTGTACATTGAATTGAGTTGTGTGTGTGTGTGAATGTGTGTTTGTGTGTGTGTGTGTGAGAGAGAGAGAGAGAGTGTGTGTGTGACTGTAACACGTTTAACTATGAGTACCCTATTCAGCAGCGTAAGTTGAGATCCTCTGACTGTACAATGAAAATATTACACAAGTAGTGAGGGAAACATTTGAATGGAACATATTACACAAGTAGTGAGGGAAACATTTGAATGGAACATATTACACAAGTAGTGAGGGAAACATTTGAATGGAACATATTACACAAGTAGTGAGGGAAAAAATTTGAATGGAACATATTACACAAGTAGTGAGGGAAACATTTGAATGGAATATATTACACAAGTAGTGAGGGAAACATTTTAATGGATTATATTACACAAGTAGTGAGGGAAACAATCACATGTGAAATAAATGAAGGTAAGAAAAGAACTTGAGTTGACATTATATTTTTTTTATAAAATAAGTTTTTTTTTAGAATTTATTTATGGTTACTTTAAATAATGATATATTTGGCATAAAAGTGTCAGATAAATATAATGGCATTTTTAATATTGTTTACTTATTTGAGAGAGTCCACACTGCTAAATCTCAATTATATGTATAATATAAATGTAAAAAACGTATTTTGTTCATTTTAAAAAGTTTAAAATAAAAAAATAATATGTGCAGTTCAATAACTGAGCAGAATTAAATACAGTTTTATCATCCGATGTAACCTGGACCATATGTAGACCGGCAACCTGCTTCACCATGGCATTTTAAAAAATGTACTTGATCCAAATATCAACTTCTCTGTCAATCAAATAAGGCAACGTCACTAGGCCCGTTGCAAATAAATTCATCAAAGAATTCAGTTTAATTTGATGGGGGGGGGGGCCTCTAATCTCCAGAGTATGTAGATATTAACACTGGAAGGGGCCATTTGCGATTGTGTGTTTTTCCTGTCTATAAAAACAGCTATGGTCAGGCCCTATTATTATCAAATTTGATAGGAATTAAATCATGTAGAGGGCCTCGTTAGCAGTAGGGGCCTTAGGCATTTACCTGATCTCCCTTTCCTTAAGGACCCCCCCCCCCCCAAATATGCAGTACAACTTCATTGTAAAAGGCATTACATTTACTTAAGTATGAAAATCAATTTGTTTGTTTTATTGTATTTTTTTTAAAACTATAATAATATTACAATTAGTCTCGAATATTTCAGTAACAGTGATAACACTTTAATAATTTCAGTAGACTTTAACAATGGATACAAATGTTTTATGAAGTAAGCTGGACATATATTTAAAACAAAAAATGATCCAAATGAAAACAAAAACATTGTCTTCACAATCTATGCCAAAAAAAAATAACGTTTTATTTACAAAGTTTTATTTCAAGTTCTATAATAAATACACGTATTGATAAATATAATGTAATCCATTGACTGGCGAATAAATAAAAAAAAGCATATACATAAATACACAGACTGACAGATTTTTTTTTAAAAAGTGACAAATTGAAAGATTGGTTAATTAACTGATTGATACATAGATCAATAGTTTCATTGGTACATGATAAAAGAAAAAAATAGGACAGTACCAGTTCATTGAATTCTCAACTCTAGCCAACAAAATTGTTTTATTAAATGTAGAAATTAAATCCATGTCCATGACAAATAACTTTACATTGTCACATCTTTACTGAAATAATCACAATAGTAGAATAATAGCCTGAGAAAAAAAAAACATGAGAGTTAAAGAGAGAGTGAGAAAAAGATTGAAAAAGAGAGTAGAGAGAAAGGGGGGATGTAGTGTTGTTTTAGTCCCAGGTCCTATTTTAGTTTCAGTTTTTATTTCTTTTTTTCCGTAATAATTTTAGTTTTAGTCTAGTTTTAGTTTTAGGCCCAATTTTAGTTTTCGTTTTAAAACACCAGAGTTTTAGTTTTCGTCTTATTCATTTTAGTTTCACTTTTAGTTTTAGTTTTGTAAACACCAATTACAAATAACATCATTGTTCATGACCAATTGTTGAAACAGATTGAAGCATAATAATAGTAATCACAGAGATGACAGCTCAGTGTATTGAAACTGAGTCATTTCACTTCATTGTCACATTATAAGTCACACTATCACATTGTGTTATGTGCCAATACCATGACTAAATTTTTGACTATGTTGTAGACTAGCAGACTTGCAGTGCATGTACAAAAAAAAAACAACTAAAAACGTAATAACAATAAGAAACCGAAAACGTAAGTCAAAATTAAAACAAACGTGTTTATTCTAAGACCTAGAACTCTGAAATAACTAAACTAAGTAACAACAGTTTACTTGAAGAGTGAAGTAATTCTATTATTTTGATGACTTATATTCAGGGTTGTTAGTATCGAAGTATCGGTATCGGCCAATACAGTATCGGCGATACTTTTTTTATTATTGGTTGCTGTATTGCCGATCCTTTTTGTATCAAGTATTGATTTGTGTATCGCCGATACAATTTAAACAAAAAAATGTCGATACTCTATACCGATACTTTACTAGTGCCACTATTTGCAAAAAAACAATAGCGATTTTAATACATTGTCATCTACATAAATTCAATCCCTACTAGCAGCCATCAACTCTACCAATATTAACGACAGCCACCTCCCCATCAATACACCACGGTCGGCGAGTTGAAGGAAAAATTTAGCTTTAATCTTCTTTTGAAGACTCTTTGCGCGCCGAGGTCTATAAATGTTATTCTTAGATTCTTTCATTCATTTTCTTTCTTTCTGTCAACTATTTGTTCAATGTTTTAATGAACGACAGAAAAGAAAACTTAATTTTTTTATCCATCTGTCAGTTATACACACACACAACACACCCACATATATATGTATATATATATATCTATATATATATATATATAGATATATATATAAATGTATATACTGTAAGTGTTTATAGGTTATATAGTGATAAATTATATACCTTGCTGTATTCTTGTGTGTATGTTTGTTAATTGAGTTGTTAATTCATTTGTGCTTATTTATATTTATAAATTGTTTTTATTTATTAATTCATTTTTTTAGTATTTACTACATTTCATTAAAAATAATTAATTGAATGGTATTAAATTCTAAAACTGTATGTTTTAATTAAAATTGAAAACTTTGTAATAAAACAATATCATATAATTAACATATATTATATTATTAAATAATATGCCGAGTTCAACAAACAATACAATTTGGGTGGTTAAAAACAATTAATTGAATAGAAATACATGAACATCAACAAATTTTAAAAAAATACAGTGGATTCCGCTTTATTGGGACACCGCTTATGTGGGACATATCTCAAAGAAACCAAACCAAGAAGCCAATAGTAAATTTGTATGTTTAACTGGGACAGCCGCTTAATTGGGACAAAAAGCCTCGGTCCCGATGTGTCCCAATTAAGCAGAATCGACTGTATCTTGTAAAACGACACTCTTTGATCTAACCGCATGGCAATTTCAAACTTTCAAAGCAAAATTTATATCGTCGGCTGTCATTTTTCTTTTTTTTTTTATCTTTTGTTGTTCTTTCTTTCATGTGTCAACATTATACCGGAAAAGACGATAAATGGGGATTTTAGTTTTTATTTCGTTGGGGAGTTTTAGTTTCAGTTTTTATTCAGTCTTTTGTCTACGAGATTTAGTTTTCGTCTAGTTTTAGTCTTGCTGATAATTTTAGTTTTAGTTTTAGTTATCGTTGACGAAAAGTCAACATTTTCGTTAACAAAGGTTTTAGTTTTCGTCGACGAAAACAACACTAGGGGGATGAGTGTGTGTGTGTTTTAAGGTGTACTTCATCGAATGGAGAGGCTGGCCCTCTTGTTCCAGTCAGTGGTTGGTGATGGTCGATTCCAGTGAAATACTAGTGTTTGGGGATATAGTGGTGGGACATTTGTGTCGAGAATAGATGAGTGAGGGCATTAGTGGTGAGAATAGATGGGTGAGGGCATTAGTGGTGAGAATAGATTGGTAGGGTCTTTAGTGGTGAGAATAGATGGGTGAGGGCATTAGTGGTGAGAATAGATGGGTGAGGACATTAGGGGTTAGAATAGATTGGTAGGGTCTTTAGTGGTGAGAATAGATTGGTGAGGGCATTAGTGGTGAGAATAGATGGGTGAGGACATTAGTGGTGAGAATAGATGGGTGAGGGCATTAGTGGTGAGAATAGATGGGTGAGGGCATTAGTGGTGAGAATAGATGGGTGAGGGCATTAGTGGTGAGAATAGATGGGTGAGGGTATTAGTGGTGAGAATAGATTGGTAGGGTCTTTAGTGGTAAGAATAGATGGGCGAGGGATTAGTGGTGAGAATAGATGGGTGAGGGCATTAGTGGTGAGAATAGATGGGTGAGGGCATTAGTGGTGAGAATAGATGGGTGAGGGCATTTGTAAGGAAAATTGTTGGGTGAGGACATTAGTGGTGACAATGCAAGCTACTCGTTTATTTACATTTTTTAGTTCATTGGAATATTTTTTTTAAATAGAGCATGTTTTACATTTTGTGTTAAAATAAAATAATAATTTAGTCAAAACTATATCAAATTTTGTAAACGCAAGATGAACTTAAACCTTTATTGCTTAACATGTAATAATCAAGTTCATCCTTATTGTTCAACATGTCAAGGTCAAGCTAAATATTAGTTCTATTCAGCCTACATTGCTGAACAAGTCGTGGTCATGTTATACCGATCTGTATTGTTTAACGTGTCATGGTCAACGTCGATCTGTATTGTTCAACATGTCATGGTCAACGTCGATCTGTATTGTTCAACATGTCATGGTCAATGTCGATCTGTATTGTTCAACATGTCATGGTCAACGTTGATCTGTATTGTTCAACATGTCATGGTCAACGTCATTATGTATTGTTCAACCTGTCATGGTCAACGTCCATCTGTATTGTTCAACATGTCATGGTCAACGTCCATCTGTATTGTTCAACATGTCATGGTCAACGTCGATCTGTATTGTTCAACATGTCATGGTCAACGTTGATCTGTATTGTTCAACATGTCATGGTCAACGTCATTATGTATTGTTCAACCTGTCAAGGTCAACGTCCATCTGTATTGTTCAACATGTCATGGTCAACGTCCATCTGTATTGTTCAACATGTCATGGTCAACGTCCATCTGTATTGTTCAACCTGTCATGGTCAACGTCCATCTGTATTGTTTAACATGTCATGGTCAACATCCATCTGTATTGTTCAACATGTCATGGTCAACGTCATTATGTATTGTTCAACCTGTCAAGGTCAACGTCCATCTGTATTGTTCAACATGTCATGGTCAACGTCCATCTGTATTGTTCAACATGTCATGGTCAACGTCCATCTGTATTGTTCAACCTGTCATGGTCAACGTCCATCTGTATTGTTTAACATGTCATGGTCAACATCCATCTGTATTGTTCAACATGTCATGGTCAACGTCGATCTGTATTGTTCAACATGTCATGGTCAATGTCGATCTGTATCGTTCAACCTGCAATGGTCAAGCTTAAATTTTTCGAATCTCTGCGGGAGTCTGAGATAAGGAAACACCCCTCACACATTTATTATTTCTTGTGTTTATTTAAAGAAGAGCTTAGCAGGTTTTTCTTGAATTGGGAGGGTGGCCGGAGGGGGGGGGGAGGGGGTTAAGGGATCTTATTGATTGTGTGACGACGTCATTGAGTGTATTTTATCCATTCCCCACGTAACTGAATATCCCAGAAACCAAAGTTTGTTATCTTGGCCTTCTAGACAAATTAAATTCAATATGTTTAAACGAACTGTCACATTAACATTGGAAGGGGCCATTTGCGATTGTGTGTTTTTCCTGTCTATAAAAACAGCTATGGTCAGGCCCTATTATTATCAAATTTGATAGGAATTAAATCATGTAGAGGGCCTCGTTAGCAGTAGGGGCCTTAGGCATTTACCTGATCTCCCTTTCCTTAAGGACCCCCCCCCCCCAAATATGCAGTACAACTTCATTGTAAAAGGCATTACATTTACTTAAGTATGAAAATCAATTTGTTTGTTTTATTGTATTTTTTTAAAACTATAATAATATTACAATTAGTCTCGAATATTTCAGTAACAGTGATAACACTTTAATAATTTCAGTAGACTTTAACAATGGATACAAATGTTTTACGAAGTAAGCTGGACATATATTTAAAACAAAAAATGATCCAAATGAAAACAAAAACATTGTCTTCACTATCTATGCCAAAAAAAATAACGTTTTATTTACAAAGTTTTATTTCAAGTTCTATAATAAATACACGTATTGATAAATATAATGTAATCCATTGACTGGCGAATAAATAAAAAAAAGCATATACATAAATACACAGACTGACAGATTTTTTTTTAAAAAGTGACAAATTGAAAGATTGATTAATTAACTGATTGATACATAGATCAATAGTTTCATTGGTACATGATAAAAGAAAAAAATAGGACAGTACCAGTTCATTGAATTCTCAACTCTAGCCAACAAAATTGTTTTATTAAATGTAGAAATTAAATCCATGTCCATGACAAATAACTTTACATTGTCACATCTTTACTGAAATAATCACAATAGTAGAATAATAGCCTGAGAAAAAAAAACCATGAGAGTTAAAGAGAGAGTGAGAAAAAGATTGAAAAAGAGAGTAGAGAGAGAGGGGGGATGAGTGTGTGTGTGTTTTAAGGTGTACTTCATCGAATGGAGAGGCTGGCCCTCTTGTTCCAGTCAGTGGTTGGTGATGGTCGATTCCAGTGAAATACTAGTGTTTGGGGATATAGTGGTGGGACATTTGTGTCGAGAATAGATGAGTGAGGGCATTAGTGGTGAGAATAGATGGGTGAGGGCACTAGTGGTGAGAATAGATTGGTAGGGTCTTTAGTGGTGAGAATAGATGGGTGAGGGCATTAGTGGTGAGAATAGATGGGTGAGGGCATTAGGGGTTAGAATAGATTGGTAGGGTCTTTAGTGGTGAGAATAGATGGGTGAGGGCATTAGTGGTGAGAATAGATTGGTAGGGTCTTTAGTGGTGAGAATAGATGGGTGAGGGCATTAGTGGTGAAAATAGATGGGTGAGGGCATTAGTGGTGAGAATAGATGAGTGAGGGCATTAGTGGTGAGAATAGATGGGTGAGGGCATTAGTGATGAGAATAGATTTGTAGGGTCTTTAGTGGTGAGAATAGATTGGTGAGGGCATTAGTAGTGAGAATAGATGGGTGAGGGCATTAGTGGTGAGAATAGATGAGTGAGGGCATTAGTGGTGAGAATAGATGGGTGAGGGCATTAGTGGTGAGAATAGATGGGTGAGGGCACTAGTGGTGAGAATAGATGGGTGAGGGCATTAGTGGTGAGAATAGATGTAAGGAAAATTGTTGGGTGAGGACATTAGTGGTGACAATGCAAGCTACTCGTTTATTTACATTTTTTAGTTCATTGGAATATTTTTTTTAAATAGAGCATGTTTTACATTTTGTGTTAAAATAACATAATAATTTAGTCAAAACTATATCAAATTTTGTAAACACAAGATGAACTTAAACCTTTATTGCTTAACATGTAATAATCAAGTTCATCCTTATTGTTCAACATGTCAAGGTCAAGCTAAATATTAGTTCTATTCAGCCTACATTGCTGAACAAGTCGTG
Organism: Bulinus truncatus; assembly: GCA_021962125.1. Taxonomy (NCBI): domain Eukaryota; kingdom Metazoa; phylum Mollusca; class Gastropoda; family Planorbidae; genus Bulinus; species Bulinus truncatus. The sequence continues at coordinate 6,788,939 of JAGDYQ010000002.1, forward strand.
GTCATGTTATACCGATCTGTATTGTTTAACGTGTCATGGTCAACGTCGATCTGTATTGTTCAACATGTCATGGTCAACGTCGATCTGTATTGTTCAACATGTCATGGTCAACGTCGATCTGTATTGTTCAACATGTCATTGTCAACGTTGATCTGTATTGTTCAACATGTCATGGTCAACGTCATTATGTATTGTTCAACCTGTCATGGTCAACGTCCATCTGTATTGTTCAACATGTCATGGTCAACGTCCATCTGTATTGTTCAACATGTCATGGTCAACGTCGATCTGTATTGTTCAACATGTCATGGTCAACGTTGATCTGTATTGTTCAACATGTCATGGTCAACGTCATTATGTACTGTTCAACCTGTCAAGGTCAACGTCGATCTGTATTGTTCAACATGTCATGGTCAACGTCCATCTGTATTGTTCAACATGTCATGGTCAACGTCCATCTGTATTGTTCAACCTGTCATGGTCAACGTCCATCTGTATTGTTCAACATGTCATGGTCAACGTCCATCTGTATTGTTCAACATGTCATGGTCAACGTCGATCTGTATTGTTCAACATGTCATGGTCAACGTTGATCTGTATTGTTCAACATGTCATGGTCAACGTCATTATGTATTGTTCAACCTGTCAAGGTCAACGTCCATCTGTATTGTTCAACATGTCATGGTCAACGTCCATCTGTACTGTTCAACATGTCATGGTCAACGTCCATCTGTATTGTTCAACCTGTCATGGTCAACGTCCATCTGTATTGTTTAACATGTCATGGTCAACGTCGATCTGTATTGTTCAACATGTCATGGTCAACGTTGATCTGTATTGTTCAACATGTCATGGTCAACATCCATCTGTATTGTTCAACACGTCATGATCAACGTCGATCTGTATTGTTCAAAATGTCATGGTCAATGTCGATCTGTATTGTTCAACCTGCAATGGTCAAGCTTAGATTTTTCGAATCTCTGCGGGAGTCTGAGATAAGGAAACACCCCTCACACATTTATTATTTCTTGTGTTTATTTAAAGAAGAGCTTAGCAGGTTTTTCTTGAATTGGGAGGGTGGCCGGAGGGGGGGGGGGTTTAAGGGATCTTATTGATTGTGTGACAACGTCATTGAGTGTATTTTATCCATTCCCACGTAACTGAATATCCCAGAAACCAAAGCTTGTTATCTTGGCCTTCTAGGCAACTTAAATTCAATATGTTTAAACGAACTGTCACGAACGGTTTGATGGTAAGACGAGTCTCGCAGATGTTTGTTATGTTCTGCTGCGTCATCATTCTGATGGGGTGGGGTATATAGATTTTAAAATGCTGGCGCTCGATCGTTGGTGTTGAAGTGGCAGGGCTAGGGGGTTTGAAACCAAGCAACATCTCAGTGGTCAATAGAGGTAAGGCTGTAACCAGCTAATCTTGGGCCAACAATTTACACCAACTGAGCTTCGATCCCAGACTTTTATTGCTAATTTTATTTTATGGCGGATTACTATACCGGACGGGGGGCGGGGGGGCTCTCATGGCAAGGGCCCCTTGACTACTATTATTGCTGCACCCCCTTTCCCCTTAACGAGGCGCGCCTGATGAATGGATGGATATAGGGATGGAATGAATGGATGAATAAATGGATGGATTGAATGGATGGATAGAGGGAATGGTATGAATGGATGAATAAATGGATGGATTGAATGGATGGATAGAGGGATGGAATGAATGGATGAATAAATGGATGGATTGAATGGATGGATAGAGGGATGGAATGAATGGATGAATAAATGGATATATTGAATGGATGGATTGAATGGATGGATAGAGGGATGGTATGAATGGATGAATAAATGGATGTATGTATGGATGGATTGAATGGATGAATAGAGGGATGGTATGGATGGGTTGAATGGATGGATGGATAGAGGGATGGAATGAATGGATGGATAGAGGAATGGAATGAAAGGATGAATAAATGGATGGATGTATGGATGGATTGAATGAATGGATTGAGGGATGGAATGAATGGATGAATAAATGGATGGATAAAAGGATAGATAAATGGATGGATTGAATGGATAAATAAGATAGATGGATGGATGGATGAATGGATGGATGGATGGATGGATGGATGGATGGATGGATGGATGGATGGATGGATGGATGGATGGATGGATGGATGGATGGATGGATGGATGGATGGATGGATGGATAGATAGATAGATAGATAGATAGATAGATAGATAGATAGATAGATAGATAGATAGATAGATAGATAGATAGATAGATAGATAGATAGATAGATAGATAGATAGATAGATAGATAGATAGATAGATAGATAGATAGATAGATAGATTCGTATAGATTGCAATAGATCTTTCATTATCATTCATTATGAATGGTTTTTTTTAGAATCGATACTGTCCATTGACTGAAACTTTTACGTTAGAAACATATCACATGACCCAACGATTGGTTATTTCTTCCTAATCCCAGCTGATAAACAGAATGCTCTGATCAGCAAAGTCTAAGACCATTTATCTTGTTAAGGCCCACTTGTGTATACTAACACCCACATTCTAATATTTCATTTATGGCCCACTTGTGTATACTAACACCCACATTCTGATATTTCATTTATGGCCCACTTGTGTATACTAGCATCCATATTCTGATATTTTATTTATGGCCCACTTGTGTATACTAGCAGTAGCATCCATATTCTGATATTTCATTTATAAAAAGTAAACTTTTTTATTTTTGCTCTCACTAATTTAAGAATAGAAGAAGAAAATAACACAGAGATATATGATATGTGAGAAAGACAGGTCGGTGTTTTTTTTTTTCATTTTATTATATTCTTATGTCTAATGCACGGTCCAGCCAACACACCTTTCATTCTAACAAAATAATACTTGGTGCATTTTGATGCATTACACTTTTACCAAGAAAAATGGCAAAAAATTAACTTTCAATAACAACTGTTGGTGTCATAGATATATAAGACTAGATCGCTTATGGGCTATGCATAGACATATATTGTGCGGACCATAACTTTAAAAAGAGAAGAGTACAATTCTGTATAACCTGATGACGTAGTACGCATAGAAACCTTAAGTAACCGAAATAAATAGCAGAAGACATTTTGCATTGTTTTCCTTGACAAATTTTCAAAAACTTTTTTTTCAATTAACTTTGAATAAAATGCCTTCGTGTTGTGTACCCGGTTGTTTGATTATATTATTACTAACCGTCAAATATAATTTTTTCGGACACATCAGTTATTTTAAAAGCGCCAACCTCTAGCATGAATAGGGATTTTTTTTTTAATTAAAAGGAAGGAAATCTTTTTCGGTAAAAAATAAAGAACTGTACAGAATTGTACTCTTCTCTTTTTAAAGTAGGGGTCTCGAACACAACACTTTTTCGGTCTCTATTAAATAAGCATAAGCGATCTAGTCTTATATATCTATGGTTGGCGTCATACTTGAAAAAAATAGAAAATTTTAAAAGTGAAAAAAAAATTAATTTAGCCACGAAAGAATTTTATATAGATTCCAGGAAAACCTCTTATCATCTACTCCAACCGATAGTTTAGTTAAGTCATTTTTAAGAGAATATTTTACCTGTAGGGACAAATATAGGTTGGCCCATGAGTCATAACATGTCTTTGTGTTGCACCGCAGAAAATAAATTACATTACTGTTATTTGTGAACTTTGTGAGACTAATGATTAATACAGCTGTACAATACTGAATCATGGTTCATCTAGCATCACTTTATACTCCATCTTCAAATTAAATGAAAAGAATGTAATTTAGTTTTCCTTAGGCCGGACTGACATTTTTTTTTATTATCAATCAATCAATCAATCAATCAGCTTTTAATATGGTATTTATTTAATTGGGCGGAGCTATTATAAAAATTCATTTTCCTGTAGTACACCAGATACCGGAAGTCATTTTTAAAACAACTGCTATTATGTAGGTGCTGCACAACAACACTAATGGAGACATATTTTTTTTAAATGGAGGCAGAACGTGGGTTATAGATTAGCCTGCAACAGATATTGTCCGACACATTGGAAAATTACACCTTGGTGACTTATATTGGATATATATATATATATATATATATATATATATATATATATATATATATATATATTACGTCTTCTAAAAAAAGGAGTTTTCTATCTTAAAATGTGTAATTGTGTGCATTTGTTCTTTATAACTTGTGGGAAAAAAAATAAGGTTTTAGCACTGACCTTAGTGAATACAAGTAGAGATGATTGAGAAAAACAAACTGATTCAATGGGAGCCGAAGTAAAAATTCATTGATGTTTTTATGCTTTATACAAAGCACAAACGAACAAAATATCTCTATGTTTGTATAAATTATTAGACTTAACTTATACGATTTATATATATATGAATGTCATTTTTTATGAATGATTATGCTAACTATATTCAATAATCACAGTACCATTATATAACAGTTTCTATAAATATGACTAAGACCAGCAACACTCACGCCTTGTCCCTGTTGCTAGTATTATGTTTGATAGCATACAGATGAAGTGAAACATATAGATCGACAGACGGGCATGTGATATTATGCTTCGCATACAGACAGTCAGACAGACAGTTGGGTGAATGGAAAAGCAAACAAATGAACCGACAATAGTTTAACTTACAGACAGTCAGATGAAAGACATATGGGTGACATATGGGTGACGAGCGGATGAATTTACCAGACAGACTAAATTACGTAACGCTGACAGGAAGACAAACAGATGTATTGATGAATGAGTTGATGGAAAGTGGATCAAACTACATACACAAATATATAGTACAGAAACGGAGTCAGGCAGACAGGAGGGGAAAGTGACCAAACTACAGATTATATTTATAGATTACGTGTCAAACTACAACACTTGTCATGGAAGATTTACTTACAAAATAATGACACTCTTGTATAGGAAACTTATACAAGAAAAAAAAAGTAATCAATAGATCTAAGAATGACTGCCAACTTTTTTCCGAATGATTTTCAGAAAAAGATGAAATATCTAGATATAGAGCCAAATAAACACTTAGCAAATATTTAAAATTGCATGTCCAACTGAAATGAAAAAAAAACCTCTCGATGTATTAAGGTAACAGTTTCTTATATCTATAGGGCTGAGAACAATATCTCGATCTGGTTATAAATAATTTAAGTTGGCAGTCCTGGGTTGAATAATGGAATGTTAAACTGGGGATGTAGCTTGCAGTCATGTCAATCAAACGTAATCGTCTTAACAATTACACAACTCTGACGTCATCAGTTTTTGTCTATGAACTTTTGATTTCGCTTATTAAAAAATGGCTCAAAATTGTCAAGCGTAGTGTATAGCATTAACAAGATGAGGATATGTGGATATTTAAGGTTGAAGGTACAGTGAAAGAGGGTCCTAAAGAGCCTAAAATGGATTTTCGTATAATTGTTTTCTCGGTAAAAATGATTGCATGAACTGTAGATGTCAAGAATCAGAAAGCAATTTATAAACAATAATTTATTTATCTTTTCAATCGATTTTTTTTATCTTCAAGATTTAAATATTTTCTGTGTGATACGCATATTGAGGATATGTTTTGAAAATATGATTATAGTGAGTAGACATTGTTTCTTACAAACACCGAGTAGATATAGCACCAGTATATGGCCCCCACAAATGCCATCTAGATATAGCACCAGTATATGGCCCCCACAAATGCCATCTAGATATAGCACCAGTATATGGCCCCCAAAAATGCCATCTAGATATAGCACCAGTATATGGCCCCCACAAATGCCATCTAGATATAGCACCAGTATATGCCCCCCACAAATGCCATCTAGATATAGCACCAGTATATGGCCCCCACAAAAACACCTAGTAGATATAGTACAAGTATGTGGCCCTTCTCCCCCCCATATCAATATGCTTTTTGTTCGTTCAGTGAACGTTAAGTCTGATAGTAAATTAACAATGCTTTTCTATTTATTTATTTCATTTTAATTTGAGAACCAGTGATACTATCTCGACGCAGTTGTCACTGGCAACTCTAGCCAGGCCAGTTTCCGAGTGTATCTCTGTTGCCCCGTCTGCCATGTTTACCAAACAATTGTGGCCTCCCCTGGTTTCGTGGTCCAATGTTGCCAGCCGGTTACATTGTTCTAATTTTAAAATGATCGGATTGCACGGCCGTGTTTAAGGACCGTGATAATATTTCAGCTATTGTCTCTGGTATAACGTTATTTTGTTATTCAATAGATGCTAGCTCTAGCAATAAATATGGTTGGTGAGGTCACAGAGTTAGCGTGGCAAAAAAAAATAATAATTACAGAATTTGTTTTATTATCTGGCAAGTTCGTCTTTTTAATTCCACAATGACATCAATTTTTCAAAATAATGTCCTTACCTATATAAAAGATTCAGGCGTTTGATTCTCTATCCCGACTGAGTTTATTGTGTCCACTAGGTCGTAAACTGAAACAATGGGTCAGTGGTAAGGGGGGCGTGACAGTTTGGGTCAGTGGTAAGGGGGCGTGACAGACTGAAAGCCTAATAGGAGTCTATTAAATGTAATTCTTTCTCTTTCAAATATGAACACTGGTCATTTCCGCCATTGCCTGGTGTTACCGGGTTAATACTTCCGAGACAGTCTAAAACACAGCAGGGTGATGGTAGAGCAGTGGTGTCAAACGCTTGGCCCGCGGACCAAATCTGCCCACCGACTACTTTTTTTCTGGCCCGTGAATCTGTATTGAAAAGACGAAAAATTGAGTGACATAATTTTGTTACATTCAACTTCTTTTTTTTATTTCCGAGTTTCAACAAAGAAAAGAATAAAATTTAAAGTTAAATTTCAAATTTTAAAGTTACCTTGTGTTATTTTGCATCGTGTAGCACTGTAGCTACAGCTCCGTTGAAAGCGCACTTCGTAGATTTAATCATCTGTGAAGCATTTGATTTAATTCGTGCATTGAAACAAAATTTCAGCTGTGGGCTACTCAGCTTGAGAAAGGATGTTGCGACCACGTCGAGCACTTGAACAAAACAAAAATCTCTGCTGACACATCATATGTTGTTTTTGAGTCAGTGAAATATTCAATGAAAGTGCATGCCGTCCTTGACGAATTTCGACGCAGATACCTGACATGGCGCCTGCTCACTTGCAAATGGAACTTATTGATTTGCAGTGTCACACAGCTTTAAAAACAAGATTTCAAAGCACAGCTCTCCAAATTTTCTATCAAGAACTTTCAAATCACACATTGCCTTTGTTAAGAAAGCATGCTGCTTGCATTTTAGCTCTGTTTGGTAGCACTTACTTATGCGAGCAAGCATTTTTCAAAATGACAATGTTAAAGACAAAATTAAGATCACGTTTGACAGAAGCCAATTTACATGCAAATCTCAGAGTTGCTTTAGCAGTTGATTTAAAACCGGACATTGCTCAATTATTAAAGAAAAAACAAATGTCAAGTTTCGTCAGGTTCTAGATCAGCCATTAATTCTGATACAGATACTAAGTAACTTTCGCTTGCAAATATCGTTTACTATGATGTTACTATGCCATGTCTGTAAATGAGTAATGTAGTAATAAATTGAGTTTTACAATTATATACGTACATTTATTTATGACTGTATTTCGTTTACATTTACATTACATTTAATACTACAACATAATTTTTATTTTTTCGAGAATCGGTAGTGTTGTAACATTCCTAAAACAATTTTGGTCCTGTGGCCCTCGAGATGTTCGGGAAAGTTTCATTTGGCCCGAGCTACAAAAAGGTTTGACACCCCACTGTGGTAGAGGTAGGGTTAGGTGGGAGGCGGAGTGTCGTCACTGTTAACTCAATAGTAGGCTGGGAGCAGGCTGCCAACAGTTAAACCGAAACTGGCATAGTGTGGGGGTGAGGGTTAGTCAGAAACATCACATGGCTGAATGATGATCTCTTTGAACTCGACACTGGATTAGTGAAGCATTAGATTCAGATTATTGACTGGAAAGTGAACAGGAAGTTGGATTGGTTGTGATGGGGAAACAAAATGGCGCCTTCTCTGATTTTATAAACAGTTTTTATTTTTTTGAGTACTGCATCAGGGACGAGAGTAATATTTCCACAGTTCTCAAGTGCCCGAGTCTGTAGACTAATACAATCCACCATATAAACCATTGGTTCAACAATGCTATTATTAAACCTTGACCTAATGACCCTACTGTCATTTAGAAATGTGCTGATAAAAAAAAAAGAATTCTTTAAGTTAAGTGATATGTTCAGCATATCAGTAGCAGGTGAATGATTTTCCCAAACATTGAAGCCATTCGGTTCATGTTTTTGGAAGGAAAAAAAGCCAAATTATCATAGATAATAATTGTTGAGACATTTTACTTATTCTGTTTGTAAACTTTTTTTTGTTTTACTTTAGACAAAATAAATCAACAAAAAGAAAACTAATTTCATGCAAATCTATGAATGATTGTATTTATTGTACTTTACAATTCTCATTACATCCTCACTGTAGGATATACATCGCAATGGCCATCAAGACACCAATGAAGACAAATATAGGTTACTGTAAATGCTGGGATTTGAACCCATAACCAACAGCATGAATGGAATATCACAACTCTCTTCATTTCACTAAATATTTTCAATCAGTTTTTTTGAGTGAATTAATTATTCTGTTATTAATCCATCAAGGAACTGCAGTGCAGTGCACAAGGATATATGCCAGTGATGAAAGGCTAATATCACAGAGTAAAATAACAAAGTTAAGTGTGAACAATACAAGTTATCAATTTTTCTTCACAACAATCACAGACAATGTAATACATGTAATCAATTTTAAGTGATAACAAAAATGATATGAAGTATAATTCAAACACTTTATTCATATATGGCAAAATGTAAATTAAAGACGAATTTATTAAATTCTCATATAAAATATTTCATGAAGCAATTCAAAACTTACAAAGTCATTTCTTTTGTTCATCTACTGTCTTTCATTATCTTACATCAAATATTTCTGTCTTGATTCCTCCATAGATCATAGCATGTACATGTGTATCATGTATCATAGTGAACATTTAATACAAAAAAACTACTTGATTTAAAAAAAAAATTGCTCTGTTAGTACAAAGTAAATAAGCCCTGGGAAATTACTAAGTGTAATGCCAATGCTAACATCACAGATAAAGAAGACATAGTCGATATTTCCTAGCTGTACATGAAATTACTTCTTACTGATTAGCTGTGTCATTGCTGGTACAGCCTGTAAAGAAAATGAATGATACAGGTTATTATTCGTACATGAATGTAATATGTTTTTGGATGTTAATATGTTTTTCCCTTTCAATTTCACAGGTCCTGGACTACACTTAGTTAAATAAAAAGATGTTTTCAGTTTACTTCTACCAATACTCAAATCTAACTTGATTTTTTTTTGGCTTTTTTTTTTCTGATTTTAACATCAGAATGTTTCAAGTATATTTTATTTTTACTTTATAAGGAAATATTTTATAAGCAAGTCAAGGATCAGCCGTACAAGTTACAAAATAAGAAACAATAAGTAACTGATCTGACCATCAGCAGAGTTATTTGATGTAAATGAATTCATTTAATTATTTTATCAGGACCAATATCTTGGTAATAAACTAAATTGTTTATGTGTTCAGTCACGTCTGTCTAATGGGAATCGGATGGAATGATTTTGTATTTCTTCAACAAAAGGAAGTAACAATTACATTTTGTACAATGGAAGGATTTAAGATGAAGAAGAGCAGAGGTCAATATACCACCATATATAATGTCAATATTAAATTAAGAATAGCTCAAGCTAGAATAACACAATTCAGCAAAGTAAGGAACGCTTTCAAAATCTCAAAAATTAAAAAACATGTCTCAAAAGTCAATTTAGTACAACTATACATCCCATTTTATGGTCGTTGTTTTCAAAAAAGCTTAGCCTTTTACAACGAATCTGTCCTATCCCTAGTGAGAATCAGTCCTTGACTTATTATTGTGATATTACCCTTTGGTATTTTGTGTACTTGTAATGTGTTTTTGTATTGTGTCATTTGCCACCTACACTTCCAACACCCAAGCAATCACCTTCATCTTTAGTTTGGCTGAAAATGCTCATGCAATGGCCTTCACCTATGGTTTGGCGGGAAACAGCCCATGCAATAAGCTGGCATAAAAGGAACGATGCCGTGATTAGCAGAGGAAGGTTGGTAAAAGGTTTTCTGACCATACTGTGGTTAGTGAATGATGGTAATAGATTTTAGGATCAGAGTTCAAACAGAGTAGACATATGAAGAGAGTGACGTATTCATTGATGTTGTGGTAAGATGATGTTTGTATTGATCATATCTTGTGGATTCTCATCTGTAAATATTGTGTATTAAAGTGCATTTGTTATTATTATAAGGAATTTCGCCGTGTCATTATTTTGGAACGCAAGTGGGATAAGAAACATGCCTATGAAAGTCCCTGAAAATTAAACCGCATACATGAACATCTTTTAAGTCTAGCAACACAGACACCAGTTGATAAGGAGATTGGGCACCACAGATGGATAGATCGAAAATCCTCTCATAAATAACATGTCAGGCACAATAAAGATTTCTTTAAATTACATAATTCTGTTGATTTATAAATTATTAAAACATTACCTTGAAAAGATCTTCGACTAATCCATAATCAGCAACCTGAAATATGGGAGCCTCTGGGTCCTTGTTGATCGCCACAATTACTTTACTATCTTTCATGCCCGCCAAGTGCTGAATGGCTCCAGATATACCCACAGCAATGTACAGCTCCTGTAATACAGAAATTTGAATGTAAAAAATTATTTTTCCTATACACATTTTCAGTCTGTGATTCCTAACTAGTAAATCATAAGTAATAAATATTATGGTGAAATTATGGATATAACATGAGAATGTAAAATGTTGGCTTTACTATATTTCTGTTTTGTATAATTAAAAATTATAATTCAACATCGCTAAATAATATTAAAAAATAAGTCTGATGAAATGTTTAGAACAATGAAGTAACAATTATAAAAGTTTTACGCTATTAGAGAGATATCTTCTTTAAAAACAAACTTTTTTTTTTTGGAAGGTCAGTTTGTCAAAAAAATTTAGTGAAAACCAGTTTTTGAAGATTTGCTAAATAAAAGTTCAGTAATAACAGAGACAATGGATGTTTAGAGCTTTTTAAATACTCTTCACTTATTAATAGATTTGAATCTTTTTTGCTTAAACGCCTCATCTGTTAAATGTATTAGTCTAAAGCTTAAATAGTTTCTACAATTTTTAATTACTCTTCATTAGTATACATGTGAAAAGCACCCATGTCTCAAAGGCAAAGCAATTCTAATAGTTAAGCAAACTATGCAGCTGCTAAAGGTCCCCCTCCAAGAACCCTTAAGCCCCACCTCTATGGGAGTTCCCTATGGAAACAATTTCACCTTACTCCAATAAACCCTTCTGTTTATACTTCTGTAGTAACACATTTTCTCAACCTTTTCTCCACTGAGGGGAAAATATAATATTAATTTTCTTTTCTATAGTTTAGTAATAAAGTGAGCATGAACAGAAACTCATATTCTGCCTTTTATTTCTATGGAAAGTTAGCTTTTTAGTCAATAGAAGCCTCATTTTTTGCTCAATTATCTCTATAAAAAAACCTTTGTCATTCAGTGGAAATACTGAACCAGTGTCCACTGTGCTTATCCATTGATTCTCTACATCCAACCCCAGTCCTCAATTCACCAGTGAACCAATTGGTCACGCCTTCCCTCTTAAATAGCTAAACAATTTCTTTCCAGCAATGAAAACAGAAACAGGTGTATTTGAGAGGGAGTTCAATTAAAGTCTCAAAGTAAACAAATTTTTTTTTTAACTTTTGCCTATGTCAGTCTAGCCTTTAAAACTGGTTTTAAAAACCCAAAAAAATTCTGGTTTTTGAATACTTCAAATATAGAAAAAAATATTTAAAAACCTACAATTCTTTTATCTGAGTACTCACAGGAGCAACAATCTTGCCGGTCTGACCAACTTGAAGATCATTAGGAACAAATCCAGCATCAACTGCAGCTCGAGATGCTCCCACAGCAGCATTTAGTTTATCAGCCAGATCATATAATAACTTAAAGTTTTCACCACTCTTCATACCCCGTCCTACAAATTTTGAAAATAAATTTTAAAAACAATATACACACTGTTGTTACACATATGCTTATTTATTTTGTAGTATTTTCATCACTTGACCTTAGATTCATGGTACTACCAAAACTGTAGCGAAATCATCATTGTAATCATTAATTTAAGCCATTTAAGTTAAAAAGTAACTTTTTAAATCTCTTTCAATAAAAGAAAAAAATTCTCACGATAAATTTAATACCAACTTTGATTAAACAAACCTAATAACTTAATCTTTTTACAAATAAAAAAGTTCAGCACTTGTTTACTTTTATTGAAAATTTATAATTGGTAATGAAAGGCTGTAGATTACTTGTATCAAGTTGAATTTATTTCTCGGTCATTTTACTTTGATTTTACTATTATACACATATATGTACATTCTTACAGCCTATGGTGTTTATGAGAATGACATGAAAATATTTTAATTTATTCCTTGTATAAAGTTCACACTAAAAAAAACTTAAATGTTTACCTCCAGCAACAACAGCTTTAGCAGAAGTCAATTCTGGCCGATCACTTTTGCTCAGCTCCTGGCCAAAAAACTCAGATTTGCCACTTTTTTCAACAGGAATAGAAACTGAATGGGTAATAAATTGACAAAATTTGTGAAAGGTACTGAAGCTCAATGCTTTAAACAAACACACTTTACAAAACTAGAACTTCCACCTTCTTTTTTATGAATCAATTTTTAAAGCACTTTTAAAAAAATAGCATTAAAAAAAGGTACAATTTAATCTCTAAAGTTTTAATATTAATCAAACAAAGTACCCTTTTCAGTGGAAGCTTTTCCTCCATTTGCAGCCGCTTCAAAAGAAGTCCCTCGAACAGTTATTATCTTTACTGGCTCTTCAGACTTTAATGTTTGAACTGCATTGCCTGAAAATTTAGGTCTTCATAATTAAAATTTTACCCAAGGAATATGGATAGGTATCAATCTTTTGTCATTTTTTTTTTATAAAAATCTCTGAGACCAAAGCAAAGCTCACTATTTTAACAATATTTTTTTTTAATTATTGAATACATGCTCAGACTGACTATAGACTGAAACAATCTTAAAGCAAAATATTAATGATCCAATGTGTTCATACAAATATAAAAAAAAAAAAAATTATCAAAGAACACATGAAGTTAAACATGAGAAAATGGTACAACTGTGTTTGTTATAAGACCTAATATGGGATGCATTCAGTCAGATTCCACTTAGCACAACAGTTACATTCCAACAAATCAGAATGCTAAGCAAAACAGCAATTAAACGGGCAATAAAATCAAATAAAAAAGGAACTACTTAAAATTCATGCATGTGTACAGATATATACATATATATGTATGTGTCGATCTAAAAGTCAACATCAATTATTCTTAAATAAATTGAATATTGATTATTTAAAGGTAATTAAATATGAAAATGAAACATTTTTTAATGATTATGTTGATGTGTAAGTTGCTAGTTTTTGTCAAGAAGTCACCACTTGCATTTATTTTAAGTAGGCCTATGTAGAATTAATGTTAAGTCATGTGTGACACACTAATGTGTTCAGACTGACTATGCATGTGCATGAAATCTAAAAAACACAACAATCTAGATTGCTAAATCTCAAGATTTAAACAAATACTTAAATATTTATGTGCATTTGTGTTTTAAACCGCTTTTAATATAAATGAAAAAATGAATATTTATGAAAAATGATTATTGGGTGGTAAGGTGTTCATTTGGGTATGACTGTAAGAAGATTTACATCAAAATGAATTTCATCATTACCTGCATATATTGTTCTTACAAATGTACTATCATCCTGAACACCGATGATCTCAGAAATAGGACTAACATCAAGTTTAGCTGCCAATCTTGGCAAAATATTCTTTAAAGACAAAGAAAAAAAAATTATAAGTAATGATTTTATTATATCAATAACAAAAATATCAAGCATTTTAAGATGAATAATGAAATTCTCAGAGCAATATTTACATATTTAGATTTACATAGAAATCATTGTCTGGTTACTTACACTATATTATTTTATTTCTAAGTTTATATATTATTTACATGTGTTTTTTATATTAATTAAGAAGATCATTATTGATTGTCTCATAGTTTCCAATGATATAAATTTGGTTAGAAAGTCAGGATTTGTCACCATAGCAGATCATAGTGTTACTTTTGGCGCATGGACCGTAAGTTGGTTGCATATGATTTTAAAATGTCTGAATTAAGTTCTATCATTTCAATGACATTATCAGATTTGTATTTCTGTGAAGATGCACTACCTGGAACTAAATTGATAAAGATAACAAATTATAAGATTTGTTTTTTTTTACTTTTCTGATTTTTTTCTGTTGATTAATTTTATCAGTTTTTTTATATCAGAAATGAGAGGCAAGAGGGTGCAGATAAAACACAACTCGGCTAAACTCAAAATATCAATGTGAACCATTAATGAGAACTAACTCAATCTTACTGCCAGTGAGTATTTCAAAATCACTGTAAACTCTACAATCTACAAACAGAGTTGACATGAACAAAATGAAAAGCTTGTGCTACCTTTGCTTGTAAAATATACAATAATAACACAATACTGTACCTTTCCAGTAGCTGAAGCTGGGGCTAATATGTGTGTAAATTTAAACTGATTTTGTGTGGCTTCCAAAAATGGTGTTACTACCTCTGAAATTTAATGTTTGAAAATTATGTATTAAAATTGCAGTTAATATTCTTAAAAAGTTGTAAAAAAAATAACCATGTTACAAAAATTCTAACCGCATACCTGGCAAAAATCCTTTAAAGGCCTCATTATCAGCCAGAAGAACTTTGGTTACACCTGTAATCTGACTAACCTCTTCAGCAACCTACATAAAACAATTTACATTAATGTTTTTGATGAAACAATTTTTATTGTAACTATAATTATTTTAACTAGCTAAATTTACCTTTGAGCAATTACTACCGAAAACCAAGCAAGAAATATCTCCGCCAATCTTGGTAGCAGCAGTGACTGCATTTAGTGTGCATGGAGTTAATTTCTCATTGTTGTGTTCTGCTATAACTAATGTACTTTTAAATCTTTTGAGAGATCCAAACTAAGAAAAATAAGAAAAATGATTTGTCACAAAGAATTTGTTAATATAAAAATCACTTGCAATGAAAGTATTCATCTGTCTTTTTGTACCTAACAAAAACATTTCAGAAAGTAAGACAGGAAGATGATGTATTCTAGCACTAATATATGTATAACATCAGGAAGAAAAAACAGTTGAATTTTAATCCTATTTTGGTTACAATGTGCTCATAATGGCTTGGCTTAATTATCTCGACAATTATTTACTCCTTGTAATAAATATTAAAGTTAACAACACAAATATAAAATGTTTTGTATAATAATATGCCTAATTCATCTGCTTTTAGGAAAAATCACAATTTCTGTACATTTAAATAGCATGAATAGAGTTGCTGTCAAATGATTTGAAAAATGTAAATGGATGTAACAATATTCGTTAAGCAAGTAAAGGTGATGGGAACAGAATAAATATATTGAAATCATTGTTAGTCTATGTTGCCGGTAAAAATATACAAAGAAAGAAGCTGCTAAAGTTTTCCAGGATAAAGCTATCAAAAAAAAAAGTTAAACCTTTTTTTTAAAAAAAAAATAAGCCAAAAGCCCAAAGTTGATAGAAAAGAAATTAATATAAAAAGGATGGTTATTATCTTTTTTTATCAGTAGAAGTAGAATAAGAAGCAGTCCAATACGATTACATGCTATTTCATTCACAAGGCGGTGAACTGTTATACATAATTAACGCTTCATATATTAGTAACAGAGACAGAGGGAGGAGTGGTTTAGATTTTATCATAAATGTATGGCCTCCATAATTTAATTCTTTATTCATCCTATTGTTAGTTGTAGCTTATATAGAATTACAAAAATGCACTTAAGTAGAATCAGGCTGACAGTAAAATATATCATCGATAATGCTTTATAAAATACAACGACAAACTAGATGAAAAACCTTGTCTCTAGAATGGATCGAGTTAGACTTTTTGGACTATGAACTTTGATATGGATAGATCATAACAATTCAGTCGATAGACTAATTCTCAATATTTCATTCGGAAACATCAGTAGTTATTTTTTTAAAGTAATTTTTATAATTTGATGTAAAATTACGTGGTATTTGATACATACCGTTCTTAAAGTATGCCTAATAGGGAACATTGTAATTTTGCAATATTTAATTTAATATTAACAAAATTATTCGCAAGAAGGACGATCTCTTCTACACAAGTAATGATACCACTCTTCTTCTTTAAAAATCACTTAACACCTCTAAAAAAAAGTGTGAACTTATATAGCTAAGTGAAACATATTTGGAAAAAAAAAATGAAAAGTACAGTGAAACCCATGGGAGGATGGGGTGGGCAACACTGGCGGCGGAGCAGGGGGGGGCAGGGGGCAGAGGCCCCCCCCTAAAACTTTTAAGGGGCGGCGGCGCCCTCCCCTTAAATTTCCAGTCTGTCCCCCCCTAAAATTTTAACTTTTTTAACTTTGTAATTCATTTAGTTTATATGTATCATTTTCATAATTCATTTGATTTATTTCTTAAATGTAATATTTGAAAGAAAGTATAATTAATTTACATTTTACAGTAATCACATTATTGAGAGTTGTTGTGGCATATTTTAAAACTAGTTGCAAGTACCCGGCTTTGCCCGGGTTTAAAACAAGGTTTTCTGTTTATTGAAAAAGGGTAATTTGACGTTTAATTAAGATTTAAAATAAGACGCGTAAAAAAGAGTTTATTTGCATGCAATAAAAGGGTACATTTATCTTAAAGCAATGTGATACACAACATATTTGGCAGTTCCTCTCTCTCCCTCTCTCTCTCCCTCTCTCTCTTCCCCCTCTTTCCCTCCCTCCCTCTCTCTCTCCCTCCATCCCTCCCCCCTCTCTCCCTCCCTCCCCCCCTCTTTTTCTCTCTTAGGCATGACTGTAGCAAAAGATGACAATTCTTATGGATGAAGGAATGGAATGTAATAATGTAGTAAGTAATGTGATATTTGGTTCCCCGTACCGATCATATTTATAGTAAGTTAGCTATGTTGGAGAGAAGCTCTTAAAACCTGAAATCGGGGTAAAAGTTTGCCAATTTTCATGTCTTTGATATCCAAAATAATTAATTAAAATTAAAGTACCCATTGAGATGTAACAAAACCTGTTTAAGAACCTTCCCCGTGTAATTGTGTGTATGTGTACAAAATTTCACGTTATTTGGTTGTCTGGATCTTGAGTTTTAAGGGAACAGACAGACAGACAGCAAATGCGTCTTATAAGTATAGAGAAGTATAGCCATCTACGGAATGGCGGCAAATGTAATTTTTAAATAAATACAATTATTTATTATCTTTTCATAAATTACTTTTTGTTTATTGAGTTTCCTGTTTCCGGTTTCAGTTTTATGTTCATCATTATTCATAATTATCAGTAATTTTCTGATCTAATTTCACTATTAAATTTGTAAACAAACTGACATTACGAATCAGTTTACGACAGAAGTGCTCAATGTTCATTTTAATTTTTTTAATATACTATTTTTTAATAATATCGATTAAATACTTGCTACAGTATTACTATATTCTATTATTGAATTAAGGGGGTAAAATTTGTCTCTTGGTCATATTTCGTCCTGCCCCCCCCCCTTAAATTTTCAAGGGGGGAGGGGGCGCCGCCCCCCCTCCTTGAATTTTGGCTTGCCCCCCCTTAAAATATTTCGTTCCGCCGCCGGTGGTGGGCAATAGAGTACAAAAGTCATACGTCATTTCCGGTTAGTTTTCAAAAAGCGGCTTCACACATTCTGGTTGTCTTGTAAGTGTAACACGCTGCATCAGACACAACTTAATAATTTTGCAAAAAAAAAAGATATATTATAAAAATAAAATGGTACAGTGTTTTGCTCCTGGTTGCAATCATCGGTCGGAACGTGAAACGTGTTCTTTTTTTAGGTTTCCTAGCGAAAAAAGACAAAAAACGGAACGCACGAAGTGGATCGCCTTAATCAGGTTTGTAAAAATATGTTTTCTTTATTAATTGCTGGCAGTTTTTAAAAGAAATTTAACAAATCGCCCTCCTTTCATTTTTAAGACTGAAATGTATTTAGATTTGAAAAAATTACAATAAGAAAATAGACTTGTTAAAATTGATAAAAGATTTTTTAAAGTAGTTTTATTCCATTTGGATTAAAATCCTTATGATAACAGATAAGTAGAAATATTAAGGTTTGGTTTATTTTTCATGCAATTTCATAATTATTTTTCTAATCGGCCCGATTTAGTATTTCGTAGGCCCTATGAGTTAATTAATTAATTATAACTAATCTAATATTATATAATTGTAAATTTAAAAAAAAAATTTCACTTTTGTAGGCCTATTTAATTTTTGTTTGTAGTGCCTAGGCCTTAATCGTGCATTGGTTGTATCATTCAAGAAAATTTGATGTACTGTGGTATACTGCACTGTATACTTTTTTTTTTAAACCAGTAAGACTAATATTTCTTTCTATTTATTTTTGTTGACAAGACAGGACAAAGAACCTCTGAAGCACTCCAGGATTTGCTCTTGTCATTTTAGGGATGGCAAAAGGGAAAATGGACCCGAAATTTACAATAGAAATAAAGATAAATTGTTCGAGCCAGAGACACCCAGATGCAAGCGCTCAAAAAGGACAGCTTTACCTGAATATGAGCATATTAATGGTTCAGCAACCAATGTGGATAATGTGATAGACTCAAATGAACAATCTATTCTTACTAGGACAGATATTATTCTGTTAACACACATATTAATGGTTCAGCAACCAATGTGGATAATGTGATAGACTCAAATGAACAATCTATTCTTACTAGGACAGATATTATTCTGTTAACACACAACGTTGTTTAAATGCTAAGACAGTCACTTTGCAAAATGAGTTAAATTATTACACTACACGATATTCTGTCGATAGGTTAAGTGACTCTGTTCTCCGGATGGAAACTGGTTTGCCAACCAAAAGCGTATTTAATGTACTGTTTAACTATGTTAATAGATTTAACACAAGAATAGTCTACCGCAATGGATGGAGTGTTGAAGCTTCAAATATTTCTCTCCAGGATCAACTATTTATCACTTTGATGAAAGTGAGACAAAATTACACTTATTTGCACATTGCGCAGTTGTTTGGTTGTAGCAGTACAACTATTTCTAATATTGTAATGACTTTTGTAAGTATGTTACACATTTTACTATTTGAAGAATTGTTAAAAAAAATATTGCCCATCTAAATACAAGAACCGTTTACTAGCCCCCCCCCCCCCCCCCCATCTTTTGTACATTTTCCCAATTGTAAAATGATTATTGATTGTACTGATTTCAAGATAGCAATTCCTAAAGCCATGGACAAACAGAAGGCCACTTATTCAACTTACAGGGCTATCAATAGCTTTAAAGCTATTGTTGGGGTAACCCCAAATGGGGTAATAAATTTTGTTTCGAAATTATATCCTGGGTCTGTCTCTGACAAGACCATTTTTCAAAACTGTGGCATAATATCATTGTTTTCACCTGGCGACTTAATTTTGGCAGACAAAGGCTTTTTAATTCATGACCTTCTGCCATCTGGTGTGACAGTAAATATCCCACCTTTTTTAAATAATCCTAAATTTACAGCTGCAGAAGCTAAATTGACAAAAGAAATAGCTTCATGTCGAATTCAAGTCGAACGAGCCAACCAGAGATTAAAAGATTTTAAAATTCTTTCATTTATTCCTTCTAAATTGAGAAGCAAGGCTGATATTTTGTTTCAGTTGGTAGCATGTTTGGTGAACTTGCAGTCTCCCTTATTAAAAAATAATTCAGAAACAATCTCAGATGATTAGTGTGTTAAAATATTCATTTTAGAAATGCTTTTTTGTTGTTTTTTTCAAATGCTTGCTAACCTTTTATTTCAATGTATGTCCATTATTGAATTGTTGCATATTTTAAGTTACTATTGGGAAAAAAAATGTACTAATAAACACAAATAGTCATTTTTCATGCTTTTAATTCTTTTATTTAAATGTAAATTAAAATTTACATTAAAATACTATCATAAATGTAAAGTTCAAGACAACAATGGCAAAACTGTTGAGAAATAAAATTCCTCGATAATATTTAGATTTGATGCCCAACTGTCATCTTTTAAAACCTCCATCACAAGAAGTTCTCTAAGTGTCCACACAACAAACAAACAAATGTTTCTTCCGGTCAGATGTGGCTGCCCCTGAATTTGATGCCAGTAATGGTTTTTCTTTAGGCAGTATCTGTCATTTTCATCCTTGTACAAAAAAAATTTAGGACATACAGAGGATTCCATAATTGTTTTATCCCTATATGAATAAGGACATTTTACCTCAAGAATGGCATCATCGTTGATGAGGCCATCTGGGGAAGCACCAAGACAGCCATGACTATCTAACCAAAGTCCAGTTTTCTTGACTTCAAAAGAAGTTGATAACTTGAAGCCATCAACTGCATCCTGTTCATGGGATACTCCCCAGGCAACTGACTTAACATTACTAATATTGGCACTAGCAATCAGCCAGTGACCCAAGGCTGCATTCCTAGTTTAACTTCTTAAAACTGTCCCAAATTTGCTGGCTGTTATCCTGCCCTTCCTGGCTTGATGCCAGTAATCATTTGTATGCTGACCTGCTGTGATGTCAGCAATTTTGCTTATGGCCTCTGGGGATAAAGCAAAATGGTGCTTAAAGTAATGCCTTTTGTCCAGTGCATCCTTAAATCCAGAGCTGCTGACTAGGTTGTCAATAACAGGTAGGTCTGGCATGGATGTGCTGGGCTCTGGACTCATAAGCCAACACATGCCAGTAAATGATGCTTGTGTTTGTAGCTCATTAAACAGCCACGAACGGTCTTCATCAGTGACAGTGCCTTGCAGGGCTCTGAAATTGTCCCCGGGGAACCATTCATCTGTTGACTTGATGTCACAGCCAGCTGTCATTCGTGCCTTTTTCTAGTTGCACTCCATGTCGGTTTTGCTGACATTGTTTTTACAAAAAAAATACAGTGCAGCAGCATGTGAACATCTGTAGTCTCATCTAGGACACTCACACTGGGTGGATTCAATGTCCAAATTGTCAGTGAAATAAATCTGGGGGAAAAAAATATTTATATTAATTTTTTTTAATTCATAAATCTAATATAATAAAAGTGGTCTCACCTTTGCGTTAAATTGAAAGTAAAGAACTAAGAATATAACAGTATTCCAGTTTAAAATATTAATCATGACTCCTTTCCGGTCTTGATTGGATATTTCTTTTTTTAAAAAATGTACAGCTTTAAATATGTTCTGTGGTTTTTATTATGAAACATCTCAAGAATTAAAAAGTAATATTAACATATTATCGATCAAATTATTGTTGTTTTTATCAAAACAGAGGACATTTTACAATTGTCCAATGTAAACAATAGTAATAATCGAAAATTCTCCAACCCATGAGAAAAGCTGTTTTTATTGTAACTTATTTTGACAACATTATTAAGCTTTTGTTTTAATTGAAAAAATTTATCTTTTAGGTTGCTGCAAGAAAAAAAAAGAAACAACAACTAATAAAATTTTAATTTCTCCTAAAGGTTGAAAAAAAAAATTTGAAAATATGTATATGTTGATGGAAAATTTTTTTTTTTATCTGTCATGACAAATTGCAAAAGCCAACATTTAAGATATTATACCTTATAACTTAAAAAACTATCCAAGCTAGAAGCACTACATTTTGTAGGAAAACAATAGGATGCATATACTCAATGTCTAGTTCTTAAAAAATAACTTTCTTGCTTTAATTATGAAAAAAAATATATATATATAAAAACACAGTGTAAAATCACAAGTAAAATGACAAGATTTGAACTTTAAACCTCCACATCTTGAGAGTCATTAAGAATAGAAGATTCAAAATTTCACCACTTATTTGTGATTGTGTTTAGATAATAATGCATGTGATATATATTTTTATATATTGTATATGTTGATGGAAAAAAAAATTTTTTTCATCTGTCATGACAAATTGCCAAAGCTGACATTTAAGATATTATACCTTATAACTTAAAAACTATCCAAGCTAGAAGAACTAAATTTTGTAGGAATACTATAGGATGCATATGCTCAATGTTAAGTTCTTAAAATATAACTTTCTTGCATTAATTATATCTAATAGTTTCTATGTTCATTTTTAAATTGACCAATGATTGGCTTAAATTAATAAATAGCATTATCTAATAATTAAAGTATTTATAGTATTTCCAGTTTAACATCGTAATAGTCTGCAATCAATTAGTCAATATTAACTTAACATTCGAAAATAAAATTTAATAGCACACATTTAATACTTAATAACCATAGAAAACGACCATTGCTATTGGCAACGCTAACTTACCGTCACTTTGTATTCCTTTTTTTTTCATGCTAGCTGCTACTTTTCCTGTAGCGGAACGATGGGCATATTTAAAATTAGTCACATGTCCAGATTCATAGTGATTCTCGCCTCTGGATTTGGAATCGTTTTGAAAATATTCCAGTAATGAACTTATTGAAAATGCCATGTTCAACGTTCAGCGTGTAGTCGTGTGTGGAGCCGCTTTGTTTTGTTGCTACCGGAAATGCGTCACGACTTTTGTACTCTATTAAAAACAATCTTCTAAATCCCGAAGCTTTTTATTGATTTTATACCAATTCGCCACTTGGGAAGAAGCAACTCTAACTCCAACACTTGGATCCCTAGCCAACCCTATGTATGGTCACACTACCCTATGGTGCCCCGCAGTTTAATTTTTTATTTATTTAGAGAAAAAAGGACAGCAAGGACCCCATTGTGATAATTTGTCAGGGTTCCAAAAATTCCTGGCTGCATCTCTGGTTTATCAATCTTAATCTCTTCACAATTTGTTTTCATAAATTTTTTTGTTAATTTAAATTATTAATTTGAAGCGACCAACTATCTTACAACGAAAAAAAGGAAAATAGCTTACCAAAAAATTGATTATCACGCCTAAAAAATATTTAATCATTGGCAATGTCATATGTTAGTTTATGTGTATATCAGTTGTATGTATAATTTATGTTTGCTTCTGGTACTTCAGTTTCTTGGTAGGTGTAAATATATTTCAGTCTCTTCAGAGTATATGATTTAACTAACTTGACTTGGTGTATATTAAATTATATTTAAAAGACGAACTACATGTAAAAAGCACTGAGTAGACTTCTATGTATATATGTACATATATTTATTTATTTATAAAGGAACTTCTTATTTGACATTGTACAATACAAATGATGTGATAAAATATATTCTTACACTAACAAGATCTCAGGTCGTCGTCTCAATTATTATCGTCTGCTCTAAACTAATATATTTTCACTTCCGCTAAGCTAAGTGGCCAGATAATTAAAACCATCTCTGTGCCAACTGTAAATTCTCTAGCCTAAACTGATTATTATTACAACATCCCCCTTTCCTTTAAAAAACAAATGTTATACATTTAGTTTTTTTAGTCTGTCTCTATTGGTTTTTCTGTCGCTAACTTAATAAAATTTACTTTTGTCAAAAATAAAAAAATTGTTGTATCACATCATATCTATAATAATCCATACACATGTTCTATATACAAAATGTCAAACAAAATGGTTATGATACAAAATATCAAACTAGTTATGATACAAAATTTATTAATAAAAATATTCTTGTCAATACTATATCTCATATTTCAATTTTTAAATGCATCATATAGCAAATCATAATATTGACATAAAAATTTATTCAATTTTCAAAAATATTATTATCAATCAAGTTTTAAAATAAAAATTTTTTTTTTTTTTTATACAATAATAAGTGATTGTTTATCTTCTCAGCTGGTATCAAGTACCATAACTTCTTCATAAGTTTTAAGTGCATTTTTAATTATCATTGTTATCTCCCCTCTTTTTTCTTTTTTTTTTTTTATAGTGATTATTTTCTATCACCATATGACTTAATTGTTATTTCAATTCTTTGAATTTATTTTCAATATTCAACACTTTCATATTTTTCTTCACATCATTATCATTCTTTTCTTTTGTATGAGAGCATTTTATTTCAGTACAATATATTTTTCATGTTGTCTTTTGACAAACTTTTTCTGTTGCAACAATATTTTGTTCAACTTATTATTTACCTTGCTTTATCTAGCAAGTCATTTTTCTCTATCTCATATGAAGACCTTTTCTTTTGTCTTCTGTCAATAACACTTTCCTTAGTGATTTGACAATATTCATTTTGCAATCATCAATTATATAAGACATTTTTCTTATGTCTTTCTCATCATTTTATATAGTGTGAATATATATTAACTTTGCACTTTTTCATGTCAATTTATCTTGACATATTTAATATTATCACCATGTACAATTCATTATGTCTTCTGACATATAAAATATTTAAACATCATTTTAATAAAATTCATATATTATTACAATCTTCATACCTTTGACTTCTTTAGTCAATAATTGTTCAAGTTACATTTTTGAGACTAACAAGTCTTCTTGACAATAATCAATGTCATAATCAATAATCCTTTGATTGGATTTAACAAAATTTAACTTTTTTTAAAAAGTTTTATAAAAATTTGAACAATAAACTTTAAACAATGAACAAATTCAATAAAATATGCATTAGTAATCATTGCATAATAAAATCTTTGCATAAACTTCAATAATATTTTCATCAATGTGAATGAAATGAATGAGTAATTAATCATTCTTACCACATATTCTCATGTACATTATACTTGTTTAGTGTATGTGTTTTATTTTAAACACAATCTCTCCTCATTCTCATCTTAATTAAGTATGCATATTTCTATTTTAAATACATTATGCATCAATCATCAACATGAAATGTTCAATATACATGATTTAAAAAAATATTGAGTCAATATACTCAATACAATAGTGTCCTTGACAAGCTTAAATGTCATTATCATTATTTATGTATCATATTATTTTTTTAATACATAAAAATTTTTTCTTTTCAAATACAACTCTTATTTGTATTAATCGTTCCAATATCCATATTATTTTAGTCATTATCCTTATTGTTCTACTATATTTCATTTCTATTTGTTCCAATTAAATTTATGTTTCATTATTGTTCCTATATTCATTTATTTATACTTGTTATTCCAATTTATTATATTCTTGTTGTCCCAATACAGTATTTTCTATGTTTGAATAATTCAATATGTTTACTCACAAAAAAATATACTTATTTTTGACTGAGTCTCGATAAAACATCTGGGATATGGTTACTTGACCCTTTAATGTATTTTATGTTAAATGAGTAGTCTTGTAATAACAAAGACCAGCGTGTTAGTTTGGCATTATTTATGCTTTTGGTATTCATGTTAGCTAAAGGTTTGTGATCTATTAACACAGTGAACTCATTGCCTAGTAAGTATTTGCTTAATTTAGTTATTGTCCAAACCAAAGCTAAACATTCTAGTTCTATTACTGAATATCTACTTTCAGTGTCTGATAGTTTTCTACTCAAATAAAGTATTGGTTTATTGATATTATCCTGCTCTTGATATAGACATCCACTGATTGATGTCTTACTAGCGTCTGTGCCTACAATAAATTTCTTAGTCATATCTATTGAACTTAAAATTGGTTTTTCTTCAAAACATTGTTTTATTCTCTTTAATGCATTGTCACATTCTGAATTCCATTCAACTTTTTGTTGCATCTTTTTCTTAGTTAATTTAACTAAAGGTTTGATTAAGATTGCAAAGTTAGGAATAAATTTTCTATAAAAATTGCATAATCCTATAATAGATCTAACTTCTTTTTTCTTTTCTGGAATGCGAATATCAAAAATTCTTTTAAGAATATTGTTTGTTGGTGTGACTAATCCTTGACCAATATGATATCCAAGAAAATCTATGTTTTTAAAACCTATTTTTATTTTCTCAGGTGATACTGTTAAATTATTAATTTGAAGAATTTCTAGTAATTTATTGAAACTGTTTATATGGTCTGACCAATTTTTAGTATAAACACATATGTCATCCACATAGTATCTAATGTTTTCAATATTTCTTAATAACTTATTCATCATCTTAGTGAACGTTGCAGTGCTGTTCCCTATACCAAAAGGCATAACATTCCACTCATAAAATCCTTCATGAGTTTTAAATGCTGTATATTGTTTAGAATCTTCCTGAACTTCTATCTGCCAAAAGCCTCTAGTTAAATCTAGGTGTGTGAAAATATTGGCATTTGACATTTCCTGAACTAAGGAATTACTACCACTATTGGAAAACAATAGCTGGAATCTGATTCTCTTATTAATCCACTATTTAGTAATTGTTCTATTTCTTTTTGAACTTCATTTCTGTATTTAACTGGAATGTCATAGTATTTAGGTTTAATTGGTTCTTCAGTTTTTAATTTGATTGAATGTTTAATTATGTTTGTCTTTCCTGGTTTGTTAGAAATTACATTTTGAAAAGAATTTAATGTTTCTGTTAGTTGTTTCTTAATATCTTCAGGTATGTCTGGTGCAAAATTAATCTTATTCATGTCATCCTGTTGATCTAAACTTATTACTGGAATCTGATCAGTGTCATTAATATTATTTTCTAAACTATAAGTGTTGTCTTCTCCAATTAAACAATTTAAAGATTGAATCTGTTGTACAACGGTTTCTAATTCTGTAGGAGGATCTAAAATATCTATCAATATGAAATGTTCTACCCTCCCCATTTATTTCTACTGAATAGTCCACATTCCCTATTTTGTTTATTATTTTATATGGACCTCTCCATCCAATTTCATTATCTTTGGGTATCAATACATAAACTAGATCTCCAACTTTAAATTATCTTAAGTACCTGTTTTTGTTTTTAAGATCCCTATGGTATTTGTTTTTCTTTATGAGATTTTCTTCTGCATATTTGTTTGAATACAGTATGTTATTTCTGGTTTTGTCTACCAATTCAAATGGACTAATATGTTCCTTTTCTGTATTAATTATATTTTCACTGAATAATTGTAATGGTCCTCTAGGATTTGAACCGAACATGAGTTCAAATGGTGTAAAACCTGTTGTTTCATGAGGTATTTCTCTATACGCGAATAAAATTAAAGCGAATAAAATTAAAGGTAAGAATGTGTCCCAATCCTGTCCATGATCACTAATTATTTTTCTTAACATGGTCTTTATGGTTTGATTTGCTCTTTCTATGGAACCATTTGATTGAGGTCTGTACCTAGCTGTAAATACCTGTGTAATGTTAAGCATATGAGTAAATGCTTGAGTAAGATGTGATTTAAATTGAGTACCATTGTCTGATAATATAGTGTTAGGAAAACCAAAAGTTGTAAAAATAGACAATAATGCTTTGCAAATTGTTTCTGCAGTTATATCTACTAATGGAATTGCCTCAACCCAGCGTGTTGCTAAGTCTATCATTGTTAAAATATATCTATGTCTTCTATTGGACATTACTGAAATAGGTCCAATTATGTCTATGGCAATTTTATAAAAAGGAATGTTTGTTGTGTCACTTTCTTGTATGGGAGCTCTGTGTTTTGGTCCTATGTGATTATATTGTTGACATTTCTTACATGCCTTAACAAATCTTTTTACATCTCCTATGACACCTGGCCAGTAACAATATCTTCTAATTCTATCTAGTGTTTTCTTAACACCCAAATGACCTGCTAAGTAGCAATCATGAGCTGCTTTTAGTATATTATTTCTTAAAACTGTAGGAATCATTATTTGTTTAAATGACCTGTTATGCCTAGTGTATTTTCTTATTAAAATGTCATTTTCTACCTTATATATTATGTTCTTATTTTCATTATCCTCTCTATTGAAATAAATTTTTAAACTTTCATCCTGTTCTTGTAATGTTTTAAGTTTATCCCTATCAATATCCAAAATGTTGTTTTGTCTACTAGATTCAGGGTGTTGTTTTGTACTGTTTTCTTTATTAGCTTGTGCTCTAGTCATTGCATTTAATTTTTTAGTTAGGTTGTAACTATGTTTTTGTTTTATGTGTTTATTTAATCTTCTTAATGATCTGCATTTTCTACTGCAATTAATGCATTCATGATCAGATTTATTTACTGTATTTGTATTCTTTATAGTATTTTCTTTTCCAACTTCAACTGAATTATTGTCATAATTTAATTTATTTATTAGTTTAGTTTTTAATACTGTATAATTGTCTTGGTTGTTTTCTGCTAGTGATTTTGCCAAATGGTGGTTGTGTAATTTATCTATTAGAACTGTTATTTTATCTTCTTCTTTAACATTGTTCTGTGTGGCTACTGTGTCTACTCTCTCTAAAAAATTTACAATGTTTTCAGTACCATTCCAATTTTGTATGCTTTTGAATAGTGTACATATGTTTTTATCTGTATCTGTCTCTAAGGGTTCCTCTATAATTGTTTCTAATTCTCTATTTTCTAACCATTTCATATACATTTCTTTGGAATCGTCTTGTATTTTTTCTACATTTCCTATTATTAATGAGGTTATTGGTGAATCCATTAAAAGTGCTTTTATTTCCCCACTAATCCATGGTGTTTCAATATAAATTTTTGCTGTTTTACATTTCACTATTTCTCCATTTCCCATTCTTATTTCCTCTATGCCCTCTAATATTTGTTCTTCCTTTACTAATTTTGAATCCAGAATGATACATGTACAGCCACTGTCTCTCAAGCACATTACTTTCCTACCATCTACATAACAAGGATAAAAAATTAACTCTCCCTTGCCCTCCATCATGTTACAGTTATGTATGTTGTTAAAGGAGTGTCTTTGATTTGATCTACCCCTATTTTCTTGTTTTCTAATGGGACTAGTGTTTGGTGATTGTCTCTTATTGTTATATTTATGTTGTCTTTTATTAAAATATTTGTTTCTATCCCCATAGTTGTAATACTGTCTGTTTCTGTTTTGATAATTGTCTGTATGCTGTTTCCTAAACCAACAAGTATGCTTGTCGTGTCCTATCTTGTGACAAATTTGACATGGATTGTTAAACCTAGGAGGTAAGCTACTAAATCTTTTCCTGGTAACACTATTTTTCATGAGATTAAATTTATTTTGTGTTGAATTGAACATTGGAGTGTTTACATGACTATCCCTAAAATCTGACATGGCAGAAATTAACTCCATCTTCTTATGGACCTTTCTTTGTTTTATGAATGTGAATAGTTCTGATGTAC
Organism: Bulinus truncatus; assembly: GCA_021962125.1. NCBI lineage: Eukaryota > Metazoa > Mollusca > Gastropoda > Planorbidae > Bulinus > Bulinus truncatus. Next base: position 6,818,492 of record JAGDYQ010000002.1, read on the forward strand.
AAAGTGTTAGTACTTTGTCCACGGGAAGTAGCTCTTTTATTTCAATCACACTATTTTCGTCTATAACTGACATCTTTATCCAATTGTTCAAATTGGCCTCTAAATTATTAATATATGCCTGAGGATGTTCATTAGAACCTAATGTACTGTTATGAAATAAATTTCTATAGTAGTCTTCTGTTTTGTTGAAATGATCTAATAGTTGTTTCTTTATTTCACTGTAATCTGATGTGTCACTGTCTCTAATGTTATTTAAGGCTTTTAGTGCATCCTCAGTGACTGATTGGTATAAATAGTTTTTCCATTCTGATTTGTCTATGTTATTTAGTTTAAATTGCATTTCCATATTATGGAAAAATTGGTCTATTTCACCAGATTTACCAGAAAAAGGTTGTATTTTTATTCTATGTTTATATGATTTTTCATTTTCTTGTTTTATTGGATTGCTGCCTCTCATTTCTAGTTCTAATTTTTTTAATTCAAATTCTTTTTCTAGTTTTTCTCTTTGTAAAGCTATTTCCTGTTTTTATTTTATCTGCTTGTATTTCTGCCTCTCTTTTATTTTTTTTTTCTTGTATTTCTGCGTCTCTTTTATTTTTTTCTGCTTCTATTCTAATTTTTTCTGCTTCTATTTTATTTTGCTCTGCTCGCTCCATTTTATCGTTAGCAAATTTCACTAATTTATCACCTGTAAGACCTGCATATTTGCCCTGATTAATATAGAATTCAAATGATCCTGGTTGTTCAGCCATTGTAAAATGTATTTAATTTTCTTTATTAAATTATTTATATAATTGATTGAATTTTATATTTCTGCTGTATTGGATTTTTATATTTATTGTATATATATAGTATATTTCAGTATTCAATATTCTTGAGTCTATATGCAATTTTATGTCAAAACAAAATTAAATTACCAATGTAAAAATAGTTCTAATAATAAGTGACAAATGAAAACACACAATAAATAAAATATTTCTAAGATTAATATGCTATTACTAAAAAAATTGTAAAAAAAATTTTACAGACTAAGTTAATATTATTTAATTAAATTTAGAGTTAGACGAGCGAAAACAAATATATAACTTTACAAGATTACTTATAAAAAAAAATTTTAATGAGATACGATCATACGAATAAGACATATACTTCTAAACAAATATTTAAGTAAAATATCTAGATGAAAACAACATATTTTTATTTTAATGTAACTAATTTTGCAATTAGAACTTTTCAAAAAGATATTTAACTATATACTAAGGATGTAAAAAAATTTGTTTCTGAGCATTACATACTAATATAATAAAATTGACATAGTTTGCAAATAAAACAACAATTACAATTAAATAACATGAAATCACTGCAAAATACCTTTCTTGTTACTTCGGACTTCGGATCTCAGGTGTAGAGTGCTGTAAAAAGTATAGTTTCGGAAGGTGTAGACTCACTTCTCTGGTAGATGTAAATAGGTAAGGTCAGAGTGTAGTCATTTCATGGCTCTCCTGGTACGGTTCGGTACGGTCTGGTCTGCCACAATTTGGTATGGTCTGCTAATTTTCGGATCACCTTCTTTTTCACCCACACGAGGATTTAGTAAAAAGAACTGATGTAAATGTTCTTGTGAATTTACCACTGTAGCGATGGTTCTACAGTAGTAAAAATATGAAGTCCAACAAATGAAGTAAGTACAGTTGTATATATTACAGTAAAGTACTGTATATTGGTGGATGGAACACAGATGTAAAAATCAGGAACATGTAGATCTTCTAGTGTGCCAACATAAAATTACTTCACATCAGCCGACCATTATGTATAATATGTTCTTTATGGAACTTTACCGCTGCATACCATTCTATGTCATATGTTAGTTTATGTGTATATCAGTTGTATGTATAATTTATGTTTGCTTCTGCTTCTGGTACTTCAGTTTCTTGGTAGGTGTAAATATATTTCAGTCTCTTCAGAGTATATGATTTAACTAACTTGACTTGGTGTATATTAAATTATATTTAAAAGACGAACTACGTGTAAAAAGCACTGAGTAGACTTCTATGTATATATGTACATATATTTATTTATTTATAAAGGAACTTCAGGTCGTCGTCTCAATTATTATCGTCTGCTCTAAACTAATATATTTTCACTTCCGCTAAGCTAAGTGGCCAGATAATTAAAACCATCTCTGTGCCAACTGTAAATTCTCTAGCCTAAACTGATTATTATTACAGGCAATAATCTTCATAGACATCCCAGCATAGGCCTACACATAAATGAGAAATTAATTAATGGTACTAAATTGGCTGCTCCAGATAACATACTCATACAGCATACTCTGACATATCTAGAAGTCCACCATGCCGTCCATGCACTTCAGTTAAATGCATAGTGCATTTACTGCATCTACTCTTTGTGTCCATCTCAACTGTGTGAGTTTTCAATTTTACTTGTTCAACTGATAATAGTTTTTTATTTCAACGTATTGTTACAAAATAGCTAAAAATCGACTGAACAGTCAATTTTTCCTCCACTTTACATAAGTGCTATAAAAAAAGTTCAGTGTGTGGGCAGCTCATAGTACTTTATGTTACATATCTAGCACTATGATTTGCAGCTGATATGTGTGACTACACCATTTAGAGGCCCGTCATTGTCCTCAACTTCTCTTCTGCAGTTTGACACCTACAGGTCATCACTTACCAATATTTCTTTCATCAACCTGACCATTTCATGTACAAAAGAGATTAATACAGTAGAACAGTGTGAATTGCCATAAACATGTTAAAACAAGCAATTAAGCCTGTTCCATTCTGGACACAGGACGTGTTAGCGCATTTTCATGTTATGTATCAGTACGTATGCTATCTTTCAGTAAATATTTGTACATTTTGGAAATGTTTATAAATTCAATTGTGTAATGCATATATCTGTAAAAAAAATTTATAAAGACGTTTCTTTATATTTGAAAAAAAAATTATTTTCTCTTAAATCTAACTACAAGTGGTTTGTGGTTACTGAAATAGGACTCATAATTGAAAACATTCGAAATTATAGTCATTTAATCGTCCGAAAACTCCGTCAATTGTTGCATAGCTCTGATACTTTCAATTAAACTCAGAACACAAGCTTACTATTTCATTTGATGAGTTTCTTAATAAATCTAGGTGAAACTACGTGCTGCAGTATTTCGCACCAAATGAACGGGCTATTGAACGTACAAGGTGTATATCTAATATATAAGCCCCTTATGAGCCCTGAAGCCCGGCCCTCAGAGGTCCTATCGCGAAATGAACTTTTGATGTACACATGGCAGGCCAAGACCTACAAAATGATATATACATCATGGGTCTAAGACTTATAGTTGCTGAGATATAGCGCTCCTTTATTAATATAGCTTATATAGTAAAAAACGGTACTAAGGCCCCTTTTACGGCCCTGAGAGGTCAGATCGCGAAATGGAAAAAAGTCATTTCTTGGCAGGCCAAGACCTACAAAAAGATATATACATCATGGGTCTAGGACTTATGGTTGTTGAGATCTAGGGTGATGACGGACAGACAAAACGGGGACAATATAGCATTTTTTTTCGAAAATGCTCTAAAAATTATGAGATTTAATTTTTTCTCTAATTCTATTATTAGTATTAATATTATTTCTATTATTTTATTTATTGCGAGAAATAAATCAAGAAGAAAATGTCAGCAAATAGCCAGATTTTATTAACAGAAATTGATCAGAAAAGATTTTTTAAAAAATAAGAAAGAATATGTGAACCCGGGAACTGTCACATTTCATTTAATCAAGGCAGCCATATGCTTGCCAAATTTGATTGTCAGGTATCTTGGGTTTAAAACGACTCATGGGCCTGAACTTTGTCAACTTTTTAGGAACTGAGGTGGTAAGGTGGTGGGGTAAGCCATAATTAACATGATCTTTGTTGGTAGAGAGGTTGTAAAGTGTATAAAAAATGTTACCAGGTTGGGGAAGGGAATAACATTTTTTTTTAAATCATGTTAAGAATAAGTGAACAACCACTTTCTGGCTATGTAATTATTTCAAGAAGGAAAAGGAATCAATTGAACTGACATAAGTAAACTGATCTGAATTAATAATTTAATATACACATATGTTGTTGCTTAATGCAGCTCTAACAATTTTAAAGAACTTTGCCATATTTAAAAACTGACTTATTATGCCATTTTATAGAATATTATGGGGCGTCTTACAACTTTTTTAAGAGTTGCACAATTTTAACAATATATAGTAAACAAAAGTAATGAAAAATGATTTCTCTTTGGGAGCTACACAAAAATCACAAAAGAACTGCATACGACTCTAAGGATCGCATTAGGCTACCACTGGAATATCATAACAGATAATCTTGTTTGAATACAAATAATACATTAATTACTTTGTGTCAATTAAACTTGCATAAATTTAATTACATTTTTTAATACTGCATTAATTTAAAAAAAAAAATTGAATAGCAACTCTTTTTACCACTCTTCAATAAAACAGACTGATCAGATTAAAGCTGGAAGGTGATTTTCAACTTGTATAGTCAAAATTATGCACAAAACCAAATAAATGAGTAAACTGTGAGAAGGAATACCGGTAATATTTTGTATAAGAAAGATTTATTATATTTCAATCTTAAAAAATATGTATGCATTATAAATAACAATACACAAAAAAAATTATACAAAATAAATTTACAAATGATGTACAAAGACAATATAATACACAGCCAAAATAGTACATCTCTAAACATACAAACATCACATTTTTTCAATAAGTACCACAATAATTATTACCCACCCGATAGGATATTAAGTACAGTGGATTCCGCTTAACTGGGACACCGCTTAATTGGGACAGCCGCTTATTTGGGACAAATCTCAAAGAAACCAAACCAAGAAGCCAATAGTAAATGTGTATGTTTAATTCGGACAGCCGCTTAATTGGGACAAAAAGCCTCGGTCACGATGTGTCCCAATTAAGCGGAATCGACTGTACATACATATACAAAAAAATAAATAGCACTGTGCAAAAGAAATGAATCAGCATAAAATGCATATGAGATTTTATCTCTAGCAGCATACAGCCTCAGCATTTCTAAAAAAATGAAATGCTATTAATGCAGGAATTATGAAGTTTTAATATTATATCATAGTCTCCACTCCACAAATTAAGATTGAAATAAAATGGCAGCATTAAGCTGTACATTAAAAAAAATAGTGAAAGATTAATTTACTAATTTTCAGAGACAATGTTAAAAGATAAAAACACCATTTAATACATGTATCAATTTGCAATGAAATTCTGAATAAAAAGAGGAACAGAGAAAATATCCGTGGCAAGAGAACCAAAAAAGAATCAGCAATTTTAATTTTATTCTTTGATAACAAATTTGAAAAGCAGATATTTTAAATTGAAATGTACTAAAAAAGTACAAGATAATTCCTTTACAGACATAAGGATTCATGTATTTCATTTATTTGTCTTGCAGTTTATCAATCAATCAAGAATAAAGATAAATTACTTCCAATATACCTCATTTAATTTAGCAATGAATAGAGTATGAAGACATTTCAAGTCCATTATATTTCGATGCTAAAACTTTGTCATGTCATAAATACAGAATATGCAAACTGGTGCTCATACTTTTATTAAGTCAATAAATTTCTATAAATATTTGAATAATCTAAGCCTAAGGAATTATCTTTTAGTTTTTAATACATTTTGTTAAAATCCTATTTTTAATTTTTAAACTTTTAACCGTTTTAGATTCAGACTTCATGAGATTTTAATTGACTCTTAAAATTTTCAAAATAGTTAAAATTATTTAAAATTTAAAATCCATTAGACTTCAAGAAGACTGTTAGTGATTGATTTCAAATTTCTCAATACAGCTCAATGTTTTAGACACATTAGAAACTTAGTCCCGCCAGACAGTCTGACTTAAATAAAAGTCACTAAAAAAACAGAAAAAGGAGAAAAATTTTCAACACATTTATAAGAATTAGTCTAACAGTTAATTTTATGTATATTTTACTAAGCAGAATTTTTTAAGAATGTATTTCTTCTGTTTATAAAGGAAAAGTATAGAAAATGTATCTGTAAGAAAGGCATTGAGAATAAAAATGCCATTTTATAAAATGAAATCTGCTTAGTGCTATAAATATTAAATCAATAAGTATCAATAACCAAATTATAAGAGAAAAATTTCACATTGAAGATTTTCCTGAAGTGATCTGAGTTTATACAATTACCATCCTCTGACAGGCTTCCAAGTTTCAATAATTACATCTTCTTCATGTACATAATACTGATCATGTTGAGAACTAGTGCAGCAACTCTTTTTTAGTGGAAAAAAAAAAAAGAAATATAATATGTGTTAACAAGTACTATATTCAGAAGTGTAATGAGCAATCTTTAATGATATATTTTCAATGCAATGCCTAAAACCAACACTATAGGGAAAGAGAATAGCTGATTGCCATGAATATCTCATTGACATTCTATATCAAGAAAGGAGAATTGAGGCAACACATGGGTATAAAATTCATTGTTATGTGAATAGAGAGATACATTTCAATTCCCTCAACATTGGCATTAGTCATATTTGGAGGAAACATGTAATTTCCAAATTACTTCAAACATCTTTCATCAGAAAATCTATTTTATAAGAAAATGTAAATAAAAAAAAAAATTATTGAATTTTTAGCTGCCTTGCAATCTACACATTAATAAAATAGCTTATGTTGGCATTCTATTTTTGGAAGTAAATAGCAACATTCAAACTTTATTATTTGTTTGTTAAAGATTTTATTTTGATGTTTATATTCATTTAAAACATACATGATAAGGGATAATATACAGAATGGTTCCAACTGGATAGAGCTTACAATCTAATTCTCCTTCTTTCGCAATTACTTTTCCAATCTCTTGTGACATATCAAAGAGCCTTAAAAAAAAATAACGTAGATTAAATACATGTACATGCACATGGATAAGTAAAATGACACCTTTTTTATTTCTATTTCACAAAATCATTAAATAATAATATAGTAAATATGAATACAGATGATTAAATTAATCTCAACTTACTTAAGATTGCTTTCACCTTGAATTAAACAAAAATCTAGCAGAGGCAATCTCTCTTTTTTACCATCATGGCCAAGAGCAGTAAAACCACAGTCTATTAGAAGCATATTTTTTTCTTGTTTGTGAGCAATTACCCTTGTCATTACTCGGCATGCTATATTAGATTCACTGCAAGAGCCAATAAGAAGCTGCATATAATCTGTAAATTCCATAGAAAAAGCTTGAATCAAATGTTACATGAAATTAGGTTATTCCTATAAATGGAGAGGGTTTATTCACATGTTCTTTAAGAAAAAAAAATTTTTTGTAAAAATTTCATAAATTTCTTAATATCATTGTTGTAAAGTTTAAATAATTGTATTTGTCAAAAAAAAATGTGTATGTAGTCCATAAATACATATTAATTTTGGAAACTTTTTCAAGAAAAAATAAGAAACATAAACTTTATGATCTTACCATAGAAAACATAATTTCCAGGATGAAATTCAGAAAGTAATTTATTTTCTCTTACAGGAAGACTGCAAGTTGGTGTTGAGCCAACTCCTAATGCACAAGTGATGCCCAAGCTGAAAAAATTAAGAATTAAGAATATATATTTATTTCACATGTCATTTAGGTATTAAATAGCATAAAATATAGTAATAGATGACAAAAAGTGAGTTGGTGAAATAATTAAGCTATTATATAAAACAATTAATAATCTTTCAATTCAATTCTTAGCTGTAAGATTTAAATATTTATTGTAGGTATACACATAGACTGAAAACGGTATGAAAGAAAATTATAATAAACATGACAAGTTCTAGATTAAGCACCATTAATGCCCTAAGCACCAACTAAATTTGGCCCATTCCACTACCACCAGAGAGACTATGAATACAGAGTTTTTTTTTTTTTTAAATGTACAAGTAGTGGTAGCTTCTAAACTTAAAAAGCTTCTAAACTTTTTCCTGCCGCATCAACAAAGCGAGGCACACCTTCAATACCTTGCGTCCCATCTGGAACTCTTCCGCACTTTCTGGGCGGACAAAAGTCCGCATCTTCAACACCAACGTGAAAGCAGTGCTACTATATGGTTCAGAAGCCTGGAGACTGACCAAGACAACCACCACAAAACTGCAGGTGTTCATTAACAGATGCCTCCGCAATATCTTACGTATCAGATGGCCAGAAAAAATCTCCAATACCGCCCTGTGGGAAAGAACAAAGCAGACCCCCATAGACCAAGAGATCCAGAAGAGAAAATGGGGCTGGATAGGCCACACTCTGCGCAAGAGCCCAGACAATGTCACAAGGCAGGCGCTAGAGTGGAACCCGCAGGGAAAGAGAAGAGCAGGCAAGCCAAAGGAGACACTGAGCGAGAGATGAAGGCAGCTGGATGGTCGTGGGCTCAGCTGAAGAGAGACGCCCAAAATAGAGTTCGCTGGAAGAGCGTTGTTGAGGCCCTATGCTCCCACGCGGAGTCAGAGGCTTAAGTCAAGTCAAGTCAAACTTTTTCCTATCTATAAACACAATGTGCTGAAGGTATTTTTTTTATTAGTATTATGAAATCATTAAAAATAATTAATAAATTTTAATTTAAATAATGATTTCGGCTATGATTTTTGTGGATTAAAACAAAATGAACATCAAATAAGACATATAGAAAATTAATTGTATTGGGATAATAAATTGTATCAAGTTAACTATCATAGAAATATTTTTTTTTTAATATTCAGATTAGTGTTGTTTTTGTTGACGAGAACTAAAACTAAAACTAAAATTAGCAGCAAGACTAAAACTAGACGAAAACTGAAATTATTATAGAAAAAACGAAATAAAAACTGAAACTAAAATATAGTGTTGCTTTCGTTCACAAAAACTAAAACTAAAACCTTCGTTAACGAAAATGTTGACTTTTCGTCAACGAGAACTAAAACTAAAACTAAAATTAGCAGCAAGACTAAAACTAGATGAAAACTAAAATTATTACAGAAAAAACGAAATAAAAACTGAAACTAAAATATGACCTGGGACTAAAACAACACTAATTCAGATGCTAAAAACTTGCATTACTAAGTATGTCATCTTTCTTTATATCCTCTTTGTGACTAATAATTAAAATATTTTATAATAATTTTTATAAACCTTTAGAAAGATATTTCAAAGAATGTACTCTCAAAGTTTGTAAACAGTTATTGTGCTGAATTAACAAAACAAATAAACATATGTCAATTTTTAAAAATGCAAAAAAAAGCACAATGTAAAAAATACAATACTTTTTTTGAATCTTCTGGAGTCTTTTAATATTCAGTGTCTGTAGTTCTTGTCTTTCTTTGATTGAATTGATAGCATAAGAATTGCCGCAATGTGCATACAACTGCTCCAACTTCATAAACGGAGATGAGATCACAGCCATAGTAGCATTAAGTAGCTCCTTACTGTCCCAGAGATATCCAGCTGAAGGACAATAATGATTTTAAAAATTGCAATTCTTGGTCGAGCAGCATTATTAGCTTTATTAAAATAAGGTGTTCCAGATGCTATAGTTTCTCTAAACATAATAACCAGATTATTTCTTAACCTAACTTGTATCTTTCTTGAAATAAATAAATATAGATATATCAAACAAAAAGATTTATGTCTAATTCTTAACGCTTACTCCTGCCATAACCTAAGTCCACTTCTACAACCACTGACCACTTTTTGCCTTCTGGTAGATCTCTGCAATGCTCTTGCAAACATTCCAGACCTTCATCTCCACTTACCATAACATGAAATTTGTCAAGCTTGTTTAAAAGGACCAAACACCTGAAAAGCAAAATGACTACAGACCACAATCTAAATCAAATGCAAAAAAAAAAACTAAGATTTAACTTGAATAAATATTCTTGTTAGAACCGCATATAAAATGAGGGCACTATTAAACTTAATATGGTGAAATTAACCTTTTAATTTTACTCTCAGTTATTGGATAAGCTAATAAAATATCATCAAAACCAGAATGAGCATAGAACTCAGCCTCTGCTAGTGTCGACACAGCAATACATTTTTTTGTTCCATTGGTCTGAAGAATAGCTGCTTCTCTGTAAAATTGAGTGGTTAATATATTCAGAATAAATGTGTAATAAAATTATTTCTGAAATTTATTTCTAGAAATGTATTCGTTCACACGTACACTGTTTTATGGGTCTTTGTATGAGGTCGCAACTGTACCTGAAGTTCTTTGCATCTATCAATCATAGCATCACAATTTCTCTTTACTTTTTTGAGGTCCACAAGAAAACATGGGGAGGGTAGATCCCTGACTGTTTTATACATTTTCATCAAACTGAAATGAAAATTTAAAAGCCCAAAAACATACTAAGGGAACAGGACTAACTCAGATATTATAAACATGGGTTTTGCAGATTTAAAAAATAGAGGTTAAAAAAAATAAAGCAATAGACTATTAAAATTAATAGAATCTTTAATTAATTATCAACATCTTGTTTCTTAAGCACTGGGACGTTCAACAACAAACATTGTGTGGCAGGGACAAGGAGTGAGTGTTGCCAGTCATAGGCATATTTATAGAAAATGCTTTATAACGATTCTGTGTTAAATGAATATAGTTAGCATAATCATTCATAATAATAATACTATAAGTTGAAATATATTTAACTTTCATTTTTATAAATACCGTAAATGTTGTTAGTCTAATAATTTATACAAATATATAAATCTATGCTCGATTGTGATTTGTATATAGCAATAGCATTAATTAAAACAACAATAATTTTTTCTCTAAGTGTTATGATCGGCAGCACTCACGCCTCGTCCCTGTTGTGCTGGCATGTTTTAAATTAATATATCTGGAATCCCTGGAACCATCTTTTGAATAGTGTAAAATATAATTAAATGAGCCTGAGATTGTCATTTATGAGGTCATGTCATGCTCAAAATTAGTGAATGTAATAAGACTATAGAGTATAGACTAAGTAATAGCAAATACTTAAAATAGCTAACCCAATTAATAAAACTAACAATTATTAGTTTTAAAAAAGCCGCAGAAAAAAGCGTGCCGTATGTCTCAACTCTTTCACAATAAAAAATTATATCATAAAATAATAATAAAGGTTGTTGTTAAATAGCTATTTACAACAGACTTTGCGCCTTTGCCTTTAAACAGAAAGCTGAGTTGCATAATCTCACTGTTGGAGATAAGAATTACCGGACTCCAGAATCAAAGTACAATCGTCCGACAGTGACTGTCTAATAGTCTATATAGTAACTTCTTTTTTTTATATAATTAGGTTAGACAACTTAGACTAGCTTTCTGTGTTTACCTCCCCCCCCCCCACCCCTCTTTCCAAGTTCAGAATTTTTTTTAACTAATGGAGCTTACTCAATGGAAATTCCCGTTGACCAAATGCGCTGAAAAGCAATCGCTTAATTACTTTGTTGATATTCCATTAATAATAAATTAAATGTAATGAAAAATAATTTTTTTCCTTCACTTTTAGACTGCTACCAATTATTCCTTCCATACTTATAGACATCCACTGCCAGCGTATCCGTTTTCCTTGCGAGGTATGGGCGCTACTCGGCTAAATATTTAGCCAATTTCTCATAGGGTAACCAAGCCCTGAAAATTCTTACACTAACACCGAAAGCATGATTAGCCAATGATGGAGAAAGTCCAAAGGCCAAGGATGCATTCTTGTTGCATTCAAACATCAACTTCATTCTCGTCCAAAGCTTTGCGACTTCTAGGCTCATGAGATTAACTCACGGACATTCAGGTGGACAACCCTGAATTGAGCCTTACCAGACCGCTTCCCGAGTCTTCGCTTGTCGGTCACGTTGCCGGGCACCAAGGCGGGCTATCGCTTTTGGCGTCGCATGAGCAGTGCCCTGCGAGACGTAACTTTCGGTTTTCCGCCGACAGAGCAATCAGCGTCACCCGAGGACTGGGTTCGACATTCCGCAGCCACTTTCAGCTTGCCGGGCATCAAGCACGGGGTATAGCTTTCGGCGTCACACATAGGCAGTGCCCTGCTGGTCGTTCATTTTGATCGGTTTTCCGCCGACAGGGCAATCAGCGTTACCCGAGGACGGGGCTCAGCGCCGCGGCAGCCACTGTTTGGGTTTGCCCCCCGTCTCCATATGGTCTTACGTTCCGGTGTAGTGCCAACAGAGCAATCAGCACTTGCCGATGGCCAGGCTCGACCTGTTTCAGCCACTGAAAACGGTGTGCGACTTACCTCTTAGCGCCGTTCTGCTGTCATTCGTGACGGGCACTGCATACGTTATTTTGTTCGATTTCTATTCATTGTGCTTTTTGGGTGCCCCATGGGGTTGGTGGGTTGGGTTGTCTGACTGATATGTAGAGCAGCTCAAATGCCTCCCTTTCCCCAGCAGGTATGGACCCATGCCCGCCGGCTTACACGTGATCTCATGGAATGAGAGGAGTGAGTGGGCGTAACTTTTCCTCGAAAATCCCAACCTGCTGTCGAGAGGCTAGCGGCGTGCAATGCCAACATTTGGAAACAGTATCCGTATGCCTGGGCTCACTTACAACGCACGTCCTGCGGCAGGAGTTAAAATCAGTTTCCGTACAGTGGTTTCCCCATTATTTCCCGAGTAACCAGGCGCTCCCCCTAGATCAGAGAGGCCAGTGGTGCCGATTACGGCAGTTTCCTAAAGTGGACTCTCCTGATTTAGCCGCTGTTCCCAAAAGCAGGAAGCATCCCAGAGCTTTGAGGCACAGTGTTACCATCCGGACCGCGGGGAGGTACTGGAGGTTAAAGGGCCGAGTACAACACATACACAAGACTCTAAGGCGGGCTAGTGTCGGAACTTTAACTCGGACGCCATCCATTTTCAGGGCTGGTTGACCTTGTGTTAAAACTATTATTTTGCTTCTTTTATCTAGTAAGATAAGCTGCCTGTTGATGTAAAGCTAACATGGTATTAACTTCGAACCACTGTAGCTCAAACGGCTTATGCAGCTTTGGGGTACTTTGAAAAAATCAGTTCAAAAAACGTAATTTTATAAATATATATTTACCTCAGGTATAATATATTAAATTTTATAATAAATTTGGGGGGGTTTAATAATAGATTTTATTGCAAAAGCAGGGGTTAGATCCAGTGGGGTTTAGTCCATGGGGTTTATGTCCGAAGGGGTTTTGTCCGCTGTGTGTTTTGTCCGTTGGTTTTTTTCATTAGGTTTAATCCGCTGGGGGTTTTGGTCCGGATAAGGAATGGGCGCCCTGTCGACAATTTCTGACAGAATATAGCAGACTGATACATGGGCTATAAAATTTTAAAATTGTAATAGCTACCGGTAATCTAAATATTTTTTATCTAGCCAATTATTGATGTCATTTCCCAAAAGATTTAATTTATTGACGTCAATAAATTTTATCGTTATCCCCCCAACCCTTCTCCTTGTCAACAACTATCAAATATTTTCACACCCACTTAGACTCCTAAAATGTTAGAGATATTAATGGACGAACCCTGAAACTATGAATAATTATGTTATTATTAGAACTAATCCACATTTACAACTTTGCTCAAATAACACTGCATCCTTTAATTTGTTAGGGTTACGCATGCGTGTCTATATGTGTTATGCTTAAGCCTGTGTGTTTATGTATATACTTTATGGCTATGTGTGTTTAATAATGATTGTCCCCGTTTTGTCTGTCTGTCTGTCTGTCTGTCTGTCCGTCATCACCCTAGAACCCAACAACCATAAGTCCTAGACCCTTGATGTATATATTATTTAGTAGGTCTTGGCCTGCCATGTGTGCGGCAAAGTTCATTTCGCGATCTGAACTTTAATTACTTTTCGTTTTTTTCATTGGTTTTTCATGAACGGTCTCATTCAATTGCTTAACATAATTTTTAGACGAACAATTAAAAAATTTAACATAAATAAGTTCTTTTAAATTATGATTGAAATAAAAAAATATTTCTTCAATCAGCAATGACTCATCAATTGTTACTCTATCAACAATTTAAACAATTTTTTTATTTGTTTGTTCTAGAAATAGTTTCAGACTACTTGCTGATCTTTTCAATGACTTGAATACTTTCCAATTTAGTAGGCAAGTAGAAAGAGTGTACTCAGATGGCTTCAATAGCCCTCCTCTGTTGACATTGTTAAAAAAAGCATCCAGCTTTTTCAATCTTGGTCGTCAATGTCTTTAAAATTTTTATCGACTAATATTTCTCTAAAGCTTTTTATTTTAAATATTATGTTATTATAGTATATATATATGAACATGTAGTAAATTAAAAGGGCTTTTTAACAATATATGTTTCAAAGTGATATTATTATGCAAGTATTTTATTATTTTTAAAAAGTTTAGATGAAAAAAATAAACAAAAATAAATTAATTAAACAATTCACAAACACAAAGAAGAAAAAAATTCATTATGATTCATTTCAGCTAAAAATCACTTTTATTAAACTACATTCAATTCTCTGTGTGTAGGATATTTTGAAGACATTATAATCAGATACAAAAGATATTTTAAAATTTCAAAATGATGTGTTTTTAACCAATACAACATTAAAGAAAAATTCAAAAATATAAATCTAAGTTATAAAAACTAACATTCTAATGTCTATTGATAACAACAAAGCTCAATTTCAGTATGTTTTGTAACTTGCTAAGAAATATTTTACAAGATTAGTGTAACTAATATACCAGCTTATGATAATTTTCATAGAACATTATATTTATTTTATCAACTGGTCACTCTTATCTACACCCCATATATTTATTGTAATCCTGTATTATGGTTGGTTGGTCAGCAGTAAGTTCCTAAAATTTCCCATTTACTTAGTCTGTCATTTAAAATGTTCCAAAATCACGTTGCATTATGTATAATTAGGCATAGCAAACAGTTTTATTGTCCCTCCATCGTACTGTCAATAACTCCCTTTCTAACTCATCTCATATCCCTCTTTTATATTTTTCAAAGATTGGGGAATACCTTTATGTCCTAAGAATAGTTCCACATGCTCCTACCCCTAAATTCCATAGATCTTTGAACAATTGTATAGTAGTATAAAAATTATCGACTAATAATTTATACCCCTCTTTAGCTAAAGATTTAATTAATTTCATTACCACCCCATATTGCCCAATCAAAAGGCCCATTATCCTGTTTACCTAAATATAAATGAAAATCATAAGTATACCTAGAGAATCAGCTAATACCCATAACTTCATTCACCACTTAGTCGGCTTATCCCTTAGGTACTGCCTAAAAATATATCTACCTTTATTTCTTATCATTCTTTAATCTATTGATATATCTTGGTAAGGCTGAAACAATTTTATACATTACAATCTAATAAAGTTAAAGAAAAAATATGCTTTACATAACTTGTTAGTTTTTGTCTTCAGTTTGATTAGACACCTTTAGAAAGCTCATTATAGTTTCAATCTATCACGAAACATAAGCTCTATTTAAAGTCCATTGTATAGTGATTTAGTAGACCAGAAGCGGTCAATGTTCAGTAACCCAAACAAGTACAGCATACACTTGATAAGTCCACGAAATCTGTGAGGGTGTCTGGTGTAAGATCAAACCAGCCTTGGTAAACACAAGGTTTTGTAGGTCCATAATGTCTGGAATTTGCTATTATTAGTCACAAATATGAATTACTAAGTTCAAAGTAAAATAAAGTTTTTAAATGCCACTGCATTACAAAATTTCCTAATGTCTTCCCTTGTTTTTAGCTCCTCCGAGTTGTTGAATGCCTGGATCCCTCTCAGGTGAAAATTCTTTGGTGGTTCTGGTAATGTGTCATTCATATCATCATGCCATATGACCTGGGGGATAAAAAAAATATGTAAAGAAAACCATAAATAAAAAAAAATTCAGCTTATTTATCGAGCTACAATAATTATTTTATAATGATGAAAATAAAATATCATCAATACAGATATGTAAATATGTAAACCTCAGTTTTTTTTTTTTTTTTTTTTTTTTTTGTGTTTACGAAAATCTGCTGATTGGCAATAACACAAGAATTAGAAGCAGTAACAAGTAATTCTAGCGGTAGAACTAAATAAATAATATTTATACATAAACCTTTATATAATAAAGTATAAATGTAATACTTTTCTCTTATTTTATAACTATTCCCACATTTTAAGTTCTAAAAAATAAATAAATGAACAAATAAATGACGTAAAGATCGGTAAGACAAGTCAAAGCATGTTGGTTCAATACTTACATGTGAGTTTGGAAGTGTTGAAAACTTGAATTAAAACTAATATTTTCAGCAAAGTGTCTGAAGTAATGAGCTCCCAAGTTTCATCTTTGTCACTTGAATCAAGTTTATTTTCCTCTAAATAATCAGAATCTAAGTCCATTTTAGTGTAGTCGAATTGACTGACAAAACGTAAACAAATCAAAATGGCGTTCGGTGTGTCACCTGATAGCATTGTTTTATTTATGAGAAATTGTTGTTAGTAAAAATTGACAATTTTTTTTTAGTAGAAAGTATTTAGAAAGCATTTTTTTAAAATAGAAATGTTATACTAGACATAAAGTCACATTTTATTGTATGCCGTCTGTTGGGCTTTAATCCTTGCGTCAGCCTAAACCGTACACAGCTAGAGAATGAAATTTTGTTTAGCGGTTGTCTATCCTGGGTGTTTATATCTAGATATCCATGGCCAAGTGTACATCAAAAGTCCATTTCGCGATCTGACCTCTCAGGGCCAAAATATAAAGTTTCTTATACACCGTTTTTGCTTATATTTTAAATATAAATCATAAAAGTTAATCAAAGGGGCGTAATCATTATTTATCTTTGTAATACTTATTTAACATGATTACTTCCCTCTCTAAATTTATCTAAATCCATATGCGTGGAACCAATATTTATGGCTGTAACCCGGAAAAAAATACGGATTCCGTCCGAAAATGCTCTAAAATGTCCTTTGTCCGAAACGGAAAAAGACTTAAATTGCTTGTTTTATTATGAATAGCTTACTTCATATTTATTACTAATTACAGTCAATGCGTAATTAGTACTATTTTGCTAGTTGAAGATGAAGTTAATAAAATTAACCTCAACACCGTCAGGCTGTGGAGATAAAATTCGGAAGCCAGCTGACCTTCAGCTTGAAAGTTTAGGTGTCAAATTTAGCACCAACTCTTTAACCTCTGGAAACGTTCTCTTTTCCACCCCTACTCTTTACCGCTTCTGCTTTTTTATCTACAATATTCAGAACCGAATTTAATCATTGTGATTTAGAAGGGAGGCTGAAGTTTGTGCTTTACTAAGAACTTTTATTTCATAATTGCAAATATGAGTATACTTTGTTATATTTATATATTATGACTCTATGAAGTTACAAAAGAATACATTTATGCAACATTGTACTTTAGTTACTGTCTTAAGTTATCGGCTTTTCGATCAAACATTGTAATGCTACAAAATTACTAAAAGCAAACAAAATACTAGGTGCCCCACAGACAAAACTCTTATTTTTAAGACCGATCCTTTGGAAACTTCTCTTTTGCTTTTTCAGTGGGTCTGCCATAATGTGAAACTTGCACAAGGCATATTTTTTGTACAAACAAACACTTTGGATCAGCAAATAACAAACGATTACACTTAAATTTGTATTGTGGTAAGGTAATAAAGTAAATAACTTAAAGATCTTCTGTATATACTAGAACATAATAAAAGACAAAATTATCATGTCATTATGGCAAAAGAAATAATTCGATTTATTTAGGAATGTTATTGTAAAATGCATTAAATGTTACACCGCAAACATCAGGACTTTATCAAAAATAGTTTATCGTATACTGGAATAAGCTTAAATCTTAGCCTTCTAAAAAAATATAAAAATGGTTTTCCTATTATAAATGTACTGAATATTCCAATAAAAATTAAATAATTTAGCCATAAATTTATCTCGACCAATAGCATAAACGCCAAATCATAACTGAGATAGCCGTTAATAAGAAACTTACTCATTTTCAAACTACCCCTTACCCGAATAACAATAATTTCCATAAAGCACTTATGTGATAGGCTGAAAAAAATATCATTTTCCACGCCCATGCCATATTTCACCGTTAACTGACGTACGCTTGTCGGGTGTAAGGCAAAAAGTGAGTGTAGGACAGAGCCCTCATCAGTCAAAACCCCCACGGACCAAACACTTGCTGACATAACGCCCTATGTAATTTAATAGTAAATATTGAGAAAGCCTTTGTTTCTAATTCTGTTTATTTTTTTAAAAAAGGCAAAATTTAGAAAAATAATTATCACCCATTTAAAACTATAATCAAAGGATCATGGGTTCCATTGAATGTACAGCCGTTTCTAAATATGCTATGTTTATTAATGCATTGCTTTTGGATGTACTTTCAGAATTTTGATTAATGGCGAGAATCATGTTTTTATGTTTGATAAAAAAAATACTGTCGAAATAATAATTTGCAAATTAAAGTAAAAAGAAATATTTTACGACATTGTTTGTTAAAAAACTTAATGCTGACGAACATTTAGTTTGCACTCGGCGGATTGGTTTATTTTTAAACAAATACTGAGAATATATTATTGAGCACTCTGTGACTTTTGAATTACCTCCCGTGGTTTTAAAAAAAAAAAGAAAGAAATTTTTTAAAATATAATAGACGTCATCCCCCAGGCATAGCATACGCCGCCATATCAATCAATATAATTACTGTTATTATTTTTAAGAAAACAGCAATCAAACAAAACAACAGGCTGACATCTTGGGAGAAAATACATGGTATGCAAATTTGAACTTTGACCTATCATGTGCAGACTTAATGGTCACTATCTGGTTGTCACGGGTTGTGATTAATTTGTCCGAAACCATTCCCAATTGGTTCAGACCCTTGACTCACCCGGCCACACCCTAATAAAAAGATTAATACGTATCTATAATACAATGTATAGTAGTATACGTTCCAGTTTTCCCGCCCACCACCCTTTTTACCCCACCCCCGTGATTGCGTCACATCGCAGGTGGTCAGCATGAAGCGGGAGCTGAGGAATGTTATATAGGGGTGATACATTCCTCGCGGGATTCTCTCTGACCGCTCGGCTCCTGTTCAAATGCCGACAAAGGATAGATGTCCAGTTACTCTTGTCTTTGTCGGTGCAATATCTTCTCCCCCCATCTAAGGGGGTAGTTAGCTTCACCCCCCGATTGACAGGGAAAGGAGCGTAGCTAATTGATTGGCTAGAAGTCATATGTAAGAAAGTGTGTGAGTAACGAAAGATAGTTTTTCTGGACATTCGACTGAGGGTCCTGGTAGCGACCAGTCGATTCGACTGAGTGCTCTGTGAGAAGAGAGTCGATTTATGTGTCTGATTGAGAAGAAATGGAAATGCCTACTGACCATTCATTTATACTTGGATTTATTATTTTTGCACTGCATTTTGGATTATCTTTGCTCTATGATTTAACAGCCACCAGATCCTATTTACGGACTGGTGCCTTTGTGTAAAGTATTATATATTGTTGTTGTTACACAAGACTTGTCGAATTGATTATCGTCCTTTATTGTACGTCTAATTACTGGTAGACACACAAATAGAAATACGGGTCATCACTGGGTCGGCCATCATACTTCTAGATACAAGCCAAGAATACCCTCATAGGGATCCTCAACACTGGTACCTTCCAGCAACTTGTTTTTTATTTTATTGTTTAGCAAGATTTTAGTCAATTATTTGGATACCTTGAACTGCCAGACTTAATTTTTCTCTTTATTGGTTAGATATATTTTAATGCCTTTTTTTAAGATCAGGATTTTTTTCTTTAAATTGTAATTTTTTATTTCAGCTGCTAACAAACATATTGGGGGGGGTGTTTTTAAATTTTCTTTGCTTTTTATTTTGGTTCGCTTTGTGTCTGCCTCAATCCACCCTTTCCCCCAGCACACTATAGTGTTGTTTTGATGTAACATGTATTTTTTTCATTTAGGTCATGCCAGTCTCCATATTACCTGTAGGTAGCTGTTGTGTATTTTTTAGACTAGCTCAAGACAGCTTAACTTTCTTTCTTCCTACACTTTTCAGTACAGATTTAATATTTTTGTAATGCGTACATATTCTAATACAGTTAACTTTTGTAATGCGCCATAAATATTTATGATTTTTCTTAATTGGGAATTTTCCTCAAAACAGCATCACAAAGAAATCAAAACAAAAGATGTCACCATATCTAATATTTTATTGTCTACACTTCAGCGTTGAATGTGGTCTCTTGGCCCACTTTGTAGCCTAATGGTAGCGCCGGCCTCCATAGCATTTTCACATCTTATCTATATTTATACACCATTTTTTTAAATTCTAAAATTGGAAATCAGTTCAATATTGCTTTATTCTTCACACATAGTCGTATTGTTAAATGTGTTTTATTATTTTTTACAATAATCCAGTTGATATGATAATGTTATTTTATGTGCAACATTCCCTCATTTTCCGCGACTTGGGATAAATGAAATAGTTTCTTAGTTAGAGCATATAAACATATGATTACGACAAATAATACTGTTTTTAAAATTACTGGAGCTGTCTAGACGCGATAATATTTTTAAACCACTATTGTTCTCGTATTGCTTAATATATTCCTAAATAAAAGGACAAAACGTAGTATTAGAAATTTAAAAAAATCTGGTTTTATAAAAAATTTGTTGAATGATAAATGCGTCTTGCTTGCTTTGAGGTATTCGGGAATTCCACAAACGCGACTAATCTATCTAGATATATATAGCATTGCGTCTTGCTGGCTGGTGTACCGCATGGTTGGGCGAAGAAGAGAATCTCTATACTTATAAGACGCATCTGTTGTCTGTCTGTCTGTCTGTTTCATATAACTCCAAGATCCAGACAATCAAATAACGTGAAAGTTGTTACACATACACATAATTACAGGAAGGTTACAGGACAGGTTTCGTTTCATCTTGATGGGTAGTTTAATTTTAATTAATTTTTTTATTTTAGTATTTTACTATATTAAAAGTAATCTCGACGGCGCCATAAATAAAATTCCTCTGTGACGTCATTTCCCGATGATTGAATAGAACTTGCGCGCTGGTGCTGTATAGTTCCCTTGTGCTGCGAAGAATTGTTGTTGTTTTTTCATGCTCCCTGATATGTACAGTTTAAGGAAGGTAAAGAAAGGAATGAAGAAGGATTTTAAAAGTATTGTGAAGCCATAATAATAAGTATATATATATATATATATATATATATATATATATATAGTGAGAGAGAGAGAGAGAGAGAGAGTGAGGGAGGGGAGGGAGAGATAAAGAGACAGAGAGAGAGGGGGGAGAGAGGGGAAAGGAGGGGGTAGGAGGGAGGGAGGGGAGAGAGAGGGAGGGAGGAGATGAGACAGGCGGGAGAGAAGGAGGGAGAGAGAGGGAGATGAAAGAAGGCAGGAGGGAGAGGGAGATGGAAAAGGGGGAGCAGGGGGAGAGAAAAGAAGGGAGGAGAGGGGGTAGGGAGGGAGATAGAGGGGAGGAGGGAAAGAGTGGGGAGGGAGAGAGAAAGGGTGAGGTGGAAGAGAGGGAGAGAGAGGGAATGAGGGAGGGATGAATGGGGAGAGAGAGTTGGGAGAGAGGGAGGGAGAGGGAGGGAGGGAGAAAGGGAGAGAGAGAGAGAAGGGGAGAGGGGGAGACCTTGGGAGAGGGAGGGGAAGGAGAGAGGGAGAGAGGATGGGAGAAATGGGAGGGGAGTGAGAGATAAAGAGAGAGAGGGGGCAGGGAGGGAGAGAGGGGGAGGAGGAGGAAGGGAGGGAAGGTGGAGAGAGGGGGGGACGGGGTGAGAGAAGGGAGGGAGATAGGGGAGAGAGGGAGATGGGAGAGTTAGAGAGGTAAGGAGAGGGAGGGAGAAAGGGAGGAGGAAGAGAGAAGGGAGAGGGGTAAGGAGAGGGAGGGGAGGGAGGGAGAGAGAAGGGGAGGGAGAAAACAAAAGGTAAACAGAAAACCTTATTTTAAACCCGGGCAAAGCCGGGTACTTACAACTTAGTTATATATAGAAGATGTGATGTATATATAAAAATGCCAAAGTAATTTACTGCAAATTCTGTGTACTTTTCAAGGCAACTGGTAAGTGACGAACTTTCGGAGTTATTAACTACGGCTTGAATCCTATTCACATTTTTTATTTATAGGCTATAGATTAAAGATTGGTCGACTTTTGCATAATTGTTTACTTACAGACTTTTAGTCTTTTTTACAAAATATTTACAAAGCAATATTTAATTTTCTAAATATTATAATATGATACCTGATAACTTTATACAAATTTGGCATAATTTTCTTTTTATCTTATGGAATCGATTATCAAAATGAATTTGTTGCTCAAGAATTTGTACGACTATGTTTGCGTTGAAAAATTGTCGATTAGCCTATTATTATCGTTTTCGTTTGAAGATAATAGAATGCTATCTGTTGTATTAAAATAACAATAATTTGAATGGTTGTTGAGGACCCCTATGAGGTATCTTTTGGCTTGTATCTAGAGAAGTATGAGGTCTGACTGAATTGGTACTCGTATCTCTATTTGTGTTTCTGCCACTCATTGTCTCACCAGTAATTAGTCGTACAACACGGGACGATAATCAATTCAACAAGTCTTGTATGACAACAAAAATGACTATTTATTTACATAAAGGCACCAGTCCGTAGCATGATCCTGCTGGCTGCAATTATAAAGCAAACGTAATCCAAAAATGGTAAAAATAATAAATCAATATAAATGAATAATCAAAGGGACGTTATTTCGATATAACTCTC
This sequence comes from Bulinus truncatus, assembly GCA_021962125.1. Taxonomy (NCBI): domain Eukaryota; kingdom Metazoa; phylum Mollusca; class Gastropoda; family Planorbidae; genus Bulinus; species Bulinus truncatus. The sequence continues at coordinate 6,841,391 of JAGDYQ010000002.1, forward strand.
TCTCTCTTTCTCTTCTCTCTCTCACTTGATCGACTCACCCTCTCTCCCACGAGACCCTCAGTCGAATCTCGACCTGTCACTCCTAGGACCCCCAGTCGAATGCCTATCAAACTATCTCTAATTGCTCACATACTTTTACACATGTGACCCCCCTGACCAATCATTCATCTGGCATCTTTCCCTGTCAATCAGGTGGTGGAGCTAACTTCCCGCCTTAGATGGGACAGGGGGGGGATCATGGAGGTGGAGGGACGTCATACCGACAAAGACAAAAGTAACTGGACATCTGAACGGGTTCTTCCCCTTTTGAAGATAGCCGACCCGAAATTCGTGGTCAGAGAGAATTCCGAGCGGAATGTAACGTCTTTCTGCCAACCGTTGCTCGGTTAGCCGGCCTCGCTCTTCATCTGAGTTCCGCTGGCCACCTGCGCTATGACGTAATTACGCAGTTGGGGGTAGGAATGAAGGGTGGGAGAACTGGAACGTATACTACTGTGCATTGTATAATATCATATTAATATTATTAGGGGGTGGCCGTGCAGGTCAAGGGTTGGAATAAAGTGGGAATGGTTTCGCCAAATTACTCACAACCCATGACAATGGTAAAATGTTATTACTAGCTGCACCCTGCAAAACCTTTGCATAGAGTTATATTCCCTTAAGTTTGATCAGTAGGCTAGGTTATTTTTGATCAGATATTATATATATATATATATATATATATATATATATGTATATATATATATATATATATATATATATATGTGTATATATATATATATATATATATATATATATATATATATATATATAAAGGGTGCCACTAAAAAAATCTGAGTTTTTATCTTGCCACCCCAAAATGTGTTAGTAATGTTATAAGAATAAAATTGGCAAAATTTGAATGTTTTCTGATAATATTTATTGGTAGCTCAAAAGTGTAAAGTTTTGCAATAAACAATGTTGCGCGACATTACCATACATTAATCCTGCTGTATTACAAAAAAATCAAGTAATTTGAAGACACCTATCGCTGTAAAAGAGAACAAACAACTGTTTTGTACATAGCAACAGAATAATAACTTTCAGAACCTTCAGCTAATTAACATAAAGAGTCATTTCCACATAGTTCAGATATGTCTTCAAGTCCAAGTAATGATATTCTAGCTGCAGCTGGGACAGTTATGGTGGACTTGTTAGCATTAGGAAAGTCACGACGGTGTTTCTCTACTACTTTTAACAAAAATTGTTTCTGTTCCTCTTGATTGGTTAGTACTCCGTTGAATGCTTGACTCAGGGCCACTCCACGCTCGGCTGCATCATTGACGACTTTTAAACTCGCAACTTTCTTTTGGCCAACAATGTAGTTGTTATAAGTGGCCCATGTGTCTTGATCCGTGGTAAGGATATTTTGTGGTATGTTCAAAGCTGTGAAAAGTTTTCTGGTGTGTTGCGATACAAAATCAGAAAGTTTATTTTGTTGTAATCTAGAACAGAAGGCTATTCTGTTGTTGTCTTGTTAAGTGCTGCAACCATGACTAACTTCATTTCAGATGAAACATCATTGTCGAAAAATACAAAACCTACCAATTTCCTCCAAATACCACGAGTGTTCAGAGAATGATTTTATTGCTGCTTTGGCAACGGTGTCATTTGTTTCCTTGTAGTTCTCCAATTGTTATACTAGCTGCAAATCTCTTCGGGGGAGCAGATGTAGCACATGATGATGAATTCAGGTAGACCTTAAGTATCAAGGTGTTGAAGTGACCCAGTGATGACAATTCACGTGCGGTAAGTTGGCCTGAGAACGCCAAATGAGCATCTTAAGGCTGGAAATCAGTTTTGCCATGAGCCGGTGAGGAAGCTTCAGGAGCCAGAATCTTTCCATCTGCATCCTGACTGCACATAGAAAAGAAAGTGACAGTTGCAGAAGCTCACGATAATCATCTCACTAGGCTAAAACACTGTTAGCTGATGCTGGATTAAGTTAATGAGTTCATCCGGAACTGGATTGAGAACAACTGCAATTAATCTACATCCATTCCCTTGCATACATTGTGTCAAGTGAGCCCCAATATTTACCAATCTCTGGAATAAATTGATATTTGGTCCACTAGATGGACCAATCAGTGAATAAACACCTTTACCACAATGAGTTCCATTATATAGCGCCTGCACGCTAAGCTGATCAATTCTCTGCCAAGTTTCTTCTCCAGAATGGAGACAACTTGTAGTAAAATTATAGCATAACAAAAGAAAAAATAGGGGTGGGACATTGTAACTTGAAAAAAAATTCCCTTTACGTTGAGTGGCACCCTAATATATATATATATATATATATATATATATATATATATATATATTCTCCTCTCACCGCCCCCTCTACACCGGCAGTTGAAATTTCCCCCTCCCAACCAAGTGACCCATGTTACGTAACCGAAGTTCATGGTCAAGCCAAGCTACCAACACTTTGATGCCTGTAGTGACAGTGTATAGCAAGCGTGATCACTTTTATTAATTTAAGTTAGAAATAAGTAGTAGATAGTAGATCAGAGAAAAGATGCACTAGTATGGTGCTGACAGGCTTAATAAATAGACTTAGTTCGGTGTCGTTGGTTCTAATAGAAGTAGTTTTGTTGTAGATAGAAGTAGCTAAAGAGAAGTAAATTGTTATTAAAGTTCTATTAAAGTATGTAGTATATAGTGTACTACACTGAGAACTGTTTCATATATTAGTCTTGTAACAAGTAACGTAACATACTATTTGAGTTCCAAAACTGACGTTACATATGTGGTGAGCTTATAAAATCACCGTAACATATTTGGCGAGCCTGCCTTCAACTTATAAAATCACCGAAACAATATATATTCTACAGTTTTTATACTCCATATTCCTAATACGACCAGCTATGTTAGATTCATTGTCAGCTTCTACGATTGACCATGGTGACCTTATGGAATGGCAGGGAAACATCGACACTGATCAGAGTGTGAAATGCGAGCAGAGAGTACTTTTGATATTTGTTAGCTCTAGGAATAGAGTCCCAGAGGTTAAGGGATGCTAGGCATAGATTCTAGAAGTTTGAGAATGTCCAGGCATAAATTTCACTAGGGCTCTGACCAGGATCGATAGTCTTTTTAGCCTACCACTCGGTTGCTATAGTTTGCCAACTCTAATTTTTGAGACATTATATATGATATTATTTGTTGAGTGGTTGAATTCATTCATATGTCTAGAATGTACGGTGATTTAAGCAATTAAACCTTACTTATTTTTCTACAGCTGAGGACAGAGTCTCATGAATTGATATTTACAATTCATTGTACAGTACACAGTATCAGCACGGTATGTGTTTATAGAATCATACATTACCACCATTGTATTCCCCGAAATATAAATTACCATCATGATGGTGTTCATAGAATTATATATTATACCATTATACCACTCATATTATTGTCATATAAGTATAATCTACTAATTGTGATGTATACTGCATCCAATTCATTCATTAATTCATTGCCCTTCACCCATGGCAGGTAAAGTCCACCAACAACAGATCTCCAGAGTCCTTTGTCATCTTCTCCAGCTGGTTCCAGTTGTCTCCATTCTTTATGGTGTCCGCTTCAGTCTCGACGCCAGGCATTTCTTGGGCGGCCTTTCTTCCGTTTACTTTGGGGTTCCACCTCAGTATCTGCCTTGTGACAATAGCTGGTTTTGCGTAAGGTGTGTCCTATCCAGCCCCATCACTCTTTCTGATCTCTTCTTCAGCTGAGAGTTGGCAGGTCTTTTAGAAAAGGCTGACATTGCTGAATAATGGTGTCACAGCAGCTTTATTTGGGGGATTCTTCTGACGCAGCTGTTGGTAAAGGTTTGGTTTCCTTAGTGGTCTTAATTATCTTACACGTTTCCGCTCTATACAGCAGGACTGATTTGACGTTGGTGTTAAAAGGAGTCGAATCTTGATGACTAAGGACAACTCTCTGGAGGACCAGACATTCTTTAGCTGCATGAAGGCGGCTCTAGCTTTACCAATTCTTGATTTGACGTCTGCATTTGGGCCCACCCTCCTGATCGATAACACTCCCCAAGTAAACGAAGGACTGCACCTCTTCCAACTGTCTCCTTGTAGTTTGACAGGATTTGTGCTGGTGGCGTTAATTTTAAAATCTTGGTTTTGTCTTGGTTTATATTGAGGCCAACCTCGAACGCTGCGGCTTAGACTTTTCTGTCTTCTCCTGCATCTTTTGTTGGCTGTGGGAGAGGAGGGCATGATCGTCTGCGAAGTCTAGGTCGTCAAGCTGGCTCAATAATGTCCACTGAATTACATTTCTTCGTTCTCTTGTGGATTTCTTCATGATCCAATCAATTGCAAGAAGAGAAAGGAATGGTGACAACAAGCACCCTTGTCTGACACTAGTTTGCACCTGGAAGCTTTTTGTGAGCTGTCCTCAATGGATTACTCTGCAGGACATACCATTGTAAGAAATTCTTTATAATGTTAACTAGATTTGATGGGATTCCATAGTGTTGAAGGAGCTTCCAGGGGTATCTCTATCTATACTGTCAAACGCCTTCTCAAAGTCCACAGAGTTGACATACAATGGTGAGTTCCACTCCATTGACTGTTCAACTATGATGCGAAGTGTTGCAATCTGATCCGTGCATGATCTGTTTTTGAAAGCCTGCCTGCTCATCTCGCAGTTGTGGGTCGACTGTTTGCTCACCCTCTCTAAGAGAATTATTTTAAAAACCTTGCCTGGTACAGAGAGTAATGTGATACTCATGTAGTTGCTGCAGCTGCTGAGGTCACCTTTTTTTGGAAGCTTGACAAGGTAACCTTCCTTCCAGTCTGCTGGCATGTCTTCTTCGTCCCAGATCCTCCAAAGAGGGTATAGCATCTCTAGTGATGTATTCAAATCTGTCTTTAGTGCTTCTTCCTGGGAATGTCATCTGGTCCAGCTGCTTTTCCATTTTTCATCATGGTGATGGCTTTCCCGATCTCCTCTCTTGTGGGCTTTTCTCAGCTGGTTGGAGATCATTTGGATGGTTCAATGTCATAGGGGTTTGGAGGTGCTGGTTTATTCCAGGAGGTCCTCAAAGTGTTCAACCCATCTGTTTAACTGTTTATAGTTTTCCCTGCTTGTCTATGACAGGTCTTTCTGGCTTGTTCATCTTCCCTAGTCTCTTGGTTATGCTGTATAGCATTTTATGTCCCCGCTATAGGCTGCCTGTTCTGCCTCCGCTGCCCATTTCTTCACATAGTTTTCCTTGTCGGTCTAATACTCTGCTTCTGCATATTCTTCTTGAGCTTTACCTTCTTTGGACCCACTGTATCTTTGCATAACGATCTTAAATTTATTTCACTTTCTGCCACATATTGACTTCATTGTATTCTTCTTCTTCAACCAATTCTTGAAGCACTTCATATTTATTCTTCAGCACTAAGTTGAACTGTTCTTTTGATTTAGGGTCTTTCAGCAGGTTAATGTTGTATTTGACTCTTCTGTCTGATATGCTGTTGAGAATTCTCTTTAGTTTCAGTTTAACTCTTGCTACTACCAGGTGATAATCCGATGCTAGCCTGCCCATCTTTTCACTCTTACATCTTGTACTGACCTTTTAAATTTTGTGTTGATGCAGATATGATCGATCTGGTTCTCAGTTGTGTTGTCTGGAGATATTCATGTATTCTTGTGTATCCTTTTGTGAGAAAAAGATGCTTCCCCCGATGACCATATTGTTTAGTGCACAAAAGCCAGCAAATCTCTCTCCATTTTTCATTCATTACCTCTAGAGTATGAGTGCCCATGACTTATTCATATCCAGTGTGGTCGGTCCTATCTTGGCGTTGAGTTCCCCATGAGGATTGTGAGATTCTTTTTTGGGAAATTCTCTAGAAACTTTGGAGTCTGCTGTAAAACTGATCTTTATATACTCTTCGTTGTGTCGTTTGTAGAGTGCATAACACTGGATTATATTCGTTTTATCTTCTTCTTCTTTGTACGGAAGGAAGCAGTTATGTCACTCGATCCAGTGCTTCCCATAATCTCTGTGCCTGTTTGGATAGCATAAGTCCCACCCCTATGAGTGGGGTGCGTCATTCTCTTTATGTCCAGAGTAAAGCAGCAGCTCTCCTGATATAAGTCGTCTCTGTCCAACTTGTGTCCGCCCTGCACTGATGCCTAAGAAGATCAGGCTGCTTTTCCTCATCTGCTACCATGTGCCATCTTTCCTGACTCAAACATGGTCCTGACATTCCGTGTGCCGATGGCGATTTTCCTGGTTGTCAGAAGGTTAGTCGGCTTTGTGGCTTGCTTTCGGCACCAGCACAATAGCTTCATAGGTCTTCGTGATGAAGAGCCTTCTTCTCCAAGTTTCTAAAATTTCTGATTTCTCTGCTGCTCGTATTTTTGGCAGGAAAGGGTGTTTTTTGAAGGATGGGGTTGCTGGCCGCCCAACCCTCCTGCTTTTTCAGCCGGGCTTGGGACCGTCCTTGGTGGAGTTAATTACATACAATTATAGAGTAATAAAAAGGATCAATGCTTATTGTATCATGATATTCAATCAAAATAAATTTAAATCTCTTGAATACATTTCTATTCATTGAAGAGAAATAAAAAAATTAATATATCCCTTTTTTTCTTTAAATATGTAAATAAATTCCACCTAGGAAACACAACATTATGTCACAAAAACACACCAAAACGACACTATTTAAAATATTGACACAAAAACCCCGTTATGACACTACAACACACCATAATGACTTCACAACACACAATAAGTTATAAAACAGACAATCATATCACTAAAACACACAATATCGAGTTTAAACTCATTATAATGTATGATATTTAAACACACATAATGCCCCTTAAACACATAAAATGACATAAAAACACCATAATTATACAAAAAGAATGCTCCATTATGATATCAAAATACACAATTGTGTCTATAAAACTAACTATAGCCAAACACAATAATATCGACACAGAAACACATCCTTCGTGAAAACAAAAACACATCATAATGTCATTAAAACAAACCATCCTACTAATAAAACAGCTATCTTGTCCTACTAATGACAGCTATCTTATCCAACTAATAAAGCAGCTATCTTGTCCTACTAATAAACCAGCTATCCTGTCGTCAGTCCGTCCTGTAAGGGGAAAGCCGCGACTGCTAAAATTAATATATGACGTCCGATGGTACATTTTTTTTGCTGAATGGGAGCGCCGTCGCTATAAATAAATAATCCTCTATGACGTCAGTTCCCGATAAGGTGCTGTATTGTGCCTTTGTGGTGCAAATGGCATAATAAAAAGTTATTTTTTACTTTTCAGTGCATTTTTATAAAACTTTTTTTTAACGCTTTTGTTTTGATTTTAACATTGATAGAATTAATGGCCAAAAGTTTTTTTTTTTTTAGTTTTTAATAGGACAGCTGTACAAAATATTCATACTTAATTAATAGCAGTCCTTGATAATAAGTCGACCACAGTTTTTTGTTTTTTTTTCAAAGAAAAAGGAGAATACAAACATAACTTTTTTACATTGAACGAATTGACGAAATCTGTAGGGGAATACATTTCATTTATTACCTAAACTATTTATTCTTTGCACACAAAAAAAAAAATTGACAAGATTTATAAAAAAATAAATACATTATACATTGAATATTATATAAAATGTTACTATACCAACTGCATTTTCCAATCGATTATTGTCGTCTTCTTTGCCGTACAAAATGTGACACATCACACGCTATCGGTCAAACAAGGCAATTGACATAATTGTATTATCCTTCAAATATAGAAAATAATGCCACAAAATGAAGACACATTTTAAGGGCAGGCAGAAGGTAAAAAAGGAGAGGATTGTATTCCTTATAGGAGGACTGTATTCCTTACAGGAGGACGGTATTCCTTACAGGAGGACGGTATTCCTTATAGGAGAATTGCATTCATATAGGAGGACTGTATTGCCTTACAAGAGGACGGTATTCCTTACAGGAGGACTATATTCCTTACAGGATGACGGTATTCCTTATAGGAGGACGGTATTCCTTATAGGAGGATTGTATTCCTTTCAGGAGGACGGTACTCCTTACAGGAAAGATTGTGTTCCTTACTGTATTTTCAGTGCATTTTTATAAAATATTTTTTAATGCATTGTTTTGATTTTAACATTGATAGAATTAAGGGCAAAACGTAACGGGTGAGATAAATTAGCATCCATATCAGCTAATGGTGTTTAGTTTGGTTTGGTTAGTTGGTTTTGCTTTGGTTGGTTGGTTTGGTTGGTTATTTGGTTTGGTTTGGTTGTTTAGCGTTGACAGGTAAAAAACGTAATTTGTGACCTATAAAATGTAGGTCATTTCTGCACGATAGGAAAGGTGGCATAAATCAGCACCTAATTAACCTAATCAAATGTGTTAAAAATTCAGTAGTTTAATTGATTTCCAGGGTACAATTTATCTATCTATATTGCAAGCCATCATGACGTTCGTTGTCTGTCACGAAAAGCTCAGTGCGTGCATCAAGATGGAGGCATAAACAATTCAAGAAGATGGAAGAAACATTTACTGTTTTAACATGTATGATCCGGCTCCCAACTGGCCGGCCGGAATAAGATGACTCCTACTTGGCTGCCAATAATGACATTGGACGAGCCTGTATGGTGGCGAGGTGACCAAAAACCCTACATTAACAGACGGCTTTTACATTAGCGAAAGCCTATTAGCAATCACAATGTAATACTGTTTTCGACCGGCACAATAATCACCAAGGGGCAATTAAGCGATCTTAGGAAAAGGTAACACAATATCATGCCAAATTTTTTTTTTTATTTATTTATTTATTTTTTTCTTTTTTAACGCCGCCATTGCCAGCATGGTAGGGTGTAGTGTGCCTACCACACCAGCATTGTTGGCGGCGCTGATGCCTCTGCCGTCCCTACAGAGCGGCGGGGTGAATGTGCCCGCTATCATCTGCAGGGACAGCAGAAAGATGGGTTTTAATCCTTGCCCAAACTGATCAGACGAGCAGGGTGTGTGTACTGCCGATCGGCCAGAATGGCAAGGAAAAGGGGTTTTTCCTGCCACTCGGACAGAGGGGAGGGTGTAGTGTGCCTGTACCCCCAACCCGAAATGGCAGGCTGCGCAGGTGTGCTTGTGAGTGGGACGGAGTGGAAGGGTGTTGTGTGCCGACCACATCCGTCACTACGCCAGCTGTGAATACTGCGGTCAGAGTAGTCCTCACTGACCACAGTACCACCACCCTCGCAAGTAATGGGTTTTCTGACTAGAGAACCCCTATGATCCATCCCCGTGGATCATGGTATCTCTCAGGCCAGGAAGGAGAGTTTTATAAGTTCTCTCCGATAGAAAGTAAGCCAAAATATTTTATGATTTTTTTCATAAATACTCGCCGAGCCGTTGCATAGGTCTTTGCATATCCTACAATATTGTAATATATCTATGGTGTTCAATTTGTTATCAATGAGAAGCGATCATAAAAGAAATATTGACAAAAATCGTTCAATTAATATTCTATATTTTTTTTCTACAATCTAAATTTTAAATCAAACGAATTTTGTATTATGGATACCTCAATATAATGTAATATTTATATTGTCTACTAGTTATCAAAGGCCCGGTACCCGGACCGGCGAGTGAGCACACAGTTGGAGTTGAAAATGGTGATATATATTTTAGCGCGTTAACAATCAGTCTATATCAGAGGTGTGCGGATCTTGAAATTTAGCGTCCGCGTCCGTCCGCGGATTTCTATCAATGATCCGCGTCCGCAGAATCTTACAACATTGGTCCGCAGTCAGTCCGCATTGCTGAAATTTAGCTGTTTAAATGACTTGAAATTTTTATGGTAACGCTAAAGAAGATCCGCGTCAGTCCGCGAGTCCGCAACTTAACCATACGAAGCATCCGCTGTCAGTCCGCTGATTCGGAAAAATCTGCGGATCTGCGTCCATAGCGGAATCGTCCGCTGTCCGCTCATCTCGGTCTATATACTTGCAGTGGCCCCAAGGACATGAACAGATTATTGTAGCCAAAATACATTTAGAATATGGACACCTAATAATACATCAAATAAAATTCATATGTTAAATAGTTCCTCCCAAAAAAAATAATCCTCACTATGGGTAGACATAAACAACAACTCTTAAAATCATATTCCTTCATAATATTTTAATGGACTCCCTTTCCAAACAGTTATTCATTTAATGTTTTATGATGTTCAACATGGCGTATTTAAAAAAAAAAAGAGACGTGAGTGAGTGCTTATGTGTTAAGCAAAACACATGTAAGGTGGTTTATTTACTGTTTTACATTGTAGCATAGTACAATTAACTAAGAAAAATTGCCGACCCGGCAGTGCAGAACCTAGGGATTTACGGGCCCGGTGGCTTGGCCTCTTTGGGGGCTGCCCCTGCATTTTGGCATGAGATAATTTTTGACGCTTCTCAAGCTTGGTCCCGAGAAGAAAGAATCGTTGTGTAGCTTTAGCTGACCTTCAATTAAAAACATAGTATTACATCAATGAAGTTGAGGCCGCAGACGCAGAAAACATTAGGCCTCTTAAAAAAGAAAAGACATATCAAAGCTTTCAACATTATAGTTCTGTGAAGCCAATGCCGAACCAAGGGATTTTAGGCATCTTCAGGAACCACTACATTTTGACATGAGATTATGTACTTAATTTTTATTTTAAAAAATATTTTGGGGGCCCTCCTCAAGCTGGGCCCCCTCCATGCACCCTCTGTGTGAAGCCCCCATCATAAATGATTAGTTTGCATTGTAAACATTGTGTACGGCGCTACTCAAACTCAACCCTTATTCATTTCATTCATGTGACGTAAGTCAAAAAATGAAAAAAAAAAAGTGACGTATTTAAGGTTAGTAATAAAGGGAAATAATTGTACATTAGAAATAGACATATTTTAGAAATAATAACAATTTAAACAATATAAATAATACATTATATTGAGGTATCCATAATTTTGGTTTAAAATTGAGATTGTGAAACATAACACAGAATATTAATTGAACGATTTCTGTAAATATTTCTTTTACGATCGCTTCATTTAATAACTAATTAAACACCATAAATTTAATACGTTACTGTGAGATATAGATAAAGCCTTTGGAACACTTTTCGTTTTAAATTTTGTTTCGGACAGTATCACATATTTTGGCATGATTTTTGTGTTACCTCTCCAAAGATCGCTTGCTTGCCCTTTGGTAATGATAGAGGCGGTCGAAAACCGTATTGCATTGTGATTGCCATTTTGGCATTCATGATCTTACCTGACGTATGTTAGTGTGCGGTGTTTTGTCACCTCGGCACTAAACATATGGCTGGTCAATATCAATTCTGGCAGCCATGTAGGAGACTATTCTTACTCGGCTGGCCAGTTGGTAGCATGATCATGCATGTTAAGAAAACAGTAAATGTTTCTGCCATCTTTGAATTGTTTATGCCGCCATCTTGGATGAATTGTTTATGCCGCCATGTTGGATGACAGACGGATGTCGCGATGACGGAACGGAAGAGCGATGACAGACGGATACCGGAACATATGATGTAAAAAACTTGTATTATAGATGTCTATTTCTAATAAACAGTTTTTTCCCTTTATTACTAAAATACGTCACAATATATTTTTTTTTTTGCATTTTTTACTATTACGTCATATGAGTGAATTGAATAAGGGTTGAGTTTGGTAGTGCCGTACCCAATGTTTATAATGCAAACTAACCCATTTATGATGGGGGCTTCGCACAGAGGATATGTGGAGGGGCCCCAGTTTGAGGAGGGCCCCCAAAATATGTAGTGGCTGCAAGAGGTCTAAATCCCTTGGTTCGGCATTGGCTTCACAGAACTATAGTGTTGAAAGCTTTGATATGTCTTTTTGCGGCATAACTGGATTGATGGAATATTTTTTTAATTGAAGGTCAGATAAAAGCTGCACAACGATTCTGTCTTTCCGGTTCTCAGCTTAAGGGTTGCCAAATAATTTTTCACGTTAAATATTAATTTCGTTATCTCATGTCATCAGTGTCCGAATGTCAAAATTAAGAGGCCTCTGACGAGACCAGGTCCCATAGGGCCCAAAATCCCATAAGTTTGGCACTGCCAGGTTGTGGTAGTATCTAATATATTTCTCAATTGCGATATGTTGTGCTTATACTACAATGTGTATAACAATAAGTAAACCACCTGCTAAACATAATGCGTTTTGCTTAACTTACAGACACTCACTCACGTCTCTCTTATTTTTTTAACTACGTCATGTCGAACATCATAAAACATAAAATGAAGAACTGTTTGAAAGGAGTCCATTAAAATATTATGACGGAATTAAGATTTATCAACGCTAAGATGTTGTGTGCGCAAATTATGTAGGCTATAGTTGGATGTTAGATTTAACGTTTAATAGTCGGGGTTACTTTTGTTAAGCTTCTTAGCCCATAATAAGGATTATTCTCTTTGGAATGAGATTTAGAAAGTATTATCGCAACGACGGGAGCCCCAGAAAAATCTTTTTTACATTAAATATTAAGTACATTATGTCATGTCTACATGCAGGGGCCCCCAAACAGGACAAACCCCAAATCCCTAGGTTCGGCACTGGCTTCACAGAACTATAATGTTTAAAGCTTTGATATTTCCTTTTTTTTTTTTTTTTTTAAGAGGCCTGATATTTTCTGTGTCTGCGGCCTCAGCTGGATTGATGAATATTATTTTTTTAATTGAAGCTCAGATAAAAACCACACAAAGATTATTTCTCCCCGGGACCCGGCAACAGTGCCAAAAATTATCTCACGTCAAAATGCAGGGGCGCCCCCAAAGTAGGCCAAGCCCACCAGGCCCCCCAAATCCATAGGTTCGGCACTGACTGGTTGGCAATAATTTTTAGTTAATTGTACTATTTTCACAATGTGCATAACAGTAAATAATCCACCTTCTAAACATGTAGCGTTCCAGCACCACAGCACTCACTCACGTCTTTCTTTTTTTAAAATACGTCATGTTGAACATCATAAAACATAAAATAAAGTACTGTTTGGAAAGGGAGTCCATTAAAATTTATGAAAGGTAGTAGGTTGAAATTTAATCATCGGGAGTTGACTATGTTTACCCATAGTGAGAGTTATTTTCTTTGGGAGGAACTATTTAACATATGAACTATATTTGACGTACTATTCTCAAATGTATTATGTCTACAATAATCTGTTCATGTCCTTGAGGCTACTGTGAGTATATAGACTGATTATTAACACTCAAATATATATATATATCACTACTTTCAACTCCAACTTAGTGCCTACTCGCCGGTCCGGGTACCGAGCCTTTGTTTACTAATTAATAAAAAAATAATTCTCCACTTTGAATTCCGTGTTAATAGATCCTATTAAGAAGACAGTAAGAAAAAATTTGTGCACAATATACATTTGCGGCGAAATGTTTTGCTGTATAAGTGCACGATGGCATCGAGCCATGCTTTAGATGCAATTGGTAGACCATTAAGAGATGTTGCTCAGACCGGCTATTTACTAAGTTTTTGTTATGCACTTGGAATTCCGTGTTAATAGTTCCTATTAATTCTCATATTAACCATTTATTGAGATAAAACTTTTAATTGCGAATGCAACTGGCAACTAACAGTAAGGATATAAAATCAGTATAGTGACACTAAAACACACCATAGTGACAATTAAGGCTGCTGATTAAACTGCGTTAATTTGCGATTAACGCGTCGAAAAATTTTGCGATTACAATTTTTAACTCAACACCCAAATGCGTTAATTTGACCAAAATACTTAAGTTCCAAGAAATCGATAAATAACGATATATCACTCAACAATTTGAGTTAAGGTTTGTTCATATTAAGTACATCTACCACTCCACTCTGCTCTGGTCAATTACACCCTCACCCCCATGTATGTCGACAAAATCCCCACTTGTAATATAAATGAAGACGTTTTTGTTATATAGCACTTCGACAAGTAAACCTCCTGCTCCATTCCCGGTGGATGTAAAAAGAGAAAAGTTTATTCACTAGTTTACATTATATACTGCAGTGTATTGTTGAAGTAAACTTGAAAGGTAAAAAAAATTGTATAATGAGCCAGGTTGTAATTAGATTAAAATAACGAGATGCTAGACATTTTGTATCATTATTTTTGCGCAAAATTTTATCGCATTTTGATAATACAGCATTAGGCTGGTCAAGTCTGCAACAGCTGCACTAATAGTTTCATATATGACACCTGTCAATCAAGGACTAGACTAGGCTGATGCAGACTTGTACACAAGACAGTGGTTGTATTTTTCAAATTATTGTGACACTGAGTTAAATTTAATATTTTATATAAAGGATGTTGTTTAACTGCAATTAAGCGTAATTAATGCGTTAAAATATGCAATTACATTTTTAATGCAAACACCTAATTGCATTAAATTTTAGCAAAATTTGTCATTTCAGAGTTGCGGAAATTTCTTCAAAATTAGTAAATAACCCATTTCATATTATAACTAGATCAGATAAGATTAAAAAAAAAAAGCAAAAAATAAATAAATAAATAAAAATACCCGAACACAGAAACTGTCACGTTTTCATAAAATCATAGCAGCTATATGACCTTGAAGAACAATAGGATTGTCTTTCTTAATTCTAATTTATGACCCTGAATGATATCAATAGTGAACATCTGCGTTATCATAGCTTGATTGGACAGAGGATGATAAATGGTTGATTAAGCTATAAGTAACGTCATCTTTGTTGGAGAAAGGGGAATAAAAATGCGTTAATAATAAGTGAGCAAGTACTTTCTGGCCTATACTATTGTTTTATGAAGGAAAAGGCACATATGAGATAGAAATGACGTGTGCATTTTGTTTTGGGATGGGAAGTGAAGGCGGTAGGTACGGTAGTGGAGGTTGGGTAAACAAGACTTACGTGGGGGCAAAGTGTAGCAAAATATGACAGGGATAGAGGGGGAGAGGTTGAAATACGTCATTAGCTCGGAACCTATGGTACGAGAAAAACACTTGTTTGGCATTGTTGTTGATTAAAAAAAATAACTCGCATCACTAGACGTGATTGATACATATCCAATAAACTTGTCTCAATAACTAATTCAACAGACATATGTTCTAATGCTTAATAAATCTTTTACAATTAATTATATTTCTTTCGTAAATTAAACTGACTTGTTTATTATACCAATTTTTTGCTATGACATTATGACAGACTAGGTGAATACAAACAATTGTATATATGTTGTGTCGATTAAAAATTTGAATTTAATTTGCGATTAAAAATTTTAATCATGCGCTAATTTCGATCGAATTTTTTAATCAAACAGCAGCTCTAGTGACAAAACAACACACAATAATCCTACTAATAAAATCCCTATCTTGGCGTCCATCAATCCGTCCATGCAGAATGGAAGCCGTCGCTATAAATAATCTATGACTTCATTTCCAGATGGTACAATTTTTTTAATATTTAATTTATACTATTTATAAAAAGAAAGTGCGATGGTAATCAGCCACTTGTAAATATTACATTGCTAACTATATGCTTCTGGTCTTGCTGCCGGTTTGCGTGTAGTTTTTAACGATTATTCTCATATTAAACATTTTATTGAGATAAACCTTTAGTTGCGAATGGTGTTTACTTAGGTTTGGTTTGGTTGGATGGTTTGCTTTGGTTGATTTGGTTGGTAGGTGGTTGGTTTGTTTCGTTAGTTACTGTTGACAGGTAAAACATAATTTGTGACGGATGAAATGTAGGTCATTTTTGCACATTAGGAAATTGGCATAAATCAGCATCTAATTAACCTAATTAATCGTATTTAAAAATTCAGAAGTTAAATTGATTAGTAAGGGGTTTCACATTGCACCTAGATTTCCCTGGAAACGCCGGGCTTGTATCTGGTGACACAATAAAACCATAATTACTCCGAAACACACAATAAAAACATTAAAAATCATCATAATGTAACTAAAAACACAATATGGTTACAAAAACACCACAATTACACTAAAACACGTCTAATGACATCAAAGCACAAAATAATGTCATTAAAACACACTTTAATACACCACACTGTACAAGAATGACACATAAGAACATCGTAATGACACAGAAATACACTATAATGGCACTAAACGACAACATAATGGCATTAGTGCCAATCCATAAATACACTACAACATACCATAATGTCACAAACACACCATAAAATGACACTAAAACAAAAGAAGCAAACACAGAAACACCAAATTGACACTAAAACACATCATACTGATACTACAACACACAATAATGATACAAAATCATCATATAATGACACCAACACACGCAATGCCACTATATTTACACCCAGAAACATAATTGAATGCTAATGAGTATTACTTTTCTTACTTTTCTTACTTTTCCTTTTTTTTCCATTTTTTCTTTTCTATCCAGCTGTATATTAAGGCGAAACGCTTTGCTTCCTCAACAACAAGATGATGAATCAATCCACATTTTGATTGCAATAACAGTTTAAGGAGGTAGCTTTTTAATATGCGTTTAAAAAAAACAACTTAGGTAGTTTTCAAAAATGAGTACAGAATTCAAATACACACTTTTCTGATTAGTTTTTTTTTACTGTAATTCTTGATAAACTTTCTAAAATTTAAAAAGCTTTATTTGATTGTAAAGGTAGTTTTTTCTCTGATACACATACATTAAAACTATTTTTCTCTTAGTACTTTTTGGCTTGCAAGCTAATTGTATTTTAAATAGGGCTGTAACGAATTCCTAATTTTTTAGATCCTGCAGGATCGGAACCGGAATCGGATTTAATATTTGAATCCTGCCAGAATCGGAACAGGAACCGAATTTACCGAATTAAGTAGTAATTTTTCCGAACAAGTAGTAATTTCTCGCCTAATATAAAAAAAAGATATGAATGAAAAATAGAATAAAAATTTAGTTTTTAAGTTCTAGATAGCAAAAAAACAGTATTAACAATTTAGATCTTGAAGACTGTGACCCCTTCCCTAATCTTGAGTTAGAAAATAACTCTGTCAAAATAACAGGTTCTTCATTTTAAAATTTATTTTTAATAAAGCTGTACCTAATTTAACCTGATTTCTATTACAATCAAACGAAAACACACACACACACACACACTCACACACACACACACACACACACACACACACATATATATATATATATATATATATATATACTGTGGCACCACATGATAGCTTATTTTTCTTTAGTTTTCCATAGTGACGTCACCGAACCATGTTATTTCATTCATACTTTCATTTAAACCATTATCTGACTATTTCCCATAAAAACGCAAATTAAAATGCATTTCAAATCTAAATCAATATCACTTTAATGTTTCAATTAAAAATGTATCTTCAAGTTATTTATCTAAATTTTTGCGAGCAATTTTATCCAAATCATTTACAAAATCCACTAAATTTAAAAATGTACAGAATAATAAATTATAGAGCTATTTTTAAACTGTAAACACAAAAAATAGATCGTTGTCTGCTCTTTAAAAAAATTTAAACTTTGATAACTAAATATAATTTGTAGAAAACACGGAATCAAAAGTAACGGAAGATAAAGTGTCGTATTACTAGACCAGGGTCGGCAACATTTTGAGACGAAAGAGCCTAAAGTTATAAATTACAATTTTCTCAATTTTAAAGAGCCACTAAATTTGTTGTTTCAATATTACGGTATTTGATCAGGCCGCAATTTGACATCAAGAAAGAGCCATAACTTGACATCGAAAGAGCCGCAGGTTGCCGACTCCTGTACTAGATTAAATACGATTCAAATCTTCCTTTTAAATATTTGTATTTACATATAAAACTAAAGCAGTCGACGTTATTGTAGTTTTAAAAATCAAAGGAAGTTATTGTTTTAATTTAATTGTATAGTGCTAAATATTTCAAAATTATGTTGCGCTAAAATAATTTCTTACAAATTTCAAACAACAAAAAAATCCGGCTTAAATCCGGCACAATTTAACCGGAACCGGAATTGGAACCGGATTTGTTAAGACTGCCGGAATCCGGCTTAACGAAATTGGAATCGGATTCCGGTACAGCCCTAATTTTAAACCAATGCAATATTTAAAAGACATTTGTTAATGCTCTATTTACACAAAATTAATACCTGTTTTGAAAAGTTCAACAACTATCTATGTCCGACACCAGAGCACAATAGTACATGCTATTACCTTGGAACTAGTACCGGGTCCTTAATGTTTCTGATACTGCCCTTTCTCTGATTGTACTAAGGGATGGACAGATAAATGTAAGAATTTTGCTAAATTTTCGTAGAAAATTAATTAATTATACAGCGATATGAAAGTATTAATGAAATATTTAATTATAATTCATAATTTGTTTGTGTTTTCATTGAATATTTTATTTCAGGAAGTGGAGTCATTATATTTGGAACTAACGAAAAACGGCGTCATTACACTCCAACAGTCTTTGAATTCTTCCAGTGAAGAAATATTTCTTTATATTTTAAGAAGAGTGGTACGTTTAGACTGGTGTGTACAATTAAATAACAAAGATTTTTAAAACATCCTTGTTAGTTAGTGCGATAAATCTATTTTTTAGCTACATCCATATATATATATATATTGAAATATGTCTAAATCTTCTAAAATAACGACACATTATGTTTTCGGTTTTACATGTGATAGGCCTATTTTATTGAAAACATGTCGATTATTAACAAATATTCAATCCAAGTATTTACATATTTTAAAATGTTTTGATTAACTGTTAAATTTTTAACATACATTTATAATAATTTTGAACGGGATTTTTAAATGCATGCTTTTTATGCCGATTTTATCATTTTGCAAGTAATCATTTATCACATGGTGGTAAAAACAAAAAATAAATACTTGCATATATTAACAACGCGAACGTTGGCTACAGATAAACAAAATGACGAAGTTGAAAACGTCTGAAAGATGTGAATATCCATGACGACCTTTTATTTACCCAGACGTTATACAACAATATAAGATATGCTAAATATTATGAATACATTTATGCAAGAGAAAAATTGAAATAGATATGTTGAAATAATCAATAATGGAGCAGAAAGTATGGTCTGAATTAATACAAGACTCGTAAGAATTCAGAATGTTGTCCCTAATGTCATATCCACATATTGTTGTATACACAGAAATACTTTGGCAACAAGTATGATGCCCACTAAAGTACAGGACGTTCTGGATGAAAGCGTGAAAATCATTGACCACATTCAAAGCTGATGTCCTTTGACTACACGATTTTGTTACAATTGTGTCAATACAGTGGCAGTAATTATGCTGACTTCTTTATCATACTGGTGTTCTTTGGCTTTCTCGAGGGAAAATTCTAAATAGATTGTTAATACTTCGAGATGAAATTATTTTTTTCAATGATAGATTTGAGCTGTTTAAACTGTATAATGACTGAAAAAGGCTATGTAAACTGACATACTTAGCATACATATTCTCTGTTTCAAAAAGTCTCGACTTATCGCTTCAAGGCGAAGAATTTTATTGTT
Source organism: Bulinus truncatus (assembly GCA_021962125.1). Lineage (NCBI taxonomy): Eukaryota > Metazoa > Mollusca > Gastropoda > Planorbidae > Bulinus > Bulinus truncatus. Next base: position 6,861,018 of record JAGDYQ010000002.1, read on the forward strand.
TCACTGTCAAAATAAAGTTCATCCTAACATGGCAAAGCTTTATATATGGCAAAACAATTGATAATGGAGAATCGGACATAAATCTTTTTTTTTCATGAGATTATAACATGTTCTGCTTGTAAAATTCATGCTCATGCTCTGAAATGTTTAACACAACATTTACAGATATTGAAAAGAATATTTTCCTGATTTGAAAAAAAAAATGGAAAGAAAACCATTCCAAATAAATACAACAGATGCCAGGAAGTTTATCGCTTGAAAGAAGAGCGATAAATGTTGGTTCACTTGAAAAATAAACATAACATCATTAAAATCATTATGGTTCAGATTCAACATGTGTGTCAACTTTTAACAAAGAAAGTTCTGAAATACATCTGACCTTTTGTAACTTTATATTTATGTGAAGTTTGCATTTTTTTTAAAATTTGTAGTCATTAGGTAAAAAAAAGATCAGGCACTAAGGATGTATAACTTATTATAACTAAATCAATCATTATTTTATTATAAATGCATTTTATCATTCGTTTATCATTAATATAATATATTTTTATTAAAGTGTAGCCTACATTTTATTTTTTACGAACGGTTATTTTTATTTTATTTTAATTCCCTTAACCGATGGGGTGGATGGGGTGAACGAATTGACGGATCAACAGATGTGCTATCAAACGTCCTTTATGTTGGCTTAAAGACTTGATGGAGTCCATCTCCTCTACAAATCAGCGGCGAATATTTTTGTCCTTACAAATGATTGAACTTTGTACCCTTTGCATGTGAGCCGAGTTCACTATCGACTTCGCAATCCACCCGCCAAAAAAAGAAAGGGCTACTTGGAACTGAAAAGTCTGATAAACACTGCAGCAAAGAAATTTCATGTCGGCAGGCCCGTAGCGTGCGGGGAGGGCTGGGGGCCGAGGCGTTTTGTGGCCCCCTCTCTTGTTTGCTCATCTTAGTATTATTTATTTCCTGCCCCCCTTCTATTGGCCTGGCCCCTGCTGTAGAATGCCTGACCCCTGCTGTAGAATTTTCGCTACGGGGCTGCATGTCGGACTAGAGCTAGTTATAATCAAATTATAAGAGCTAGTTATAATCAAATTATTAGAGCTAGTTATAATCAAATTATTAGAGCTAGTTATAATCAAATTATTAGAGCTAGTTATAATCAAATTATTAGATCTAGTTATAATCAAATTATTAGAGCTAGATATAATCAAATTATTAGAGCTAGTTATAATCAAGTTATTAGAGCTAGTTATAATCAAATTATTAGAGCTAGTTATAATCAAATTATTAGAGCTAGTTATAATCAAATTATATCAAAGTATTTGTGCGGAAAATTAAAGTTCAAACAACAACAAAAATTTTTTGCAGTTTTATCTGGCGAACAAAACATTTTGGTGTAATTTTAAAAACAAATTCCTTTATTCGAGTGCCCCAGATTTTAGACATGGAAAAAAAAGTAATGATTTTTTTTTTATTCTAATTGACACAGTTTTTTTAGGTTTTCACAATTCAGTTTTTTGAAAGTTGTAGTTGTCTTGAACTACCTATCCATGTTGTCATTTCTAAATATTTAAATAAACTTTTAATTGACAACAGAGCACAAATAAGACTACAAAGCACCGTTAAAAAGGGCGCTCGATAGATGTTTAATAAAATGAAATCTCACACATTTTGTCAGACATTTAATATCATCTATTTACATAACTGTAACGTGATAGTCAGGCTGTTTAATATATTCCATATTGACTATAATCTAAAATTAGTAAACAGCTTCCAATCCTCCTTTAATTATAAACTCAAAAAACACTGTCATTGCCGCAGCTTTCCAACCTTGGACTCTAACATTCCTTGACATATTGGGCAACCCCCCCCTTTCAGTATTTATGGTACTACTCGATAGAGTGTTGGGTGTTCTCTAGATAATGACGCTGTCGTCAGTGTAGGCTTATCACAATGTGGAACTCACCCATAGCTTTCTCTTCAGACTCTTCAGAGCTAACTAAAAACACATTGAATAACTCGAAGACTAATAATTAAATGTATTAATAAATAGTAAAAGTTTAGATTAATATTTGGTTCCAGTAAAATAAGATCCTCGGCAATAGGTTTCTAAACAGGAAGCCGCATAATTTATCTATCTGTACGGAGATTATCAGTTTTTGTAGAAGAGGCATGTTAGAAAATGGCCTGGCTTTAGGCTAAATGAAATTGTAAAAGAATTAGCAATTAACAAAATATCGAAAAAAAAGTGTTAATATTGAATGCGTACCTGTGTTTTTTTAAGGACATTTTTTTAATTAAGTCTTAAAGTTATATTTGCATATTGCAATGGGTAATTAGTAGGGAGCGACCGAAATGCCTTTTTACCGATAGTCCGATACCGATATTTTCCCCCAGCATTTTTTACCGATACCGATACCGATATTTTTCTTTTAGGGGCTGTCCATTATTTATGTCAACAAATTTTTGGCGATTTTTACCTCCCCCCTTGTCAACAACTTGTCAAACTTTCCGAGACCCTCTATAAAATTACGTCAACATTTGATTACACCCTAAAAAGGTGGCTTCCAAAAATGTTTATGTGGCAAAATTAGTAGGAATATAGTTAGTTTAATTAAAATACTGAATGTTAAGCGAGTGTGTGTAACACAGAACTTCAGCTAACTGCTTAATTTTCCTATTTATTAAGTAATTATATTAAATTTAAAAGTAACATTGTTGACGTCAACTTTTCTTGACCTCCCTCCTCCCCCTTGTCAACATTTGTCAAAATTTTCTGACCCCCTCCCCCTATTTTGTTGACGTAATTAATGGACAGCCCCTTAAGCAACAACAATGCCAATTGCCAAACACGTGTTTCTCTCGTGCTAATACAGCTAATGACGTATGTCAACCCATGCTTACCCCTTTCCCTGTCATGTTTCGTGACACTTCCCCCACACGTAAGTCTTGTTCCCCCCCCCAACTTCCCATCCCAAAAAAAAATACGCACAGATGTTCACTAATTGTATCGTTCAAGGTCATACATTAGAATTAAGAAATGCCAATCCTATTGTTTCAAGGTCGTATCTCCTGATGTATGCACGTGTTAATTTCTGTGTACGGGTTTTTTCCTTTTTTAAATCTTGTCTGAACTGGTTATAGAATTGGGTTATTAACTGATTTTCTTTTCTGCAACTCTGTTGTGAAAAAAAAACAACTATGTATCGGCAGCCAAAAAACGGCGGTCCGACGGTTAACCCATAGTGCCAAAATCGGTTTGACTATCAGTAAACTCCCTACAACAATCGGCCGATCCGATATTAACCGATATTGCCAATATCGGTCCGATGCCGATAGCGATCCGATTATCGGTCGCTCCCTAATAATTAGCAGGCTTGTCCGTGGGAATGGCATTCCGCGGGAACCCCATTGGACGTTTCACCTGGGATGGGATGGTACAGTACACATTTGTATTGTGCATGTCCCATGGGACACGGTATGGGGCAAGAGTAGCCGCGTCATAGCGACTGATGTGCACCTGGGCTACCCCATATTTGTTAAATTTTAAAGCTTTTAATTGTGGAAAAGCTTCAAGGATTACCTGGATTAGCTGAATTAGTAGAGACGGTCGATTAGCAGGAAATCGATTATGTGCTGAATGACCAGTGTGACTCAGAGTAAATTGTCGTATTGCGGTATTTCGTATTAAGATAAACGTTTTTTTATAAAATAGTATTGAATATTAACGATATCAAATTTATTAAATTTGTGTATGTAGTCCAATCCAGTAGACGCAAAACTTAAACTTTCAGATATTTCTTATTTTTATTTCAACGGCATTCCATAACGTTAATATTATCATGGGAATCCCATGGGACGGGACAGACATAAATTACCATTGGATGGGATAGGATGGGAAAGAAGAATCTGTCCCATGGACAAGCCAGGTAATTAGCCTACATTCAAAAGTTTCATAAACAATTATTTCATTTATAATGCCGGCTTAATATTTAAAATGTAATAAATGTTTCATTTCCAATCTGTATAACTGGTTATACTCTCAAATAAAAAAATATCTCATTTTAGTATTTGCGCGGGAGGTGGGTGATACTATTCGAACTAGGACGGTGAACAAGCTAGGCCAGGTCCTGATCTTACGTTTATAGGTGAAAGGAATTTAATGCGTTATAGTTAACATGATACACAGTTATTGTGACTAAACTTATTGTTTTCATAGCTTTCGTTTAGTACCGAGATACTTCCGGTTCTTGTCCATGTTCAGCCTGATGAGAACATACCTCCGATGACGCCAATGATACTTGTCTTCGTCAGCCTGTTTTCAAACTACACAACTGTTCTTCACTGCGATGTGATATTGATGTTTACAGAACCGAAATTCAAGCAACATTTCAGGTTCTTCTTTCATTAGTTAAACTAGACTGATTTATATACAAGTTGTAAACATATGTTAAAAATACTGATTTATACATTTTTAAACATATAATATGCCTAACTAGATTGAATTTGCATGGCTTTAACAATTTATATGTTAAACATGATTGATTTATTCACTGGTAATAAAAAAGTTTATTTTATACAGATATATACATTAGTTGTTAGGAACTCATTAGAGACTGTTGAAAGTATATTACACTTGAAATGGTGGGGGTGGGGGTGGATATTGTTTTTATCTATTATATGGAGAGGTGGTGTCAGTGGTGTTAGTTGTTGTTTTTTATTTATAGCCTTAACGCATACTTTTTATTTAAAAAAAAACAAAACATATTGAATGAAATATACAGATTGCATTATACATTTGGTCAGTACTGAATGAAAAAGTTGAAATTAAATTTAACAAATCAGAAAATACATAACAGTCTCCACATTGTGAATACAATTGCATTTTGCTACATAAAAGTGATTAATGTTTTATTTTTAATGTCATTGGTAGATTAAAAAATGAGGACAGTACTTCTTTTGTGATTTCTGTCTTTCACTCGAAAAGTGTCCTCCCATATGTTCATTAGGGTTGAGTGAGAAAAAACTTTTTTTTAGAATTTTTAGAGCATTTTCGAAAAAAAATGCTCTATTGTCCCCCGTTTTGTCTGTCTTTCTGTCTGTCTGTCATCACCCTAGATCTCAACAACATAAGTCCTAGACCCATGATGTATATATCATTTTGTAGGTCTTGGCCTGCCCAAGAAATAGCTTTTTCCTTTTCGCGATCTGACCTCTCAGGGCCGTAAAGGGGCCTTATAAAGTACCGTTTTTTACTATATAAGCTATATTAATAATGGACCGCCCTATATCTCAGCAACCATAAGTCCTAGACCCATGATGTATATATCATTGTGTAGGTCTTGGCCTGCCAAGTGTACATCAAAAGTCCATTTTGCGATTTGACCTCTCAGAGCAAAAATATAAGAGTTTGTTATGTACCGTTTTGCTTATATTTTTAAATATAAATAATAAGCTAATCAAAGGGGCGTAATCATTATTTATTTTTGTAACAGTTATTCAACATGACTTACTTGTCCTTTTAATATCTTTTTTCAGATATATGCATTACACAATTGAATTTATAAACATTTCCAAAATTTACAAATATTTACTGAAAGATAACAAAAGTACTGATACATAACATGAAAATGCGCTAACAGGTCCTGTGTCCAGAATGGAACGAGCAATTGCTTGTTTATTCTAATAGCTCAAAATGGTTTGCCAAATGGTCTAAGTAGTTATGGCCTAAAATATCTTTTATGTAGTGTAACGTTTATCGGTGCCCAAAAGGCTTCAAATTTTAAAGGATACAAACTTTAAAGCATTATAACAATTTTGAATGAAATCAACATCTCCAATAGTGATATTCGTAATGTTAATGTGCAAATATGAACTGCTGAACTAAATTATGTTTATAAATTAAAAATTTAACAATTTTCAATAAGTCAGGATCGTCGATTTTTTCTTACGTCAGGAGACAAATAACGTGACAGGATGATGGTCTTCCACAAGTGCCTGTCACCATCTTTGCAAGACGGTTTTGTTTTAATGTCAAACCAAACATAGCCATAAAACTTTGGGGGGACAGGCTCAGATTTGATACCATCGGGGACATTTTAGAATTCGCTGTAAAATATTAATATCCTATCAATGTTAAGTTTTAAAAAGACTTTTTATAACTTATTTGATGTCTACTTTAAGATTTGAGATTTCAATTTGAAAAAATAGTTGATATTAAGATATACGTTTTTACTGTCACTCGGGGGACACGCCTTCAAACATAGGCGACACGCTTGATAACTAGCCTGTCGAGGGACACGTTGCTAAAGTCGTTTAGCTCAGTTATTTTAAAATATTTTGTAATTTTTGTCCCTAGAAGCATTCATTGACATTAAAGCAATTATTTACATATTGTTTTTAATTAAAAAAAACTTTATTTAACATTAGTTTTAATAATTGTTATTGTACACTTTGTTTTAAGTATAGGTCTACATTTTAATCTATTATTGAATTGTTTTACTTTCAGGAACGTTTAATAAGGATATTATTTATATAACATAAAAAAAACAAAAAAAGAGGTTTGAAATACTTTTTTAAGACTTTTTGTTAATCTGATATACGTGCGACTTTGGGGGATACATATATGTCCCCTAACTGACGTCTCACGTCTTATCGTCCATTGGGCGACATACACGATTTTTTAGCGAAAATATCGGTATTCTTAGACGTATGTTACGAGTGAGGAAAAATAACTTTTTTAAAAACCATATTAAGCAATTTATGTTACTACATATATTATGCAACATCTATATCTTATAATGTTATAGTACACGAATTATTAAGACCTTACACTAAAACATTTATTGTTATTGCAGTGACGATTGTTAATAAAAATTTCACTTCAGCACATTATACAGAACTCTTACATTAGCTATACGTGTATATTTGTCTGTATTGTACCAATAGAAACGTTCAGCCTTCAATGTATATACCCATTTGACCATCAGAAATTTGTTTACTACTGACCTAAAATGACCTATGAAAGTTGGAATCCGTATTTAGCATTGATTAATCATTCAATGAATTTATATAAGAAATGCTCTAATGTTATGTCAACTTATTGTAGAAAACTATCAAATGAAAATTTGCAAGTCTAATAAATTGAATGGAGCGAGAAACGCTGGTAAATTTGGATACATCCTCCAGAAGCTCCTCCCATGTTCCGACCATATTTGGTTCCTCCCCCAATTGTCGAGATAGCTTATCTCAATTTTTGTATAGTGGCTGGGAGGCCCAAAAGGTAAGTGTCCAGATTGTCCAATCTCTTGCTTTGTATCAAATCTACAGCAAGATGTGGAGAGTTTATGGGTCAGCACATTTTAAAAATTTTTACTGCACTTAAAAATACGAACTTTCAAAAACAAAATTATCAACAAAATCACAAAGGCGAGGGTTTTTGCAGTATAGTCATTTATTAGCAAAAAAAAAAAATAGAAATGAATTAATGTTTTTTAATAATAAAATGAGTGTAGCCTAAAAATGTATTTTATTATTGTTTCTTTTTATTCAATAGACTTCTTATTTTTTGACGCTCGTTGAATACTTTTGGTTAATGGTTTGAATTTTTACATTTCTGGTACCTCTGAAAGTATTTCATGTGTTCTTAGAAACTACTGAATTTCCTTCTTTCCTGAAAAATAAAACACATTTTTTAAAACGAACTGCAAACAATATTATAATAAATATTTTACTTTGTGATACAATTTAACAATTTAAAACATATGTTAAAAACTAGTGTTAACTAAAATGAAAAAAAAGTGTGTTTTTATAGAGAGTATAGAGTTCTTGTTAGGCTGGAGTTTAGTTGAATTAATAATGCATGCTTATAAGAAAGTCTAACATATTTTAAGTTAAACAGATCACTATTCCACGACTTCATAGTAGGATAGTCAAGTGTGTGTACAGTTTAATAATAAATCATTTTAAATGATTTTTTACCTGGCAGTGAGCAATTTGCACCCCGGTAGATTATTACTAATGTAGCTTTGAAAAAAATGACATCACTATTTGTGATTCATCTTCTTTGCAGTTTACATTCGATCTTGCTGCCGAATAAAATATGTAGAGCCGTTATAGATTTGAAGCTTTAAATGTATTTAAACATTATCACTGTTATGATTTTTTAAAAATATTAAATTACTCGTAGTTCAAATTCAGCAACAACAAGTATATAAAAGCACACCTTTTTTTTTTTCTTTTCCATTCCCTTTTTTTGTTGTGAACACTTTGAACAGAACTGCCACTGATTGCATCAAACCTGTCTGTTAATAAATTCATGTAAGAGTTATTAAAATGATATGCAATTTAGAATAAGTCTAAAAGATTTACAATAAACCGTTAGAAGATAGTTTTAACTCACTTGTATGAGATTTGTTTGTATCGACCATCAAATGGCCGTTTCAAGCTCACTATTTGTCATTTCAGTAGCCGCTAATGTATTTTTTGACAGTTCGTCATTTTGCTATTTCAGTAGTACTAGCTGTGAGTAACTGGATTTCGATCACTATTTGATAACATATAAGATAATTAATTTTTCATTATAAAAGTAAAATGTTATTAAATGCAAAAACTATACATTAAAATGTATACGTTAAAATGTCTAATTTACCATGTGGAACTAGCAAACTGCCTGTATCCAACTTATGTAAGAATCCACCTACGTGAATATATTTCTTTTTTTGTAACTAGTCTAGTATTTTTAGAGCATTTTCGAAAAAAAAAATGCTCTATTGTCCTCGTTTAATACTGTCCGTCCGTCTGTCCGTGTACACCCTAGATCTCAGCAACCATAAGTCCTAGACCCATGATGTATATATCATTTGTAGGTCTTGACCTGCCAAGAAATAGTATTTTTCCATTTCGCGATCTGGTATCTGAGGGCCGTAAGGGGCCTTATAAAGTACCGTTTTTGCAATATAAGCTATTAATAATGGAGCGCCCTATATCTCAGCAACCATAAGTCCTAGACCTGATGTATATATCATTTTGTAGGTCTTGGCCTGCCATGTGTACATCAAAAGTTCATTTTGCGATAGGACCTTTGAGGGCCGGGCTTCAAGGGCTCCTAAAGGGGCTTATATATTATATGTACACCTTGTACGTTCAATAGCCCGTTCATTTGGTGCGAAATACTGCAGCACGTAAGTTTCCTCAAGAATTATTAAGAAACTCATCAAATGAAATAGTAAGCTTGAGTTCTGAGTTTAATTGACAGTATCAAGCTTTATGCAGCAATTGACAGGTTTTCGGACGATTAAATGACTATAATTTCGAATGTTTTCAATTATGAGTCCCTGTTTCAGTAACCACAAACCACTTGTAGTTAGATTTAAGAGACAATAATTTTTTTTCAAATATAAAGAAACGTCTTTATAATTTATTTTTACAGATATATGCATTACACAATTGAATTTATAAACATTTCCAAAATTTACAAATATTTACTGAAAGATAGCAACACATTACTGATACATAACATGAAAATGCACATACTTACGTCCTGTGTCCAGAATGGAACAGGCTTAATTGCTTGTTTAAAAAAACATAAAAAATGTTATATATTTACCTTTTTCTGAGTCCTCTTTTCATGATTATTTCCCTTTATCCTTTTTTAAACCCAAATCATTATTTATAAGGACTTCATGTTGATCCTGATTCATTACTAGAGTAGTACAGCTGGAACTGTAATCAAAGTAATTAAAAAAAATTGTCTTCTCTATTTTATATAGATCTGATTATATATATATATATATATATATATATATATATATATATATATATATATATATATATTATATATATATATATATATTACATTTTGAAAAATAATTTAGATGGAAAAAAATATAGTGTGTTTAAGTTTAAACCTTTTTTCTCATTTTGATGTCATATCTTCCTCTGTGTGCATAATATCTTCTTCTGGCTGCGTCACAGCGTCTTCTGGCTGTGATATATTCCTCTGGCTGTTTATCTGTCATGGATTTATCTCCAAACAGAGTTACATCTACTTGTTGTGTGATTCTTATATCAGATCTTTTGGTTTTCTGAACATAAATACTTAACGTTTCTTGTCTTTGTTTAGATAAAAGGGTTGGTGAAAGCTTCTTTGAGTAATTATTTTCACGGAAACCTGGAAACATGCAAAATTATACTTATTATCAGATAATTAGTGTATTTCAAAATATAAAAGTAATAAAAATACACACAGGTTTAGGACTTATTATAATTTTTCATAAACAAAACAAGCAACAAGAGGTCTTTATGTTTCACTGTTTGGGTCTTTAACCATTCTTTTCCCATATGATTGATTAGTAGACATATTATAGCACCTATTTTGATGTAAAGATGGCTAGTATAACAGAAAGATTAAATGGATTTCTTAAATATATGTTTAGTATGGCACAGTAGCTTCACTAGGGGTTGCGGGACGCACCGGGTGACACCATTTTTTTGGGGGTGACACAAAATATACAGTTCTAAACTTCATAGAAGAAAAAAACTTGAAGTATGATCAAATTTATAACCATGCAGAGCAGTAGCACATGGTGCCACCATGCACAGCGTAACACAAGGGTGCCACCATGCAGAGCAGTAACACATGGTGCCACCATGCAGAGCAATAGCACAGGGTACAAACATGCATAGCTGTAGCACAGGGTGCCACCATGCACAGTTGTGAGACAAGGTGCCACCATGCACAGCTGTAGCACAAGGTGCCACCATGCACAGCTGTAAAAGGGCACCATCATGTAAAGAAGCACAGAGATTTACCATGCAGATTGTCTAGAGCTTAGGTATATAAATACATAAGAAAACTGCTTCGAACAATCCTAAGTATTTTTGCGAATGTTCTAAAAAAAGGACATGTAGTCACATGGTAGGTACTTCAATAAAGAAAACTCAAAAATATTAATATAAAAGTTTAATATATTTCATTAGATAGAGCTGGCTACTAGCTGTGATACATCACTTATTATTCTATGTCTTTTAGAACAGAAGTTATGATTTTTTCAGGTCTAAAAAAGGGGGTCACTTTTACATAAGGAATATAAAAAAACCTGTGACCGAAAACTCAATGTGCTTCAGATAAAATTGCATAGTTTTTTAATTACTGAATGTATATACCTCAAATTTGCAACATAGATACTTTGATGTGTTGTCTTTCTATTCGTCTAAGTATTAATAACTAGAGTTTTAAAAATAGGCTCAAGAAAATTTTTTTATTTAGAATTTAAAGTCTGAAATAAACATTTTGTGTTTATATAACACAAACTACACAAATACAGGCCTAAATTTTAAATTGTACTTACTTTCATATAAATGGTTTGTTGTGATGTACTGCTGCTAAAGCCTTTCTCATTTTAGAAAAATTTTTGTGATAATCGAACTAGTTTTATTTACATATAATTTTTTTAATTTTTAGATATGAAAGATAAAGAGGAACTTTCAAAATTTAGAATACTTTAGTAATCAGGTGATTGTGTTATATAGATAAGAAAAATTTTCTATCCCTAGAAAAAAAATAATACTTTTTACAAATTGTAAGCCGGGTGCATTTTTCTTTTAAAATGTTCTTATTTTTGAACTAAATAAGTTATAAACCTCAATTTTCTATAATTCAACAATTACAATGAAATAATTAAAATTTAAAGGCATGGTATGATCTTGAACATTTTATTTTATTAATTAATAAATACTTTATAAAAATGAGGCTGATTGCGATGGCCGACAGCTGGCATTTTTTGCCAATTTATATATTTGGTGCTTAAGAAAAGAATACATGATTAGAATTTTCTGCAATTTTTATAAAACATATTCATGTTTCACTTAAACATTCCATATGTCATCTAAGTAATTTCTGGACATCTGTATCTGCATTAATTTCAATAACTTGCTTCCAGTCACTTGAACTGTTAGCTTGCCATTCTTCCTCACTGTTCTGACATCTATTACTGAAGCTGAAACTTTGAAATGCATACATGATTACTCTATTGTGTTTTATAAATACACTGTGTAAAACTATTGCAGTTATTTTTCTTATCAATTAGATTAAAGATAGATGGACGTTTATTATATGACTTTAATAATGGCCCGTGACAGTAGTTAGTACAAAGTCAGCATGTTATGACTTTTTATTCAGTCATCTTTGTATTTATTTAGACAAAGGACTACTAGAATTTGTTTAAAACCATGACAAGGATGTTGGATCTTGAATAATTGTTAAAGATTAATGTTGATTTTAATAAAAAATGTGTGTGAAATAACAAATAAAAAAAGTTAAATTTGGCTCTTCCTGTCTCTCGGCGTCCGCCATTTTGTTTGTTTATACTCAGTTTATAGGCCGAAAATCGTAACTTTAAACTGAAATTGAAGCATAAGTGGATTAATAAAATTACTTGGTTAAAAAAGTTATTCTTATGTTATTTGAATTTAGAATCAGAAATAAATATGTTTGAGAGAGATCGTCGCTCTCAGTTTTATATCAATAATAATGATATTTCAGTGCGGCCGCTATATAATCTTAGTAAAATATGCATCGTAATTCAAACTACTATAACTTTAAAGGAAATGACTAAATGTATTAAAATTTCTCACTTAAACAAATTAAAGGATGGGGAATTCAAAAATATATGTTTTATTTTCGTCGTAAAAATAAATAAAAAGTTATAAAATATCAACTTACCGTTAATTGCCATGTTAAAAAAAAAAACTTCCGGTACTTCCAACATATATCGATAAAAAAAAGAAAATCACAAGCAATCATCCTATTGCTTAAAAATATGCTAATGCATGTTTTCCACATAGTTTTTTCTTTAAAATGCTACAAATACACAATCACTAACCAGACAGCACAGTGGAACCATGTTTTTGTTATACTGTTCCGGGGCTGTTGAAACATTATCGGAAATAGGTTTATCGAAATACCTACACATGGTTTCACAGTTTAATGAAAGTAATACATATTTTTCTAAACTACCGTTTTTAAAGCTTAAGTATTTTAAAATATATTCTCTAAGGTCTAGTGCAGGAAAATTCGCTCGACATATGTACCATTTAGGGGGGAATGACACCCTGAATGTTTTGACCGGGTGACACCAAATCATAGTGACGCCACTGGTATGGATCAGCATTTAAAATTTAAAATCTAAAAATCTAAACAGTAGATATTATACAGAAACATAAGATACAATACAACAATAGTTGGTACAATACTGTATAGCAACAGTAGATACAAATACAGGAACAATAGATAAAATATGGCAACATAAGTTGCTTTACAGGTTAAGTTGATACAATACTTCACCAATAGGTATACACGACAATACAGAAACAGTAGATACTCTAGAGCAAATGTACTTTATACAGCAACATAAGAAACAATACAGCAAAGTAGATACAATACAGCAGAGAATTAAATACAATACAGCAGCAGTATATACAATATGGCAAAGTAAATACAAAACAGCAACATTAGATACATAACGAAACCGAAGATCAACAGTAGATACTACAAAGCAACAGTAGATACAATAAAGCAACGATATATACAAAATAAGAAACAGTAGATACAAAATAAGCAACAGTAGATGAAAATACAGCAACAGTATATAGATGCAATATAGCAACAGTAGATGCACTATAGCAACAGTAAATACATCAAAGCGACAGTGTATACAAAAACAACACAAGTATTTACAATATGGCATTATTAGATACTTTAAGCAAAAGTAGATACAATACTGCACCAATAATACACGATACAATAATAGACAGCAGATGTTTTTAGAGCAAAGACAGTAGATACAAAAAGCGACGTTAATGACAAAGACGGTACATACAATAAAGCAAAGTAGATATAATATGGCAACAGTAGATACAAGATACAATACAGAAACAGTAAATACTATACAGCATAGGCGTCGCAAGGAATTTTTCAGGGGCAAAAATTTTCAGGGGGAGCAAATTACAACTGTATGACTTGTTTTTTTAATGTAAGGGGGGGGCACCCCCCTCTTATGAGCCCATTTTATCAAAATGTCAGGGGGCAAATGCCTCCTCCCCACCCCCAATGAATACGCCCATGCTATATATGTAATAGATATTACAGAATAGTAGATACATTGCGTAACAGTTGATACCATACAGCAAAATTAAATATTATAGACAAAATATAGAAACAATGCAGCAACAATGGATATAATACGACTACAGTAGATACAATACATCAACAGTAGACACCCATATTTGCAACAGTAGATATGAAAATACAGAAACAGTAGATAATATACAACATAATAGATACAACAAAGTAACAGTACAAACTCAATGGCAACAGTAGATAATATACATCAGCAGTGGATATAACAGAGCAACAGTAATCAAATAATGTTATCTAGTAGAAGAATAAGACATGTAATTTAAAGAAGTGGGTAAGAAGAAATACTTTGGAGATTAATATATGGAAGTTAACAATTGTAGAAGGACGGGGGAGGGGGTGAGAGAAAAATTGTCTATAGGAGATTAGACAAAATAAATAATTAAAGAAGCTTCTTTGACGTAAAAAAGTAATGTCAAACATTAGAAGCTTTAATACATTATAAAAAATGCACAGATATATGAATGCCTACTTACCTAAAGTGTAGATTTTCTTTACTGGAAACTTGAAACACTTTTTTAATCGATAAAGGCGGAAAATTGAATCACTTTTTTTTTTTAAATTTTTTTTTTTTAACGCCGCCATTGCCAGCATGGTAGGGTGTAGTGTGCCTACCACACCAACATTGTTAGCGGCGCTGATGCACGTCTGCCATGCCTACAGAGCGGCGGAGTGAGTGTGCCCGCTATCTCATCTGCGGGGATGGCAGAAAGATGGGTTTTAATCCTTACCCAAACCGGCCAGACCAGCAGGGTGTGTGTACTGCCGGTCGGCCAGAATGGCAGAAAGGGGTTTTCCTGCCACTCGGATGAAGGGGAGGGTGTGGCGCAGCACATGCCCTCAGCCGGAAATGGCAAGCTGCGCAGGTGTGCTTGAGTGGGACGGAGTGGAAGGGTGTTGTGTGCCGACCACATCCGTCACCACCGCCAGCTGTAGCTGTGAATACTGCGGTCTCGGATAGTCCTCATTGACCACAGTACCACACCCTCGCAAGCAATGTTTTTTTTTTTTCCTGACTAGAGAACCCCTATGATCCATCCCCCCGTGGATCATGGTATGTCTCAGACCAGGAAGGAGAGATCACAAAATATCATGCAAATTATTTTGTGATACTCTCCGAAACATTGAATCACTTAGTAAGGTAGTTTCAAAATGTTCGCTTTAAAATTATATTTTTATACTATTTTATAGTCAACGGAATTTCCTTAACCGGCCAACTGGCAACTGTTTCTTTTATGTCGTAATAAGATCAAACAGTATAACGCAAGAACGTTTCTTTCGCACAGTAGTGAAACCGTGAAATTCTCACTATGTATCCAATTCTTTACCCGCTTTGTTGTTCGCAAAAAGGAAAAACGGCGATAGGGCGGGGAGGAGTTAGTGAAAAAGGGGGAGTAACTAGAGGTCAGATTTGTTCTTCAGCATTCGATTGAACATCACCTTAACACTCTTGATGAGTTAACATAATCAAATTAATAGATTTACATTCATGCATAGAAATATATGGATACATTTTAACTGTTACTTTACTTTTATATTTCAAAGAGGTTTTAATAATCAGATTGTATCTAAATTAGTTTGAAAAGTTTGTATCGTAATGGATAAATAAATCATATTTATGTTACACTGTGCGATTTAATACAGTGGTCCCCAACCTGGGCTGTGGTCGGTACAAATCTATAAAAAAAAATTACTGGACCGAACAAGAAATGTTAAATTAATATCCATATTAATATTGTGGTGTATTTCCTTCGAAATTGTGCGACTATCTATGGAAGAGAGGCTAGCAATGATTTAATAGACACAAAATTATAGTGAATACTATTGTTTATATTAATTTTCAATAATATTATTCTTCAGATATATATTGCATATATAAAATTTGAGAAAGAACTTTTTAAAATAGAATGCGCGAAGAAAGGGGGGGGAACTTTGAAAAAAAAAATGGTCAGGTGGGGTGCGATGGGGCGGGAAGACAGAAATATACCATCGAATTGTCAAAGCCAGTTGTCAGTTGTGTGTGTGTGGGGGGGGGCGATGAGCTGGGAAGACAGGAATGTATTATCGAAATGTCAGAAGCTCCAGTAGTGGTCAGGGTAACCACTTTATTAAGAGGTGGGGGGGGGGGGCTTGGCGGACGTGGATGAACACTGAGCTAAACCTCAAAGAGCGTGCCGACCAGTGACGAACCCGACAGTACGTCACTCACAATGCATTACTACCATCTTTCTTCTCTATACTCTACGTAAGGTATACACAATAGATTTATTAAAAAATAAACATACTTTTGTAGATGCTGGATTGTTTTTTCATTAAAGTTGTTGTGATAAAGATTTCCTCAAACGATAATGCCAAATTGTCACAGCAAACAACATTTATAATTAGTAACCATTTCACCAATTAAAGGAAATAAATGTCCATCTTCTATAACACGTCGAAACGATTTACAATTGCATCAGTAGAAATATATTTCTCTTTATATATAGAACAATATTAATACTAAAAGTAAGTGCAAATAAATATTTTGTTTCTTTTTTCATGAAGGCGATAGCAATATTGCCACCTGAGCAACTTAAATAGCCTAGACACTGATCAGCTAATGACACATATTTATTCTATTATAATCGAGTGAGTTCTGTTTAATAGCTTATAACAAATTCACTTCTTACACAGTATGATTCTAGCGAGTTAAATTAATAATCGAATATCATGGTGTTTTTTCATACTACTTTTAATTACTAAGTTAAAAGTACACCAATAGATATTAAAAACATATCAGATGACCAATAAAACATATCGAAAACAAAATGTATTCATTCGAATAATGTACTGTCTGTTAAAGCTAATACCAAGTTAAATTTTAAATTATAAAACTTATAGATTGTATCACTATTGTGGATTTTGGAATATTCAAATGCTCATAGCATATTGACTTATAACACTTATTGATTCAGTCACTCAATTTGATCTACATATGTGATACAAATTTTGAAAAAGTTAACCGATCATGAAAATATGATCCACAATCAACTCATGTCACCTAAACTTCCTAAGCGATTTATGTTTCGGCTGTTCGCCTTGATCGTAAATCACTTGAATAGGATGGGAGAGGATTCTAGCAATTCTAGGATACAGTAAACCTAACATGTGGTCTAAGCCTAGCAGCCTCGTAGCGTAAAATTCTACAGCAGGGCCAGGCATTCTGGCAGGGGCCAGGCATTAGCAGGGGGCAGGTAATACATTTTACTATGTAGAACAAATAAGCGAAAAGGGGGCCAGACAAAATGCGGGGGCCGGACCCTTCCCCCGCACGCTACGGGCACAAGCCTAGTAATGTCGCACAGTTTGCCCCCGTCTATACTATAACCTGGTCAGCCACTTGGCCACGATTTATTTATATTTTCAAGGGCAACAAAAAAAAAAGCAACAGTTTATTGCTACAAACATTGCACAAATATTAATACTACTAAGTAGTTGTTGTGTGCCAGTGTGTCTGTGAGTACCCCGCAACCGATGGTTTACGTAAAATTAGAGGAATGTTTGTTTTATTGAAACATAAAAGTTGATTTTTGGTAGTGGGAGGGATGCGAATCCGACATACAGTTATAAAGTTTAGTACACAGAAATTAACAGTTGTTTTTAGACGCTTTTTTTAAACAGAAATGTAAAAGTTCTCGTGAAACTATTGGTCAGAAAGATTTAAGTAGTTGTAACATTTTTCTTTAAATCCCTGTTATTACTCGATCTTTTTTTATATTATTTATGAGTTGATACTAAAAAATCTTTGTTTAGATAATCCTTTTTTTATCTAACAAAAAGCCAGTCATTGGTCACTGATTTGATGTTAAAAAACGGTGCCCAGTGTAGGGGTGGGTAGGAGATAGATAATGAGCCAGATAGAAAAATAGAAGCTAGCGCAGAGTTCAGTGGGTGGGGGGGAAGGAATGTACACTGATGTGTCAAAAGCCAAGTCTTTGTAGGGTGTAATTAAACACGATGGTCAAGGTAGCAAGTGAGTGTGTGTAGCCGTGGGGGAGGGGTAGTAAATGGCGAACGTACCAAGCTACCCGTGTGGGTCATTAGCATTTATTGCCTCTGGCTATTTGGGGAAAGAAGGGTCGTGGGGGGGGTCGAAAAGCCGCAAACGAGGATTTAAGTCTTTACTATCTATTAAGTACGTCTCGCATTTAATTGCCACTAACCATTACGACATTGGAATTTTCTTTCAGATGAAAATACTTTGGTAAAGATGGTTATTTCTTAATAGTGAGTCTATCATAAAAAAGTCAGTTAACACAGGGGTGGGCAAACTACGGCCCGTGGGCCACATGCGGCCAAATCAGAGTATATTATACGGCCCGTATGCTTGTACATATTGCGATCCTATGTCGAAGTTAATTTTCTTTTTTTTTACAGTTTTCGCTTTATTTTTGAAGTTTTTATCCCGACTATTTGATTCGAATCTAGGGATATTAAATCGATTTTATGGATTCAGAATGTGAAAAGTGATTACTAGACATTAAATCATTAATTGTTAACACCCTTATTCGAAACTGCTTTTCCCGCTCAAATGTAATAGGCTTTTTGTTTACAATTTACATTTTGAAAGATTTTGTAAAAAATGTAATCTAAAAGCGAATAGACGTTGATTCCAACCGCAGGGGCTGCCAAAAAAAAAGAAAGATTGAGGGCGATTGTCATGTTTTTAATGGCGTTTGGACGCTAAATACTTCACCAGCGTTGGGAGCGAAAGTAGTCTGCTTGCTTACTTCACTGCCTTGAGATTCTTTAGTATGCTTTTATCATCTGTTGTAAGTCCACAATAAACGATTGTTTCACATATTTAACATATACTATTTTTTTGATTTTTGGACAATTACACTACGAAACATAACCCCAGCTGACGAAACCCACAACGGACGAACCCTCAAAATATGAAAATCGATTTTGAATCAATATTATTAATACTTCTATAAATGCAAAGTTGACCATGGGCTAAGGGAAATGTTTGTCGATAGAATCATGTCTGTTAACACAGTCTATCAATAGGCATGTTTCTATGCTGTTTTACGTAAATAAAAGGGATTGGCTTTTGTCACTGTGGTTGTTAAGCTGTTGTTTTACCGTTTGTTACAAAATGTATGTTTGACATGAGAATTAAAAGGTAGAATAAGAATACGGTCAGTCTTGACCTTGGGCTAAAACCTTTAATTTTTGTTTGTTTTACCTGGTAAGATAAGCTGCCTGCTGATGTAAAGCTAACAATTGATTATCTTTTGACTACTGCGGCTGGAAGGGCTAATGCAGCTTACTGGGACACTGAAAAAAAAAAATTCACTTCAAAATACGTAAGGTAAAACAAACAGCATACGAACCTCTGTGGTCGAAATCCAATCCTTTATTTAGGTAAAAAAAACACGAACATGTCTATTGATGTACTGTGTTGTTGACAAATATTGCCCGTAGCCCATGGTCAAGATTATTTATATAGAAGTATCAATAATATCGAATTAAATCAGATCTTAATATTTTGGGGTTTGTCCGCTGGTGTTTATGTCGGCTTGGGCTTTAGTCTTACACTCGTTTTTTTTTTGTTAGGATTTTGTCCGGATACCAGATGATTGCCATTTCGACGTGAAATTTCTGACAAAAATGGCAGACTGATACACCTGTTATGAAATTTCAAAAATATAATAGCTACTGGTAATCTAAATCATTGTTTTTTTATCTACCAATCATTGATGTCATTTCCCAAAAAATGAAATTTATTGACGTCAAAAAATTATCCTTATTCCCCCCCCCCCCTCCGATTCTCCATGTCAACAATTATCAAACTTTTTCATACCCCCTTACCCTCTTTAAGCTGTTGAAGAAATTAATGCTTTGAACCCTTATATCTTTTCTTTGATAAACACGTTGCGAATTAATGATGTATGCACTTGGTCAAAGTGAAGCTGGGACTATAATTGCACTATTGTAACTGTCAATCACATAGCTTATAAATAAAATATCTTGAGTCACGTCAGATAGAATACACTAATTAATTATGTTACTATTAGAACTAGTCCACACAAACATTGTACAACTTTGGTCAATTAGCTTTCTATTCTTTCATTTGCATGTGTGTATATGTACTTTTTTTATGGCTGTGTCGTTATGTGTGTTTAATAAAGATTTTTTTAATTATGAAAAGCATTCTTTATATTTATTATCAATAAAATTCAATGCGTAAGTAGTACTATTTATCTAGTTGAAATAAAATTAACCTTAACTATAAGGCTGTGGAGATAAAATTCAAGCCGGCTGACCTTCAGCTTGAAAGATTTGGTGTGAAATTTAGCACCGACTTTTAACATCTGGAAATGTCCTCCTTCTTCACCTCTCCCACTCTTTACACCTCTGCTTTTTATCTACCCAACACATCCTTCTTATTATATATATATATATATATATATATATATATATATATATATATATATATATATATATATATACTACCATATTCAGAAGAGAATTTAATTATTGTGATGCAGAAGGAAGTTAACGTTTGCACTATACTATGAACTTTTTTTATTTCATAACTGCAATTATGGAATGTCTTTGTTATATTTATATATTACCTAAAATGATTCTAGGAAGTTACAAAAGAATACATTAATGCAACATTGTAGTTTAGTTACTGTCTTAAGTGTTCGGCTTTTCTATCAAACATTGTACTGCTACATTTAACTGACAAAAAGCCAACAAAATACAAAATACTCGGTCAAAAATAATTCATCTTTAACTGGAATAAGCTTAAATGTTAGCTTTTAAAGATATGAAAATGGTTCCTATTATAAAATTCACTGAATTTTCCTATAAGAATTGAATAACACTCACCAATAATTTATCTCGACCAATCGTATTAACAGCAAATCATCGTTTAGATAGCCGTTAATAAGAAACTTACTTTTTCCACGCCCATGCCATATGTGACCAATGAACGACGTAGGCTACGCGTGGCAGGTGTAGGCAAAAAAGATCTATCAGTCACGCAAACATGAACCCAGTGAAATTAAGGTCAACTTTTGGTGGTTTTAAGTTGGAATGTATAGGAAAGTAAAGTTGAACTAATTCTATCACAAAAAAATGACCAATTACTCAATTAAGATTGTGATATAACAAAAAATAATATATCCAAACTACAAAGAATAAGAGATGCATGCGTATTTACTTAAGTTTGTTGTAGAAACTCATTTGAAAAATATATAATAAGATGCCACGGCACATGTATGGTGTTTTATTATTATTTTATTTAAATACTTACGTATAATTTTTAAAAAATCTGTTTGTTTTCTTTATAATGAAAATTATATTCATAGAAAATGTTTAAAATATAAATGTTTTACGTTTACTAACAGGTATTTGAAAATGCACATATACATTTTTTTACCTTTCGTTACTTGAGGGACACTAGCTATATATCCCGTAAACTGCGATACATGCCTAAAAATCAGTTAAATCATTTAAAAAAATTATCCCTTAAAGTTTTCCACCTAAAATTATATCAACAGATGTAGAAAAGCTACTTACATGATAAAGCCGAAATAATTTTTTGTTTTTTAATAAATAGAAAAAAAAAGGATAAAAATGAATTCGGCAGAAAAACGGGTTGTAATCCTAGCTGAAAACGTATATCTTGAATAAAACTATAAAAATGGGGTAAAAATGTAAAAATGAAGTGTAGTATTTTAATACATAATACAATTTAAATTGTATGAAGAATTTTAAAAAAATCTATGGCAGGAATTAAAAGAGATTAGGTTTTGAACAAATGTCCCTCAACTAACCATTTTTCGGACCTTTCAGATATATAGTATTTTTTAAAACACTCATAAAATCATTTTCTGATGATAAAATCGATTGATTTTTTTTAAAATAACAATTAGAAGGATATACTTTATAATTTGCATGACTTATTTTTTTATTCTAATGTTTAATTTGTTGAGAAATAAGCAATGTCATTCGGGGGACGCGTATGTGTCCACCTTTTTTAACTAGTCTGAAAAATGGTCAGTCGGGGAACTTTTTGTCCAGCAAAGTCGGGAATAGGAATATATATATATATATATATATATATATATATATATATATATATATATATACATAACAGTATTTTTAAATTAATATACTTAATAATTAAGTGGTAAGTAAATCGCCAGGTCATTTTCAAATTATTTCTATTTACAGGGAGAGATCACCGACTTAAAAAACCCAGTAATATATATGCTGAAGATTTTAAAGGGCGACAAACGAGTTATTTTTTTTAGTCGGTAAGAAATAAATAATATTAATCTCTCTGAACAACATTTCTCAAAATACATAAGCAAGATACCAAGCTCTTATATAACGTGACATGACTGGCCTATGTGCCTACCGGGTGCAAACAAATTGATGTCGCTCACCCCTCCCCCTGAAGAAAATAATCGTCCCTGAACTTCCCCAATGGCGTCACTAGGGTGCGGGCCGCACCGGATGACACTATTTTAGAGGTGACACCAAAATGAACAATTCTAAATTTGTTAGCCCAAAAAAAAATCTTATAACCGATCACTAGTTCTTAACATGAGCAGTGTGTGAAATCCCTGTAGGATGAGATGAAATCTCTTAAGATCCTATAAACCACTAATGGGAAGGTTTTATGTTGCTCTTCTTTCATCCCCACCAAAGCCGATAGTGCAAGAGCCACAGAGGCGTATCTAGGGTGGGGTGAGAGTCAAAATCGGAAGTCCCGCCGGGCCCCAGCTTGAGGAGACCCTCAAAATTATTTTTTAAATTAAATATTAAGTACATAATCTCATGTCATGGTATCGAACGTCAAAATGCATAGGCCTTTAAAGAGGACAAGCCCAGGGGCTCCCAAATCCCTATGTTGGACACTAACTTTACAATAGTCTATCTTCATGCAAAAGGCTTTGCAGGGGTACAGCCTAGTAATAAGTAATGACACTCCATGCAATATCCGAGAGTTTTATCACATCAAATAGGGTTTCGTAGTTTTTAGTAACACATGTTCAACATGAAAAAGTTCTAGTTAGTACTCTATAAGACTTAGTCTTTCCATACACATCCTTCTCCTACTTAAAATATTTAGTTTAGACTTCATTCAGTAGACAATTGTGTTGTTTAATATTGCGATGTAATGTATACAAATGGCATAAGAAAAGTATAACTGCTTACACAATTGCATACATTTATTATTGATAACCTTTATTTAGTTTGAAATATTTTCTTCAATGTAAGATTTGTAGCTGTCCATCAAAGGTTTCCCCTGGGTGATTAGCAATCAGTGCACCATAGTACGGCGCGTCCTGTGTATACACGTCATTTTGTTTTTAATGGATGACTCAGCGGCGCTTTGGAAGTAACGCGACTAGCAGGTTGTGGACTTCGTGTTCTAATCCATCTAGTCTAACACCGCCATAGACACTTCACAAGTGTCTATATTGGAAATTTAAAAAAATGTCCTACCAAAATTGATATATAAGGTCTGAAGATAAGCATTAGATCGTTATATTCAATTGAATAATAAGTCTTTATAAGTAAAACATATACAATAAACAGCTTTTAATTTTTAGTAAACTTTTCTAAAAAGACCATTTTCTGAACTAGGTAATCCAGAAACTATAATAAAATATTCAGCATACATCCAGAGACTGGAATAGTTAATACAACTGGTTTGGATGTATTCAACAGTCACCAGGCATTCTACATGGTCGTCCAGGTCATAGTATGTCAATTGTAAATATCTTTATGCCATATATTTGTTATTATAAATGACTGGAAGAACGAGCATAGTCTGAAAACTATTGGAAAAATGATTTTTGATTTGAAACTCATAGAAATTAGAATTTTGAGTTCTGTTTTCTTTCTTTTTTAGAAAATGTAATTTAGTAGTTTGTAGCAAAGATAAATGCATTAGTTCTATTTGAAACATAGTAGCGAAATACGGCATGTAGTGAAATGGACTTTGCTCATTGTTTTCTTGAAAATAACATAAAGTGTAAAATAAAAAGGATTATTCTATATTAGAGGAGATCGAAGTACGTTTTTAAATACATTTTACTAAATTATTTTTTTAAGTTGAATCTGAATATGTTTTTGTTTCTATATAATATCACGTTCATTTTTTTGTAACGAATAGCATGCATATAGACTTAATAAAGGAGTCTATTGACCAGGTCTATGCTACTGAATCAAAAGTATCACCGAGGCGTTTTTAGTATCGCGAAGCTTTCATTCCAGAGATATGATATTAAAAATAATTAACTTTCTATAGATATAATTTTTATTTATATTGTTACTTGGTTTCAGTATTTTATTTGGTTTTATTAAAAGTTTCACTACGTTGTTATTTGAACTGTGGAGATTAAATCCTATGTAAGAAAAAAAAAACCTCCCAATCTTGGAATGGAAACAGGTGTCTGTTCGACATAAAAATGTTGAGTTTCTTTACTGAATTCATATATTTATACAGTAACAAATAACATATCTTTTATACAGTGTGGGGAGTTTTCTGGGCTACCACCATTTTCGGGGTTATTTGGGGGGGGGGGGTCATTTGTTGTGAACCTGCAAATGATTTTTTAAGTTTCGGCTAGATGACATAATTTTTCGGCTAGCGGATTAGCCGAATTACCGTAAATTGAGTCAATAAATTCAATTGCGAAAGCTGATTTTCT
This sequence comes from Bulinus truncatus, assembly GCA_021962125.1. NCBI lineage: Eukaryota > Metazoa > Mollusca > Gastropoda > Planorbidae > Bulinus > Bulinus truncatus. The sequence continues at coordinate 6,885,939 of JAGDYQ010000002.1, forward strand.
TCAGATTACGAAATAATTGGCTAAAATTCGGCTGACAATAATAGTTGATAAAACTTCGGCAAAAAAGCAACCTTTTTGCTCTTGGGGAAAAATTTAGCATTATTTAGCAACCAAATGTGTGATTTTATATTGCTGTCCTGCTAATACAGTGCATTAATGCATTCCCTCTATTCAGTTCTGCCACTCAATACCTACTTAAGCACTTAAAATATCAATTTATAACTGTCATGAATAAAACAAACGCGCGATATAATTTATCAGATGTTAGACTTGATCGTTTGCTGTTCATTATCAAACTAGTAACCAAAAACATGCACTCCACAAGTACAGATGATGCTGATGATGATAGGTGAAGACGAGCCAGTTGAGTAAGTTGTGGATACGAGAATGATGCAGCACTGCTACGCCGAAAGCAAGGTTTCATCGAAACTGAACAACAGGCGCCGTAAAATAGTTTGCAATTTCCACTGCCATCACAAATAAATGTTCAAAAATCAAAACACAACAGTACTAGCTGCTAGTTTATAAAACATTTCATTATAGTACACAGTATATGTATTTAAAAATATTTCACTACAAACTGACTGGTCTATTGAGAGCAAAATAAAACGAAAACTGTTTCAATGCCATAATTAACGAAGAATACCTTATTAGTACAATAGTCTGGTGACTGTAGTTACTCATTCATCAGCTCCATTAGCAATCACTTACATCGGGTTTCTTCAGAAAAATGTTTCACTGACTAGCTGCGAATGCGATACATCAGCTTTAGACATAGCATGATGAATCCACGGGCCATTGCTGACTGTATTGCATTCTCCAGAATTATGGTTGCTTCTGACTGTGGAATCAATGATTTGAAATTTGGATCAAGCAGCTGATGCAGCTTAATGTGATCATTTATAGAAATCGATGGTCAAGCTGGTTGAGAACTGACAACTTGATAGTTCGTATTTTGTCATCATCAGCATTTGATGCAGTGCAGATCTTTCTTATGTGCCTTATCACTAGTGGAATAGTTGATAAAGTTGACATTGTAAAGTTGAAGAGATCAGTTAGGTCTTGAAATGGTTTCAGAAAGGTAACGAGTTCACTTAAAAATTCAATTTTATCTTCATGAAGATAAATATCAACTCGACAATACGCTTGAGAGTATTTTGAACCTCTCTTTTCAAGTCAAGTATAGACTGAATCAACAGCAGTGGTGAATTCCAACGCTTGGACATGATGTCTTCACTGACTTATGATTGTGTCTATGACTGTCAACGATGGCGTTAGTACTGCTCTCATAGGCATCCACTATTGATGCACTGAACTGATCGTCTACAAGAACCAATTCACACACTGTCGACATGCCTTCTTCTAGGGTCTTTATCACTTCTTTATCCTCTGTGAATGCTGCATCGTCTTCTCTGATTGCGGTCTTCTAATGAAGTGCAGTAACAATGTTGCGGCACTTTTGCAATATCTGCAGAACGTCTTCATTTTTATTGATGTTGTCGGTAGTAAGCAGAAGGTGCAATGCGTGTGCTGTACAGTGCTGATTAGAGTCAACCTTCAAAAGCTTTGAAGTCTTTATCATATTTGCAGGACCATCATGGCAGCTAAATATGAACAGCATTTTGTGATCAACAGAAAAGCTTTCAAGACAGAACATACATGATCAGCAAGGTTATGTGCAGAAAGAGTAAGTCATGCGTGACGGCATATTGTGACAACTTTATGGTCTAAATAGGAGGCCCTGGTGCTAAGATAGTTGATAGCCCGGTAGCGATCGGTCCATCCATCAAACATCAGACAAAGTGAATTTACTTCAGCCACTTTAGTTTTGACTGCTGACCTGACGGCTTGGTAAACATCGTCCAGGGCTTTTCCAGCAAGTGTTATTGGTGCTGATATGTTGAGAGATGGGCAATTAATTTTGAAGAAATCAACAAAACCATCTTTAGCCACATTTTCAAAGGCAAGCAAGTCTCTGCAGAACCAGATAATAATATCTCATGTTATCTCATGACTTGATTTCGCTTGACATTGACTGCTACCTTCTTCATACTTACGGAAATATCCCAAAATTTTATTTGACTTTCTTCACTTTGTACGGACACTTTGTGCTTGACACTTAAGTGAAAATTCATATTGCCACTTGATGTTGTTCTGGCAAAATTTGTTAATTTTGAAATGTGACCCTTCTCACCCATTAATTGCTGAGCAGTGAGACACAGTTGACAACAATAAAATCGATCTTCATCATCATTTCTTCCATCAGCAGAAAACAGGCCACCAAAGTATCTCCAGCATTGCGCATTGGAATTTCCATGTTGGCTAGGCGGTTTAGGTTTACTTGCAGATTTTTTTAATGTACTGCCTCTCTTCCCGGTTTAGAAGACATTTGCTGACATTTGAGTTCAACTAAAATCATCAAATATATTTTTAACATTAGAAATGTTATTTAACATAAAATTCATCAGTTATTGACTAAAAACTGGAATCTATTTAGTGTTAGTTGAAACAATTTATTTAGCTTTTTTAGGCTTACCTTTTTTAGAAGATCGTTGAGCCATAAATGAGCTATAAATCGTATATTACGACAAAGATTAGCTAAAACTTTATTTTATTTATTTGTATTTTAATTATTATTTAATAAATTAAGACTGTAAGAAAAAGAAGGATGATGACAAGAAGACTTATTTGTCGCCATTATATTGGGTTTGGAGAAGATAATTCTGAATAGTTTTTGTCAAGCTTCCGGCGATAGTTAATCTAACGGCGGACAAAATACGGCGGCTAATGCAGTGCTCCGCATACTTTTCAGCGGATTTACGGCGGATGAAAATTCGGCGGCGTAGCCGGCGTGCGGCGCCGGTTGGGGGTCTGGTTAATGGTATATCATAGTCGTGACCTTCCCTCTATATTTCTCACTTTTCATTAGTCAGAATTGTTAATTTATACTTTAATTTTACGCAATAACAACAAAATTTCTATGAAGAAATTATTATATAAATTACCTCTTTACAATGCACTATTCATGTCAATGAGAATATATAATATGAAAGATGATGGTGACCGATTGATAAATATAACATAATTCACAAACATTATACAACCGACAAGCATAAAGATGGAGTTATAACTGACTATTGACGAAATAAAAATTCGGATCAACGGTACAGATTTCATACAAATTTAGAATCCGGAAAATATAGATAATACAGCCTTTTAAGCCTACCTGCCCTTCGAAAAAATGTGCCAACATTTTCTAGTTAAAAAGTTCATATATTAACATTAAGTAATTTGAATTATGTGAAAATATTGAAGAAAAAAACAATTTAATCTACTTATACTATGTTAAAAATCAACATATTTTAAGTACATATCTGTCACAATAGGTATATGACTAAAGAGTTTTTTTCATTATTTTTTATTCCCCATATTGCCACAAGTGGATATTTATCATATCTGTGCAAAAAAATCAATAACAACCCTCAACTGTTAAAAAGGTTACCCTCCACACGCCCAGTAAATCGTATGTCATACCCACATTTAGTATTTTAACTTTAATTTTGTTCTTGGTTGGCAACTATTATATGCATAATTAGTTTTTGTGTCATTTCTGGATTGTCTCAGAGCAGTTCTGTCAAAAATGCTCCAGCTTCCGAGACGAGCAAGAGAATTTGGTCTTCAAATCTAATGCATTTCCGAAAAGGCATTAAATCACCAAAGACTGTTGACAGTCTTGTTCAAATGCGAAAAAATCCAATGGAACTACATATCGTGATCAGATGATATAAAACAATTGCTTCTGATGTAAAAAGCAGAAAAGACATGATCATACAATGTTGTTAAGAAGTTTGAAAGACATAGTCGAAGTCCTGGAAACTATGATTTCGCAGCGATGTTTAATGTAAGAGATGAGAAAGAAAGTGGTTGTGCCCAGAAGACAGAGAGTTCTATGTACTTCAGATTTCAACAAATGGAAATGTAGGCTACTGTACCTCAGAACATTCACAAAAGATTCACCCTAGGAAAAAATTACTTAAAGGAAAGTGCCAGTCACAGAAAGCTTTATTGAAGAAAGTCTTGAATCAAGTATCTTACCAAATTTGGATACAGAAGAATATGTGAATAAAGAAGATTTTGTGAGGAAGAACAGTGTTCCAGTATTAGTAAAGATAATGAGAAACCATTTAAGTCTAAAAGACAAAAAAACCTCTTTTTCAGTGCGTTTAGTGGCTGCAGCTAAATTGAGTACAAGGAAGGTTCAAAAAGTCGGGAACTGGAGTTTGCAATCTACTCCAACTCAAAGCAGCTTCTACACAGGTCTAATAAAAAGAAGGAGAAAAACTACAAAGTAATTTCAAGGAAAACTTTAAAAAAGTACACTGGTGCTTACACTTTGATGGATTGACCTTACAAAATAAAGCATAAGAGGTTGTCGTTATAAAGTGAAATCAAACGAGGTCAGACTCGCTGTTCTTCAGCAGACAAATGCAAAAGGGGAGACAGTGAAAAAAAAAACTTCTTCTTTCTTTCTTTTTTGACTCTACAGCCCATTTAGGGCCATGGCCTGCCAAACTGCTTTTTCTCGGAATTCTCCACTTTTCCCGAATTAAAACTATACTCAATGAATAAAAATGATTGTCTTTTGACTCAACTGCAGCAGCTTCTTGAAGAAGAATGGTGCAGTCACACTGTTACACAAACACTTTCAAGATGTTGGATTAGAAAAAAGCTGTATACATTGGATGGTAACCCCACATACTAGATACAGTATTGAAACACAGTTATGAATTATCATTTTGATACATCAACAACTTCACCAAACATCAGCTACTCATTTGTTTCATGTGAAAATTATGAACAACTTAAAACACATCATTTGATAATTCTGGGCACCACTAAAGAAATCAGAACAAGAGTGCTTGCGATATGACATGGCTTTAGCATAATGCTACAGGATTTTCAAAACTAGAGGAATCTTCCCAAAAGTCAATTTTCAATCACTTTCAAAAATCAGTTATGAGATGGAATTCAAGGGCAACTTATTGTTTGTCATCATTCGTTCTGAAGAGTATCTTCAAACAGCTAAAACCTTGATTTCATCAGTGGTACGTGGGCTGACATCTGGTTCTCTGCCCAGTGCTTCAATACTACTAGCTTTGATAATTTATCATACGCTTGTAAGCAGCATACAAAGACTTTGAAGGCAACAAAAGCATTGGGTCCCACAGATTAAACTTCTATACCAATGCAGCGTTCTAATATCTGTGCAGAGCGTGCAATTAAAGTGATGCATGATTTACTTTCAACTTTGCAATTCCATTGAAAAATTGAACATTAAATTTCTTTTAACTAATGCACAATAGAAATGTACATTGTAACAATTATCAATACTATTCTTATGTAATTTTTATTTGTAATGGTTAAACCTTTATCAAAATTTTTGAAAATGTGTATGTTCTAAAATGTTTGTGTCGATTGGAGGGTGAACTCTTTGTATGCAAAACAAAAATTACCCATATTTTCTTTATTTGTGATACAAATCTCCACCAAATATGATATGTGGATATAGGCTTATATTTTAGTCATACCCTAATGTACAACTATGGCCATCAAAAAGTCAATATTCATTACATATACAATCCATCTTATCAATAGGCTTTGCAGGGGTACAGCTAGTTATAATATAATTACAAATGTGTGTATGTAATATTACATCACAATACTCAATATAATCATCCAATATCACTTATTTTTACTTCACTTCATGTGTATAATGATCTATTACATTATATGAATATTCATTAATTAAACATTGATATATTTTTGAACTATTAAAACAATTCTCTTTAATACAATATCTCAAATTTTTTCAGTATTAATCATTACCATACAAGTACATTTCTTAGATCAAACAATTTTGAATCATCGATGTAATAAATCTAATTATCAGTAACAAATTATGAATGCATTTTATAGCAATGTCTTGATGTGTCAAACACACAAAAAAACAAATTCAAACTTGTGATTCAATATCTTTTTTTTTTTTTAATTCAACATAAATTTTATTATGTGACTCAATATTACCAAATATAAGTGTATACTGTTACAATGTCTTTATGTTAGACAAAAAAAATTCAATCAAGTAACTAATCATTTATTAATGATGAAATAAGTGTCCCTTCTTTTATAAACTCTTTATATGTTAACTATCCTTAAATAATCTAATAATTTGCTTTGTCAGGTCATTATTGATATAAAATCTTTCTTTTACATACAATACTTCTACCGATAACCTAAAAATTACATGTTAAATTACCTCTACTATGATGACCACTTATAGTTTAGCTCCACTCGTCGATTCTTTTATAACTCAATCACTTTGTCATTAGAAGTATTTTCCCCCTTTATCTTTAAGAAAAGTGAATTTTTCATTGACATCAGTGGCATCCATTTATTCTGATATTGGTATATATCTTAGGTCAGAAAACGCCATGTCGACTGAAGAACTTTCACAAGAATCGCTAAGTTAATTACAAAGTTTGGCAATTTATGTTTTAAATCAATTACTGGATTTATAATTTTCTTTTGAATATAATTGCTACGTTTCACATTAAAATATTCTAGATGTTGTGAGATTACCAAATATTTTTTTCTGTGTATTGTAAATCTTCACGTTTAATACCCATCCTCTGTTTTTTCCGCTTTTTCATTTAATTTTTGAAAAAAAAAATTAAGAAAAGTCACTATAGTAATTTTGTTAAATTAACTTATGTAGCTTTTACGTGGTGAATTTTTATTTTCACTAGCCGTCCCGCGTCGTAACATACGCCGCCTTATCAATCAATATAATTACTGTAATTATTTTTTTTTTAAATAAGCAATCAAACAAAATAACAGGCTGACATACATGGTATGCAAAGTTGAACTTTGACCTATCATGTGCAGACTTTATGGTCACTATCTGGTACCTTCCAGCAACTCTTTTTTTATTTGGTTGTTTACAGATTTTTGAATTAATTCTCTGTGTGACTTGATTCTCAATGTGCCAGACTGAATTCTCTTTATTGGTTTTATATATTAATGCCTTTTTTGTAAGATTAAGGATTTTTATAATTGTAATCTTTTTCATCCAGCTTCTAACAAACATATTTCCGGGTGGTGGGTGTTTTAATTATTTTGGTTCGCTTTGTGTCTGCTTCAATTCACCCCCTTCGCTTACCCCATTACACTATAGTGTTATTTGATATAAAAATCTTTTTATTCAAGTCATGACAGTCTCTGCTTTTGTATTTTTTAGACTTGCATAAAACAGAATAAGATTATTTTCGTCTAACCTTCATCCTACAGTACCTACACTATTCAGAACACACATAATTGTATTATTAAATGTGGTTTTTTTGTTGACATTATAACGTTATTTTAAGTACAGCGACCTCATTTCTGGATGCAGAATTTACCGCGACGGGGATAAATGAAATAGTTTCGTACTTAGAGCACATAAAAACATGATTACGACCTGCTGTGATCCACTTTGACCCACTTTAACACCTCCCCCCCCTCATTTTCCGCTGGTGTTGTCTGTGATCGGGAATTCCACAATCTATAAATAGTCCTACGTCTTGCGTCTTTTCTTGATGTTGTATGAAATATATATATAGAGATATTTGCTGTTGCACTTTCCAGCGCGTAATAGATTTGGCTTGTTTACTAGCCCAATTACTTCAGAGAACGACAGTACAGCTGAAAGTTCTCAGCGTCTTATTAGATCAAAGTAGTAAACTTTTGACAATTGAGATCTACCTATATTGCCAACACATCAAATATGTTGCTACCTTTAAATCGAAGCTTTTTAATCGAATAGTAAAAAAAGCACCCCAACCATATATCTAATACAAATTATAAATCCAGAATGACCGATTTAAAACATAAGTTGCCAAACTTTGTAATTAAAATTTTAGCAATTCTTGCGAAAATTCTTCAGTCGAAAGGTCGTTTACTGATCTAAGAGATATACGTAATAGCAAAATAGCTAATATCAGAACAGAGTAACTGGATGTCATTGATGTCAATGAAATATTCATTTTTCTCGAAATAGTGGGGAAAATACTTTCAATGACAAAGTGATAGAGTTATTCATACAAAAGAATCTGACGAATAGAGCTAAACTATAAATAGTCGTCATAGTAGAGGTAATTTAACGTGTAATTATTAGGTTATTGGTAGAAGTATTGTACGTAAAGAAAGTTTTATATCAATAATGACCAGTAACACCCTTGCAAAAGTCACGCCTCGTCCCTGAGCTATACGTATTCTAATATCCAGGGGTTTTGAGTTCAATCATTTCTCTGAATTAGCTGCATAGAAATTAGCAGCAAAATAACCACAATTATAAAGCAGAGATAATTATATTTCATTTATAAATCATCAATCTGGATTATCACTTGATTATTTAATGCATTAAATGGGTTTAATAAGCCAATCCAAATTGATTATAAATTTCACTGGCTTACAATCGTTGCATAATGCTGGTAATTTCAATTTATTTATATGGCTTCAGCGCGACGGTTATGCAGGAATAATAATCATGACTTTTCTGCTACATCTGCGGAGAATACGCGCTGTCAGCGGACAGGAAGAACATCACAAGATTTGTGAAGCACGCCTACCAGGCTTACTTTATAGTCAAGCTGGGTGACCAAGATAAGTACTGGGCACCCCACACGGTGTGCAACACGTGCGTGGAATACATCCGGCGTTGGACGAAGGGCGCGAAAAATTCACTGAAGTTTGGGATTCCTATGGTTTTGGAGGAGCCATTTGACCATGCATCGGTTTTCCCTTCTGCGTCATAAATACTACTGGCATCAACCAGGAAAATCAGCAGTCTCCAGTACCCCAACAAAACGAACGCTGCACGCGCGCTTCCTGATAACACAAAAGGAACGCTGCACGCGCCCTTCCTGATAGGACAAAGCGAACGCTGCATGTGCGCTTCCTGATAGGACAAAGCGAACGCTGCATGTGCGCTTCCTGATAGGACATAAGGACCGCAGCACGCGCGCTTCCTGATTGGAAAAAACGAAAGCTGCACGCGCGCCTCCTGATTGGAAAAATGAACGCTGTATGCGTGCTTCCTGATAGGACGAAAGCAGAAGGCTTCCAGATTGGGCAAAGGCTGTGTTGGATTAATTATTTCCCTGTAGCTCATACTCCAAAGTGATTTCATGATGCAACTTGAAAGAATGATTAAGGCTCTAATTTTACTTTAACACAAGTGTACCTTTCTACAACCAGATATTTTCTGTGTTAACAATTCAACATCAAACTAGGCGACTTGCTTAGACCTTCACTGCCTTCCCAAAATGATTTCCTTTTAAAATCTCATATCAGGGCCCCGACACGTATCATTGCCCAGGGGTCCCGAATATCCGTAAGTCTTTCTCTATGCCCCTCCCCCCCTAGAGCGGCCTTTGATTACAGTTGCCAGCTAAAATAGATAACAAGTTAAAATTTGGAAAAAAAGTGTTCTAGATGGTATTGAATCAGAGGCGCGCGGCCTTAGCACAAAGCGGGGCCTAGGGTGGTCTAATTCAGGGCCTAGACCAACGTTTTAATTTATTAATGGAATCCCCCCAAGCGCGGAGCTTGTGCCGGTCGCCTCAATTACGAGTTATCGTAATTGGTTCAACATGTCTCAAACTATAAAAAAGAAACTGTAGTTTTCAAATCTAGATGTATATAGTCAATTTATTTTTGAAAAAGTAGAAATGAAATGATTATTTTGTTTTCAGGAAGCTTGGCTGACAAACCAGAGATGAAAGATTTGCAAAACGAAATGGAAAATCTGATGTCGGTTATTTTCAGACAAAAAGAATCCATCGCTGGCCCAAGCTAAAAGCGTCTGAACGTCGGGGATTTTAATGGTTTAGAAATAAACTTATCTTGATAAAATGTGTTGTCAGTTTTATATTATATTGCCCTTTTGTCAATGTTTGAGAATTAGCACGCAATCTGGCATTCAATGAGTGCACAATTTATCTGTGTGCTTCATGTTAGAGAACTCTTCTAATTAGAGAGGTTTTTAATTGTCTCCCTTTTTAGCATTAGTGGCTCTTGGTTAGCATGTGGGGGTGGGATGATCCAAAAGAGTTTAGGTTTTTGAGGGCTCTGGGCTTGTGTAATAAGGGGGGGGGGCAGTTGCGAAGGTACATTTGACAGCCCCAATAAACAAAAAACCCTGTGATGAAGAAAAACTACGATAGAGGGTCACCTTAGCAGTAGGGGGCCCCAGGCAACGGGCTAGTTTGACTATTCATACTCTCATAAGTGGTACGATAATGAGGTCACCAGTAATGACTACGCCCCTGTGTGTGGTTTCTCAATGAAACATGGCCACCTGAAACTAGAACAAATGACGCCCCACCCCATCCTGTCGTACAGATTTGTTCAACCCACAAACAAACTGTTCAATTTTACATCCAAAAACAATAATTATTTTATAATTTGAAATTTTAATGTATTCAAAACAAGATACAGCATACAAGCATCACTGTCTAATAGCGTAGTGTATCACATTTCTAGGAAAAAAATATTTTCTTTTGTCATATGAATTGCAACAAACAAACAAATATTACAAAATAAGAGGTTCAATTTAAATAAAAAAAAATTTCCTTAGCTATTTTTTCTTAGCTATAAGATATAACATGTTTCACCTTTCATTTTAGTGATAAAATAAAACATTTAAATAAAATAAAACACTTGTCAGGAATGAAACATCCTGGGAGTTCATCCACCCCCTTTCTATTTCCTCTAAAACGACTTTTTAATACAAAATTATGGTCATATACTGTGTATGAAACAAATTTATAAAACAAATCTTCTGAAGTCTGTAATTAGAAACATTAATGACCTGGTTGAATCTAGTGGCAGTTACTATCACACACATCTACACTTGACCAAGATATTTGAAAGAGTTGAGCGGGTAAATGGGAGTTAATCCGAAGAGGTAACACAACTTGTCCCGAGGGTCTGGTGTCGGGTCGTAGTCAACAGCTTGATAATATACACAATCCTGTGTTTGGCTACGGGTGGCAGCACACTCTATCACGGATCTGAAATATACAATGCAGGAGGTCAGTGTTGAAATGCAGAATTTAAAACAAAAGGTAATAAGTTTTAAAGATCTAAACAGCAGAACAGTTTCTAGAGCAGCCATGGGCGAACTACGACCCCAGGGGCAAATTACGACCCCATGGGCAAACTACGACCCCAGGGGCAAATTACGACCCCATGGGCAAACTACGACCCGAGGGGCGAACTACGACCCCAGGGGCGAAATACGACCCAGGGGCAAACTACGACCTCAGGGGCAAACTACGACTACAGGGGCAAATTACGATCCCAGGAGCAAACTACGACCCGAGGGGCAAACTACGACCCGAGGGGCAAACTACGACCCCATGGGCGAACTACGACCCCAGGGGCAAACTACGACCCAAAGGGGAAAACTACGACCCAAAGGGGCAAACTACGACACGAGGGGCAAACTACGACCCGAGGGGCGAACTACGACCCCAGGGGCAAACTATTACCCCATGGGCGAACTACGACCCCAGGGGCAAACTATTACCCCATGGGCGAACTACGACCCCAGGGGCAAACTACGACCACAGGGGCAAACTACGACCTCAGGGGTAAAATACGACCCTAGGGTCAAACTACGACACCAGGGGCAAACTACGACCCCAGGGGCGAACTACGACCACAGGGGCAAACTACGACCCAAAGGGGAAAACTACGACCCAAAGGGGCAAACTACGACACGAGGGGCAAACTACGACCCGAGGGGCGAACTACGACCCCAGGGGCAAACTATTACCCCATGGGCGAACTACGACCCCAGGGGCAAACTACGACCACAGGGGCAAACTACGACCTCAGGGGTAAAATACGACCCTAGGGTCAAACTACGACACCAGGGGCAAACTACGACCCCAGGGGCGAACTACGACCACAGGGGCAAACTACGACCCAAAGGGGAAAACTACGACCCAAAGGGGCAAACTACGACACGAGGGGCAAACTACGACCCGAGGGGCGAACTACGACCCCAGGGGCAAACTATTACCCCATGGGCGAACTACGACCCCAGGGGCAAACTACGACCACAGGGCAAACTACGACCTCAGGGGTAAAATACGACCCTAGGGTCAAACTACGACACCAGGGGCAAACTACGACCCCAGGGGCGAACTACGACCACAGGGGCAAACTACGACCTCAGGGGTAAAATACGACCCTAGGGTCAAACTACGACACAAGGGGCAAACTACGACCCCAGGGGCGAACTACGACCACAGGGGCAAACTACGACCTCAGGGGTTAAATACGACCCTAGGGTCAAACTACGACACCAGGGGCAAACTACGACCCCAGGGGCGAACTGCGACCACAGGGGCAAATTACGACCCATGGGCAAACTACGACCCGAGGGGCAAACTACGACCCCATGGGAAAACTACGACACCAGGGGCAAACTACGACCCAAAGGGGCAAACTACGACACGAGGGGCAAACTACGACCCGAGGGGCGAACTACGACCCCAGGGGCAAACTATTATCCGAGGGGCAAACTACGACCCCAGGGGCGAACTACGACCCAAGGGGCAAACTACGACCACAGGGGCAAACTACGACCTCAGGGGTAAAATACGACCCTAGGGTCAAACTACGACCCCAGGGGCAAACTACGACCACAGGGGCAAATTACGACCCATGGGCAAACTACGACCCGAGGGGCAAACTACGACCCCATGGGAAAACTACGACACCAAGGGCAAACTACGACCCCAGGGGCGAACTACGACCACAGGGGCAAATTACGACCCATGGGCAAACTACGACCCAAGGGGCAAACTACGACCCAAAGGGGCAAACTACGACACGAGGGGCAAACTACGACCCGAGGGGCGAACTACGACCCCAGGGGCAAACTATTACCCGAGGGGCAAACTACGACCCCAGGGGCGAACTACGACTCAAGGGGCAAACTACGACCACATGGGCAAACTACGACCCCAGGGGCAAACTACGACCCGAAAGGCAAACTACGACCCGAGGGTCGAACTGCGACCTCATGGGCGAACTACGACCCGAGGGAAAAACTACGACCACAGGGGCAAACTACGACCACAGGGGTAAACTACGACCTTAGGGGCTAACTACGACCCCAGGGGCAAACTACGACCCGAGGGGCGAACTACGACCCCAGGGGCAAACTACGACCCGAGGGGCGAAGTGCGACCCCAGGGGCAAATTACGACCCCATGGGCAAACTACGACCCCAGGGGCAAATTACGACCCCATGGGCAAACTACGACCCGAGGGGCAAACTACGACCCCAGGGGCAAACTACGACCCCAGGGGCAAACTACGTCTACAGGGGCAAACTACGATCCCAGGAGCAAACTACGACTCGAGGGGCTAACTACGACACCAGGGGCGAACTACGACCCAGGGGCGAACTACGACCCCAGGGGCAAACTACGACTACAGGGGCAAATTACGATCCCAGGAGCAAACTACGACCCGAGGGGCAAACTACGACCCGAGGGGCAAACTACGACCCCATGGGCAAACTACGACCCCAGGGGCAAACTACGACCCAAAGGGGAAAACTACGACCCAAAGGGGAAAACTACGACCCAAAGGGGCAAACTACGACACGAGGGGCAAACTACGACCCGAGGGGCGAACTACGACCCCAGGGGCAAACTATTACCCCATGGGCGAACTACGACCCCAGGGGCAAACTACGACCACAGGGCAAACTACGACCTCAGGGGTAAAATACGACCCTAGGGTCAAACTACGACACCAGGGGCAAACTACGACCCCAGGGGCGAACTACGACCACAGGGGCAAACTACGACCTCAGGGGTAAAATACGACCCTAGGGTCAAACTACGACACAAGGGGCAAACTACGACCCCAGGGGCGAACTACGACCACAGGGGCAAACTACGACCTCAGGGGTAAAATACGACCCTAGGGTCAAACTACGACACCAGGGGCAAACTACGACCCCAGGGGCGAACTGCGACCACAGGGGCAAATTACGACCCATGGGCAAACTACGACCCGAGGGGCAAACTACGACCCCATGGGAAAACTACGACACCAGGGGCAAACTACGACCCAAAGGGGCAAACTACGACACGAGGGGCAAACTACGACCCGAGGGGCGAACTACGACCCCAGGGGCAAACTATTATCCGAGGGGCAAACTACGACCCCAGGGGCGAACTACGACCCAAGGGGCAAACTACGACCACAGGGGCAAACTACGACCTCAGGGGTAAAATACGACCCTAGGGTCAAACTACGACCCCAGGGGCAAACTACGACCACAGGGGCAAATTACGACCCATGGGCAAACTACGACCCGAGGGGCAAACTACGACCCCATGGGAAAACTACGACACCAAGGGCAAACTACGACCCCAGGGGCGAACTACGACCACAGGGGCAAATTACGACCCATGGGCAAACTACGACCCAAGGGGCAAACTACGACCCAAAGGGGCAAACTACGACACGAGGGGCAAACTACGACCCGAGGGGCGAACTACGACCCCAGGGGCAAACTATTACCCGAGGGGCAAACTACGACCCCAGGGGCGAACTACGACTCAAGGGGCAAACTACGACCACATGGGCAAACTACGACCCCAGGGGCAAACTACGACCCGAGGGGCAAACTACGACCCGAGGGTCGAACTGCGACCTCATGGGCGAACTACGACCCGAGGGAAAAACTACGACCACAGGGGCAAACTACGACCACAGGGGTAAACTACGACCTTAGGGGCTAACTACGACCCCAGGGGCAAACTACGACCCGAGGGGCGAACTACGACCCCAGGGGCAAACTACGACCCGAGGGGCGAAGTGCGACCCCAGGGGCAAATTACGACCCCATGGGCAAACTACGACCCCAGGGGCAAATTACGACCCCATGGGCAAACTACGACCCGAGGGGCAAACTACGACCCCAGGGGCAAACTACGACCCCAGGGGCAAACTACGTCTACAGGGGCAAACTACGATCCCAGGAGCAAACTACGACTCGAGGGGCTAACTACGACACCAGGGGCGAACTACGACCCAGGGGCGAACTACGACCCCAGGAGCAAACTACGACTACAGGGGCAAATTACGATCCCAGGAGCAAACTACGACCCGAGGGGCAAACTACGACCCGAGGGGCAAACTACGACCCCATGGGCAAACTACGACCCCAGGGGCAAACTACGACCCAAAGGGGAAAACTACGACCCAAAGGGGAAAACTACGACCCAAAGGGGCAAACTACGACACGAGGGGCAAACTACGACCCCATGGGCGAACTACGACCCCAGGGGCAAACCGTTACCCCATGGGCGAACTACGACCCCAGGGGCAAACTACGACCAAGGGGCAAACTACGACCTCAGGGGTAAAATACGACCCTAGGGTCAAACTACGACCCCAGGGGCAAACTACGACCACAGGGGCAAATTACGACCCATGGGCAAACTACGACCCGAGGGGCAAACTACGACCCCATGGGAAAACTACGACACCAGGGGCAAACTACGACCCCATGGGGCTAACTACGACCCCATGGGGCAAACTACGACCCAAAGGGGCAAACTACGACACGAGGGGCAAACTACGACCCGAGGGGCGAACTACGACCCCAGGGGCAAACTATTACCCGAGAGGCAAACTACGACCCCAGGGGCGAACTACGACCCAAGGGGCAAACTACGACCACATGGGCAAACTACGACCCCAGGGGCAAACTACGACCCGAGGGGCAAACTACGACCTCATGGGCGAACTACGACCCGAGGGGCAAACTACGACCCCAGGGGCAAACTACGACCACAGGGGTAAACTACGACCTTAGGGGCTAACTACGACCCCAGGGGCAAACTACGACCCGAGGGGCAAACTACGACACGAGGGGCAAACTACGACCCGAGGGGCGAACTACGACCCGAGGGGCGAACTACGACCCCAGGGGCAAACTACGACCCCATGGGCAAACTACGACCCCAGGGGCAACTTACGACCCCATGGGAAAACTACGACCCCAGGAGCAAACTACGACCCCAGGGGCAAACTACGTCTACAGGGGCAAACTACGATCCCAGGAGCAAACTACGACCCCATGGGCAAACTACGACACGAGGGGCAAAATACGACCCCATGGGCAAACTACGTCCCGAGGGGCAAACTATTACCCCATGGGCGAACTACGACCCAAGGGGCGAACTACGACCCCAGGGGCAAACTACGACTACAGGGGCAAATTACGATCCCAGGAGCAAACTACGACCCGAGGGACAAACTACGACCCGAGGTGCAAACTACGACCCCATGGGCGAACTACGACCCCAGGGGCAAACTACGTCTACAGGGGCAAACTACGATCCCAGGAGCAAACTACGACTCGAGGGGCTAACTACGACACCAGGGGCAAATTACGACCCCAGGGGCAAACTACGACCCCATGGGCAAACTACGACACGAGGGGCAAACTACGACCCCATGGGCAAACTACGTCCCGAGGGGCAAACTATTACCCCATGGGCGAACTACGACCCCAGGGGCGAACTACGACCCAGGGGCAAACTACGACCCCAGGGGCAAACTACGACTACAGGGGCAAATTACGATCCCAGGAGCAAACTACGACCCGAGGGGCAAACTACGACCCGAGGTGCAAACTACGACCCCTGGGCGAACTACGACCACAGGGGCAAACTACGACCACAGGGGTAAACTACGACCTTAGGGGCTAACTACGACCCCAGGGGCAAACTACGACACGAGGGGCAAACTACGACCCGAGGGGCGAACTACGACCCCAGGGGCAAACTATTATCCGAGGGGCAAACTACGACCCCAGGGGCGAACTACGACCCAAGGGGCAAACTACGACCACAGGGGCAAACTACGACCTCAGGGGTAAAATACGACCCTAGGGTCAAACTACGACCCCAGGGGCAAACTACGACCACAGGGGCAAATTACGACCCATGGGCAAACTACGACCCGAGGGGCAAACTACGACCCCATGGGAAAACTACGACACCAAGGGCAAACTACGACCCCAGGGGCGAACTACGACCACAGGGGCAAATTACGACCCATGGGCAAACTACGACCCAAGGGGCAAACTACGACCCAAAGGGGCAAACTACGACACGAGGGGCAAACTACGACCCGAGGGGCGAACTACGACCCCAGGGGCAAACTATTACCCGAGGGGCAAACTACGACCCCAGGGGCGAACTACGACCCCAGGGGCGAACTACGACCCCAGGGGCGAACTACGACCCCAGGGGCAAACTACGACCCGAGGGGCAAACTACGACCCCATGGGCAAACTACGACCCCAGGGGCAAACTACGACCCAAAGGGGCAAACTACGACACGAGGGGCAAACTACGACCCCATGGGCGAACTACGACCCCAGGGGCAAACTACGATCCCAGGAGCAAACTACGACCCGAGGGGCAATCTACGACCCGAGGGGCAAACTACGACCCCATGGGCGAACTACGACCCCAGGGGCAAACTACGACCCAAAGGGGAAAACTACGACCCAAAGGGGCAAACTACGACACGAGGGGCAAACTACGACCCGAGGGGCGAACTACGACCCCAGGGGCAAATTACGACCCATGGGCAAACTACGACCCGAGGGGCAAACTACGACCCCATGGGAAAACTACGACACCAGGGGCAAATTACGACCCCATGGGGCTAACTACGACCCCATGGGCAAACTACGACCCAAAGGGGCAAACTACGACACGAGGGGCAAACTACGACCCGAGGGGCGAACTACGACCCCAGGGGCAAACTATTACCCGAGGGGCAAACTACGACCCCAGGGGCGAACTACGACCCAAGGGGCAAACTACGACCACATGGGCAAACTACGACCCCAGGGGCAAACTACGACCCGAGGGGCAAACTACGACCTCATGGGCGAACTACGACCCGAGGGGCAAACTACGACCACAGGGGCAAACTACGACCACAGGGGTAAACTACGACCTTAGGGGCTAACTACGACCCCAGGGGCAAACTACGACCCGAGGGGCAAACTACGACCACAGGGGAAATCTACGACCCAGGGGGCAAACTACGACCCCAGGGGCGAACTACGACTTCAGGGGTAAACTACGACCCCAGGGGCAAACTACAACCCGAGGGGCAAACTACGACACGGGGGTCCAGTCCAGCCCGCGGCGTCCTCTCGTTTCAGAGTGAGTCACACCACCAGTCTTTTATGTCATGACGTTTACATTTAATGTATACTAGTTCATGTCAACCACTCCCCCAATCTACCCTTTGTCCAGCCCGCCGGTCAAATTTACCAGCCAGACGTGGCCCGCGAGTTAAACAGTTTGCCCTTCTCTGTTCAAGAGTTATATTTTGAAAGAATTTAGTGTCAGGATCTACTGAAAATAAAAAGTTTTTAATATCAATTATTTGTTTCTAAATAGATAAAACACCAAAATGTAAATAATTGTGTGGTCATTACTAGAGCTCTTCACCTTGCAAGGTTGACAGAGAGATTTGTGCCAGTACATGGCACTGCCGTACAGTTTGGTTGTACTCGTTTGTACAGCTCAGCAGTCACTGTGCCTGTCACATACTGGGGTCTGGTCACAATACCGTCACCTGTACAAACAATTTTTTGACGTTAGTGTATCAGTCAGCACATCAGCCAGACACAAGCATATTAAGTCATTAAAAAATCAGAATATAAGTCATTAAATAGTCAGAATATAAGTCATTAAATAGTCAGAATATAAGTCATTAAATAGTCAGAATATAAGTCATTAAATGATCAGAATATAAGTCATTGAATAATCAGAATATAAGTCATTGAATAATCAGAATATAAGTCATTGAATAATCAGAATATAAGTCATTAAATAATCAGAATATAGGTCATAAAATAATCAGAATATAAGTAATTAAAAAATCAGAATATAAGTCATTTATCTATGAAGAAAAAAGCACATATTTTTACCAATCACTTTAGTGATCAATTTATTTATCAATCAATCAACCAAAACTCAATAATCTATCAAATTATTTATTTGTCTGTTATTTTTTTTTAGCATCCGCCAGCATGTTGATACGTTTGAGTATCAATCTGACACGTTTGACTATCAATCTGACACGTTTGACTATCAATCTGACACGTTTGATTATAAACCTGATACGTTTGACTATAAATCTGACACGTTTGACTATAAATCTGACACGTTTGACTATCAATCTGACACGTTTGACTATAAATCTGACACGTTTGACTATAAACCTGATACGTTTGACTATAAATCTGACACGTTTGACTATAAATCTGACACGTTTGACTATCAATCTGACACGTTTGACTATAAACCTAACACGTTTGACTATAAACCTGATACGTTTGACTATAAATCTGACACGTTTGACTATCAATGTGATACGTTTGACTATCAATCTGATACGTTTGATTATCAATCTGACACGTTTGAGTATCAATCTGACACGTTTGAATATCAATCTGATACGTTTGACTATCAATCTGATTCATTTGACTATCGATATGACACATTTGACTATCAATCTGATACATTTGACTATTAATCTGATACATTTGACAAGTGCCATTTTTGTAAAAAAAAATAGGTGCCGGTACTCACTGAAAAGTGGGACGGATGGCCGAGTGGTGTAGATACTCGACTGTCAACCTGAGAGTCCTGGGTTCGATCCACGGTGAGGCCCATGGAATTTTTCCAGGTGAAAAGTCGTCCCACAAGTCCACCCAGCTTTAAATGGGTACCTGACTTTAAGTTGGGGAAGTAAAGGCGGCTGGGCGTTGTGCTAACCACACAATCCCTTTATATGCTGAGGTTATAGAAACAGTTGAATTCTACACTTCATCTGCCCCGATGGCCCGTTAGGGCTAAGAAGGGAACTTTTTATTCAATGAAGGATTGCCTAGCTTTTAACTACCACTTCGCACCTCGATGCAAGCTAAATCACAGCTGCAAAGATACTATTTTAAAATAACTAAATTTTTAAAAATTAATATATAATAAATTAATAACAAACGTTAAAATACAAGAAAAGTAAACATTTTCCCCCCACATTGTACCTGCACAAAACAGCACTGCATTTGACTATCAATCTTCAATAGATTTTATTGTCATTGTGATATTAGTAAAACGTCAAACTTACCCTGTGAAGCTGTGGTTGTAGTGGTTGATGTTGCAGTCTGTATGGTAGAAGTTGTAGTTGTCGTAGTACTAGTAGATGACAACAGTCCTGTACTGGAACGACCAACTAGACAAGATCAAACATATGCAAAGCAGAGGTGTGCGGATCTTGAAATTTAGCGTCCGCGTCCGTCTGCGGATTTCTATCAATGATCCGCGTCCGCAGAATCTTACAACATTGGTCCGCAGTCAGTCCGCGCGTTCTATCATCAACAGAAGTTTGTAAAGTAAAGTTCCCATAGCCCTTACTGTTTCATCGGGGCAGACGAAGTGCACCTGTTTCTGTAACCAATGCATATTAAGGGATTATGCAGTTAGCCTCATAACTTCCACAACTTAAGTGAGATACTCATTTAAAGCTGGGTGGGACTTGTGGGACGACTTTGAACCGAATTTCATGGTTCTCACCGAGGATCATGTCGACAGTCGAGTATCTACACCACTCAGCCATATGTCCCACACAGATTTTTGTCTATGAGTTATTTTCTAGAATTTACATTTTTTTTTGTATGATGAAACGCTTTAAGATTTTGTCTCCATAGCAATCAGCCACACCTCTCCTCATAGGTTGACGCCCCCCCTAGGAATTTAGTCATCACCCCTCCCCCCTTCCCTCTCATGGTGGGTAGTTGTTTGTTTATATATTTTACGTGTAATATTTGCTTTTAGTATTTTAATTTTTGTCTATCTTTTTTTTTAATGGGAGATTTTTTTCTTTTTCATTGATAGAAACTTTAAACCGTGGCCTAGAACCCAGTATATTTGAGTTATGTGTTTTTCTTGATTATAATTGTTGGTCAATGGACTTATATATATATATATATATATATATATATATATATATATATATATATATATATATATATATATATTCCAGTGCCTAGCATACTTAGACAGTTGTTTATTGGGCCAGGTGAATCCCCTCATTAATTACAGCAACTGGACAATACTTTATTTAGGTCAGCTGCGGTATGGGGGTATGGTGACTAGGATCCCCAGCAAAAATAACTGGTAGAACGATATATAGCATACAGTGAAAACACGAATCCACGCATACTTCACTATTACCACGTACTGCTGAGACCGACTCTATTTAGGCCTGCATGTTAACTACAAAGTGACAACACGAGTCCACGCATACTTCACTATTACAACGTACTGCTGAGGCCGCCTCTATTTAGGCCTGCATGCTAACTACAAACAGTCGATTAGTTTATTTTTCCTAAATTTTGAGGCGGATTTAACGGTGGACGCACTTGCGGGGGCCTAAAAGAAATCCAGACTTTATTTTATACTTGTAACCATTTTGTTATCTCCCCCGGTCCTATTTTAGAGGCTCACTATTTTATTGGGCCCGGGGCCTCAACTCGCTTAAGTTCGCCGCCCCTGCATCCACTGAGTGTAAGTTTCAGAGCCGCGCAAATGGATCAAACTATAGCGCCATAATTTTTTGGCGCCTCTTTGACACTGCATCCATGGATAAATCAGTGCGTTGAATACTTCATTTATACATGAACTAAGATAAAACAAACAAGCAATTAAGCCTGTTCCATTCTGGACACAGGACGTGTTAGCGCATTTTCGTATTATGTATCAGTACGTATGCTATCTTTCAGTAAATATTTGTAAATTTTGGAAATGTTTACAAATTCAATTGTGTAATGCATATATCTGAAAAAAGATATTAAAAAGACGTTTCTTTATAATTGAAAACAAAATTATTTTCTCTTAAATCTAACTACAAGTGGTTTGTGGTAACTGAAATAGGACTCATAATTGAAACATTCTAAATTGTAGTCATTTAATCGTCCGAAAACTCCGTCAATTGTTGTTTGATAAATTGTTGTTGCCAATCTTGGTGAAAGTAGTTCAATGTTGAAGTTTGTTTCGAAGAAGTTTTCAATTTCTGCCCCAGGCTCTTTGAAATCTTGATTGAAGTCCCCACAAATGATGACGTTTGGTTGATAGAGTTGTGCTGCAAAGTTGTCATTGAAGAAATCTTTTACAAACCGATTGTTTATTGCTGGGTTTTTGTACTGGCGCTAGGCGCTAGCATCAGGACGGTGCATCGAGACCAGTCACGTGACCTATATGTGACTGAAATAGGACTCATAATTGAAACATTCTAAATTGTAGTCATTTAATCGTCCGAAAACTCCGTCAATTGTTGTTTTATATAAAGTACGGGAAGTAAGTCATGTTGAAAAACTGTTACAAAAATAAATAATGATTACGCCCCTTTGATTAGCTTTTATTATTTATATTTAAAATATAAGCAAAACGGTACATAAAAAACTCTTATATTTTGGCCCTGAGAGGTCAAATCGCAAAATGGACTTTTGATGTACACTTGGCAGGCCAAGACCTACACAATGATATATACATCATGCGTCTAGGACTTATAGTTGCTTAGATATAGGGCGCTCCATTGTTAATATAGCTTATATAGTAAAAAAAACGGTACTTTATAAGCCCCCTTTTACGGCCCTGAGAGGTCAGATCGCGAAATGGAAAAAAGTCATTTCTTGGCAGGCCAAGACCTACAAAATGATATATACATCATGGGTCTAGGACTTATGGTTGTTGAGATCTAGGGTGATGACGGACAGACGGACAGACAGACGGACAGACAGACAGACAAAACGGGGACAATAGAGCATTTTTTTTCGAAAATGCTCTAAAAATATGTTTTTTTTTCAATAATGTTTGGAACAAAAATTTGTCCTCAATGAACATCGCTTTCTAGCAGTATGATTTATATATATACTAGTTGCAAGTACCCGGCTTTGCCCGGGTTTAAAATAAGGTTTTCTGTTTACCTGCTGTTTTCTCCATACCCCCTCTCTCCCTTGCTCTCTCTCCCTCCCTCCCTCTCCCTCGATTTCCCTCCCTTTACCTCCCTCACTCTCCCTCCCTCTTCCATTTCTCTCCCTCCCACCCTCTCTCTCCCATCTCCCCTCTCCCCCTCCTTCTCCCCCTGTCCATCCCCCTCCCTTCCTCTCTCCCCTTCCTCCTTTCCTCTCT
Source organism: Bulinus truncatus (assembly GCA_021962125.1). NCBI lineage: Eukaryota > Metazoa > Mollusca > Gastropoda > Planorbidae > Bulinus > Bulinus truncatus. Next base: position 6,909,302 of record JAGDYQ010000002.1, read on the forward strand.
CCCTCCCTGCCCCCTCTCTCTCTTTATCTCTTCCTCCCATTTCTCCCATCCTCTCTCTCCCTCTCTCCATCCCTCCCCTCTCTCTCCCTCCCTAACCCCTCTCCCTCCCTCCCTCTCCATCCATTTCCCTCCCTCCCATTCCCTCCCTCCCTCTATCCCATTTCTCTCCCTCCCACCCTCCCTCTCCCATCTCCCCTCTCCCCCTCCTTCTCTCCCCCCTGTCCATCCCACTCCCTCCCTCTCTCCCCTTCCTCCTTCCCTCTCTCCCTACCTGTCCCCTCTCTCTCTTTATCTCTTCCTCCCATTTCTCCCATCCTCTCTCTCCCTCTCTCCCCTCTCTCTCCCTCCCCTAACCCCTCTCCCTCCCTCCCTCTCCATCCATTTCCCTCCCTCCCATTCCCTCCCTCCCTCTATCCCATTTCTCTCCCTCCCCCACCCTCCCTCTCCCATCTCCCCTCTCCCCCTCCTTCTCTCCCCCTGTCCATCCCACTCCCTCCCTCTCTCCCCTTCCTCCTTCCCTCTCTCCCTACCTGTCCCCTCTCTCTCTTTATCTCTTCCTCCCATTTCTCCCATCCTCTCTCTCCCTCTCTCCTTCCCTCCCCTCTCTCTCTCCCTAACCCCTCTCTCCCTCCCTCTCCCTCCATTTCCCTCCCCCTCCCTTTCTCCCCCCCCTCCCTTTCTCCCCCCTCCCTTTCCCTCCCTCCCTCTCTCTCCCATTTCTCTCCCTCCCACCCTCCCTCTCCCATCTCCCCTCTCCCCCTCCTTCTCTCCCCTTGTCCACCCCCTCCCTCCCTCTCTCCCCCTTTCCTCCTTCCCCTCTCTCCCTACCTGCCCCCCTCTCTCTCTATCTCTTCCTCCCATTTCTCCCATCCTCTCTCTCCCTCTCTCCTTCCCTCCCCTCTCTCTTCCTAACCCCCTCTCTCCCTCCCTTCTTTCTCCCTCCCTCCCTTCCACCTCTCTCCCTCTTCCTCCCTCCTTCATTCCCTCTCTCCCTCCCTGCCCAACTCACTCTTTATCTCTCTCCCTCCCTCTTTCCCACCCTCTCTCTCTCCCTCTCTCCCACCCTCTCTGTCCCTCCATCCCCCTCTCTCCTTCCCTTCCTTTCTCTTTCCTTCCCTCCTATTCTCTCTCCCTCCCCCTCTCCCATCTCCCTCTCTCCCCCTCCTTCTCTCCCCATGTCCACCCCCCTCACTCCCTCTCTCCCCTCCCTCCCTCCTACCTTTCCTCTCTTTCCCCTCTGCCCCCTCTCTCTCTATTTATCTCTCACTCCCCTCCCATTTCTCCCATCCTCTCTCCCTCCCTCCTTTCTCCCTCCCTCCCTCTCCCGTCTCCCTCTCTCCCCCTTCCTCTCTCCCCCTTCCTCTCTCTCCCTCCCTCCCCCCTCTCCCTTTCCCTCCCTCCCCTCTACCTCCCTCTCTCCCATCTCTCTCTCCCCATTCATCCCTCCCTCATTCCCTCTCTACCTCCCTGCCCCCCTCACTCTTTCTCTCTCTCATTCTCTCCCACCATCTCTTTCCCTCCCTCACCTCTATCTTACTCCCTACCCCTTCTCTCCCTCCCTGCCACCTCTCTCTCTTTATCTCTCACTCCCTCCCATTTCTCCCATCCTCTCCCTCCCTACCCCCTCTTTCCCTCCCTCCTTTCTCCCTCCCTCTCTCTCCTCTTCCTCTCCCTCCCTCCCCCTCTCTCCCTTTCCCTCCCTTTCTCCCTCCCTCCCCCTCCCTTCCTCTCTCCCTCCTACCCTCCTTTCCTCTCTCTCCCCCCTGCCCCCTCTCTCTCTTTTCTCTCTCTCCCTCTCTCTCCCTATATCCCTCCCTCCTTCTCTCACCCCCGTCCCACCCTCTCTCCACCTTCCTCCCTTCCTCCTCACCCCTCTCTCCCTCCCTGCCCCCTCTCTCTCTTTATCTCTCACTCCCTCCCATCCTCTCTCTCCCTCTCTCCTTCCCTCCCCTTTCTCTCACTCCCTCCCATCTATCTCCCTCCCTACTCCCTCCCTTCCTTTCTCTTTCCCTCCCTCCCTTTCTCTCTCCAACCCTCCCTCTCCCTCCCTCCCCATTAATCTCCCTCCCCTACCACCTCTCTCCCTCCCTCCCTCCTTCTCTCCCCCTCTCTGCCCCCTCCTTCCCTCTCTCCTCCCTGCCCCCTCTCTCTTTATCTCTCTCCCCCTCCCTCTCTCTGTACAATTAAACGTCAAATTACGCTTCTTAAATAAACAGAAAACCTTATTTTAATCCCGGGCAAAGTCGGGTACTTGCAGCATGAAAAAAAAACAACAACAATCTTTTTTTTTTCCCGTCCCTAACCCTTTCTTCACCGTCCGTTCAATTACACATTCACTTGGTGCGCGATTTTTATTTATAGTGAAGGCGATCCCATACCGTGGATACTTTAATATAGTAAAATACTAAAATAATAAATTACAATTAAACTACGCATTGAGATTGTATTAATAATGTTAATAATGTCACAGAAACATTTTAATTAACGTATTTCGGTTTATTAAAGTGCACCTTTAATTTTAATCTTCCGAATACATAAAACGATAGGTAAATAGATATGACTATTGATTTCATCATGTTTACAATTGGAGTTTCCGGGAGTTACCCCTCTTTTAAAAATGTGTCATAGGAAAATGACGTCACAGAGGAATTTTATCTATGGCGACGTCGAGATTACTTTAATATAGTAAAATACTAAAATAAAAATAATTAATTACAATTAAACTACCCATCGAGATGAAACGAAACCTGTCCTATAACCTTCCCCATGTAATTATGTGTATGTGTAACAAATTTCACGTTTTTTTGGTTTTCTGGATCTTGAGTTATAAGGGAACAGACAGACAGACAGACAGACAGATAGACAGACAACGAATGCTTCTTATAAGTATAGATATATATATATAATTGTAATTGAATCGTATTGGGAGAAAAAAATCTTTAATCATTTTATTGATTAATATTCCTGTTAATCGAAGATAGATTTTTTATGACCTAAAAAAACTCTTTGACCTGATTTGATTGCTAAATATAGCACAAAGCTCAAATAAACCCGTTCATGACTTTGTTCCAAATAAAAAAAAATATAATCGATCAATTACTTTACTTCTCTGCACCAAAAGGAGAAACTGTACTGGGAGCAAAGCAAACATTGACACCGGATTCTAAGAAAATATCCCGTAAATGACATTCATGTGTACGGGATATCAGAAAGCTATGAAATTGTCATTAGTAAAGTCTTTCACATTCCTTAATTCGTTTCATCTACCAGACAAAGGCGTTTCCGCCTACGGGGAGGTAGAGATCGACAAACTTGAGACTGGTTGATGGGAGATGTGTGTCACGACTCTGCCGATCATATGACATTCGACCGTTATATTCACAATCAGGTCACCGTGTAGCTTTTCTATGCGACACAATATTTCGATTAATTTTCATCGGACATTTTTTAAACGGGTCAAATATTAGTTGCTGGTATGAATTCGATTTCAACCTCTGCTGCATAATAGGCCTATATGTAATCCATTGTTTCAAAAAATTATGATTGTAATAATCAAGGCCAGGTGAAGAATATTTTTAAGATACTGCGGAAAAAATTCCGCATGGTTTTGGCAGATCGCAAAGATTAGAATCAACAATGACCAAGGAACTTCAATAAACTTCTGGTCCATGTTTACAGTAGACCTGCCTAAAAATAACACCGTTTATGTGAGAAAAGTTACGTTAATAGCTTCAACAAAATATCAAAGTGAGGGTATATTTGGAGAGATAGGGTGAAAAGAATCGATGCTAAAGTAAAAACTTTCCTAGCCGGGGGGGGGGGGGGGGTTACATTAGAAATGCATTCAGTAGTTTCAGTATATTTGGGCCACTCCAGTCCTGTGCGGGTTACACTCTTACCTGCAAAGTGCAAAAAAAAAATATCAGTGCTCTTTGGGCGCCCCTTTCCTACCACGGCGCCCTGTGTGGCGCATAACCGGCAGTACCATTCTTACTTTACTGATAAGTTGCTCTATATTTTGTTTCAGACTTAAACCTGTAGTTTATGTTAATTTATTTGTGTCTAAGTCATTTTAAAATCTATAGCTTTTTAATTACGCAATCACATGTGCAGTGCTATGAACGAGGTTTAGTCTCATTATGTCCCCCTGGCCAAACTAATAACCATTGGGGTCAGGCATGGACTGTCGTGTGATGAAATAAACTCTCTATCAACTATCAGATGAACGGCTGTGTTTGTTATTACATGTGATTCGAATATAACAACGTTTTGATACAATTTGCTGCTATATATTGATGCCTGCTTTGTGAGTAAATTGACACATTGTCGCCGTTTATGTGTCAGAGATTCAAATTCCATAAAAATGCTTTCACAGAATTTTGAAAGACTATATAAAAATACGTTCAGATAATAAAGGTAATAAAATGTTAAGACGATGTCTGGTTCATACATGTTACATGATGTTTAGCCGTCTAAATAAAAGTTTTGTTTAAATTGGTTTAAATACATTGTGATTTTTTTTACAATAAATTTCTATATTTTTTATTTCTTTGAAAATTATTTTTTTTCTGTTCTAAAAACATATGTATAAAACTGAGGAACAATTTACTAAAAAAGGAAAAAGCCCCGAAAAATATCAATCGCGCCCTTCACACACTATGGCCTTGAATTGAAGATTATGGACTGAAAATGAAACTAAAACCTAAAAGCATGTGTTCATAAAGCTGCCCTGCTTCAGTTACCGGAAATTCTAATAGATAACATGTTCTTCCTTCAGATTTTTGACTGAAATTCCCCTTTAAATATAAATATACATATGGAAACTACCGATATGAGCTACAGAAATCGTTCACATAGATATTTTACACAGTAGCAGTAAGTTTAGTTTGTAAATGTGTTACGTGTTAATAATAATAATAATAATAATAATATATATATATATATATATATATATATATATATATACACTTTTTTTATCTATACATCAGGGACGATGAGTGAGTGTATCCGGTCATTACTCTTACAGAAACATTTATTGAAGTTTTTATGCTATATATAAAGCACAAACGAACAAAGATCTATATGTTTGTATAAATTACTAGACTATCAAAATATACGATTTATATATATATATATATTTGAACTTGTAGTCATTTTATTATGAATGATAATGCTAGCTATATTCAATAAACACAGTTCCTTTATATAGCAGTTTCTATATATATGACTATGACCAGCAACACTCACGCCTCGTCCGTGAGATGTGTGTGTATATATATATATATATATATATATATATATATATATATATATATACTAGTAAACAAAGGCCCGGTACCCGGACCGGCTATTAGGCACGCAGTTGGAGTTGAAAATGGTGATATATCTCTATACTTATAAGAGGCATTTTTGTCTGTCTGTCAGTCTGTTCCCTTATAACTCAAGATCCAGACTACCAAAAAACGTGAAACTTGGTACACGTACACATAATTACATGGGTAAGGTTATAGGACATGTTTCGTTTCATCTCAATGGGTAGTTTAATTGTAATTCATTATTTTAGTACTTTAAAATATTATCGATAATAGGAACGCCATGTCATTTTCCGATGATACATTTTTACATTTTTAAAAGAGGGGTAACTTCCGGAAACTCCAATGGTAAACATGGTGAAATCAATAGTCGTATCTATTTACCTATCATTTTATGTATTCAGAAGATTAAAATTAAAGGCGCACTTTAATAAACCGAAATACGTTAATTAAAATGTTTCTGTGACATTATTAACATTATTAATACAATCTCAATGGGTAGTTTAATTGTAATTAATATTTTTAGTATTTTACTATATTAAAGTATTCACGGTATGGGATCGCCTTCACTATAAATAAAAATCGCGCACCAAGTGAATGTGTAATTGAACGGACGGAGAAGAAAGGATTGACGACGGAAAAAAAAAATATTGTTGTTTTTTTTTTTTCATGGTGCAAGGACCCGGCTTTGCCCGGGTTTAAAATAAGGTTTTCTGTTTATTTAAGAAGCGTAATTTGACGTTTAATTGTACAGAGAGAGGGAGGGAGATAGAGGGGAGGGAGAGAGATAAAGAAAGAGGGAGGGAGAGAGATAAAGAGATAGGGGGCAGGGAGGGAGAGGAAATGAGGGAGGGAGGGAGAGAGAGGAAGAGGGGGAGAGGGAGGGAGAAAGGAGGGGAGGGAGAGAGGGGGTAAGGAGGGAGAGAAAGGGGGAGGGAAGGAGAGAGGGAGAGAGAGGATGGGGAGAAATGGGAGGGAGTGAGAGATAAAGAGAGACAGGGGGCAGGGAGGGAGAGGGAAGGAGGGAGGAAGGGGAGGGAGAGATAAAGAGAGAGAGGGCAGGGAGGGACAGGGGAAGGAGGGGAGGGGGAGGGGGAGAGAAGGAGGAAGGGAGGGAGAGATGTGGTAGGGAGAGAGTTAAAAGGGGAGGGAGGGTTGGAGAGAGAGGGAGAGAGAAAGGGAGGGAAGGAAAGAGAAAGGAAGGGAGGGAGTAGGGAGGGAGATAGAGGGGAGGGAGAGAGATAAAGAAAGAGGGAGGGAGAGAGATAAAGAGATAGGGGGCAGGGAGGGAGAGGAAATGAGGGAGGGAGGGAGAGAGAGGAAGAGGGGGAGAGGGAGGGAGAAAGGAGGGAGGGAGAGAGGGGGTAGGGAGGGAGAGAAAGGGGAGGGAAGGAGAGAGGGAGAGAGAGGATGGGAGAAATGGGAGGGAGTGAGAGATAAAGAGAGACAGGGGGCAGGGAGGGAGAGAGGGGGAGGAGGAAGGTGGAGAGATAGGGACGGGGGTGAGAGAAGGAGGGAGGGAGATAGGAAGGGAGATGGGAGAGTTATGGAGGGAATGAGAGGGAGGGAGGGAGAAAGGGAGGGAGGGAAAGAGAAAGGGAGAGAGGGGTAAGGAGGGAGAGAGAGGGGGAATGAGGGAGGGAGAGAGGGGGTAGGGAGAAAACAAAAGGTAAAAAGAAAACCTTATTTCAAACCCGGGCAAAGCCGGGTACTTGCAACTAGTACATATTATATTTGAGCGTGTTAACAATCAGTCTATATACAAAAAATAGCATGTCTATGTACTCGAAGTGGCCCCAAAGGATATGAACAGATTATTGTAGCCAAAACACATTTAAGGACACTTTATAATACATCAAATAAAGTTCATATTTTATATAGCATGCAAGCGAGCATACTTTTAAGTGTCTTGCTTCTTTCTCATTAGCGCACCCTCCCACAATACAAACGTAACACTGGTTTATTGATTTTTTTAATTCCGCGAACGTGTGGCGTAAAACACTCCACCTCTCATCTCTTCCCCCGCTTGTAGCCTGAGAGGACGAAAATTTCGGATTTCCCCAGACTATTTTAGCCTAGCCAGCGGAAGTGTTACACACGGTCTACGGCCTAGATTAGACGATTATGTATCATATATATATATATATATATATATATATATATATATATATATATATATATATATGTTACTGTAAAGATTAGATAAAATCTCTTAGATCTTATGGACCACAAATGGGACAATTTTTATGGTGCCCTTCTTTCATCCTCACCTTAGCCGATAGTGCGATGGCCATGGAAGCACACCGGCAGATATAAGGGGAATTTTCCCCATGACCTGAATTATCCATTGGTCCTCACTGGGGATCAAACTAGGAACCCTCAGAACGACAGTCGAGTGCTTTACAACACGACCAAACTCTCAAACTGCGTACTTTGAGTAAAGTTTTAAAGTAATCTTTCTTTAAATGTAATTGAATTATAGATTTTAATTAGTATTAGTTTAAACGCTTTAATCAAAATTAGGACGAATCAAAATATATATTGTCTTATTATTATATTATCTAAATGCTTAGTTTTCAATAGTAACAATTTATTACCTTTTTGTTAGTGACTGATCTTGTTTTCTACTATTTAGATGAGACAAATAAGACAAGCGAAAATCATAAGTCTACATATTGAAAGCTTGGTTCAACTGAAAAATCAACTGGAAAATCTGCTGGATGACGTCAGAAAAGTAAATACAAATCTAGACTGTGGGTTCAAAAAGTGTTTAATAATGTCTTACTTTAATAAAGCTGGTGCACAGTTACTCTTTATCACAAGCTTGTCAAATTCCGAGGGACGCAATGGCTATCACTGGGATCGGAATGGATGTCACGAGTGCCGCTATAGTTGTTACTTAGGTCGGTTTTTTGTTGATAGTGCAAAGACCATAGAGAGATCATGGGAGACATGATGGGTTTAAAAATCATGACCTGAAAAATTCACTCTGTTATCACCAAAGATTAAACACTCAGGTCAACATTCGAGTGCTTAAACCCTAAATGGAAGTTATTTACATATTGCAGTGCACTTCTTTCATCCTAACCACAAGCAGGAGTGTAATGACCATGGAGGCATCACGGGAGACATACAGGGAACTTTCACCCATAGAAGCACTCAAATAATTAAACCATTGTTTAGAACCAAGAAAGTTAAATGTTTTATATATTATTGATATGTATTACGCCTTATGTTATGACAAGTTTAGTTTCATTGTGTCACATCCCCATGGATGTTCCAAACAAGTAAGTCTCGGTCAATGGGTTGAAAAATACATAGAGGATGGCAGGAGTACTTTGTCCTATACAACCAGTACTTGTCCGGGAACCTGTGGAGCCCCAGTTTATATCTTTGGACCAAACAGGATTGTGTTTGTCCACAGTAGAATTTCAGATTGTGGGCTCAGCTATAGTGAGAAAGTTAATTTCACACTTTTGGATTCACGCTAATTTTATTTTTGAAAATTCTATTTATGCAAGACTAACAGGCCTTTAATTATTTATTTTTGTTGCAATAGATAGATTTAGATTGTTCTAGATTACCTCATATCATCTGTTATGGGATAGATAAATGAAATTGTTTTATGATGAATTCCACCAAAAATAAAACATTTTTCAAAAAACAAAATGTTTTTTTTTTCACTTTTTAAATTTTGTTTTTATTAAAATAATGTTCTATACACAAAATTTCGACATTTTTTTTCAATATCTATGCTAGTGTGTCTGTGGGGTAACCATTTGGAAAGTGCCTTTTGATTGTAAAAAAACCCATAAATTTTGGTATATAACGTTTTTTTCTGAAAACATTGTTAATACTACTACAAATAAAACAAGGTCGTTTTTTGTTTGTTTTTATTTGTATTGTATTACAATTAAAAATACTTATTTAAAAATAAAAACATTTAATTTTGGGTGATAATAGAGATGAAAAAGTATTCAATATTCAATGTTGCGTCAGTTACATTTTATGCTATTTTTTAGAATTATGTTGACAAATCACAAAAGATTTTTCTAAAAATATTTTTTTCTTATATGAATATTCCCAGTATCAAAAAACTAAAACTTTAAAGCTTGAGGGTTCATGTGATAAATAACAATTCATGTAACTGACGGAACACGACTAGCGTACTTGATGCAACATAATTTGAGTACCTGACGAATCTTGTTTTCTTAGACTGTCTCATTGCTGCCTTATTATTTATTATGCCACCTAAAAGTGCAGCAGAAATAACGAAATTGTACAGGGCCAAATTGAGTGCAGAAAAATTGCTAGAATGTCGACAAAAGAATGTAATTCAACAAAATAACATCGCAAGAAAAATGGAATTGGTCAGATCAACTCTTCCAAAAAGCCCTATAAAAAATTGCTGTAGTGAAAAACTTGGCAAAGAAGCATGGGATAACAGTGGCTGATAAAAAAAAACTAAAAGAAAAGCTGATTTATCTGACTTAGAAGAAAGACTTGTAAGTTTTCATAATGCGGTTACCTCCCGTCAGATGCCCGGATTAAAAGACTTTAATTGTGGTCAAAAATAATATAAAAGAGAAGATACTGTTGTAACCCTCTCAATTCTAGCACATGTAGCCCTCATATTCTAACACACGGCGCCGCACCATTCGTCACCTGGACAGGTGTGTAAATAAGAGATGTGGGTGGGGGTGAAACAACAGTCGTTCCCCTCCCCCTTCTCATCTGGCGCTAGCATCAGGACGGTGCATCGAGACCAGTCACGTGACCTGAATTAAGGGGGTGGGGGATCTACTTCGGACTTTAGATATAAGCAGTGACCAGAGAAAAAGTGGACAGTCCGTGACTTAGCATTTTAGGAAGTTATTCTTAGAACAACGAGTTCGTTACCTGAAGGTAACACGTTCGACTCGCTTGTCGCTGTAGTGACTTTTCTAAGTGGATGTATTAGTTTAGCTTAGTAGTTGTAGATTTAAATGTAAAGTGAAATTGTAGTAATAAATAAAGTATTAGTCTAGAGTTATATTGAACCCACGTGTCCTGTGTGTCATTCATTTTGTGTGTGTATTAGATAAAAGTTACTACAATACAAAAGAATATTCTTACAATGAGTGTTATGGAAGTTTATAAGCATTTTAAAAACAAATATCCTGATCTGAAAATAGGTAAATCAAAGTTTTCCATTTAGTTCTAAACATATTGTACCAATATCTGAGAAAGATCACAGTTTTTTGCTGTGCATATCATGAAATCTCTGAAATGCTGTTAATAGGAGGTTCAAAGTTGTAGCCTGATTTGCAAAAAACAAATGGTTTTATTGTAAATTCAGTTTGTGGACCGTACTTGATATGCTATTTGAGCGAATGTAATAATTGTTCAGATACTAAAACATATGTTGAAAGAAGGATGACAGAATTCAAAGGGAAAAATCAAGCTCAGAAGTGTCATTATAAATGTACAGGTGTTCATGAAAGCATAATATTTTTCTGTCCTATTACACCGGAAGGAATAGATGGCTTCAAAGTTCTGAATGAAATCAAAGAAACATTCCGAAATGTACAAAAATAAATGAATGTTCAAACATAAGAAATAATTAATTTGCTTTTTTTTAACAAGTTTAATTTTTTTTTCAACTTTGGTTTGTATTTTGATGAAGTTGCGTCAGTTACAACTTTATGTTGCGTCAGTAACACTGAAAATATTGTTAAAACAATTTTTTAAAATATAATACTAAATTTTAAATTATTTTAATGCAAAAACATTTTATGAAATAATAAATAAAAAATATGTTTTCATTTAAAGATTTCAGAAAAATCTGGAATGATATTACTTGCATTTGAACTGGGTAAAATAAAAGTTACGTCAGTTACGAAATAATTATGTAATATTATCTTGAAAATGATTAACATAAAAGTGCTAAATCTTTTCAATAAACATTAATCCAAACTTATGTTTAATAAAACTGGTTTACAAAACTCTCAAATTTAAAAGAAAATGTGCTTGTTTAATGTCAAAATGCTAAATTGTTTTCCAAATGTTACGTCCGTTACGGTGAAACTCACCTAATAATATAATTAATAAATATTAATCATAAATTATAATGTAATATTAAATAAGCATACACTTTATAAATACGCTTTTCTTAAAAAAATAATAAAAAAATTCCTTAGAACTTTAAATCAAATGATTATTTATGAAAATTTTGATGCAGACAGCATTTAGTTATTAAAAATGTCTTTTGAAATTAGATTTAATATTTTCAACATTTATTGAATATATTGGCATTGTCTTGAATGCATTGATACTGTCTTCCCTACTACTACTGGGACAAACGTTGAGTTTTGGAAACTTTTTTTATCATCGTAAGGTAACAAGCGTAGTGTCCCAATTGTTACGAGGGGTGTGGTGTTACGAGGGGTGTAGTGTTACGAGGGGTGTGGTGTTACGAGGGGTGTAGTGCAGTGACTTTTATTTAAAAAAAAAAAGAAAAAGCCATCGTCATGAATTATCTGCAGACCTACAAATTTAGTGCAAATCATTAAGGAAAATACAATTTTAAAGCGATATATTTATCACAACTACCACTTTTCACTAAAGGGGAAAACGAGTCGGACAGTGTGTCAATGATATGGAATCAATGCTAAACAATTCATGAGAAATATTTTAAAATCGCTTTTTATGACCTTTGATCTTTGTAAAGAAATCCAGCAGTATGAATGTTTTTTTTTTTTTTTTCAAAGAAAACATTTTATTATGACAAACAATTGTATTTGTTTTTAAATTCACTATGGCCTGTAAAATATAGGTACTGTAGTATGTGATCGTCAGTTGTACGGTAATTAAAGTAATTATTTATAGATTTCACGTAATGAAATTAATACATTTAATTGCTTATTTGTACATGTTCATATCTGAATAAAGATACATCATCTATCTGTACATTTCTGTATTGTTGTTTATTAATTTATGGGCTACTGGGATTTCTTTTGGGACCTTTTTTTTTACATTTAACATTAGAAAAACCCGAAAAATTCTTAAAGGTAGGCAACATAGCAGGCGGAATAAAAAAAATTGAGCTGTAAAAAAAAGGTATATTATTATTATTATTATTACTATAGTATGCTGCTGGTAAAATCATAACGGAAGAAAAAAAATTAACATAATTATTTTTGGTTGCTTTTGGACATCTTGCAATCATTAACCACTGTGGACATTAATACTATGATTCATTTAGTTATCAGTAATTGTATAGTGGATATAAATTATAAAGTGTTTAAAGACTGCAGTGTATTTATTTATTCTATATTTATATGATGAACCGATACTTTGATTGATACTTGTTAATTATGACAATATGGCAGTGAGCTTTCACTTAAATATATTGCATAAAGTGTAGAGCTGCTTAAATTTAATAGTTCGGTTGTCTGGTTGCTACAGTACCAACGGCCATATTGTTTCTATTAATAGTATATAAACTTTAAACTGGTTTATTCTCTAACGCCAATTAAAAATGGCTTAAACAAAATGAATTAGATTTAACGCAAAGAAAAAAAAATCTTTCGAAAGAAAAATTCTCTTAGGATTTTTTTTTAATTTTGAATCATTAATTAAAGACATTATATTTTTTTTCTATTGTAAAAATACAAAAAGAATGTATACGAATGTGTCACATAAGATCGTCAATTTGAAGTTTTTTTTTTTCCATATCTCATGATTAAAAAAAAACAAAATGTTCAACTACATCTTACAAAACTATTACTCAGGGAAGGACCTATGTCAGATGAGGCCCCAGGTGAAGTAGAATATTTTAGAAAAAGAGATACATATGAAAGGGTTTCAAATTGAGCTTTGTGGGGCCCCTAAATATGCGCGTCTGCTATTAATCTACTAGCCAACAAAATGAAGCAGACATATCAATTTGATTGACATTTGAGCCTACGCTGATTCCGCTCCTATTTTTTTTTAAACTGGGTCTGTTTATATGTATACATATATAAACTGCTTCTCATAATCGTTAACAGACGTACTGTATTGTGCAAGGGTGATACATATCCTAAACATTTTGTTATCATAGTAATATGCATGAAATGAGTAAGCATCCCATAATAGGTTTGACCTGTAGTGGTAAAAGTGTCCAACAAAACGAACAGGGGGAAACAGATATTTCTATAAGTCACCTGGGACGTCCTGATGTTTATAGGAGAAAACAGACTGGAACTACTAAAAAAATTAATCATAGTATATATTGTGTGTTTCGGAGGTATCGACAGATAAAATTGTATTAATCATGACTTTCAGGTAAGTGAATGTAGCTAAGAACAAGTACTTTCAGAGTTTGATAAAGATAGGACAGGTCAATTGTGTTATTCCGAAGCAATGTTCCCTCTAATTTCCGCAAGACAGTGAATAAAATGTAGCCTAATAGCCGACTGACACTTTGGAAAGGAAATTTTAATTTGTGTACATTAAATAACGGCATATAGCCCTACTAAACAAGAAATTAGTGCGCTCGGTGTGTGCGCGCGATCGTTTGATTGTGTGTGCGAGTGAACAGCTTACAGTGGACAGTAGGGTTAGTACTTTTTTCATTTTTTTTCAGAATCTTATTTTACATGGCATTTTTTAATGAACAATTGTGAACAAAATATGAAAATAATATTCATTTATTTATCACTCAAAAAAACCTTCCCCACCAATGCCATCTTGTGTTTACATATAAGAAGCGTTTTTCAATAAAATTACTTCTTTGATAGATTGCGCAATAACAAATATTTAATTACATTAATTACATCCAGGAACTTTATAGGGTATTTTTTACCTCCATGTCTGAAACAAAATAAAAAAAAAAAAAGTTTATTTTAAATTTAATGTGCACTGTTTTAATGTAGTATGCGTCTTCTGCAACTTTACCAAAAATGGTCAAATCTTATGAATCTTTGTTTGGTAATTGTCACGAAAGGTCTGCTTGGAATTTGGAAAGTCTGCTTGGTTGATTTGGGAATATAGTATTCTCCTATTTCAATTTTATTCAACTGTAATCGTCTGCTTGTAATTAATTTTGTAGGAAAGCAAATTTGTCAACAAATAAAGCTTGTAAAGTATTAAAAATATTAAGCAAACACTCTACCAATATTGAAGCTCCTTCACAGTCAGGAGTGTATAAGACAACCCATAAAGAAGCAGAATTGTTGAAGTTGCAGTTTAAAAACAGCTTACAAAATTTTGAATGGTGCATACATTTTGACAGAAAAAGAATAGAAGGAGAAAAACAAGTTGTTTTACTGAAAAATGTTGAAAAAGAAATTCGATTAGCCATATTGTCTCTGACAAATGGAAAAGCAGAGACAATATTTACAGCGAATAGGGCTGTTCTAGCTGAATACGAACTCTATTCATGTATTCGAGTAAATTATTTGCGATACAAGGAATACACATTCTGGCAACAAAAATGGTGTGGTACGCAAGCTGCAAAATTACTGTCAACAGAACAGTGGACAAATCCCTCAGTACATAGGCTGCCAGCTTCATGTTTTAGGCCTAGTACTCAAGCATGCTATGGATTCTGTTTTCGGCAGGGAAACGTCTAATCCAAACATTTCATATCCATTTGTTGCTGAAATTAGCGCAAATTACGAGTCACTTAAAGAGTCACTTGATTCTCAAGATAGTAGTTCAGAAATCATGTGAGAAAACAAAGGATGGAAAGACGACATGAAGTATTTCACTATTACGAATGAAAAAAAACCTTTCCGTAATTCACTTCCAGAGACTGACGGCTTTAAGTAATGCTCGTTGAAATTCAAGTGCAATACTAGCACTTCTGGCATTCCGGAAAATAGAAACGAGAAAATTTAACTTGTGTGTACTTTCATAGCGAGTTCATGCATGGTCTGAAGTATGGTTTTCAGATCAAAGGGACTGGAAAATAGGAAAAGAGATTTTAGAACCTGCTTTGCATAAATACACTGAAGCAGAAAGATGCTTCTTGAGGCACTGGGTCTGTAAAAATTAAGCAATACCTGGTATAGAACAAAGTAACTGCTATGCAGAAAGAGCTATACAAATAATGCAAGATATTGTTCCACGTTGTGAGACTTCAAAGACACTACTAACTGTTTTATTCTCACTAATGATGAAGCATAAAACTTAATTTATGTTTCCTATGCTGTCCTGTATAATCATTTCATATTTTGGACATCTCTATAATCATGCTTACATGCATTGCACTTGTTGTTCTTATGTAACTTTCCATTACAGTGTTGTGTTATATATATTAATATATAATATTTGTTTTATGGTTTGGTGGGGAAGGTTTTTCAAATATTTTCAGAAAAGGTTATTTGTGTCATAATACACTCATTAAAAGTCACCTTTTCTTGCCATGTAAATATGAGGTTACAAAAAAGTCATAACCCTAGTGGACAGTGTTCTGAGCGAGAGAAGGGACGAGCAATTATTTTTTTGAAACTTTTAGTTGATAACAATTAGCCTGTTTAAAAAAAAAATTACAAATGATTGGAATGCTTTCCTCCATTCAGATGAGGCCTGCTAGACAAGTAAAAATCATAAACTTACACATGGACGGTTTAAATGACATGAAAAAACAAATGGAAGATTTGATATACGACATCAGCAATGTAAGTATGGCTTTATATTCTTTCATTTTATATGGTGATAATCCTATTATTATTTCCTCTAAAAATATAAGAAAAATGTTTGTTTTTTCCACTGTGTAATAAATTAAATATCAAGACAAGTGCACTATTTTTCTTAACAGTTTAAAAAATAAATAAATGTAAAGACATTTTAAAGACAGTTTTAGTTAGTCGTCCTATGGATTTTTAGGGTGTGTGTGGTATTTTGCAGCGTTCCCTCGAAGCCATGGGTGGGCAAACATTTGGAATCAAGGGCCAATAAAATGTTGCTTTATCACATTTTTTCCAACCCTATATCCTCACTAAGTATTTCAACATTTTTTTTTCTTTTCGATGAACCGGTTTGTTCATTTTTTCATGAGGGTACATATTTTACTGTAATTTTTTTTTGGCATTGGAATGAGACGGTATTTGCTTTACTGGCTCCAATTTATTGCACAACTGGCTACATGGCAGGCTTCATTTTATTTATTGTCAGACACTAGATTTGATGATTCTTAAAGCTTCGTAAATTGCCTTTTTTCAAGTTTTTGTTAGTTTGAGATACATGTATTTATCTCGTGATCATGTACGCTACTAATGGGAAAACCAATAGTTCCTCCACAACCAATGCTCACTCAAGCATGGCGGGGATTTAAAAAGGGATTTCGAAAGTTGGGATAAGTAATAAAGACTGTCATTTCAGTCACCTTAATTAAAACTATCATTTAAAAGATTCTTGTTCATTTAGTTTGAATTTTATGGTGATAATATAATTTATAAATATGTCTACTGAACTAAATGTAGATAAAATATAAAAAAATGCATATATCAAAATGGAAAAAAATGTGAAAAATGTAACCGAATTGCTTCAAATATTGTGATGACAATTTCTAACTAACATTTAAAAACTGGGTGTTTTCATATAAATATTTGATACATTCCATAAATTATATTTAGAAATGATAACTCTCCCAAATTATTTAAGCTAATCAAAAATGGTGAATCTTGGCTTCAAGGAAACGAGGAACAGGGAACGTTTGCACAGATAATCGAAAATTTGGATTTGGAAATTTCTCGCTGTACACACAAATGTTTATGCATCGCAAGTAAAAAAAAATATTTTTACTAATTAATGGGTGCTTTTTAAATTGTTTGTAAATAAAGGTACGTGTGTGTTTATTTTAAATGCATCACGGTTGCTCTTTAAAATTTACTTAAATTTGCTATTTTGTTTCTATAGATGAAAAGGAAGATATTGTTCAATCTGTATCACAAGATAATCACAAAATGATGCCCACATCTTTTTTAGTTGGCGATCGAACAGCCAGAGGTGACCTAAATAGAATGCACTTATTTATGTTATAAATATCTTAACCAACTTTTAATAAAACAGAGGTATTTTGAGCTGTGAAAAACTAGGTGGCAGGTCGGCATATTTAAAAAAAAATCTGGTTTTCTTCTTTGCTTGGGACTATATTGATGAATCCATTGATATGTTTCTGGTAACTCATTTATTGATGAATTCATTAATATGTTTCTGTTAACTTATTTTTTTTATGGTCTGCGATATTAACATGTTTTAAATTAGCAAGATCGTTCTCATAATAGGCAAACATACTCAAAAAATTAACAGAATAATGATTTTCTAAGTATTATAGAATACATCTGTATAGGCTATACTCAGCAGACAATTAAAGAATAGTCAATAAAGTTTAACTTCGTCTAGTAATACATTTATTGCTATAGTCATGTAAGTAACACATTTATTGCTATAGTCATGTAAGTAACACATTTATTGCTATAGTCATGTAAGTAACACATTTAATGCTATAGTCATGTAAGTAACACATTTATTGCTATAGTCATGTAAGTAACACATTTAATGCTATAGTCATGTAAGTAACACATTTATTGCTATAGTCATGTAAGTAACACATTTATTGTTATAGTCATGTAAGTAACACATTTAATGCTATAGTCATGTAAGTAACACATTTATTGCTATAGTCATGTAAGTAACACATTTATTGCTATAGTCATGTAAGTAACACATTTAATGCTATAGTCATGTAAGTAACACATTTATTGCTATAGTCATGTAAGTATCACATTTATTGCTATAGTCATGTAAGTAACACATTTATTGCTATAGTCATGTAAGTAACACATTTAATGCTATAGTCATGTAAGTAACACATTTATTGCTATAGTCATGTAAGTAACACATTTAATGCTATAGTCATGTAAGTAACACATTTATTGCTATAGTCATGTAAGTAACACATTTAATGCTATAGTCATGTAAGTAACACATTTATTGCTATAGTCATGTAAGTAACACATTTAATGCTATAGTCATGTAAGTAACACATTTATTGCTATAGTCATGTAAGTAACACATTTAATGCTATAGTCATGTAAGTAACACATTTATTGCTATAGTCATGTAAGTAACACATTTATTGCTATAGTCATGTAAGTAACACATTTATTGCTATAGTCATGTAGGTTTTCAGAACTATATGTAAATAATACATTTACAGCTGATGTCTCTTGTCAGACGGTGGGCATTGCAAACGTAACGAGGGAAACTCAAACTTATGGTAAATAAAAAATAACCAAGCGTACAAACGTTTTTTACTGTTAATAGTGTCACTTAATGCGTGTTAGTTGACAGCGATGCACATGCCAACCACTTTACTAGGATAGTTGTAACATTCTTTATATCTATGCTTGTAACCCCCAGATAACCTCTGACATTAGAATACTTAAACCATAGAAAAAAAAAGTTATGATAAATAGACAATAGTTGCCCAACAATAACGTAAAAAAATTCGCACATATCCTTTATTAAATACTAAGAAGGTTGAAGTTAAAATAATTCTTCCAGTTGTCCTTCAACACTCCCTAGGGCAGGGTCGGCAACCTTTCGAGACGGAAGAGCCAAAAGTTATAATTTACAATTTTCTCAGTTTTCAAAGAGCCACTTAAATTGTTGTTTCAATATTATGGTATTTGATTAGGCCGCAATTTTACATCGAAAGAGCCGCAATTTGATATCGAAAGAGCCGCATTCGGCTCGCGAGCCGCAGGTTGCCGACCCCTGCCCTAGGGCACTGGTGTCGAACCTATTTGGGGCCGCGTGCCATTGGTTCGCCACTACTGCAGTAGGATATGGGTTTCACATCTTTAACTTATTGTCACTGTAGCGTATTGAACTATTAGTACTGTGGCTATTTTGTAAATAGGCTCAGAGCAAAAATAAGTCGCATTTCATCTTAATTCATAATTCTACTTTTTTATGAATTTCTTTTTAAAACTTGAACAGCTACTATCTCTGCAGAATATGTCCCTGATCAAATGTTGGACCATGAAACAGAGCATACTCAAAGTTGTGGTAGGAAGGTTACAATTTATTTACTTAGTGAACAAGGCGTTTTCTTTGTACATAAAAAAAAACCCATTATCCCTTAACAACACGACTATACATTTAAATATTTAAAACCCAGCCCTGTTATTAACAAGAGTTCTGTTTCGCTGTTAATATCTATACATTAATCTTTCCAGATAATCATGAAACTCAGTTGTCATTAGGTGGAGAAGCTGATCTATACAAACATCTTATTGGCTGTGAGAAGAATCCGGGTCATGTTAAATTTATTCCTGTTAAAAAATTCACTATTGGCCATTTACCTTATGGTTTTCGTGATCAAAATGTGTATGACCTCATCAAATCTGTTGCCAGCTTGACCGTCAGAGTTGATGTTAAAATGACAAGTCCTCACAGACCAGAGTTTTGGCCGAAAACGAAAGCTTCCTATCCATTTTACACTATAAGAAACAAACCAAATTTTAGAACAGGAAGTGGGATGGTTAGTAGTGGTTTGACTAAGTTCACGGATGGATATACAGATAGGAGTAGAGAGATACATTGGAATAACTACAGGAAATGTTGGTGTAAAGGGTGTAAACATTCAGACACAGCCAGCAACGTGTGGTGGGAGTTTAACGTGTACACAGCCTCGCAGGTTGTGTTTGACGACATCGAGGCCAGAAGTACATCTCTGAAATTTTTTTACGACAATGAGGAAACCTATAAGGTCAGTGTTGATCAGGTCAGCGTTGTTTACGCAGACAGTGAAAGAGATTGGTGTGTGTTAAACTGTGTGATGTGCAATAAATTCATGGCACACAAATTACATTTGCTGCTGAAGGATTTCGATCGAGTCTGGTGGAAAGTTAATGACCTGTATGCTGATTCACGAGATGTGGCCAAGTTGAGCTTTATGGTGTCACATCCCCACGGATGTGCCAAACGGGTCAGCGTTGGTCAATGGGTGGACAAATCCAAGACGGGTGATGGATTGACGAAATTTACCTACACAACATCGACATGCCAAGGATGTGCTGGAGCCCCAGTTTTCTTTCCTGGGTACGTTCAACTTGTCCACAGCGGGACTATGACATCTGGACTTAGCTGCAGTGTTTCAACAGTTGTGTAACTATTTTTAAAAAATACTATTGGGATGTTACATGTTATTATTTATTTCTTACTTTAGAATATTTTGCACTAAATATATTTAATATTTTTCTTTCCTCGGTGCACGGTGTAACTTTAAAATCTGGACTTTGTTACAGTGTAAAACAATACGAAAATATTGGTTTTTATCAATTACTCTGGCATTACTTATTCTTAAAAACAATATTTCGCACTATTTTTCTTTCCTAGGTGCACGGTGTAACTTTTAAAATCTGTACTGAGTTGCAGTGTTTCAAAGTTGTATATATATATATATATATATATATATATATATATATATATATATATATATATATAACACTAATGAGGTGTTAAATGTTGAGTTTACTTATTGTGGCATTATTTTTGCTTCTATTATTTATTGTGCATTATTTTTACTTTTTAATGAAATAAATAAACTTTTGCACATGTTTTAGAAATTTATTTTTCTCTTTGATTACATTAATAAATACACAAATTTTGACTCGGGTAGTCGCAAAAACTTCAGAAATTTACAGAAAAAAAAAATCTTTTCAGCTTTTATTGTCCAACAGGAACTGTGTATTTTTTTTTTTAAATCTTCTATGTGAAGTCAAATGCTTTGGATTCTACTGATATTATATTATAACCATGTTTAGACAGTTTTTCTTATCTTCTGAACAATTTTTGAGGTCGCTATGGCATAGATGAACGAGAGAGGTCAACCAAAGGTAGCAATAGTTCAGACGCCAATTCTAAGGTTTGCCTAGCACACCGTTATAATATGTAACGTATTGGCGTGTATGACATTTTGTCATTATCTAACACATTGTTGTATCTAGCTTATTAGTTTGCCCAACACATTGACCAATAATTGGCAATGCTTTGTAAAAAACAGATTGCCACGTTTCCATGATTTTTTTTAATTAAAAAATTCTATTTATGTATTTGTTTTAAAAAAAAAAAAAAATCATTCTTCATAGATGGGAGAGGGATAACCCCCATGTCCACCTGCCCCCGTCCCAGCCCGCAAATAACGCCCCTGATAAAAAAAAACAACTACCTTACAGTTACACCTTTTATTTGAACGATATTTCTGAGATATAGTTTCTGTTGTCGTGTTTGTGTGAGGGAGATGTCTTTACTATGTATATCAAACAATGCTTCCATAACTGTTTTAATTTTGATGTCACTCTTACAGATCCGATATCCAACGAAAGAAAGCAAATTGCAATAAGTGTACTTTGTAAACCTAATGATAGCTGCAAAAAATGTAGAATATAAACCCGATGATAGATGCAATAAGTGTAGAATATAAACCCGATGATAGCTTCAAAAAGTGTAGTATATAAACCCGATGATAGCTGCAAAAAATGTAGAATATAAACCCTATGATGGTTGCAATAAGTGTAGTATATAAACCCGATGATAGCTGCAATAAGTGTATTATATAAATCCAATGATAGTTGCAATGAGTTTAGTATATAAACCCGATGAAAGTTGCAATGAGTGTAGTATATAAACCCGGTGATAGTTGCAGTTAGTGTAATATATAATAAACCAGATAATAGCAGCAATTTGAATAAGTTTTGTACTGGGCATTGTCCTTTAGGATTTTGAGGCCCAATGTCGCATTTGGCGAAACTGCAGAGAGGTTGAGGAAGCCGTGCTTTTTGAGTGCCTCGGGCTGGCGGACCAGTCGGGTAGCTTGCTGGCCATTGCCCTTTATATCAATTCCCACATGTTGAGGCACACAGCGAGTTTGATCTAACGGGCTATAAGAGGTTAAGTTTCAGCCCGCAGTTATCACAGAGAGAGAGAGAGAGAGAGAGAGAGAGAGAGAGAGAGAGAGAGAGAGAGAGAGAGAGAGAGAGCATCCATGCCCTTCCCATATCATCCCCTTGAAATTGTGGGGAATTTAATTCTGAAAGGCACAATAACAGGTCACAACATTCACCTAAACAGCGTGTTTTGCAGATGTGTCCACAATTATCTTTGCTTGTAATCCCCTCATGTATCTTTGCCTTGGGTCCCACTATACTTCTGACGAGGGCACCCTCCCCCAATTCACCACTGACAGGGGCCCCTATAAACGTAAGAAAGAATCTGATTCTGACAAAAGGTATTAAAAAGGCGAAAATACATTACGGCAGGACTAAGACACAATTTTGTATTGACCTGTTACATTATATACAACGCATTCAATAATTTATACGATAAATAGATAAAATAAGAAAAGATAAAATAGAAATTCATGTTGCCAAAATGATTAACGACAAATTTATCAAAAACAACAGACTCACAGTTACACAAGCGAGTGACAGACTTATTATGTTTATTTTGTGTTGAGTATTATGTGAAGGATGATTCATTGTAAAAGTGTAAGGAAGTAATTTTACCTATTAACTAGATGAACACAAAAAATATCCCAAATTAAAACAACATCTTTAAAAAAAAGAGGCGAAAGATTTAATATATTATAACAGGTATGAGTTTGATATTTATTGACCTATAACAGGAGTATGTAATATGCATTCAATTACTCTACTATATTAATAAACTGATCTAAATGTTTCTCTCCCAAATGATTTAGCAACAAATGTATCAAAACATACTCACTTAGGTTATAGGCACATGTACTATGGGTATTTGGTGCTGAACATTATGTTCAGGATTCATTAATATTAGATCACATACTTTAAGTGGTCAGAATGATCAAAATAAAACTACTATCAGTTTGTGTAAATGACGTTCGGGAAAAGTGGGAAAACGAGATTAGGGGGACGTTACTCCACCGGCAACAATTGCTTTGGAATTCAATAAAAAGTTTTAGTCTTGAGATGGGGTATTGTATACTTGTACCTGTGTATTACACGAGTACACTTTCGAAGTACTGGTAATCTTACATGTAACAAGAATTTGAAGAAAGTCGCCAGTTTGATGCATGACACATCAATAAGCCACGTGTGACAGTGCGACCGTACTAGTGCATGGGGCAGAGTTTGATATGGTATTAACAGAGACCAGGCTATGTATTATACAAAGCGTACTGTTTGGCAGGTAATTAAATGTTTGATATGGTATTAACAGCGTACTGTTTGGCAGGTAATTAAATGCTTGATATGGTATTAACAGCGTACTGTTTGGCAGGTAATTAAATGTTTGATATGGTATTAACAGTATGTCCTGACAACTTAATTATAAAAAAAACGTAAAATTATTTTATGAATTAATAGTTAAAGATATAAATATAGACGTATGTATTAATGTGTTGCATATTTTACGCTTGTTTTCTCAAAATACATAAACAAATATTAAACAAACAAACAAATAATTCATTAAAATCTTCAGTTTTTTATTTCTATTTTCTACAACACTCAGCAATTTGAAAGTATTGCAAATTCATTTAACATTTCTTCTCCCAGCTCTCTATTTTATTCATCTTATGGAAGGAAGGACCAAGTCATCTCACTCTATTGCTGTAATCATCTGCTTCAGGAGCTGTGAAATTAAAACAGGAGGTTGACTCGTGTAATGTTAGAAAGTACTATTTCAAACAGAGCTTATAGTAGAAAACGTAGAATGCAATTGAAGAAAAAAAATGCCGGGCAGTATATGCATATACATTAATAAAATTAAATTATTGGACTAGAGTTTTTACATATGGGCCCTTTTACATTCGAGAGAGCAAAAATATTTGCTACCTGCCTGTAGTGTGCAGTGTTTATAGAACTCTTTTATTCTAAATAGTAAAAATAGTTGAATCATATAAATTATTCACACCCGAAGCAAAATCATTACGGGCCTAGTCTTATCTATATGCTCTCTCTCTCTCTCTCTCTCTCTCTCTATATATATATATATATATATATATATATATATATATATATATATATATTGCATGGTAATTCTAATTTCGCTGGGCCACCTCAGGAGCTGATATAGTGATATACAAAAAATTCCGATTTGAGGTGGCCATATCAAGCAGTAGACTCGGACTGGACAAAATATTTAAACCAGGTCATAGAAATGTAAGGGAGATAATTAATGTGTCCACGGGAAGAACTGGCAAGGTCAATGTAAAATAAATTGAATGACCACGCCCATCCCTTGATGCGACGCTACCCTAGTTTTTTTTTAATATTTATATTTAATAATAATCTTGATTAACAGCTTTTTGGAACTGCTAGGGCAACGGGGAATTTATAAAATGAAAAAAAAAAAAACAGCAGGCATAATCGGTTGTTAGTTTTATCATTTTTTTTAATGTTCGGAAGTCGACATAGATATGTCCAATACAAGTTAGCCTTGAAAGACATTCTGCTCAATATGTATAAGAACAAGTGCGTTATGTCAGTGGGGAGAGGAGCATTCCTCTCCACGTGGCACTTAACCCATACGCGTCAATGAGGTTTCAGATATTGTAAGCTAACTTAGGTACAGTGATACCTCATAATTTGACTTAATCAGTTGGGGGGGGGGGAGGGGGGGCTCGCCCAAAGTCCTAATCTTTCAAGTTTCAATTCAATGCTCTCTTTTGTATATCATACAAAATTAAATGATCCGTATTTGAGCCCCCCCCCTTACCCATAGGCATCTGATTTTTTCCTTTTATTTTCCGTCCTTTAGTCCAATAAATAACTGTTGTCGATCTGAGATTGAAGTGGAATACACGATGTCTTTAAAAAAAAACAAAAAAAAACAACAATAACAACGTAGTATTGTTAGTGCTGATTAAAACTATGTTTCGCCGTAGTACTTTTGACTAAGTAGCACATAGCTTGCAGTAAAGACAATCCATGAGACAAGACACCTAGTCCTATAAATAGTTATAACCTAGATGTAATAAAAAAAAATCTAACTACACACACTCATGCCCACTCATTATCAGAGGTGTTCTAATGGAATGTGAATGAGTCGACCTCACATGGTACCCACTTATAAATGGGCCCGTACATGTATTGTTTTTCTATTAAATTTGACGCAAAGATGGCCTCAACGGTTACTTTTGATTAGTTATACCCCATAAAAACAATTCTAGAACATCTTTGCCTAGAGCCCCCTAAAACATTAGAACGGTTCTGTTAAACAATATTTGATCTTACAAATGAACAAATAACACAGCCATGTTCATGTCTAGTGGGCACAAACACCAGTTTACAATCTAGGCCCGTATCTCATAGTCTGGCCTGATTACATCATGGAGGCCTCTACGACAGCCATACACAAACATTACAAGTAAATAGTATGACATACGTGGGCCATTATATACAAGTGGGGCCGCAAAGGTGACTGTGGAGAAATAATATAGTCTAAGCGAGATGACGCAATTTGGTAAGCTCCGCCCACCACAGTATCCATGGCGTCAATCCGCCATCTTAAGGTGTAAATATTGAGAGTTTTAGTGTATACGTCATTTGGTACAAATGACGTATATTAAAACCGACAGTTGGGAGCACATGCTTTGTTTTATTAGCAGTCGAGCTCTGGGCATCATAGGATGCGGATGTCTGTATTATTAGAGTCTAGCTTTGGGCATCGAGATAGATGGATGCATGTTTACAGTTTGCTATTGTACACCTCCTGAATTTACCTTTATGTCAGTTTATGTTCAATAATTAAATGATTGTTTGATGTTACCTCACTGGAGTTAACTTCGTGATTTGTGTTGTCTGAATTATTACACCTTCTACAAGTATTATCATTATAAGGACCCGTAACAGTGACCCTTCGTTAAATCAATGATTAAGGTATCACTTTGTCTTGGACTCCGATCCTTACATTCAACTTCATATCGCAACGTGTACATTATAAACCTTAAGGTTATATTTGGCAGCTGACAAGTGTCATGTGGTGGTTATATTTATCTGTTGACTTGTGTATTAAGTTTAAACCTATAAGTCCAGCTGTTTGCAAACGTTGACTAGCAAGATGCAATCATCTCGTTACGGTTTTCATGATGCCCTTCTTTCATCCCCACCATAGCCGATAGTACAATGGCCATAGAGGCACCACGGGTGTTTATATGGGGAACTTAAGCCTTGGTCCTCACCGGACTACCACCCAGTCGGTATCCGGACAAACCCCCCACCGGACATATCCCATACTTTTATGTTAAAATCTATTATGTGGCCCTCATTGTTATAAAAAAATGTAATATATGATACCAGGATGTAAGTATCTATAAAAATACGTATTTTCAATTGAATTTTTTTTTCAAAGTACCCCAATAAGCAGCATTAGCCCGTCGAGCCACAGTGGTCAAAAGGCAACCATTTGTTAACTTTACATCAACAGGAAGCTTATCTTACCAGGTAAAACAAACACAAGTAAAAGTTTTGGTCCAAGGTCAAGACTGTGGTCGAAAGGCAATCCTATTTTAGGTAAAAACATAGGAACATGTCTATTGATATATTGCATTGAAAAACATTATCTCTTATATCGACATACATTTACCTTAGTCCATGGTCAAGATTATTTATATAGAAGTTATCATAACATTGACTATCTTAACATTTGGAGGTTATGTCCGCTGGGAGATTTGTCCGTGGGGGTTTTGTCCGTGGAGGTTTTGTCCTACACTCCCACCCGTCCCCTCAACAAAGGTCAAGATGATCGTATATATACAGAAGTAATACAATATCAGCTGGAGGTTTCACCCTACACTCGGGCGGGACAGTTACTTTATAAGTGAACGGCTGTTAACTTCAAGTTAAAGAGGACAGAATTTATAGATTGGACGCAACTCTGAAATATCAGAACAAGTAACCATAGTTTTGTTAATGTTTTTGTCCTCATCGCTAGTTTTGATAATAGTTTTTTCATCAACATCAGCAGCCCTAGTTTTGATAATAATGTTTTCAGTCAGTTTATTATCTATATGAGCTTCACCAAAGAGATTTTCAACTCAAATCGCGTCGTGATCATTTCTTTTAAGAAATAGTTTATCGTACGCCCACACGCATACATATAAACGTCCAAACATAAACGCACACACACATAATCACGTGCTAAGATCGCAGACCACTTCGATACCAAAGCTACAGAGGTGTGCGGATCTTGAAATTTAGCGTCCGCGTCCGTCCGCGGATTTCTATCAATGATCCGCGTCCGCAGAATTTTACAACATTGGTTCACAGTCAGTCCGCGCGTCCGCATTGCTGAAATTTAGCTGTTTAAATGACTTGAAATTTTTTAATGGTAACTCTAAAGAAGATCCGCGTCAGTCCGCGAGTCCGCAACTTAACCATACGAAGCGTCCGCTGTCAGTCCGCGGATTCGGAAAAGTCTGCGGATCTGCGTCCGCAAGCGGACGCGTCCGCTGTCCGCTCATCTCTGCAAAGCTACCCCCCACCCGCATATCATATTCCCCTCATCCCCACCCCCACTAGAGCTGTGGTCGGCGGAGCGCAGATCAAAAAGACCATGTGCTGGGCAGAAGTGCGACTTCTCACCTTGGGCCTCTGACCGACAACAAAGCGCTACTGAGCTCAGGAAACACCTATGATTCAGGCCTTGAAGTCCAAACGTCCCCTTATACTCCCCACCCATCTCATTCAGGGGCGGGGCGGTGGATCGAAACGGCCCTATGCAGGAATTAGTTAGAGTTGTATACTAGTGTTTGGGAGAGACACCTGTAGAGAGTGGGCGAGTCAGTAGGAGTTGGAAGATTTTAGATTGAGAGAATAGAGGTCACGAGTAGTTAAAGTTGTTACATTCTATTTCATGTTGTGAGACTTGTGTAATAAACATTGCCATCATTACATCAGACCTAGCACTTTTTGTTTACATACGTATTTATACTGCGCACATATTTGAACATACTAAGATAAAGCCGACGAAGGCAGCAGCACAGAAGACAAAGAAACACGTTACACAAATATGAAGCATGTATTCGTGGCATGACGATTTCTCAGAATCTGAAATATCGAAATATTTTTGGGGGCATTGAAATATTTAACGTGAGAGTAGGACAAAACCTACAGCGTATTTTTAAGATGATATTTTTTTCAAAGTATTCCAATAAGATGCACTGGCCCTTCAAGTCACAGTGGGAAAAAAATTGGCTTATCATTATAGATAAACACTTAGATGTCACAAATAGTTGGCTTTTTAACTGTTTGACTATTTTACCAACAATCAAGAATTACGGTAGTTTATAATTAGATAGACTGGTCGTAGCCTAGGGGTATGGCTGTGCAACACAGACTGGTCGTAGCCTAGGGGTATGGCTGTGCAACACAGACTGGTCGTAGCCTAGGGGTGTGGCTGTGCAACACAGACTGGTCGTAGCCTAGGGGTATGGCTGTGCAACACAGACTGGTCGTAGCCTAGGGGTATGGCTGTTCAACACAGACTGGTCGTAGCCTAGGGGTATGGCTGTGCAACACAGACTGGTCGTAGCCTAGGGGTATGGCTGTGCAACACAGACTGGTCGCAGCCTAGGGGTATGGCTGTGCAACACAGACTGGTCGTAGCCTAGGGGTATGGCTGTGCAACACAGACTGTAGTTGCGTATGTTCCATACTAAGCAGTGTAACTCAACAATCAGGAAACAAGCCATAATCATCGAACACAATTCTGATTAAACCAAATACAGTTTAAAAAGAATGAATCACTGGCTGTCGTCCTGAAAAGGACGTGTCGCGTTTATGGCTACCAGACAAACCAGCAAATAAAATAACAACAAATGTAAAGAAGTCTCCAGTTATCGATTAAAAAAAAAAACATCTAATTCCCACGTGGGACGCTGACCCTCAACTTCCAAAAACACGTTTCACTTCACTGCCGTCTCTTACTCAACTCTGCCGCAACTGACCCGTGGTCTCGATCTCTTCTCCCTCCACCCACGTCTTCTCGTTTTCTCTCGTCCAGGTGCAACCCGTGGCAGTAGGAGATATTTCGCCCACACACACAATTTGTTGACACACACATACAATTGGCGGTCCACACATATCTAATTTATGACACCAACAAAAAAGAGAATGTGTATGATCCAATCCATGTTACTGATGACACGCCGGGACTAGAAGAGATTACTGACAACTGGACAAGAAACTAATCGAATTTTTTTTTTCAGTTGTCGGTTATCTATTAATACAATTCAACCAACACACCCACTCTAGCCCTACACGGCTACCTTACTTACAGTCACATCCAGTGAATTTTAATATATATATATGAATGTATTGAATGTTAATGTACTGTGATGTATGGAGTGTTGAGATAAACTATTAAGTATTGAATGTTAATGTACTGTGATGTATAGAGTGTTGAGATAAACTATTAAGTATTGAATGTTAATGTACTGTGATGTATGGAGTGTTGAGATAAACTATCAAGTATTGAATGTTAATGTACTGTGATGTATGGAGTGTTGAGATAAACTATCAAGTATTGAATGTTAATGTACTGTGATGTATGGAGTGTTGAGATAAACTATCAAGTATTGAATGTTAATGTACTGTGATGTATGGAGTGTTGAGATAAACTATCAAGTATTGAATGTTAATGTACTGTGATGTATGGAGTGTTGAGATAAACTATCAAGTATTGAATGTTAATGTGCTGTGATGTATGGAGTGTTGAGATAAACTATTAAGTATTGAATGTTAATGTACTGTGCTGTACTCACATACGAGTGTTGAGATAAACTATTATATTAAGTGTTGAATGTTAATGTATTGTGTACTCACATACATACAAGTGTTGAGATAAACTACTAAGTATTGAATGTTAATGTCATAACAAAAAATGCTACTACTGTGCTTTACTCTGATACGAGTGACAGGCCACGGGCCGGATTTGACCCTCGGGAAGTAGTTCGCCCATGGCTGCGCTTGTTAATAACTTTCATTATGAACGCACCATGTTATTTGTAAACACTTAGCAAAATTAAACCGTTCAGTAGTTGGATTTGAATTAAGAGATGTATAAGGCTTGTTGATGTGGTTAATGCTAAGTCAGTTATTACACATTGTCTTATTTATTGATGTAATGTTTAAAATATGCGAAATTCGAACGATGTATATCTCTTTATGCAGAGGCTTTGATGGGATCAGCCGGTAACTATTTTTGTTGAGAAAATAATAACAAACATTTCAATCAAGTTCGTGTGATTGTGTTGAACCTATTTCATAAAGTTAATGTGTAGTCAATTAACGCATAATGGTCTCTATACCATGATGGGCAGACCAGGGAAATGGAGGATGTTGAATCTAACACGTTGATCCTGTGCCACCGAGATGGGGGGTGGGGCAAATGCCCAGGGGCCCGGCGAGTTTTAGGGGCTCGGAATGAGCTGGTCAATCAACTTTTTAAAATATTATTATCAGCACGGGGGGGGGTGGGGCTTCTGCCCAGGAGCCCGGCCCGAAATTTCTGTCGGTGTGCCTGCTCACATGGGGCCCACGGACTGCAGAGTGGCGCATCAAGCACACAGATTGCAATGATGATGACTCTTGGTCACTTTGTGAACTTTTCCTTCCGAACGGTCAGGGGAGAGAAATCAGTGGCTAACTGGTAACAGGACGAGAGTGGGGAGCACGTGATTGTGTCTGTAACTAACTGGACATGTGTGTAGATTGTCTGGATTACTCTAGATAGAGGCGTACTTGGAAGATGTCGTGATATTGGGTCTGTGTACCTATAGAAATGTGTATTTGTTAATTACCACGAGAAGTGCCGTAACTAGGCGGGGAAGGAGAGCAGCTTTGCCCCGGGGGGGGGGGTATTTACTGTAGCACTACTATTTTTTTTTTAGATTCCGCCCAGGTGCCACTAACACTAGTTACACAACTCACAGAGTTAAGTACTATTTATATCACTTTATGATTGTTTACGATTTTTTTTATTATGATACAAATGTATTATTATTATTATTATGTTATTATTCAAAATCATGTTAGACTCTTTCTGGGTTGGGGATGAACGTCAGACAGCTGTTACTTATGATGGTTATTACTTGGGATGGCTTTGGCTTAAGACGGATGTGAATTTTGATAATTGTGACTTGCGATGGTTTTAACCTGTGATGGTTGTGACTTGGAATCGTTGTTACATGTGATTATTGTTACTTGCGATAGTTGTGACTTATGATGGTTTTGACTTGGAATCGTTGTTAGTTGTGATTATTATTACTTGCGATGGTTTTGACTTGGAATCGTTGTTATTTGTGATTATTGTTACTTGCGATGGTTGTTACTTGTGATTATTGTTGTGACTTATGATAGTTGCAGCAAATTGTATTTAAGAAAACAAACGAGACAACAAGCCTAGTCTTATCCAAGACATACATTGCTTTACTATAAGAAGATTATAACTAACTGTATTCAGATGAGCCGTTTAAATGGAAGGTGAATAAGGTACCCAGAAATAAAGAAGGCCTGTTCAAGTGTTTTGTTTCTATTAAACCTGAATCAAAGATGGTCTCGCTACATTTACTTTTGTCCAGCTACCCCCTCCTCAAAAGAACAACTTTAGACAGCCCTTCTAGCGCCCCCCCCCCAATTACCTAGGAACGGTTCTGTTAAACATTATTTGATGTCATCCACCATCGTTAGAAATGAATCAATAATACACAACCACGTTCATGTCTGTTGGGCACATACGCTATTTTAAGACCGGGGCAGGTATCACCGTCTGACCAGATTACGGGCCTTCATTATGGAGGCATCAACGACAGCCACCCACAAATATTACATGTAAATAGTCTGACTAACATGGGCCACCATATACTATATACCTCCGTTAGAACGAAAGCTTAATGATATAGGTTTCACAACCCCCCCCCCACCGATGTCTTCTGTTTAAACAGTAGCCACTTTATAAGATAGCCACCTTTCTAAATTCTATTGAAACTGTAGCGACCTCATAGGATAGCCACATGTCTGTAATCTGTTTAAACAGTAGCCACCTTATAAGATAGCCACCTGTCTATATTCTGTTAAAACTGTAGCGACCTCATAGGATAGCCACCTGTCTATATTCTATTTAAACTGTAGCGACATCATAGGATAGCCACCTGTCTATGTTCTGTTAAAACTGTAGCGACCTCATAGGATAGCCACCTGTCTATATTCTATTTAAACTGTAGCAGCCTTGTTTAAACAGTAGCAGCCTTGTGGGATGGCCACGGGGCTTTGTGCCCCACATCACGCGGGGCTCACACATTAAGTATTTTCGTTACTTAAATCCAACAAAACAGAACGTTCTTTTTTTATGTCCCGCATATGAAACTTTCTTTAAACCCCTTATATGACACTCGGCCTAGGTCTCGAGTACTGTCAGTGCTACTCCTGACTTGATTACTAATTCTGTGTACTGCTTTGTGAAAGTTAATTCACCTTTATTAAAAAAAAACGGTAAAAAATAAATCAAATGGGGGACATCGCAGACCAAGGGTAAGGGAGAGGTGAGGTGGGGATCAGACGACGGCTAACCTCCTTATATAACAGACACGGCTTAAGACTTGGACTTAAGTGACCCGCCTCAGAGGTCAGCTACCTACCTATCTTACTGCTGGCCACCAGACATGGCACAAACTAGGAATGTTTTACAAATCAACAAATTCGACCGGTGAGGAGAGAATATGTCCAACCTCCCCCCCTCTCCCCAGAGCAGCGAGGACAAGTTACGTCACGACTTTCAAGGACGACGACTTATTCATTTGGCTCCTGAGTTTAACCAGGGGTCAACAACAGGCGTGTCCATACGAACAGATCATCTGATCGTTTATAACTCTTGACCTCTTTATTTTGTTGATTATACATAAAACTATAGGCTAGACGTTGATTCTAAAATACAAACAATACTGCGTTACGATATTGTGTTGATGGTGAAAATATAATGAAAGTGTGTGGCCAGGCAATCATATCTTTGACTTCGATATAACTTCTATATACAACACATCATTGTAGTGTTTGTACATAGACGATTAAGTAATGAAATAATCATACTAATTCAACTGAAGCCGTACTAACACAACAGAATAGGACGCAAGTTTCTGTAAGAGTCGCACTGAATAAACCGTTGATTCAGACAGATTAAGAGCCGCATTGAGTAAACTGTGGATCAAGAAAGATTAAGAGGCGCATAGAGTAAAATGTTGATTCAGAAATATTTAGTCATGTAAAGAGTGAAGACACAATGTGAAGAGACGTTTTTATTCTCTAAAACTTTTAATTGATGATAGGTGGCTGTGTGGCTTGGGAATTGATGGTTTTGTGTTCGAGCCTCACTGAATAAATGTACGCAGTAATATTCTTTTCATTTTTATTTACAAAATAATTGACATTATCTTTACTGTAAGAAATACATAAATTTAAAATCAACTAATGGTTACACAATTCAACAGCAACACGCAGGTAAGTCCAATATGGCAAATAACAAAAAAATCTGTCCTCTAGTCAAGTTCTAGTAAGCTCGATGTCCCCTGCACACAGAACTATTCAACCGTCGGATGTGTGGTCAGAGATGTGTCCAGTGTGTTAGTAGTGTTCACGGTCTTTTCTATTACCCGAATCATGTCTAGCATGAACATTAGCACTCAGCAATGTCCATTATGGCAATAAGTAACAAACAAAAACTTGTCAACTTTACAGATATTGTTTGAACAGTCCGGCTGTGTGGTCAACAATGTGTTGTTTATTTCCATGCTGTATCTTTTTTTTTTCTTTCGGATTACTATTGGACTATTTCTTATTCATTTCGATATTACACACAACAACCTTTCAGGTCAGTGTATGCATTATTCTT
Organism: Bulinus truncatus; assembly: GCA_021962125.1. Taxonomy (NCBI): domain Eukaryota; kingdom Metazoa; phylum Mollusca; class Gastropoda; family Planorbidae; genus Bulinus; species Bulinus truncatus. The sequence continues at coordinate 6,943,513 of JAGDYQ010000002.1, forward strand.
TCATGTTTAATATACACTTACGTCTTTTTGCGACAATCGCAGTCATGTTATTTTAGCGTAAATTGTTGCACTACAAAAAAGTGTAATATTTCAAAGTTAACTTATGTTTTTTTTTTTTTAATGATGGCCTTTTTTTTAAAGATTCATTTATTTCAATAACTTTAAAAGTGTTACATAATAACCGATACAGTCAGCCTGTCAATTGAGTAGCACAGTTATTTTTAATAATTAAGAAAATTGGCGACTTTTAAAATCTGTTCAGATTCTTGTATGACATAAAATAATGAAATTAGAATACTTAAGTTATTTTACACAAATAATAAACAGGTTTCTATAAAAATAGGACAACCGATAAACCCCGTGGATAGAGTGAGAAGAGTTCAGTGTAGGGAAGGAAGGAGAAATTGTAAGGTCAGTAAGACATAGCCTTTTCTATATGGCGGCCATAAAGAAAAGTGTCCAGTTTAACTAATATAAAATGCCTTATGTCATAACTGTAACGACGTGAAAGTTATACAAAATATTGAACGTAAAGTTTTTTTTTTATTTAAATTAAATATTTCAGGTTTTAGATGGTCTATTGCAATAAAAATATTAATAAGAGTCAAGAGTAAATTTTTGTTATCCATTCACTAGGACTCGTCCATTAATAACGTCAGCTAATTTTAGAAATCGGTAAACCCCCTTCCCCTTGTAAAACTTTCGCCCCCCCCCCCCCCGCCAATAAAATTACGTATATTTTTAGACCCCCCCCCCCATACAAACGAAAAAAAAGTATAAAAGCCCCCACCCCCACATACGTTAAAAAGACACTTCAGACTGCCCTCTACTTGTAAAAAATGAGATCTCCATCTAATTGTGAAAAATGATATCTCCATCTAATTGTGAAAAATGATATTTCCATCTAATAATGAAAATGAGATCTCCATCTAATGGTGAAAAATGAGATCTCAATCTAATTTTGAAAATTGAGATCTCAATATAATTGTGATAACTGAGATTAAAATTGACAGATTGAATAAAACGAGTTTACTTCCCTAAATAACAAAAAACTGGAACCAGCACATTCAAATATTATATAACAGTGTGCGGCTCTTCAGAAAAGTCTTTTGGGTTCTCAATAATACAGCCACTACACCTTCCGCAGAAAAAAATGTGAAACCCGTAACAACATATTTCATGTTTATTTAGTGTGTAAGATAACTTATTTCATCTTGCCTTTTTTATGTAGTATCCTCAAGTCTTTTCTCTAAGAATAGGTCTGGGACGTCCATCTTTTATCATTGTCTGTACCGACTTATAACTTCTAGGAATCTTAGCTCGTACTTTGCAGTGACTTAATCATAGACAACAATCTTGACTGACATCCCAACATGCACATAAATAATAAAAAAATTAAAGGCACTAAATTGACTGCTCCAGATTTAGTATAAAAATTTCATCCCGCGTACTCTGACCAGGCTTGCGGAGCCGCCATATTTTTTTCCGGCTCCGGCTCCCACAAATTCACGGCTCCGGCTCCCTATTAAGATAGTATCACACGAGAAAAAATATTTGTAATTGCGCCACGCAAACATGCCGCTGATAAAAAGTTATGCAAATTTTGCCGCGTTCACCACCATAGTCAGGAACTTGAAAAATATACGCATTGTCGGTTTTACTATAAACAAACCGTTTCAGTGCATCTTTATAGAATCATATCATTATTTTCGACCGAGGTTTCACTAGTCGCCATTTTCGGGAACCAATAAACTCCGATTTTTATTCGGACCCCGTCCCAATAAAGCAGGCCCGTAGCCAGGTCAAAGTAAGCTGGGAGGCATCAATACCCAGCAAGGGGGCACCTTCACTTTTTCTTTATTTTTTCCTCTTGTTCTTCTTTTTTAAGCCTGGGGGGGGGGCACTCCACACCTAGCCGGTGGGGTCACGGCCCCCTTGGCTACGGGGCAGCAATAAAGTATGATGTTATTCGGTCCCACAGCCTTATAAATTTATCTACTATATTTCAGCTATTCTGTTAATAATAAAATTGTTAAATACAGAAAGCGACCATTTTGTTTTTAGTCTATTACAAATTTGCGGTCAAATAATATACAAAATGACGCGTTCTATTTGTCGTCGTAGTAAATTTTTTTTTAAATGATTGATACAATTATTCTATAAAATAAAAATGTTTTAAATATATATATATAACAAAATAACATGCCATAAAAAAAATTCGGAGGGTAAACAAGATTTAAAACGAACACAAAAAGATCCCCCATTAAAGATTTATTGTGGTGATGTGCGTGCACGCTATCATTTAAATGCTGTTACTTTCAAATTGTAGGAGGCAAACAATCAAACAAATTTAAAATTTTAAAGCTAAAAAAAATAATTCTGCTTTGAAAAAAACATTCGGGAGCCGCCAAATTTTTTCGGCTCCGGCTCCAGCAAAAAGTGCGGCTCCACGGCTCCGCAAGCCTGACTCTGACATAGATTGAGTAGACCATACACTTCAATTACTTCAATACACACTGCATTCAACCCAAGCACTATTGATGTCCGTCTCTAGTGTATGTAGGATCATTCAATTTTACATGAAGTACAACGGATTTTTTGTTCAAATTCAATTTAAGTGTGTAAGCAGCTCATAGTAATTTATGTACATGTCTAGCACTATAATTTGCAGATGAAATGTGTGGTTGTTTACAATCTATAGGTCAGTCACCGTCCTAATCTCCTCTGCAGTTTGACAACAACATATCACTTACCGATTTGTCTTTTATTTCGTCAATCTCAACATTCATGTAGCCTACATATTAAACACTAAGTGTTGCAGTGGCGTTGAGAGCTTAACTCGCGACCGGGGCACAATACCTTTTTTTGCCCCCCCCCCTTTCGAAAACCATATATTATATGTAAAATATACCATTTGGCGCCCCTTTGTGAGTAGCGCCCGGGACATGATGCCCTCTCCGTGCCCACCGCTCGCTACGCCACTGAAGTGTTGTATTTCATCAATGTGAACATTCATGTACAAACGAGGTTAACGCAAATTATGATTTTTAGAGCAGTGTGAAATATATGAAGAAAGATCACAGATGTAGATTTAAAAGTAATGAACGGTCGCCACAGGTTCTAAATTTGACCGGAGAGCAGGTGAATGGACAGTTTATAATGCTTCATATAAAGTGATGTGAAATAAATTTAAAACATTATCGATGTCAATAAACATAGGGAATGCACTGCTGGTTAAATCAAAGCCCTTACCGGGTCGTAAATTGACCATGTCTGGGTTTGAGGCTGAAAATTGCTTTCATGATTACTGTTTCGGTGCTCCCTCTAGCTTGTGCTGCCGCACAACCTTTCCAACGTAACCGACTATCCGGCATAGTAATAAATATTAATCCACAATGATATGCATGATTATCAACAAAATATTACTTTTCTATTACTGGTAATAAAAGGGTTTTTTATATCATTACTATATCATAATGTAAGGGAGTTAATTATTATGTACACATGCAACTTTTAGTTCCCGATGGTCTAATATCAGATAATTTATTTGAAATAAAATAATATTAAATATTTAGTAGCAGAGTTTAAAAGGCAATAATACAATTAAACTTAAGACATGTGCTGTCCAGGGTTAACAAAATGACATGTTTCTCTAGATGTGCCAGGCTATAATAAACGTTTGTGATTTTTCACATCTTAAAACATATTGTACGGTATTTGTAACAGTTTTAGATTGGTGAATGAGCGCTTGCCGACATAAATTTCTGACAGAATACGTAAATTGATATATACAGTCGATTCCGCTTAATTGGGACACATCGGGACCGAGGCTTTTTGTCCCAATTAAGCGACTGTCCCAATTAACCATACAAATTATTCGCTTCTTGGTTTAGTTTCTTTGAGATTTGTCCCAAATAAGAGGTGTCCCAATTAAGTGGAATCCACTATATATAAAAGACCATTTCAAAAATTAAATTTGTTTCGGACTTAAAAATTTGACGTAGTTAATGAATGACTCCCTACTTGTAATGCATAATAGAACATGGAGGAAAGCTAAAAGTAACTTGTACCCTAAAAATTGATACCTTTTTTGACCAGTACAAATTGCCAAAGGTTATTTAAAGTAGGCCTATATAAGAGAAACACAAAGGAAAGAGATAGGCCTGCACAAAACTTGTTTATTTCAGAGCAAGTAATAAAATGTACTTAGTAAATGCAAAAGAAGATTGAGGTCATTGCACATATACAAAAATTCAACAAAAAAAAAACTTGACAACCTTAACAAGGATTACATGTTTCCCATTATTTTCAAAGAGTCAAATGAATCAGTGGAGCTTTAAGCTTATAAATAAGTCGTTCGATTATCACCATGGTCCTAAAGGTTGGGGAAAAAATTTAATGAATACAAAATTTGATAAAAACTGCTTTAATCATTTAAAAAAAAAAACTTAAAATTATGAAGGGAGGGTTACATCGAAGATATTATATGTAATGAGAACAGTGCACAAACATACATCATTTATTATATTCTGTTTAAAAAAAAAGTTACCTTAGCCCTAAAGGGCCATCGGGGCAAATGAATTTTAGAATTGTTTCTATAACTTCCGAATATGAAGGAATTGTATGGTTAATAAAACGCCCAGCCGTCTTTACTTCCCCAACTTAAAGTCACGTAACAATTTAAAATTGGGGGGAACTTGTGTGACGACTTTAAAACATATTTCACCTGAAAAAAGGGATCGAACCCAGGACTTTCAGGTTGACAGTCGAATATCTACACCACTCGGCCATCCGTCCCACATATATCTGTTTAACCTGAATATAATTATTTAAACTTTATAGGAGCCAGAGGACCTTCTATTCATTTTGAAATGAAAACCTTCTCGACAGATGAAAACAAAATGACAGTCTGATGGCAGCCTGCTCCTGATGTGAGATGTTAGCTCCAGTCCATATTGAAAAAGAGAAAGGGACAGTATTTTCTGAATCCAACAAATCAACCCGATGCGAGTGAAAAATATGGATCTGATTAGTAAAGAAAAGGAAATTTGGACTGATACCATAGGGCAGCCCCATTTTGTAAAGAACATTTGAAAGAGTTGAGCTGGCAAGGAGAGAAAAAAGAAAAACCCTACTGATGCCAACATACTAGTACTATTATTGCCAACAACCACATCCTCAAACAAGTTTAAGCTAATTTTCGGGATGCTCTCCGTGCCAGACCAGACGAATGCAATGTCTGGGATGACACAGTGCCAATGGGCCCCAGGTACACTGGATGGAAGGAAGGAAGGAAGGGAAAGTATTTTTGTTTTTATTCAAGTAGTCCATGGTAAGTAGCCCTTCAAATATTTTTAATAATTCATATTCATTTCTTTTGTAATTTGGATATCTTCTAACACTACTAACCCTTGCATTCATGCTCAGATTTTGAAATATAGTAAAGAAAATTTACAAGAAAATATTATCTTGGCAGGTTTCAAGAAAAAAAAAAAAAAGAAGAAAAGAATGCCGGGCTGGAAACAATGTTGAGGCAGCCTTTTGAAGGAACAACAAATTATAAAGATGTGAGCCAGCAAGAAGAAAAATTAACCCTCCTCGGATGCCACCAGTGGTGCCAATGACCATCACCAGAGATTCAAAAGAACATTTTACGGTGAAGTAGTTTTATTAGACTTTGGAAAAAAAGAAAAATATAAGTTTGAGTAAGTTTTTGCATGTTAGCCAGCCTTCTATTCATTTTGAAATGAAAACCTTCTCGACAGATGAAAACAAAATGACAGTCTGATGGCAGCCTGCTCCTGATGTGAGATGTTAGCTCCAGACCATATTGAAAAAGAGAAAGGGACAGTATTTTCTGAATCCAACAAATCAACCCGATGCGAGTGAAAAATATGGATCTGATTAGTAAAGAAAAGGAAATTTGGACTGATACCATAGGGCAGCCCCATTTTGTAAAGAACATTTGAAAGAGTTGAGCTGGCAAGGAGAGGAAAAAGAAAAACCCTACTGATGCCAACATACTAGTACTATTATTGCCAACAACCACATCCTCAAACAAGTTTAAGCTAATTTTCGGGATGCTCTCCGTGCCAGACGAATGCAATGTCTGGGATGACACAGTGCCAATGGGCCCCAGGTACACTGGATGGAAGGAAGGAAGGAAGGGAAAGTATTTTTGTTTTTATTCAAGTAGTCCATGGTAAGTAGCCCTTCAAATATTTTTAATAATTCATATTCATTTCTTTTGTAATTTGGATATCTTCTAACACTACTAACCCTTGCATTCATGCTCAGATTTTGAAATATAGTAAAGAAAATTTACAAGAAAATATTATCTTGGCAGGTTTCAAGAAAAAAAAAAAAAAAAGAAGAAGAAAAGAATGCCGGGCTGGAAACAATGTTGAGGCAGCCTTTTGAAGGAACAACAAATTATAAAGATGTGAGCCAGCAAGAAGAAAAATTAACCCTCCTCGGATGCCACCAGTGGTGCCAATGACCATCACCAGAGATTCAAAAGAACATTTTACGGTGAAGTAGTTTTATTAGACTTTGGAAAAAAAGAAAAATATAAGTTTGAGTAAGTTTTTGCATGTTAGCCAGCCTTCTATTCATTTTGAAATGAAAACCTTCTCGACAGATGAAAACAAAATGACAGTCTGATGGCAGCCTGCTCCTGATGTGAGATGTTAGCTCCAGACCATATTGAAAAAGAGAAAGGGACAGTATTTTCTGAATCCAACAAATCAACCCGATGCGAGTGAAAAATATGGATCTGATTAGTAAAGAAAAGGAAATTTGGACTGATACCATAGGGCAGCCCCATTTTGTAAAGAACATTTGAAAGAGTTGAGCTGGCAAGGAGAGGAAAAAGAAAAACCCTACTGATGCCAACATACTAGTACTATTATTGCCAACAACCACATCCTCAAACAAGTTTAAGCTAATTTTCGGGATGCTCTCCGTGCCAGACGAATGCAATGTCTGGGATGACACAGTGCCAATGGGCCCCAGGTACACTGGATGGAAGGAAGGAAGGAAGGAAGGAAGGAAGGAAGGGAGGGAAAGTATTTTTGTTTTTATTCAAGTAGTCCATGGTAAGTAGCCCTTCAAATATTTTTAATAATTCATATTCATTTCTTTTGTAATTTGGATATCTTCTAACACTACTAACCCTTGCATTCATGCTCAGATTTTGAAATATAGTAAAGAAAATTTACAAGAAAATATTATCTTGGCAGGTTTCAAGAAAAAAAAAAAAAAAAGAAGAATGCCGGGCTGGAAACAATGTTGAGGCAGCCTTTTGAAGGAACAACAAATTATAAAGATGTGAGCCAGCAAGAAGAAAAATTAACCCTCCTCGGATGCCACCAGTGGTGCCAATGACCATCACCAGAGATTCAAAAGAACATTTTACGGTGAAGTAGTTTTATTAGACTTTGGAAAAAAAGAAAAATATAAGTTTGAGTAAGTTTTTGCATGTTAGCCAGCCTTCTATTCATTTTGAAATGAAAACCTTCTCGACAGATGAAAACAAAATGACAGTCTGATGGCAGCCTGCTCCTGATGTGAGATGTTAGCTCCAGACCATATTGAAAAAGAGAAAGGGACAGTATTTTCTGAATCCAACAAATCAACCCGATGCGAGTGAAAAATATGGATCTGATTAGTAAAGAAAAGGAAATTTGGACTGATACCATAGGGCAGCCCCATTTTGTAAAGAACATTTGAAAGAGTTGAGCTGGCAAGGAGAGGAAAAAGAAAAACCCTACTGATGCCAACATACTAGTACTATTATTGCCAACAACCACATCCTCAAACAAGTTTAAGCTAATTTTCAGGATGCTCTCCGAGCCAGACAAGACGAATGCAATGTCTGGGATGACACAGTGCCAATGGGCCCCAGGTACACTGGATGGAAGGAAGGAAGGAAGGAAGGGAAAGTATTTTTGTTTTTATTCAAGTAGTCCATGGTAAGTAGCCCTTCAAATATTTTTAATAATTCATATTCATTTCTTTTGTAATTTGGATATCTTCTAACACTACTAACCCTTGCATTCATGCTCAGATTTTGAAATATAGTAAAGAAAATTTACAAAAAAATACTATCTTGGCAGGTTTCAAGAAAAAAAAAAAAAAAAGAAGAAGAAAAGAATGCCGGGCTGGAAACAATGTTGAGGCAGCCTTTTGAAGGAACAACAAATTATAAAGATGTGAGCCAGCAAGAAGAAAAATTAACCCTCCTCGGATGCCACCAGTGGTGCCAATGACCATCACCAGAGATTCAAAAGAACATTTTACGGTGAAGTAGTTTTATTAGACTTTGGAAAAAAAGAAAAATATAAGTTTGAGTAAGTTTTTGCATGTTAGCCAGCCTTCTATTCATTTTGAAATGAAAACCTTCTCGACAGATGAAAACAAAATGACAGTCTGATGGCAGCCTGCTCCTGATGTGAGATGTTAGCTCCAGACCATATTGAAAAAGAGAAAGGGACAGTATTTTCTGAATCCAACAAATCAACCCGATGCGAGTGAAAAATATGGATCTGATTAGTAAAGAAAAGGAAATTTGGACTGATACCATAGGGCAGCCCCATTTTGTAAAGAACATTTGAAAGAGTTGAGCTGGCAAGGAGAGGAAAAAGAAAAACCCTACTGATGCCAACATACTAGTACTATTATTGCCAACAACCACATCCTCAAACAAGTTTAAGCTAATTTTCGGGATGCTCTCCGTGCCAGACGAATGCAATGTCTGGGATGACACAGTGCCAATGGGCCCCATGTACACTGGATGGAAGGAAGGAAGGAAGGAAGGAAGGAAGGAAGGAAGGAAGGGAGGGAAAGTATTTTTGTTTTTATTCAAGTAGTCCATGGTAAGTAGCCCTTCAAATATTTTTAATAATTCATATCCAAATTACAAAAGAAATGAATATCTTCTAACACTACTAACCCTGGCATTCATGCTCAGATTTTGAAATATAGTAAAGAAAATTTACAAGAAAATATTATCTTGGCAGGTTTCAAGAAAGAAAAAAAAAAAAAGAAGAAGAAAGAATGCCGGGCTGGAAACAATGTTGAGGCAGCCTTTTGAAGGAACAACAAATTATAAAGATGTGAGCCAGCAAGAAGAAAAATTAACCCTCCTCGGATGCCACCAGTGGTGCCAATGACCATCACCAGAGATTCAAAAGAACATTTTACGGTGAAGTAGTTTTATTAGACTTTGGAAAAAAAGAAAAATATAAGTTTGAGTAAGTTTTTGCATGTTAGCCAGCCTTCTATTCATTTTGAAATGAAAACCTTCTCGACAGATGAAAGCAAAATGACAGTCTGATGGCAGCTCTGCCTCCTGATGTGAATGTTAAGCTCCAGACCATTATTGATGAAAGAGAAAGGGACAGTATGTTCTGGATCCAACAAATCAGCCCGATCTGAGTGAAATATCATGGATCAGTCTAATAAAGGAAAGTGGACTGAAGTACCACTTAGGAGCAGCCCCATTTTGTAAAGAACATTTGAAGAGTTGAGCTCAGCAAGGGAGAGGAAAAAGAAAAAACCTACTGGTGCCAACCTACTAGACTATTATTGCCAATAACCACATCCTCAAACAGGTTTAAACTAATTTTTCGGGATAACTCTCCGTGCCAGACGAGATACAGTGTCTAAGATGACACGAGGCCAATGGGCCCCAGTGTACACTGGATGGAAGGAAGGAAGGAAGGAAGGAGGGAAAGTAATTTTGTTTTTTATTCAAGTAGTCACATAGTAAGTAGCCCTTCAAATATTTTTAATAATTCATATTCATTTCTTTATATAATTTGGATATCTTCTAACACTACCTAACCCTTGCATTCATTCTCAGATTTTGAAATATAGTAAAGAAAGTTTACAAGAAAATATTAACTCTAGGCAGGTTTCAAGAAAAGAAAAAAAAAAGAAAGAAGAAAAGAATGCGGACTGGAAATATAGTGTTGAGGCAGCCTTTTTGAAAGGAACAACAAATGCTAAAAAGATGTGAGCCAGCTAATGAAGAAAAATTAACCCTCCTCGGATGCCACCAGTTGGTTGCCAAGTGACTCATACACCAGAGAGTTCAAAAGGAACATTTTACGGTGAAGTAGTTTTATTGGAGCTTTGGAAAAAAAAGAAAAATATAAGTTTGGAAGTAGTTTTTTCATGTGTAGCCAGCCTTCTATTCATTTTGGAAATAGAAAACCTTCTAGACAGATGAAAACAAAATGACAGTCTGATGGCAGCCTAGCCCTGATAGTGAGATGTAGCTCCAGACTATATTGAAGAAAGGACAAGGAAATTATTTACTGAATCCAACAAATCAACCCGATCTGCGAGTGAAAAATATGGGATCTGATTAGTAATAGAAAAGGAAATTTGGACTTTGATACCATAGGGCAGCCCCATTTTGTAAAGAACATTTTGAAAGAGTTGAGCTGGCTTGGGGAGAGGAAAAAGAAAAACCCCTACTGATGCCAACATACTAGTCCTAATGACTGCCAACAACCACTCCTCCAAACAAGTTTAAGCTAATTTCCGGGATGCTCTCCGTGCCAGACGAGATGCAATGTCTGGGATGACACCACAGTGCCAATGGACCCCATGCATACGGATGGAAGAGGAAGGAAGGAAGGAAGGAAGGAAGGAGGGAAAGTATTTTTGTTTTTATTCAAGTAAGTCCATGGTAAGTAGCCCTTCAAATATTTTTAATAATTCATATCCAAGTTACAAAAGGAAATGAATATCTTCTAACACTACTAACCACTGGCGTTCATGCATCGGATTTTGAAATAGTAAAGAAAATTTGCAAAGAAAATATTATCTTGGCAGGTTTCAAGAAAGAAAAAAAAAAAAGAAAGAAGAAGAAGAATGCCGGACTGGAAAGCAATGTTGAGGCAGCCTTTTGGAAAGGAGCAATAAATTATAAGAGATGTGAGCTAGCAGAAAGAAAAATTAACCCTCCTCGGATTTTTACCAGTACGGTGCCAATGACTATCTTCAGAGATTCAAAAGAACATTTTACGGTGAAGTAGTTTTATTAGACTTTGGAAAAAAAGAGAAAATATAGGTTTGAGTATAGGATTTTTACATTGCTTAGCCAGCCTTCTATTCATTTTGAAATGAAAACCTTCTCGACAGATGAAAACAAAATGACAGTCTGATTTGGCAGCCTTCTCCTGATGTGAGATGTTAGCATCCAGACCATGTTGAGAAAAGAAAGGGACAGTATTTCCACAGATCCAACAAATCTTCCCGATGAGAGTGAAAAATATGCGGGATCCTGATTAGTAAAGAAGAAGGAAATTTGGACTGATACTATAGGGCATCCCCATTTGTATAAGGAGCATTTGAAAGAGTTGAGCTACAGCAAGGAGAGGAAAAAGAAAAACCCTACTGATGCCAACATACTAGTACTACTATTGCCAACTATACCACATCATCAAACAAGTTTAAGCTAATTTGCGGATGCATCTCCGTGCCAGACGAATACAATGTCTGGGATGACACAGTGCCAATGGGCCCCATGTACATACTGGATGGAAGGAAGGAAGGAAGGAAGAGGAAGGAAGGAAGGAGAGGGAGGAAAGTATTTTTGTTTTAATCAAGTACGTCCATGGTAAGTAGCCCTTCAAATATTTTTAATAAATTCGCTTATCCAAATTACAAAAGAAATGAATATATCTTCTAACACTACTAGCCCTGGCATTCATGCTCAGATTTTGAAATATAGTAAAAAAAGAAAATTTTCAAGAAAATATTATCTTGGCAGGTTTCAAGAAAAGAAAAAAAAAAAAGAAAGAAGAAAACAGGCTGCGGGGCTGGAAACAATGTTGAGGCAGCCTTTTGGAAGGAACAACAAGTGTAAAAGATGGAACCAGCTAAAGAAGAAAAATTAACCCTCCTGGATGCCACCAGTGGTTGCCAATGACCATCTACCAAGTTCAAAAGAACATTTTGCTGATTGAGTATGTTTCATCATACTTTGGAAAAAGAGAAAAATATAGTTTTGAAGTAAGTTTTATGTTAATAGCCTTCTATTCTTTGAAATGAAAAGACCTTCTCTCGATAGATGAAAAACAAGTAATAGACGTCTGATGTGGCCTGTAAAAATGTGAAATCATTAAATAGATATATTCGAAAGAAAGGACGATGTTTTCTAAGATCAGCAAAATCAGCCGATCTTGTTGAAAAATATGGGTCTAAGATTAATAAAAAGGAAGTGGATGATGTAGGGCAGCCCCATTTTGTAAAAAGAACATTTGAAAAGTTGAGCTGGCAAGGAGAGAAAAACCCTACTGATGCTGTATACTAAGTACTATTATTTATAATACAATATAAACAATTTAAGCTAATTTTAGGATGCTCTCCGATGAAGCGAATGCAGTATTAAGATTGACACAGTATAATGTGTTTCAATTTTACTAGTGGAAGGAAAGAAGGAAGAAAATATTTTGTTTTATTAAATAGTCCATGGTAAGTAGCCCTTCAAATATTTTTAATAATTCATATTCATTTCTTTATTAATTTGGATATATTTCTAACACTACTAACCCATGACTCTGGCTACTCAGTTCCAAATATAGTAAAGAAAAATTACAAAAAATAAACCTTATCTTGGCAGGTTTAAGAAAAAAAAAAAAAAGAAGAAAAAGATACAGGGTGAAACAATGTTCTGACCTTTTGAAAAATAATAAATTATAAAGTCTTGAGGCCATAAGAAGAAAAATTAACTATCTCCGGATGCACATATGGTGGTGCCATTAGTATCACCAGAAGTTAAAACATTTCAGTTTAGTAATTTTATTAAACTGGAAAAAAAAAATATAAAGTTTGAAGTAGTTTTTGCGTATTCTTAATGCCCTACTGTTTCATTAAACCTTCTCCAATAGATGAAACAAAATGACAGTCGGTGGCAGCCTGTCTGATGTGAGATGTTGGCTCCAATTATTAGAAAAGAAAGGGACAGTATTTTCTGAATCAACAACAAATCATTGATGTAGATGAAAAAGCTATGGATCAGTTCAATAAAAAAAGAGATTTGGACTGATACCATAGACAGCCCATTTTGTAAAAGAACATTTGAAAAAGTTGAGCTGGCGGAGAAAAAGAAAAACCCTGCAGTGCCAACATACTGAGTACTATTACATACAGCAAACACATTATCTGACAAGTTTAGCTAATTTTGGGATGCTCTCGTGCTGAACGAATGCCACAATCAAGGATGACCTATTAATGTTTAGGTACACTGGATGGAAGAAGGGAAAGAAGGGAAAATATTTTGTTTATTCAAGTAATTCATGTAGTGCTTATTCAAATATTTTTTAATGATTTATATTCCATTTCTTTTTTGTAATTTGGATATCTTCTAACACTACTAACCCTTGCATTCTTGCTCAGATTTTTAAATATAGTAAGAAAATTATAGAAAATATTTCATCTTTGGCGGGTTTCTGAAAAAAAAAAAAAAAAGAAGAAAAAATTAGGGCTGGAAAGCAAATGTTGAAGCATTTTTGAAGAACAACAAATTATAAAGAGATGTCTGACCCAACAGAAGAAAAATTAAACCTCCACTGGAACCTCTATAAAATTGAATTAATGTGTATCTTAGAGATTCAAAAAGAACATTTTCAACGTTGAATGTTTTTAAATGATTTTTGAGGAAAAAAAAAAAAATAAGTTTAAGATAAGTTTTGCATCTCTAACCAACCTTCTATTCATTTTGAAATGAAAACTATATGACAGATGAAAACAAA
>JAGDYQ010000002.1:6957781-6969967 GCA_021962125.1 Bulinus truncatus
TTGAACAAATTGTACAGGGCCACCGAAGAAACATTAAGCTATTTACTTTATATTTAGTGTGATGCTATTTTTCTCGAGATTGTGACGCATTTTCCATGCGCGAGAGATTGACCGGAAGCTGTTCACAAAATATAAATAAACAACCCCCTTGTAGCCGGCCGCTGTGAAATTACAAAACGTTGACCGGCCCGTGGTGAGAAATAGAAAGGTTGAAAACCCCCTGGTTGAGGGTCTAGGCGTAACAGTGTTGCCGGTCTAACTATTAGAAAAAAATTCATTGATGACTTCATGCTATATACAAAGAACAAACGAAAATAGAAATTAAATTATTTGTATAAAGTATTGGACTAACAAAATATACAATTTATATGTAACTGTTTATATATATATATATATATATATATATATATATATATATATATATATATATATATTTTAAACGTGTAGTCATTTTATTATGAATGATTATGCTAACTATATTCAATAAACATAGGACCATTTTATAGCTATATAAAATATGAATAGAATGTGTTTGCATTTACTAATCAATCACACAGATGACGTATGTTTTCCTACCGTTTTCTTTCTTTGTGATAAAATGAACCATTGTCTCTGTAGTTTACATAACATTATAGAGATGGTTAGTTTCTTTTTGTAAACTAGCGATTCTCTATGAACAGTGTGCATTGAGTCTGCAATTTAAAAACACTTGATTGAAAAATACATGTTACAGTGCATTGAATCAACATTGTGTTAAAACTATTGAGTGAAGAATATATGTTATTGTGTATTGAATCCACATTATAATAAACAATTGTTTGAAAAATACATGTTACAGTGTATTGAGGTCTAAACAATATAATCCAAAACTCTTGTTTGAAGAATACATGTTAGAGTGAATTGAATCCACTTATAATAAACACTCGTTTCAAAAATACATGTTACAATGCATTGAATCCACATTATGTTAAAACACTTGTTTAAAGAATACATGTTACAGTGTTTTGAGTCCACATTATGTTGAAAAACTTGTTTAAAGAATACATGTTACAGTGTTTTGAGTCCACATTATGTTGAAACAATTGTTTAAAGAATACATGTTACAATAGCACAGTTGTTATCACACATCATTAGCGCAACGTTATTACAGATTCCTACATAAAATTTCCTAAGATTCTTCAATGTTATGTACTATTCCAAAGGTTGACAAATTGATTAAAGGTTTTTCGGAATGTTGGTTAAAAAACTCTCAACATGAGCTCATCAATCTAGATAAAATAATGTAATACTATAAGCTGTCATATAGTTTATTAGTCTGTTGATTTAACATAAATTGTTCTACTTTGTGACTTGTGTGTTTGTTGTTAGTGTGTTTGTTTTAGTTATGAGTGAATTAAGAATCAAATATAAAATGGTAGCAAAAAGCCGAGTAACTTTTATTTTTTTTTAATTTTAGTTTGATTATTGTTGACAAAACTCGATTTGTTTGAAATATTTCATGGTATACACTTAAATTTAATGGAGAGAAATGTGCAATGTTGTTACGTTCCGGTGCTTGTTAGTGAGTGTTGGAATGTTATTAATTAAGCTAATAGGCTTTAAATTTTCCAGGCAGAGAGATTTTCATATATATATATATATATATATATATATATATATGTGTGTGTGTGTGTGTGGACTCTTGGTTCAAACACCTTCAAGGACCCCTTAGGACATACCAAACATTTTTTTTTATTTAAGTACTTTCTAAATAATATAAATTGTACACAATGCGTACATGTAGTAATGTTTGATATATAATGCAATCCTGGAGGGAAGGGCAACCAATAAAAAAACATTGGTTGTCAGTAAGAAGCTTCATGTCTACCTGGAAGTCATAGACGCCCACTGTATCAGTCAATGTGTGACGCAGGTAAGTATATTTCATCAATGATTCCAAACATTCACATGAATTCGCAGTGTATCGAATTTTCCTCTAAGCCGTATTGATTTATGTCTGTGTGTGTGTGTGTGCGTGTGTGTGTGTAGTTTGTTGTTCTTGTATGCGTGTGTTGGGCTTGTTT
Source organism: Bulinus truncatus (assembly GCA_021962125.1). NCBI lineage: Eukaryota > Metazoa > Mollusca > Gastropoda > Planorbidae > Bulinus > Bulinus truncatus. The sequence continues at coordinate 6,959,845 of JAGDYQ010000002.1, forward strand.
GTGTGTATCTGTATTGGGCTTGTATTTATTGGACTTTTTTGTGTGTGTTGGGCTTGTGAGTGAGCTAAGCTACTGTGTGTTTTTGACAGTTATACCTCTGTGTTAGTGTGTCAGTGTTTACAATAATTATGTAAAACATATATCTAGATGCGCATCTTATGTATAGTAAAAGTATAGCTGTACAAAAAAAAAGATTAACTTTTTATGTAGGCGTTTAAAATGAAAATATAACAAATACGTGAACGGTATATATATATATATATATATATATATATATATATATATATATATATACATATATTACAAATTAATTGTTTTATCAGAAACACGTGACAATAAGTGAAACATTCATTTCATTCTACTAGCAGACAAAGACTTTAAATAAATTATTAAAGCTGAGCGAAATATTTTTTATGAAATCATTATGTATCTTGTCAAACTAAGTTAAGTAGAGGCGAAAGGCGATAAAGATTATTGAAATTAAAGGAAATAGTAATGCAAGAAATATTGTTATTCCGCCCGTCATTAAGTCCAGTTCTGACATGTGAAGGCATGACATTAAACTTGAACAACAACTTAGAGAAATACATAGAATATATAGCAGACGTAATAAATTAAGATGGAGATAACATTTTGTCTAATGTTCTACAATCGTGGTAGATATTCTGATGGCTGGTATTGATCTTCCAAATTTCAATCGCATAAGTTATTATTAGCTTACCCTGATAATAACAATGCACCGAGATAGTTTAGCCCAATCCCAGTAAGTCTTGCTACGTGAAAAATCAACTTAAGTAAAATAATAAATTACAACTAATTGACAAAAACAAATTAAGACTCCCCATGTTATGGGACAGAAGGGTTGGGTCATGTTTAATAAATCACTGATGCGTGGCTGTTCCATCAACTAATTAGATTTATTTGTAAAGAGATAATTATATTTATAAGATGGGTATGCGGTCTGCTATTATATTAGAGTTGTCGCAGTGGTGTATTATTGATCCTAGTTATATGTTATTATCAAATGGAGGGCATGGGTATATAATGAGGCTGGTCTTTATATTAAAAAAAAAAAAACGCCTCAAGCAATATACCGCGCACGCTCACGTACGTACAAATATTTGTCTGTATTTATAAACGTCTGTATGTGTCTGTATTTATTAATGTGTGTATTTGTGTGAATTATGGTGCTGAAAACATTTAGTTACGGTATTTATCTTGGTTCAAAAAAATAAAAAAATCTCTCTCTTCATAATTCCCCCCCCCCCCACCGTTTATAAGTAATTTAAAACATTGGGTCGCGGTGACCCTCTGGTGAGTTAATGTTATATTTGTGGAGACAAAGAAATATAACTGAGACTAGCTGATGGCTAAATTGAAATAATTAATGCACTTTGTACTTGTACATTAGCGAAGGTAGAATTGACAATGTTGTTTTTTTTTGTAGATGAAATGGAAACCCTTTCCAGGGTCTGCACGTGGACTTCTAGAATCTATTTCCATGTGACTAAATCTATTTCAATCTGACTAAATCTATTTCCATCTGACTAAATTAATTGTTTATCAACGATGGAAGTGGAGGAATGAAAGACAATGCATTATATTTGAATTAAACTTTACCAAATGGCTACATTATAGTTTGTACTTCACTGTCTCACAGAGTTAGTTTTTACATTTATACAACTTATTGGAAAATTATTAGGGACGTCTGACACCAAACAAGGGAACAATCGTTAGAGACCCATTTCCGTCCTTACAAATCAAATGCCCCCCGTCAGAAGAAAGTGGGTCCAAACATGGAGAAGCACTACGTATTCATATATCAAACTTCATTCATATATTGTGTTGTGTTGTGTGTGTGTGTCAAACTTGCTGGAATAAGCTACGGTCACTCAAGGAACTGATTTACATCAACAAATAATTATACCATTTAAACCTATTACATTCAAGTCAAAAGACATATTATGAATTACAATGCCGAGCAAAAGGATGAAACAGGATACACATCTTGAAATACTTCCAAGATACATATTAAGCAGCCTACTCTACATATCGAACCATTGCATTTCTTAACACTCGGTAATCATACATTTTTAAGATTTTTTTTTTTTTTTTAAATATTTAAGTTTATTAAAAATTAAACAAAAGTCAAGTTAGGATAAAGGCGTAGATCTTAAGAGGGGGAATAGAATTGGTTGCATAATTTCAATCATCTGTCCCAAAAATTTCAAATTAAAATCCTGCAATCTTGACATTCAAGTTTACCATATGCTACTTTATTTTTCCCAGTTTATCTTGATGTGTTCTTGTTAAATCTAGATAAAATGACTTTTCAATTCTATAGCTAGTGTGGCGTCGCATTTTCTTTTTTTACAATTTAAGATTTTAAACATAACGACCCAATGGTCTGGAGCTTGCCAATTTGAGCGCTCTATAGACTTTATGATATAATTTAGAAAAATTCGTATAATTTGGCCAAATGTGTTTTTTCTCTACAAACAGCCTTGTTCTTTAAACTAATATAATGCCGGGCCAATTCATAACATTCTATAATGTCTAACATCAATCACTACTCATCGTGTAAGAATATTGTTCCCAGACTTTTTCTCGCCACGGACCGGTCAGCGTTAGAGAAAAATTCACCGGCCCACTCGAACGTTGATTTTATGTCCCCCCCCCAAAGTCTCACCGGAATCGGGTTTAGGGACCACTGGTCTGACATATGTAAAGCTACATTTCTGCATCGAATATATTGAAAATCAGCAGACAAAATAACCTGAACACAATTACGTAATTTCATTTTCAATATCATATATATGTGCAACTCTACTTAAGTGAAACAATTTGTCTAACTGTCGTCATTTTTTCTTCAAAATTCTCCATTATTAGTCTTCAGCTTTGCGAAAAGGAAAATGCTAAAATGATAACCGTGCCCAACTACTATCTACTGCCTGCTAAAAGCGCTGGTGTTTAAAGTCAACAAAAAGAACTAGATGGTTATCATTTGATTCATAAAGATAAAAAATCATATAATGACATCCAACTTTTTATGATTATCATTCAAAAAAATTGACTTATGGTCTATCTATATAAAGGTTTTGTAAGAATATGGCGCTAATTAAATACAATTAACCTCCTTATATAAATTCATTAAGTATTATGAAGCATTTTTGAGTGTGTGTGTATTGTGTGTGTGTTGTATTAAGGGAAACTTGTTTTCGTTTTTTTTTTTAAGATTTAATTGTTTCGCTTATATAGAGACCAAGACAATGAATGATTACGAATACTGAATACAGCAATGGGACAATCGATCAAGATGTTGCTGGATCTCAGTGATGAGCGTTTACAAATGGACTTTTTCATCAACTATGATTTAGCCAACTTGTTGGCTTTCATGGGTAATGTTTGGAAATATACTGAATATCTATTTAATTATCAAATATGAGAGATACAACAGACGTGATTCTTTTATATCTTTCTGTATCAGATTTTATATTATCAATTTTAACAGCACTACAACATATTGCTCATACTGTATATTACTTGAATATATTTGTCTATGACGTTAACTGCAGTTTACGATACAGTGTTTAACTTCATACAAAAGTGCGTGCTGTTCACAAGTACTACTTTGTGACAATGTTATCTGTAGAGAAGGAATGATAGCTGTTTGTTTCCCATTTCATGTGTCAAGAATCGTTACAAAATTTAGAATAAAAGTTCTTGCCGTTCTAATAACATTTCTTTTAGCTGGATATTTTAAGCCCAGCTTGTGGTATAAACTATCTTAGTTTTAATACCCAAAACAATGTTCTACTTTTATAACAGCTTTAAAACAGAATTCTTACAAGAATAATTATAGTTTTTTTAACCTGATTTCATATCTGACTATTTTTGTAATATTTACTCATGGCTATTCCCACATTTATTGTACTATTATGTACGATGATGACTGTTAAAAAAATAACAAGTTCTTCTAATAACTTAAATGCCTTTCTGAAAATGTTGTGTTAAAAAGAGTGAAAGGATTAAGATCTGTGAATAAAAAAGCTTATTTCTGTCTATGTCATTGATATTTCTAGTTTTTAGTTCCGTCTTGAATTATTATTGAAACAATAATAATTCGTGAACCTCACGTTTTTCATTTAGAAGCCAGGTCTTTGTGGCTATTAGCTGATGCTGAAAAAAAGCTTAATTTTATACATTATGAGCTCTTCCTTTAATTTTATTTTGTACGTCACTACAAGTCCCAAATTCGTCAGACGTTTAAAGAATTGTTTTAAATAAAGGGGTCTATTGACTAATTATAAAACACACAAAAATCATAATTCTACCCGCCCCCTTTTCCTCCACAGTAATTTAAGGACCACCTACCCACCAATTGACCAATAAGATTCCCCAACACTAACCCCACCTCCCCATATTATTTAATAAAACTCACCCCCCCCCCCAGTTTTTCTACACCAAGTAATATCGTACACTTATCCTAATAAAATATTGAATTAATAACAGCAACAAACAAAAACATATCAGTTGTCCAAATGCATAACACAAAATGTTGTAGATTGGAGTGTTTTAAATAAGGTATAAAAAGACAAAAAATATGCAGTTGAACACAGGGCCGCTCATAACTTTTGTCCGAAGCTGAATAACTAGCGCCCTGACATTTAAGCCCCCTGTGTCTCGATGAATGCTAACTTATAATTAACTATACAATAGTTCCCCTCTAAGCTATTAAGGAGAGGGGTTGTAGGAAGGGAGTTGTAGCCAGAAGAAACCCCCAAACCATCAGAGATTTTTAAAACAAGCACTTATACCTAGGGCCTCCTGAATGTACATTTAACATTAGGGACCCACAAAGACATGAATAACCCTTTGTTTATAATTTTTAGCATACAGTGTAACTATACTTTAAATAACTATTTTTTAATCATTACCCTTTGTATTTCTTGTACTTAAAAGAATTTCTATCGATTTATCTACTATGATATACAAGGTTGACATTAATATTGAAACATATCAAATTAATTATATGGTTATTTTAATTCACTGTTAATGGAAATGTTAGAGCCCGAATGTCAACATATATCAAATAGATAAGTTACTTTTCTATTGAATTAATATATTTTGTTTCAAAATTGTTTATACTAATATTGTTGAAAAATATTATAGTGTGATTATGACTCGTGTAACCAAAATTGTGAACTTCAGCCCCTAAACTATAATTTTAAAATGGAAGAAAATAGAAACAAAATATGAACTTTTATTCTAAAAAATGTATACAGGTATATGTTAAAAGAAACAAAATTAAATCGGAAAAAATCTAAAATAAAAAATTGTTAATATTAAATTATTCTTTTTCATCTTCAGATTTGCTTTTTTTTCCTTTTCACACATTATTCAACATTTTAGGAATAAAGAACTTTCTGAGCGAAAAGTAAAAAGATCAATGATATTTAGAATTGCTTTAGAGACTAAATAATAAACATTTTGTAATGTAACGTTCACAATAAAAAACAATATAACTTGTTTTTTTTTTACTTAGCACTAAAAACTAAATAAATAGCTTTTTTTTTATATTGTAATGTCTCTGTTTTAGAAATAATTCTTCTTCTTCTTCCTTTGTCCAGCCCATTTAGGGCCTAATGCCTGCTGTACTACTCTTCTCCACTTTTCCCGATCCATGGTCTTTGGTCTTCTTCCTCCTCTCTCTCCTATAGCCCAGTTCTTTCTCCACTTCCTCCAACCATCTGCTTCTTGGCCAGTTAAGGCCTTTTGTCTTCTGGTGTTGCCTTATATATTGCTTTTGGACCTCCTTTTTCCATTCTTTCTATTGCCCTACCCACCTTAATCTATTCGATATAATTTCGGCTGTTATATTTGGTTCTTCGTACAGATCGAATTGGTTCTAATTTTATAGTTATTGTCCTTTACTGGCCCATATACTTTCCCAAATATTTTCCTTTCCCAGGTGTTTAGCATATTTTCTGCTATTTTGCTGATGGTCCCTTTTTTCACTACCATATGTTACTGCTGGTCGGATCATTGTCTTTATGTTTTTTTTTTTTTTTTTAAAGTTTTCTGAAGATCTGTCTGTTTTTCAGTATTTTATGCAGTGGATTTGTATAGTATATCCTGTTCATACTTCTATTCTGTTTTTTGATCTCTATCATTATATCGCTTTTCTCTCACTTATGGTTGATCCCAGGTATTTACAGTTTTCTACTCTTTTTGTGCTCTATCACTGATTTTGATTTTTTTTTTCTTTTTCTTCTTTTCATTTCTATGTAATAGTATGTATTGATTCTTTGATTCATTTACTGTTTAACCTGCAAGAAGCTGAGGCTGCTGTTTCTAATTATATGTATGTTTTTGTTTATCCTTGCTTTGCTTTCCTATCAATGTTATATCATCAGCATATGCAAGGTATAGGATGGAGTTATGTAAATATTGTTCCTGTTTTCATAGACTTTGTTTTTTTCACTTCTGATGTTATGTGTTATAGTTCTCATATTCATCTTCGCGTTTCTTATGACTTTTTCTAGGGTTAAGTTGAAAAGTATGCAAATGGAATCTCATGTACAGTCCTTGGTTTACTTTAAATTCTCTTGAGCTTTCCGCTTGTATTTCACTTTGCTTTTTGAGCTGTTTAATGTCCTTTACGTACTAATCTAATGAGCTTGTAGGGATACACTTAACTCCAGTAATGTTTTGTAAAGATATTTCCTATTGATGTTGTCATATACCATCTTGAAATCTATGTACAGCTGGTGTAGGTTTATATTATGTTCATAACATTTTTTCTGGAGTGTTTTAATTCTAAAAACTGTTAAATACCCCGTTTAAATCAGCGCTATTAATTATTAACCACTCCCAGAATATAGGCCAATATAGGGAGAAATAAGCTATTGAGTATGATAACTCAATTTTTGAAAATTTTGTACTTAGCAGGTTTTGGAACTCACCCCCTCAATTATGGTATTCAGTTTGAATACCAACAATTCCACTTATCCTAGCCACATTTAGATTATCACGCGGGAGACTAAAGGTAGTGGCTTCCATATTAGCTCCAATGGAGATGTAGTGGGGGGGGGGGGGGGAAAAAATCATCAAAAATGCCTTTGTTGCTATTAAAGAAAAATGATGATCTTGCCTTTCAAACGTTAACAGGTAAATATTTTTTTTTAAAAATCCATTTTTCGATTATGATTCACAGTTTACATTCAATAAAATAATTGAATTAAGCTTAACAAAAAAAAATGTTAACATTTGGGTAGGACCCAGGTGGCCGAGCGGTGTAAGAATACTTTCGACTGTCGACCTAAGGGTCATAGTAAAGGCGGCTGGGCGTTGTGCTAACCACAATTAATCCCTTCATATGCCGAGGTTATAGAAACAGATGAATTCAACACTCCATCCTGCTCCGATGGCTTACCTGTTAGGGACCTAAGAGGATCTTTACTTTTTTTTTTACAACCAGAATATCAATATTTATATTTATACTGTAATAAAACCGGAAAAAATCAATATGTATATGTATACTGTAATACAACCAGAAAATCGATGTTTATGAAATGTATGTCTTAATTAAGTGTGCTCTAATATCTCTTATGTTAATAAAATATTTTGTATAATTGAGCTTGTTACTGTACGTTTTAATATAGACAATTCATTATAGTTCAAAATGAACACACTTTTTTAATAAATAAAGCAGACAAAGTATCATGAATATAACGTCCTACCAATGTCTAAATAATAACTTCTTTTTTTATGTTACTAATAATTTTTATCATTAAACTTAAAAATAGGTTATTGTATAGATTGTTGTTTTTCTAGCTGAGCAGCTATTTGTCTTCTCTGTGATTCTATGGGGGACTCTTTAAAAACGTAGAAACGAATCTTTTTATGTTAGTACTGAAGCTTGCCCCATTCTGTAAAATAGAAACAAGTTATGTAATAATAAGTTCATGGTACAAGTAAATAGACTACATTTATTTTAAATTATAATAATGTATTATGATTCAAAGAAAGTAAATATCATCTAAAATATAAAGTTACCCTCATTAAAATGTATTGTTTGTTTATGTTATATATATATATTATATAACACATTATATCTATATACATATTAATATACACATTATATATATATATATATATATATATATATATATATATATATATAAATCCTAGTCATACTATCAGATTTTACATATGAAGCCTAAATTCACCCCCCCTCCCAATCTTAAGAATTTGAGTAATGCTTTTTAGATTTGTATTATTTAATTCAGTTGGTTTATTCTAGTGTAAGATTTTACTGCCCATTACAACTCTGCCCGCATGAGTGTTTTGACTTCTTTGAACCATAGAACGGAGCGATCTACTATCTATATATATATATATATATATATATATATATTTAAATGAACAGTACTTAATATGTTAAATCCCATTTCACTATGTAAATATTGTGTTCAGATGACTGTAAAATATTTTAATGTCTATGCCCGGTAGATGTGGAATAAAAACAAAACATTACGAGGTTACAATTAACTGTCTTTTGTCACTTACCTTCGATTTTTTACATATTTAAATGGCGCTGCTATTGTAACAAATTCAAGTAAATGTTTGCAATTTTCAATATGTCTCAAGTCTGATAAAAAAGTCTTCCAATTATTATATATCTTCTACGCTAAATACAGATTATGTAACTGATAAAATCAATATGATAACAACGCTCACAATTCTGCGATTCGTCGAAATTAGAAATCAAGAAGTCCAAAATTGCGTTTTGACGGCGTCTCTCGTTCCATTAATGTTTTTTAAATATCAAGTTTTGAACAGTTTTACGGTTTTCAAACTTGAAACCTAAGGCCAAATGTGTAATAATTTCATTTAATTTTTGAATCTCTATGACTTATATTTATCTTTAGGAAAATTTTAATAATATCATGAATAATTGGATCAGTGCAAAACCAAAAATAATCAACCACTACGGTCAAACTCAATGCCCAGGTTTTGCAGGGTAAAAATAAAATCGAGGTAAAATGCTAAAACACAATAACAAATATCAGACGCAGTCATTTTTCCTGTTTAGACATAAAATTAACGTTGAAATGTCTTGCAGTTGTCGTCTTCCTTCTCTGAACTATTACTTGGTACTGAGAGGTCAGCATGGTTATGGATTACAGCAACATCTTTTCCCTTATCCTGTGCAAGTCTTTCAAGCAACCTATTTTTTCCATTTTTTTTAGATCACTGTTTCTTCTTTTGCCAATGTTTTGTCTTCAGTTCCGCTTCATTTTGCGTTTAGTTTTCTGGTGTGCAAGAAAAGCCTGTCTTCTTTAATTCTGATGGGTGTCATCAAAATGGATTGATGTGAAGCTAACAAAGTCAGCTTTTTTGCGCGTTGAATCTCCTCCGTTTTAGCTTTCTTCTCAGCCTCTCGGTATTAATAATTAATTCCAACTTTTTAATAATAGACCGTTTTTCAGCCCTCGTGTTGTTGAGCTTAGGTCTTTTTGTTTGTTCTCCGATTAGATGTTTATCTCATCCCCAGGGACATCACACGCCTACTTAATGACTATTGTCTGCGCCCACGCCGTTTTTTTTATAAGTGATTTATTTACTCTCTAGCGAGATATTGATTGATATCGAAATGAGGAGTATATATCTTCGAGTATAACGATTTTTGTCTTAAATAGAATGATTATAATATACATATGGGCAAAAACATGTAATATATACTGAGTTATTATAATATATATATAAATTTGACACATATGTCGCCATGCTATTCGTTAAAGAAGCAATTACACGCTTCACATGTAGCTGTAACATATCACATTTTTAACCACACAAACGTTGCCTAGAAAGTATAAATATAGCTCATGGACTTTAACAAAAAAATATTGTTATATCTAAATTATTGAGGAATCCAAGAATTACGGACGAGTGCATTATAGTCACATTTTTAATCGTACTATTAAATATGATATTGTATACTTTATCCACTTAGATTATTCTATAGTAAATGATCAGGGTGTATTGGTCTCATTGAACCGTAATTAAGAGACGCAGTTTATTAACCATTTGAGATTTGTAATAAATTATTTATAATTAA
>JAGDYQ010000002.1:6970467-6993387 GCA_021962125.1 Bulinus truncatus
GGGGAACTATCCAGTTCTTTCTTATTGTATTACATCTGGTAGGGGAACTAACCTGTTCTCTCTTCTTGTATTACATCTGGTAGGGGAACTATCCAGTTCTCACTTCTTGTATTACATCTGGTAGGGGAACTAACCAGTTCTCTCTACTTGTATTACATCTGGTAGGGGAACTAACCAGTTCTCTCTTCTTGTATTACATCTGGTAGGGGAACTAACCAGTTCTGTTTACCTTCGTGATGACCTGACAACACAAAAGTTAATGTCGCAGAATATAATGACTACTGACAGTCAACATCTACTGGCATCTACTGACACCTAACTTGTCTAAACTTACTTAATGCGGTGAAGCTTTACTACTGACTCGCTAACTGTATTAGTCTGGTCATCAAAAACACTCCACCCACCCCCACCCCCACCATCCATCCACATCGGGCATTTGTTGACGCCATGACAGACAGGGGAAAACTACCTGTTACTTTATGCTCGTACAGTTAGAGAGAAAGAGAACAGTACAGAATGCAAACAGTAAAGAAAGAGATATTAGTGTGTGTGTGTGTGTGTGTGTGTGTGTGTGTGTGTGTGTGTAGGATTGGGGGGGGGGTGTTCTCACGTAGAGACTTCCAGAACAATATGATAAATATCAATATTTAATTGGGGCGGGGGAGGGCTTTGAGAGAAGGGGAGCGGGGGTTAGTCGGTTGCCTAGTCTGGTTGAAGTTATTGTAATCATTGAAAGCCACTCACACAGACTTGAATATTGAGACTGAGTAAATAAAAAAAGCAAATAAAAAACTAAAAAAATAAGATTATGAAGTAATAGAATGAAATTGTTGTAAAATTTAAAACAAAATTAGAACTGATGATCAGTGATTGATATTTTTTGTAAAGAATCAATCATCAACATCAACAGAGTATATGGTATAGTATCTTCGTTATACATTATGGAAGGCTGGGAGAAAGGGTTCACTGAAAGGGAAAGAAGGACCACATCATTGAACCCTGTTTATTGATTTCACTCCCCTAGAAATAATGTAATGACAACACATTTTCTCAATGTCTGGTGTTTTTTGAAATCTTTACTCATGCTTTAAATAGATAGGAATTTTTTTTTTATTTGATTTTTTTTTTTCAAAACTTCAATTCATCTCCAGTGTTTGAACTTTGACCTAAAGATTTAAACAGACAATAATCGATACATCGGCCGCAGCGTTGGATGAAGTCTTTTTTTTTTTTTGGTGTTGATCAGCTGAGAGAACAGTCAATGACTTAATGTCAGTTATGTACAGCCAATGACTTAATGTCAGATATGTACAGTCAATGACATAATGTCAGATATGTACAGTCAATGACTTAATGTCAGATATGTACAGTCAATGATTTAATGTCAGATATGTACAGTCAATGACTTAATGTCAGATACGTACAGTCAATGACTTAATGTCAGATATGTACAGCCAATGACTTAATGTCAGATATGTACAGTCAATGACTTAATGTAAGATATCTACAGCCAATGACTAGCTTTCAGCTACATGTTGTAATGACTTTCTTTCAGCTACATGCTATAATGAATAGCTTTCAGCTACTTGTTTTAATGAATAGTTTTCAGCTACATGTTGTAATGAATAGCTTTCAGCTACAAGCTGTAATGAATAGCTTTCAGCTACATGCTGTAATAAATAGCTGTCAGTTACATGCTGTAATGACTTGTATTCAGCTACATGTAATCATTGACTAATTTCAGCTAAATGCTTCAATGTATACCTATCAGCTATATGATTCAAAGAAATGCTGCCATGCCTAGCAGACAATGACAGACTGTCAAAGGCTTAGTACTACTGACTGACTGACAAAGAATTTATGTCAGTTACAAACATTTTCACTTCAAATTAAAACAAAACTCTTACCGACTAGTCAGAAATACGTTAATTCATGTACATGTTACCTGTGTACATGTTGCCTGTGTATGTGTTACCTGTGTACATGTTACATTTGTACATGTTACTTATGTAATGTTACTTGTGTACATGTTGCCTGTGTACATGTTACATGTGTACATGTTACTTGTGTACATGTTATCTGTGTACATGCTACCTGTGTATATATTAATGTGCACAGTTAGTTACCTGTGTACATGTTACATTTGTACATGTTACCTGTGTACATGTTACCTATGTAAATGTTACCTGTGTACATATTACCTGTGCACATGTTACCTGTGTACATGTTAGTTACTTGTGTACATGTGTACAGTTAGTTACCTGTGGACAAGTATGAGGCCTATTATAGACGTACTCAGGCTGTTTTTTAATATAATAAAAATACTTGGAAGACATGAATAAAATTAGTCTCATATAAATAAACCAATGAAATGAATTATTTATTTACATACCTAAACTTAAGAATTAAGATTAAAAAATAAAACAACAATTATATTTATGATGTACATTATACAAAGGGTTAGGGTAATTTGTTACAAACATTGGCAGTAAAAGCCATAAATCGAATTAACATCATACAGAAAGAGAAAGTTATGAATACAATATAGACATATAATCAAACAGATAACTTTGCAGGACAAAAAATGGGTTATATGTGTAGCAATCAGTTGATAGAATTCTACTGTTGTCGTCAGCTGATGGAATTCTACTGTAGAAATCAATTGATGAAATTCTCGTGAAGCCATCTGTGAGTGAGATTCTACTGTAGCCATCAAGTGAAGGAAATTCTACTGTAGCCATGAAGTGAGTGAAATTCTACTGTAGCCATCAAGTGAGTGAAATTCTGCCATCTAGTGTTGAAATTCCCCCGTACACACATACACTCCACAGTAGTCTATCAACACAAACTACAGACACATCCAAACCAGAGTTCTTTAACCAGCAGACGTCAACTAACAAAGCTCTAATTTTGTGCCGGGAAGACAACTCCAGCTTAGACTTGACTCATCGATTCTGGAAACTTTTTCCAACTTAAATCTCTTAGGATTCAGAAGACCTTTCTTTTTTTTTTACTTGGGATTGGGGGTGGGGGTGTGCAGGGATGGTGAGGTCTGTATGTTGAGGTGGATGGGCAGGTAAAGTATGAGGAAGGCTGTTTAGTAAGGGGAGGGGATGTAAAATAAACATCTCAAGACATGACCTAGTTCAAAACAACAACAAACAAAAAAAAAACAACATATAAGTTAGTATAAAAAAGGCGAATGAAATCAGTATGATGTACAGAGAATACAATTATCTTGCAGTTCAGTTTTCAAGAGTTTAACTTTTGTAGAAGACTCTAAGGAAGAAATCCAAGTACATGCACACGGGTGGATTAATAAGGGGATTGGGAGGGAGGCAAAAAGGGAGGGGGAGGTATATTTAAAATGGATCTTCTGCTCTTGACATGTAATCGAATGTCATTTGGCGCTCAGACAGACTTCATAGAATACTCTTTGTACTATAAATGAACAAATGTTGCAATACTGCTACATCAAAATGAAGGGTACTTTTGTTTATTATTATTTCTGTTAAACAATCGACTGGGACTTCTCAAACTAATACAAACGTTCTTGGCAACAGGTGATTACCTTTTTAAGACACTGTGGTGGTCAAAATGCTACAAGTATGTCAGATTACATATGTACGCCAGATTACATATAAATGTCAGATTACATATGTATGTCAGATTACATATGTACGCCAGATTACATATGTATGTCAGATTACATATGTATGTCAGATTACATATGTACGCCAGATAACATATGCATGTCAGATTATTATGTACGCCAGATTACATATGTATGTCAGATTACATATGTATGTCAGGTTATATATGTACGCCAGATTACATATGTATGTCAGATTACATATGTACGCCAGATTACATATGTATGTCAGATTTCATATGTACCTCAGATTTCACATGTATGTCCATTTCATATGTATGCCATATTTTATTTGTATGTCAAATTTCATATGTATGTCACATTTCATTTGTATATCACATGTCATTTGTTTATCATAGTTCATATGTATGCCACATTTCTTATCACATTTCATATGCTTTAGTATGTAAGTTTGTGTGTAAGTGTGAGAAAGAGAGTGAGTGAAGTTTACTGTGTGTGTGTGTGTTCTTCTTAAAACTCAGTATATACCGACACCATTAGTCACAGAGGCGGGAAATTGGAGGTACGGAAGCTATTTTACATTGTTTTATTTGATTTTTTTTTTGGAGTGAAAAACAGTATTCTGCCGTACGCCAAAGAAATTGGGAAAATTAATTTCACTTCATTATATGTCATCATCAGACGACACTTAGGCCGACTTGTACCTTCACATGAACATAAATTACTGTACAACAGTTGTGCCAATTAAGAACATTTTAATCGTTAATACCGTGACGGTCTTCCACCTTCACATCGCACTTCGACTTTCGCGACTTTACCCATTCACGGTTATAATTGGAAATATATATATATATATATATATATATGTGTGTGTGTGTGTGTTTGTGTGTGTGTGTGTGTGTGTTATATCAGTAACCAAAATTAAACATGTATTACAGGACAAAGAAAGATATAAAACAGTGTTGAAAGTCTATACATTAATTAATTCTAAAGTGCACATTTTAGATTTACTTTCATTGTGTGTTTTACTTTGACTAATGAACCGGGTTAAGATTGTTATTCTTTTTTTCAAGTGTAACATTGGTTGTTGTTGTTGTTTTTTTTTCGGCAACTTTTAAATCGTTAGCTAATGTAGCTATAGCGTGACAGGGTGTTATGTACCTGACACATCAGCATTATTGGTAGGACGTGATGCTTGTCTGCCAAGCCTACAAAGCTGCCAATGACTCACTAAACACCATTGACTCACTCATCACCATTGACTCACTAACCACCATTGACTCACTCATCACTATTGACTGACTCCCCACCATTGTATCACTCATCAGCATTGAATTACTCATCACCATTGACTCACTCCCCACCATTGTATCACTCATCAGCATTGAATTACTCATCACTATTGACTGACTCCCCACCATTGTATCACTCATCAGCATTGAATTACTCATCACCATTGACTCACTCCCCACCATTGTATCACTCATCAGCATTGAATTACTCATCACCATTGACTCACTCCCCACCATTGTATCACTCATCACTGTTACGGGTCCTTTCTACGTGCTCTTTGTATATACTTTATACATGTTACGGGCTCTTTGGTTATGCTCTATAAACGTCTCAGGCCCTTTGGTTTATGCTATGAGTTGTATGTTTTAATTCAAACTTAGAGATGTCAATTTAGCTTAATGTCCGTCTGTTTCACTCTTTTTTTGCTCACTCCTTTGTCACAACTCAAAAACCAATCAAACTCGATTCGCTGTTAGTACAACGATTTATTTACATAAATGTACATCAGAGTACAACAAGTCCATAAACGAATACACTTCAATAATTCGCTCTGCCTCAACTCTGACTAACTAGAGATCTCTAAAACTCCTCAACACTAAGAACTTCTCTCTAACTATGACTCGTAACGATCTCTCTTCTCTATTTCCTCATAACTCCTCATAACTAACTCCTCTCGTAACTTCTCCTAACTTCTACTAATGTCCGAATCCAGCCCCTATTTATACCCCTAACGTCCGTGCCCTAATTACCCTAAGTCTCTTTTAGTATTGTCCAAACTATCTAATCTTTCTAGGAGCGTCACCTGGTCGTCATTGATACCCTACTAGCTTGTCCGACGCCGGCTCCTGGTCTTCATACCTTTGCTGTCTACTATTCTATTGTTTCCCAACATTATCACCTTGTCAATATTATTCGTAATTAATCCTAATTCTTAGATATCTATTATATTAAAACGTCGAAGGGGATTGTCTCAGTCTCTACATCTACTTTAGCTCGTCACAAACACCATTGACTCGCTCATCATTATTGACTCAATAACCACCATTGGCTCACTAACCACCATTGACTCACTAACCACCATTGACTCACTCCCCACCATTGTATCACTCATCACCATTGGCTTACTAACCACCATTGGCTCACTAACCACCATTGGCTCACTAACCACCATTGTATCACTCATCACCATTGGCTCACTAACCACCATTGGCTCACTAGCCACCATTGACTCACTAACCACCATTGACTCACTCATCACCATTGGCTCACTAACCACCATTGGCTCACTAACCACCATTGACTCACTCATCACCATTGGCTCACTAACCACCATTGGCTCACTAACCACCATTGACTCACTCATCACCATTGGCTCACTAACCACCATTGACTCACTAACTACCATTGACTCACTCCTCCCATTGTATCACTCACCACCATTGACTCTCTAACCACCATTGACTCTCTAACCACCATTAACTCACTCCCCACCATTGACTCACTAACCACCATTGACTCACTCCCCACCATTGTATCACTCATCACCATTGGCTTACTAACCACCATTGGCTCACTAACCACCATTGGCTCACTAACCACCATTGTATCACTCATCAACATTGGCTCACTAACCACCATTGGCTCACTAACCACCATTGACTCACTAACCACCATTGACTCACTCATCACCATTGGCTCACTAACCACCATTGGCTCACTAACCACCATTGACTCACTCATCAAACTCATCACCATTGACTCACTAACCACCATTGACTCACTAACCACCATTGACTCACTCCCCACCATTGTATCACTCATCACCATTGACTCACTAACTACCATTGGCTCACTAACCACCATTGACTCTCTAACCACCATTGACTCACTCCCCACCATTGACTCACTAACCACCATTGTATCACTCATCACCATTGTATCACTCATCACCATTGACTCACTAACTACCATTGGCTCACTAACCACCATTGACTCACTCCCCACCATTGACTCACTAATCACCATTGTATCACTCATCACCATTGTATCACTCATCACCATTGACTCACTAACTACCATTGGCTCACTAACCACCATTGACTCACTCCCCACCATTGACTCACTAACCACCATTGTATCACTCATCACCATTGTATCACTCATCACCATTGGCTCACTAACCACCATTGGCTCACTAACCACCATTGACTCGCTCATCACCATTGACTCACTAACCACCATTGGCTCACTAACCACTATTGACTCACTACCCGTTACTCATCAATTACAAGAATTAAAAATAGTAATTTTGTGAATTAATTTTAAAAACAGACTATTGGGGTCAAGAAGTATATCTGTCTCTCTCTCTCCCCCCACCCACCCCCTCCCCCTGTTGTTCATAACAACCACCAAAAGCATACACTCAGAACGAAAACATTGTCTTTTTTTGTTTAAATTTTCCCCCATACTGTCTACTCAGAAACTTCCAGTACATTTTTTTTTCACCCAATCTAAACATCGTGCGTGTTACTGAAGCTAATTATTTAATGTTTACATATTAATTTTTTTTTTCTCCTCACCACAAAATATCCAGGTTCGCTGCCAAAATGTTCACAGTTGTTATGTCAGTAACTCGAGATATGTACGGGCACATACACACACACACACACACACACACACACACCACGCACACACACACACACAAAACAATTGCTCATCTGTGTAAGAAAACTTAAACTATAAAATATTTACACCTAACAAAAATCACGTGTTTAATAGCTTTACGAGAGAGAGTGAGAGTGTGTGTCTTACATCCGGGACATTTTAAATAGTTTTCAAATTGTGATCTAAGATTAGAACACGTTGAAAAGTGAGATTGGATCTACCTACATAGATTACAGACATGATTTGTATTATAAGCAGAGTTTGTTGTTGTTTTTAAATATAACAGATACATAGAAAATGTCACGTGTGAGGGAAGGTACGGTGAATGAAGTAAATGAATACACTGTGTGTTATATTCCTAACAATTTGTTCTCTGTAATTTGTTTTCAGACTCTGTTAGATTGAGATGTTATCTCTCAAATTCTATAAATCAATAATGAGCCTTTTTTTAAAGGTGTTCATATTTCATCCATCACCAAAGTCGAAAGTGTCACGACCATGGAGGCACCACGGGAGACTTTGACAAGTGATTAGGCCATCGCTTACTCTCCCCCCCCCCCACTAATGTCAGATGCCCATATTTAAGCAGGGTGGATAGGTTAACTGTCACATTTATATGAAGATCTTAACGAGGATCGAACCCGAGAATTTCAGGTCGACCGTAAAGCTCCTACTCCGCACAACTATTCTTTCCCCATTCCCTATGTTTTCATTATTTGATGCTTTTCAATATTTGATACATTTCAATATTTGATACATTTCAATGTTTGATATATTCCAATACTTGATACATTTAAATATCTAGTAGCTTTATCTGGATCAACTAGATAAGGGTTCGGCAACCTTTTGAGACGGAAGACCCACAAGTTATAATTTACAATTTTCTCAGTTTTTAAAGAGCCACTAAAATTGTTGTTTCAATATTATTGTAAAGGTTATGTTTATATGAACTGGTTTATAATGAGAAACTCAATTCATGTTCCATGGTTCATATAGTTTATTAACAACACAATAAAATATAAACAGTAGAATAAATCCAACATAAACTGAATTATCACAATGACTGATAATCTCCTCGACTCAATGAATAACTACTTATTAACTTTCCAATGAACTCAACGGATTAACTAAACACATATACTCTGATACACTGAATATGCTGATTCACGAATTGACTGATGATCATCTAACTGAACTCCGAACTGAACTCGAATACTCTCTCACTCTCTCTGACTTTTAACTAACTAAAACTGAACTCCCGTATCTTCCAAACATCCTCTTTATATAGTTTGCTTGCATTATACTCGAACATTCTACGTCGCTCTCTCTCTCCTTCGTAGACAATCCTATTTACAATAAACATCATATTTATACTCTCAAAATATCTAGAGTCTTGACCGCGTGACCTAAGGTTGACCTGGTTGGCCAAGCTCCAAACATACACACACACCTGTGTGCGTAGTACACACAACTATACCATGACAATTATGGTATTTGATTCGGTGGCAATTCAACATCGAAAGAACCGCAACTTGACATCGAAAGAGCCGCATGCGGCTCTCGAGCCGCAGGTTGCCGACCCATGAACTAGATTGAATCACGTTAACGTCAAAATTGTTTTCATAAACTGGAAGAAACGCAAACCATTAAAAAAAACATTATGTAAAAAAGAAAAAAAATATATTTATTATTTTATTTATTGATGAAAGTCTGTCTGTGATGTAACATTTGAAACAATTATTTTTTTTCTTTGTCCGTCATTATAAGGCATTGTCTGGATCAGTTACCTCATGTTGAATACTTACTTTCCAACCCGATATTGTTTCTAAGAGTTTCAAGACCTACTAAATTCTATGGATCTATTGATTTAGTTTGTAGCACTAACCCCCCCCCCCCCACGGACCAAACCCCCACGGACCTACCCCCACGGACCTACCCCCACGGAACAAACCCCCAGCTGACAAAACCCCAAAATAAAGAAATATGACGATCAGTTATTTGTGCTGTTGAAACATAAACAGCTTTTATTTTTTAACAGTATTTTTTTTCTTATGACTGGTGTAATACGAGGCAAGAAGCCATAGCAGACTTTATGTATTTTTACTTTGATATATTGTAAATCGTCTCTATAAAGGATACTTTTAAAACGAAAAAAAAAAACGTGTTCTTATAACTGTTCTTTGTTTAAAATATTCACTTAAATTTTTTTATAAAAATGCTCCATCTTGATGAATTAAACTAAAACAATTATTTTTTTTTTACATCAAAGTTAAATATTACATTCTTTATATTCAAAGTGGAGGTTTTGTCAGGATACTATTGATTTATGGCGATCATATGATTGTTTATTCATACCTTAAAGAGAGAGCCATGTTACACGTACGTACAATTGGTTTATATGTGAGCATTTCTGTCAATCATTATCAAACTTTTATTTGCTAATGTATTTCTGAATAAAAGATTATAAAGTTGCTGTAAGGGAAAAAATCTTTAAAACGGGCATTTCTTTAGGAAATTCAGGGCCCAGGACTTTCTTTAGGAAGTGCAGTGCCTAGGGCTTTCTTAGTGAAGTGTAGGGCCCATGACTTTCTTTGTGAAATGCAGGGCCCTGGACTTTCTTTGTGAAATGCAGGACCCAGGGCTTTCTTTGTGAAGTGCAGGGCCCAGGGCTTTCTTTGTGAAATGCAGGGCCCAGGGCTTTCTTTGTGAAGTGCAGGGCCCAGGACTTTCTTTGTGAAGTGCAGGGCATAGGGCTTTCTCTTGTGGGGGTGCCTGTTTAAGAGCCACTTTGTATTCATTAAGAGTTATAAATTATAAAAATATTTGAGACCAAATGTAATTCAAGCTGATACAAATATATTCATTGTACCGTTCTGAAATTCAAGGCCCGCCCAACGATTGCTGGCGCCTTGGGTACGTTGAACTTCGGCGCCCCTTTTAAATCATAATTCTGTAAATTGAATTTCTTTTGGCGGCGCTTCTAACGACGTGCCACAGGCAACTGCCCCACACTGTGGGCCCACACTGCCCCACACTGTCCCACACTGCCCCACACTGCCCCACACTGTCCCACACTGTCCCACGCTGCCCCACACTGCCCCACACTGTCCTACACTGCCCCACACTGTCCCACACTGTCCCACACTGCCCCACACTTTTAAAATATTTTAGAAATTCCAGTGGTATCTTGTATAATCATAGACCTGTAGCGATCAGAATTGGCCATCTTCTACCTCGCT
Organism: Bulinus truncatus; assembly: GCA_021962125.1. Lineage (NCBI taxonomy): Eukaryota > Metazoa > Mollusca > Gastropoda > Planorbidae > Bulinus > Bulinus truncatus. The sequence continues at coordinate 6,981,277 of JAGDYQ010000002.1, forward strand.
CCGTTGTAATAGATTCTTCTGTATCGCGAGATTCGTTCGTTCAGCCCCCTTGCTAGCTATTTCGTCTCTCTCGCAAATCTCGGATATTTATCTTTCTCTCGTATTTCATATGAACAAGTTGCTTCACAAACATAAGGTTCTTTAGCCTGTGATATGAATCAAGGTCACTGGTTTATTTTTATACTTGCTTTAAATTATCTTTTTTGTCGTAACTCAACACACACAAAAAAATGTACAGGTTGTCAACTTTTTCCTTATTTACATTGAATGTTTTATTATGGGAACTGTTTAAATTGAAATAAGCTTGTCGTAAGATGATGCCAAATGCAAACATTTAACGGTGAGGCAGTCAACGCTACCTTTTGTAACATTGCATACATATATTCAGCCAATCAAAACTATAAGGTACAAGTCTTTGTAAATTGTTTGACACAAAGACAAGTACAGACAAAAGTAACAGTCTGACGGATATGCTGTAGAGATGACATGTATTATATTCTACTGTGACCACAACAAATCACTATTGTTGCTGACCAATGCATTAGAGGAAGTGTAGAATTTATGTTTCTATAACCTCGGAATATGAAGGGATTGTGTGGATAGCACTACGCCCAACCACCTTTACTTCCCCAACTAAAGCCAGGTACCCATTTAAAGCTGGGTGGACTTGTGGGACGACTTTGAAATAAGTTTCACCTGGAAAAATTCCAATGGTTCTCACCGAGGATCGAACCCATGACTCTCATGTAGAAGACAGTCGAGTATTTACACCACTCAGCCATCCGTCCCTTATATATACAGTGGATTCCGCTTAATTGGGACACCGCTTAATTGGGACAGCCGCTTATTTGGGACAAATCACAAAGAAACCAAACCAAGAAGCCAATAGTAAATTTGTATGTTTAATTGGGACAGCCGCTTAATTGGGACAAAATGCCTCGGTCCCGATGCGTCCCAATCGACTGTATATATATATATATATTTTGTTTATCAATTAAACAACATTAAGACTTGCACGGAACAGAGAAATAGAAATAATGTATTTCAGTTGTGTCGTGATCCACCAGTCCCACACTAAGAGAGCCGCTGCATTAGACAAACGAGCGATGGAGAGAAACAGTAGCATTCTGTACTTAAATCAGTCTTCAAAGACTCGTGTTGACCAGTGATTATTGCTGTCTGTCCCTAGATCATTTAAATACCGGACGAACCTATCTGTTTTTTTTATTAACTAAGGTGTTTAAATGATAACGAAATGCGTTATTTATTAAATAACTCTACCGACAACTAAATTAAACTATTATTCAAACACCAACAATCAAAATAATATAGATTCACACTGACTTACATTAAAGTTGGATATTTGTTGTATATACTGACACACTGACTTACATTAAAGTTGGATATTTGTTGTATATTTTCTATTTTACTTTAGAGTGGGGCTGTTGTGCATGTATTAGCGGCTTTCCTCTGATCTCTGACAGGTGTGCTTGAATCTATTGGTTGATATCAATCACAGGTGTGCTTGAATCTATTGGTTGATATCAATCACAGGTGTGCTTGAATCTATTGGTTGATATCAATCACAGGTGTGCTTGAATCTATCGGTTGATATCAATCACAGGTGTGCTTGAATCTAGTGGTGTAAAGTAGCATGGCATATTTTTCTGTCCAACTAACAAGATATCAATACTAGCATGACTTACATTCACTTTCAAATTAACTTCATTATTTCAAGACTAAAAGGTTTTTTTTGCCTCTATATTATTCACTGACCTATATATTGACACATATCACCTGACTCACCTACCTCCCTTTTTTTTAAGTTGCCCCTCCCCCCTCCTCCCCCCCCTTAAGTAAATATTCTGAGTTAAATAACCAAAAATAAAACCACAGTTGGACACATTCTGTGACACACTGCACACACAAAGTGTGTTGTTACCTGATGCACACTCCCTAGAGTCACACAATACGTATGTGACAGTTTTTGGTTTTAATGGGATCATTTACTTCTCACGATTTTAATTTCAGTGGGTTACTTTGATAAGTAAGCAATGAGAGAATAGTTCAAATGTCGTATTCTGATGAAGTTGGGCACTTTTTATATCTTGTTGACTTCAGAATCGTTAAGGAAGTTGTGTAAACGAATCAATTCTTAATTCTTGTTCGGATTATTATCTTAATGTGAAGCAATTCGATCTTTTGTTTAATCTTACATCTGCGCGCGCCTTTGTGTGTGTGAGCGTGCTTACACGCGCGTGCGTGCGTGCTTGTAAACATGTGTGTGTGTGTGTATGTGTTTGAGAGAGCTAGTGATCAGAAGAGCAATACTTGGTAGAGATTCGTTGAGGTTCAGCAGCCCTACTATAATATCAACTGTAATTAAATCTGTAAGTTTGTATTTAACTGTATTTAAATTGTGTGAAACCATTCTCGTTACACTCAAGTAGTTTTTGTATTTATTCGATGTCCGTAGGTGGATGGTATTGTCTCACAGAGTTACATGAACTCTGGTTCAAATCTTCTCATTAACTTCATATCTATTGATGATATTGTTATTATGTCTGTACATATTCGATTAATCAACGATTGCAGTCTATTTCTGATAATTTCGTTTATACAGTCAATCAATATGTGCTAAATTATGTACTAAACTATGTGGCTCGTCCAGGGGCGGATCTAGACAACTTTGACGGTGGGAGGGTGGGGAGGGGGGGGCAAAACTGTTTTCCTTGTTGAAAATTTGTCTTAGAACAATAAAAAAATATTTCGATAATTTAATAATGTATTACCTAAACCTGCAGTAACGGGGGGGGGGGGGGAGGGCGCCATGCCCCCCCCCCCCCCCCCTAAATCCGCCCCATGTGCTCGTCTATGTGCTAGCCTATGTTCTAAACTATATGCTAACAACATATGTGCTTAAGACATCTTAAAACTATATGAGAAAGATTTTACAACATCAATGTTTAAATGAAATAAACAAAATGTCTGCGGTTGAACAAGTCTAAAGTTGAAACTTGCGCGACTGAATTTCTAAAAAAAAAAAATTACTTCCTCTTTATTTCTTTCATTTTTTTTTTTGTTCTAATCAGCAATAAAATTAATGAATTGGTCATTCTTTTGATTTGTCCAGTCTTTAAAAAACCCGGGGACTGATTTCTTCAAAGAGTATGGATAAATGAGAACAAAAATTAAGGCGCGGGGCGCGCTCACACACCAGACATACAGACACACACACGCACATACACACACACACACACACACACACACATACACATACAAACAAACACAAATATTTTAAATCCCGAGATTGACTATTTGAAACATTCTAAAGTTTTATTTCTAATTTTGAAAATTGATTTACAAAACGAAACACACAACCACCAATCACAAAACAGTTTTATAGAAAATCACTGTACCCTAAATCACTATAAATCACTGTAACCTAAATCACTTTACCCTAAATCACTGTACCCTAAATCACTTTACCCTAAATCACTTTTCCCTAAATCACTGTTCCCTAAATCACTGTACCCTAAATCACTTTACCCTAAATCACTGTACCCTAAATCACTTTACCCTAAATCACTGTAACCTAAATCACTTTACCCTAAATCACTGTACCCTAAATCACTTTTCCCTAAATAACTTTTCTCTAAATCACTTTGCCCTAAATCACTGTACCCTAAATCACTGTACCAGGAAGGGTTTCTGGGGGAATGAACTCCTGACGAGTGCTCGCGTGGTACCCCCCCCCCCCCGCACCTTTCAGACGCCCTTGCTCCGTGTCATAAATAGTTACATGCTTCCTGGAATGCTTAAGGAATTATCGCCACAAAAACTCTGTAAAAATGGTATCACAGAAAATACTTGCTTTGTTTTACCGTTTGTTTACTATGAACAACCATGATCACCATGACAACCATGGCGATCTGATTTAGGAAGTCGACAACAGACCATTCAAGCTGCTAGTCAGCTAGTACAATAGTTGACCTATGTATATTTCATCAAGTCACCATCAGTACTGCCGGTTGACCGTGAAATGACCATTAAAAATCTATAGAGATTGAAATGTACTGCTAGAACTTTGACCAATGCAGGGTCAATGACCTCAGAAATGTAACTGCCTACTTAATTAATTACTCTATAGGAAGGGGAGCCATGCTTCGCTCCCTTTGTTTATCAATGGTAGCTGTTAGTTTTTAACATTGTGTTTTCAATCCTATTATTATTCTATTAATATAATGTTATTTTTGTTAATGTGACAATATAAACAGTGATTTTAATAATCTTTATTTTTTAAATACGCCGACGTTTTTCTTTGAATATTATTTTAAATATAATGTGAAAAAAAAAACATTTAATATGAGAATTTAAAGGAAAATAAAACATTTTCTTTTCTCTCTTATTTTTATGAAAAATGGAAGTATGGATAATTGTTTGAATTTCTATTAAAACGATATATGGGACTTGGTTTTTGTTATTGTATTTTTACAGTTTATAAACAAAACAGTATAGAGGACTTTATTTTAAAATATTTATATATTTATATTGTTTGTAATTAAAATCGACAGATAAATAAACTAAATTAACTCATAGTTTGAATTTTGTCTTTTTTTTTGCAGAACTCCAGAATTTTTCAGTCAAGTTTTCTATGACAATATGTCACTGGAAATAAAATTCTAGAGAATAAAGTGTGATTAATAAATAGAGACTTGTGGTTCAATTCATTAGCAGGCTGGTTTTGAAACACGTCATTCTATAACCATTGTAAACTAATTTATGATTGGCTACTATAATCAAGGACGGGAGTTCATTATATCTGAAATAGCCTTGTTGTTATTATCACCATTGGCTGGTCATCAACAGCCACACAGGGGCTGAATAAACAGGGCAGTGTCACTGGTCAACAGCTGCCCAATAGTCAAAAGGATCAAGGTAGTGTCACTGGTCAACAGCTGCCCAATAGTCAAAAGGATCAAGGTAGTGTCACTGGTCAACAGCTGCATTAGGAGTCAAAAGGATCAAGTTAGTGGGACTGGTCAACAGCAGGACCACGATGTGTCCCCAACTGTACCAGCTGCATCAGAATGGCTGAATGCAGGGGCCTGGACGGTATGCTTGTACACTGGAGGTTAAGTTGGATGTTTTTGTTCTTGGCTATGGACATCATTACTGCAGGTGAGTGCGACGTTTCATCTATAACTCTGATTAACATGACACACTGATTAGTACAGCAGTTCGATTTCCATTATTTTCTATTATCAAAGTAAAAGTCACCCCCCCCCTAAACCCCTCTACCCCCTTTTTAAATTTTCTTTTTTTCGACATGTAGAATTTTTTAATTTACAAGAAGTGCATTCATTTGTTGTTGCTTAGGTTTTGTTCACTTATCAGTATATGCCACTCTATAGACCTTTCTCATAAAGTAGTCCCCTTACTGAATTGTTTGTTTAGAGGGGCTAGTTACACTTCCGGTACCAATTAATGTACTTGAATTTGCGAATAATAAATTTCTGTTGCCGCTATTCTTTTAATTTTAATCATGAAAATCAAATAATCAAAATATAATATATTTTTCAGTGTGATTATTTATTATTATCTTAAATGTTAAAACTATAACAATGTTTTTCTGATTTTTAATACTATACGATATAATTTTTATAATTAAAGACCGCTGCTAACACTAGTGTATGCTCTCGACATTTTAATCTTAATATTTTAATGGGCTGTCTGTAAACAGTTAAACATGTGTTTAATGCAAACAACTTCAACTCAGTAAAAAAGTACACTTGTATACCAATATGAATAAAGTTGACATTTTGAATATGACTCATTGTAGTCCGACATCCTTGACCAAAAGGCTATGTTTTTTTGTTAATTTGTCATTTTTCAAACATTTGTATCTGGCTGTACATATATAAATTCCCTTCTCGCACCAAAAAATCACCAGATATTTTCATTTTAAAAAATATTAAATAAGTAACATATTTTATTATAATATCATATGTTTTTCCTTTTACCTGTAAATTATGAGGTTCGTGATTTTTTTCTCTGGCTTCTATAGCATCTCGCTGATAGTTTGACTACATTTCCTAGTGTAGAGCTAAGGTCTGTAACTGTATATTGTTTATTGAAGAAAAATAACACATTGACCATCACCTCAGCATAATGAACAGTGGCGCAACCGGGGGGGGGGGCTTGAGGCCCCCCAGACCAAATCATCAATACATATTTTACTATATAAAGTTACTAAAAAGACTGTTAAACTGTCTTTTTTCAATATGTGAGCCCCCCCCCCCCCAGCACTTTTCGCTGGTTGCACCACTGAATATGAGGTAGTAGTTTCAAACCTTTTACTACCGAGTTTTAATTACTATCTATCGCACAATATATGCTAACCAAAAATATACTGTTTTAACAATCATGGTTAAATAATATAATGTAGGGCCTACATGAGCATGGGCGTATCTATCCCTGAACAGGTAACCAGCCCCGTAGCGTGAAAATTCTACAGCAGGGGCCAGACATTTTACAGCAGGGGGCAAGGCAATAACAGGGGTGGGGGCAGGTAATACATTTTTCTAAGTAGAGCAAATAAGCAGGGGGCCCGGCCTCCCTGCCCCCCCCCGCACGCTACGGGCCTGCTGGTAACCCTAATCGTCAATTATAAAAACTTTAAATAACAATTTTAGTGTAAAATGTAACTTTTCATGTCATGGGCAAACTTCTCAGAGAAGTATTTGTAACCCTTCGTAACTTCTCTCTCTGATATCGGGATATTTTGTGACTTTAAAACTTGTCAACATCACAAAAATTAAATTTTGGTATTAAATTTAAAGTCATTTTATCATATATTAGACAAAAAAAGTAGGAAAAATAATCGAGCTAAGTATTAATCAAGTATAAACAAAGCGACCGGAAGCCCATTATAACCCTTTCACAAAGACAGCTGACGCGCAGGAATACAAGTGAGAAAGGTCTATTAAGTACAGTACAGAGTTCTGAGAGCTCAGTTGATAAGATACACAGTCGATTGGATGAAATATAGTGTTCTTTGTTCTGTTTCACTTTTACTGGTTCCATGATGCCCTTTATTTACTGGTTCCTTGATGTCCTTTATTTATATTGCTTACATTTTCGCTAGACAATGAAATACAACTCTGTTATACAAGACAGATTAAAACGGAAAATTATAGATTGCATATAAAATGATAAATGATGATTCTATGAGTTGAACATATGTGATATGCTATAAATAGCATGTGTGAAATATTGTATCATGTGTGACATATTTGATCTTGATGGAATACATCGGCTAATGACGGATGAGACAAGCGAGATTAAGAATGCCATAAAGTGTCAAAATTGTGTAGAAATCTATCGTTTCTATTTAAAACACATACATCTATCCAAGTTCTAATTAGGCTTTCTTCCGTGAAAATTATTTAAAGTAAAAAAAAGGTTATTGCAACCTTATTGATAATGTTTTATTGTTTATATATGTATATATCTAGTAACACTGTCACTATTTACGTGTTAAATTGGGAAGCAGACGACCTTTGAGATGTAAAGTAGCTTCCTTTGATTTCTGCTCTGTAGACACAAATATCTTATTGGTATTTGAATATATGAAAGAAATTTAAATATTTTTTTGTTTATAAATACATTTAAAAAAAAACAAGCAATTTAAGTCTTTTCCGTTTCGGACAAAGGACATTTTAGAGCATTTTCGCCGGACGAAATCCGTATTTTTTTTTCCGGGTTACAGCCATAAATATTGCTCCACGCGCATGAATTTTGATAAATTTAGAGATGGAAGTAATCATGTTGAATAACTATTACAAAAACAAATAATGATTACGCCCCTTTGATTAGCTTTTATTATTTATATGTAAAATATAAGCAAAAACGGTACATAAGAAACTCTTATATTTTGGCTCTGAGAGGTCAGATTGCGAAATGGACTTTTGATGTACACTTGGCAGGCCAAGACCTACAAAATAATATATACATCGTGGGTCTAGGACTTATGGTTGCTGAGATCTAGGGTGATGACGGACAGACAGACAGACAGACAAAACGGGGATAATAGAGCATTTTTTTTCGAAAATGCTCTAAAAACAAACAAGTAATTCACGCAAACATAATAACAGATAACCTTTCCCCATAAAATTTTTTGTTCAATGAAAATTGTATTTCATTGGGACGTGTAGTAATTGGTCTCTTCTGATGGGCCAATGTTTCCCGCCAATTTTTTTCTGAATGCTGTGTGTTGCGAGAAAATATTAGCTGTGTGCAGCTCAACGGTATATAACCAGATTATACTATCTATGGCTAAATACGTAGTGTAAATGACACATTTGTATTCTGTGGGTATATACGTCATGTGAATGACACATTTGTATTCTTCGTTGTTAGGTGGGTGTGCGATGGGTTGTGTGTACTCAACTCACCCAGAGTGAAAAAATATATAATATAATAATAGCGATTTGGGTTCTGCGTTAAATCGAAAGTAAACAATTAATGCAACAGTATTGCAGTTTAAAATACAATCATGAAAAAAATCGGATCTGTCCGAAACCTAAAATAACCTAGCCTACTGATCAAACCTAAGGGGATACAACTCTATGCAAAGGTTTTGCAGGGTACAGCTAGTAATATATACATTTATGAAGATCAGTATGGCACTAAATAGACGTAGTATAGTTTATATACTTTATGTAAATGTAGTATAGTTTATATACTTTATGTAAATGTAGTATATAGTTTATATACTTCATGTAAATGTAGTATAGTTTATATACTTTATGTAAATGTAATATAAATTGCAAGGGGGTGGTGGGTTCATTTTTAGACTAAAAAGTATGAAAATAAAAAAAAATATGTCATAATACAACAACAAAATTTTAACTTTAAAATATTTTAGGCTTTGTATGTTTTTCAAACTTTATTCATTGCATATATTAGTTTACTCATATCGTCTCTCACAATTCATTTAATCATAATAATTTCTATAAATATTTCTATGATCTGATCTTAAGGAATTATTTTTTTTTTTTTAACTTTTTAGTACATTTTAATCAAAGTATTTTTTTTTTAGAAATAGTTTTTATATTGATTGAACTTCTTACTTTAATTGAAAGTTGAGTTCAAGCGAAATTTTAAGTGTAATCAGAAGGGAGAAAAATAAATATCCCCAAGCTTCATTGCCGCCTTCTGTAAAGAATTTGAATTTTTTATGATATGGCTGTGCAAGTGTTTTTATAATTATTTAGTTTTTTTTTTGTTCCTTTCAAAAATTGAGTCTATTTCATTTAATTCTGTCTGGGGGGTGAAGATTCCATCAAGCGCCACCTGTACTATCTAGTTTATTGATTCTTGTGCTTGAAAGTAATTAACTCAAATTTGGCTTGGCGCCGAGATCAATTTAAGAATCAGGGGCAGATAATTCTAACCTATCGGTATCTACATCATGAAAAAGTCATAGCGTTCTTCAGATGATGGTGACCTCCCCTTAGCTACAAGTAGTGCGGTTTACCAAGTGTGTGTGTGTGTGTGTGTGTTTGTGTGTGTATGTGTGTGTTTGATTTGAATGCCCTCTATTTTGTGTCAGTTATCTAATTGTCTATAGGGGCAGCTAAAGGTGGATTCAACTTCAATAGAATTCACATAGTCTGTACACTAACAGACGAATTGTCTTGACACATGTTGACCAGTCATAACCATCAATGGTCAGATTCGTTTGAACAAACTGGAACATAAAAAAACGGATTTATTTAATCGGTGATCTGCCCATCGCTTGGTTGCCCCTACCCCCTCTTCCCCACACCACCCACCTTCAACCCCTAACGATAAACAAAAAAGCTAGTCAGTTGTTTCCCTTTTCAATCACATCCTACTTGTCTCCCTTAGATCTGCCAAGGGCTACTCACTCAGAGAGGTGCGTCACCGAGGACACACCATCTTGTGAGAGCCCGACCCCACTGGACTGACCCGACTTTGCTCCCAGTTATAGAAAAAAATGGAGAAGAATCAGTCTGAGCCCGTAGCCGGCACGCCAATGTCCAGTAACGTCCATCACTGCCAATGTCCAGTAACGTCCATCACAGCCAATGTCCAGTAACGTCCATCACAGCCAATGTCCAGTAACGTCCATCACAGCCGATGTCCAGTAACGTCCATCACTGCCAATGTCCAGTAACGTCCATCACAGCCGATGTCAAGTAACGTCCATCACTGCCAATGTCCAGCAACGTCCATCACTGCCAATGTCCAGTAACGTCCATCACTGCCAATGTCCAGTAACGTCCATCACTGCCAATGTCCAGTAACGTCCATCACTGCCGTCAACACCAGGGAGAATGTTCCAGATAACCATCAGAGAAAAAATTTTCAAAACTTTCTCCTTGCTTCCCTTGCCTTGTTAAGTGAGATAGAATCCAGACCTAACTTTGAGTAACACGATGACTTAACGATTCCCTATTATGTGATTCCCTATTATTCCCTTTTTATGTTTTTTTTTAAACAGTCTTTACTTAAGACTCGAACTCAGGACCAATGGCAGCCAGTGGTTAAGACTAGTGGGGTGCAGCTCCTATAAAAGTTTAGCCTTGGTTTTAAAAACTGTGTAGAATGAAACAAACATGTATAAATAAAATATTTCATCAGAAACATGATAAATTCTAACAGAACAAAAACATTTTTTTAAATAAAGCTGACCTTTATATATCTTACTTTACTTACTTTGACCTAAATGTAGCTTACTTAACTTACTTTGACCTAAATGTAACTTACTTAACTTACTTTGACCTAAATGTAACTTACTTAACTTACTTTGACCTTAATGTAACTTACGTAACTTACTTTAACATTGATATATTTTACTTCAGTTACTTCGATCATAATACATCTAACTATAAATTTAATTGTTTCACTTCAAACTTGATCTATTTATTTAAAAATGGATCAGCACTAAGCCAAGTATGTGAGTTCTGAGCATGTACACAGCTAAGTATGTGAGCTGTGAACATGTACACAGCTAAGTATGTGAGCTGTGAACATGTACACAGCTAAGTATGTGAGCTGTGAACATGTACACAGCTAAGTATGTGAGCTGTGAACATGTACACAACTAAGTATGTGAGCTGTGAACATGTACACAGCTAAGTATGTGAGCTGTGAACATGTACACAACTAAGTATGTGAGCTGTGAACATGTACACAGCTAAGTATGTGAGCTGTGAACATGTACACAGCTAAGTATGTGAGCTGTGAACATGTACACAGCTAAGTATGTGAGCTGTGAACATGTACACAGCTAAGTGTGTGAGCTGTGAACATGTACACAGCTAAGTATGTGAGCTGTGAACATGTACACAGCTAAGTATGTGAGCTGTGAACATGTACACAGCTAAGTATGTGAGCTGTGAACATATACACAGCTAAGTATGTGAGCTGTGAACATGTACACAGCTAAGTATGTGAGCTGTGAACATGTACACAGCTAAGTATGTGAGCTGTGAACATGTACACAGCTAAGTATGTGAGCTGTGAACATGTACACAGCTAAGTATGTGAGCTGTGAACATGTACACAGCTAAGTATGTGAGCTGTGAACATGTACACAGCTAAGTATGTGAGCTGTGAACATGTACACAGCTAAGTATGTGAGCTGTGAACATGTACACAGCTATGGTATGTGAGCTGTGAACATGTACACAGCTAAGTGTGTGAGCTGTGAACATGTACACAGCTAAGTATGTGAGCTGTGAACATGTACACAGCTAAGTATGTGAGCTGTGAACATGTACACAGCTAAGTATGTGAGCTGTGAACATGTACACAGCTAAGTATGTGAGCTGTGAACATGTACACAGCTAAGTATGTGAGCTGTGAACATGTACACAGCTAAGTATGTGAGCTGTGAACATGTACACAGCTAAGTATGTGAGCTGTGAACATGTACACAGCTAAGTATGTGAGCTGTGAACATGTACACAGCTAAGTATGTGAGCTGTGAACATGTACACAGCTAAGTATGTGAGTTGTGAACATGTACACAGCTAAGTATGTGAGCTGTGAACATGTACACAGCTAGTACACAGCTAA
>JAGDYQ010000002.1:6993887-7106387 GCA_021962125.1 Bulinus truncatus
TTCTATAAATGTATTCATTCACAAAAACCTTGTTGTGTACAGGGTTGTGTACGGGGTTGTTTGCGTATTTTTTTTTAAATTATGAGTTGTCTGGAGTATCGTCCTTTAAGTAATATCTAACGCAGTTTTTTTGTTCATTTCTTGAGCTACAGAATGTCTCACTCGACATCAGCTGGATGTTAGTCTAGGTATTAACTACGCCTACAAAACAACATTATTTATTCTAAAATTAGGTCAAATAGTCACATTCTAAACATATACATAAACTATATTTTCACTATTTTTTTTCAGACAGTCTTTGTTTACAAATTATTAATATACTTCAGACTTAAAAGTGTGATAATTAATTAATTGTGTGACATTTTCCTAACTATATTTCAGTCAATCTCAGCAGAAAAACAAATGGAATTCGCACTCCCCTTCTGTCTTCTAGTCTCCTGTGTTGGTCTCACAGGTAAATAAATGTCCTAATAATGTATGCATTACTTATTTACTGAATTATAATAAAATCTTGAGATATAATCCTGATTACAAACATTACACCTCCATGAATCAATACGGAATTTAGACATTTTATTTTAATTAAAAGAACAACATTCAAACCCACAGTTATACCTACTCTCAATTTATGTGGTCTTCCCTACTCTCAATTTATGTGGTCTTACCTACTCTCAATTTATGTGGTCTTACCTACTCTCAATTTATGTGGTCTTACCTACTCTCAATTTATGTGGTCTTACCTACTCTCAATTTATGTGGTCTTACCTACTCTCAATTTATGTGGTCTTACCTACTCTCAATTTATGTGGTCTTACCTACTCTCGATTTATGTGGTCTTACCTACTCTCGATTTATGTGGTCTTACCCACTCTCGATTTATGTGGTCTTACCCACTCTCAATTTATGTGGTCTTACCCACTCTCGATTTATGTGGTCTTACCTACTCTCAATTTATGTGGTCTTACCTACTCTCAATTTATGTGGTCTTACCTACTCTCAATTTATGTGGTCTTACCTACTCTCGATTTATGTGGTCTTACCCACTCTCAATTTATGTGGTCTTACCTACTCTCGATTTATGTGGTCTTACCTACTCTCAATTTATGTGGTCTTACCTACTCTCGATTTATGTGGTCTCACCTACTCTCGATTTATGTGGTCTTACCTACTCTCAATTTATGTCTTAAAAAAACGTTCTGTCATTTGTGTTCAAAGAAAAAAAAAATCATTTGTTGTAGCTTGAAAAATGAATACACTTACTGATTCTAATATTTGATTTTTATATTTAAAAAAAATATATTTATTCATTTATGTGTGTGACTGTTTGTATGTGTGTGACTGTTTGTATGTGTGTGACTGTTTGTATGTGTCTGACTGTATATGTGTGACTGTTTGTATGTGTCTGACTGTTTGTATGTGTGTGACACCGCGCGTGCGCGCGTGGGTGTGTGGTGAGAGTGAGAAAGTTTCTGTTGTATTGACCTCCTTAATGCTTTTGGTTTCTGTCCTATAGCTGACCAGATGAAGATATTGTCCCCATAACTGACCATTCAACAAATGTATAGTAGTAATTCATTCATTCCTAACTACCTTATATGATATAACTGAAAAAGGCGTTCTTACATTTCTAATGATTTAAAATCTTTTTTTTAAATAAATGTGATGCCGCGAATGTACATAAACAATGTTTCATTTGCAATAAAAGAAATATATACGAAAATCTAACTGAGTTATTTTATTTTCTTCTTGTTGCTTAATTGTTACTGTGACTAACAAGTAATAGTGTTCTTGAATAAATTGACATTTTTATGTACCAGTCTTAATACTAAAAAAAATAAAATTAACATATACAACTAACAGTGTAATATATATATACTAACATAATTTTAACATTTATTTTTCAAATTGAACGAAAATATAATTAAAACTTATTTGATAACTAATTGTATTCACGTGAACATGTTGCATTGTTCTGGAATGATTCTTAAAATTAATTTTTTTTAGTTTATTAGATAATTCCGTTATAAAAATTAATTATCTGTTGTTTTTATTAATTGACATACTGTTTTTATATTACTTGTGTTTCGCGACATGATTAATGCATCGACACAAGTAAAAAGCGTGATCTGTTGTGTCAGTTTTGAGTAATTCGGTGTTCATCTTACTCACTAAGGTGGGGTATCCCCGGACGTTCTGGCTGGTGACAGTAACACCATCAAGACAGAGTTCTCGCCAGACGATTCCGCCGCTGGAGCTATGGACACCAGTCTGGACAACCAGAATGCCACGCCCCTGGTCATCATAGCCCCGCCTGCCACGACGTCAACGACAAGTACAACGACGACCACAACAATACCGCCGACAACCACTTCCAGCACCACAACATCGACACCGGCACCAGCCACCAGCACAACAAGCACCACCACAACTACAACGTCCACCACAACAACAACCAGCACTACACCACCACCACCACCAGCAACAACAACAACCACCACGACACCCAAACCAACAACAACAACAACGACGACAACGACAACTACCACCCCAGTGACTCAGAGACCGACGCCCCCCGTCACGGCTGCTCCGCCTCCAACACCACCAGCCCAAGAACCAGGTAACTTATAATTTTACTCCCAAGAACCAGGTAACTTATAATTTTACTCCCAAGAACCAGGTAACTTATGATTTTACTCCCAAGAACCAGGTAACTAATAGTTTCACTCCTTATACAACAAGAACCAGGTAACTTATAGTTTCACTCATTATACAACAAGAACCAGGTAACTTATACTTTCACTCCTTATACAACAAGCACATTGCAATACTTACAGTGGCACGAATTTTTCTACTAAAGAGAAAATACAACTGCAGTGGCTCTCAGTGAGATCTGATACCGGGGTGGTTGGGTGGGTGGGAAGGGGGGGGGAGGGTGGCCACCTATTAGGTCACCATTCTACCAACCTTAGGTGGACGAAATACGCAATTGTGTAATTCGTAAATAGTCACGGTCTCAGAGGGTAGAGACTGGTGCAACCGACACTTGCCTGTTTGAAGTGTGGGGGGGGGGGTCTCAAGCTGCTTTATTACCTAACTGTAACAAGACTAACTGTAACAAGACTAACTGTAACAAGACTAACTGTAACAAGACTAACTGTAACAAGACTAACTGTAACAAGACTAACTGTAACAAGACTAACTGTAACAAGACTAAATGTAACAAGACTATAAAGACTCGATCCAGGCTCACCATTGACACTCAGTCTGGGCCAGACTTTGACACTGGCCTTAGGAATTGCAAATTGCACTCGCCTTACGTCCAGAGAATAACATTTGCCTTAGTCTCCGCAAACGACACACCCGTTAAGCCCCGCATATGATACTCACCCTTGGCCACCCAATCGGAAATGGCTCTAGTTCACCTCGTTCTACTAAGGGCCGCTTCTACCGTAATGTACTTTCTAGACTAATTAATGTCGGGGCTTCTCTCATATTCGTTTGATGAACGTGTCTACCCAGATTTTAAAAAAAAAAGTCTTCTTGTCATCTGTTCGTGGGTGAGTTAATGCGGCTGAGCATTGCACTCGTCACACAACGACATAAAGTATCATAGCAGTGGCTTAGCGAGGGGTGGGCAAGAGGGGCATCATGCCCCGGGCGCTACTCACAAAGGGGCGCCAAATGGTATATTGTACAGATAATATTATTTGAAATTTCGATGGAGGGTGGGCGCTAAATAGGTATTGTACCCCGTCACTGTGTCGTGGCTACTGAAAAAGGTCCACCCTACTTCCTCTCGTCTTCCCGGCGATCTCTATAGGCTCTACAATAACAGCGTTTTTTTTTTTACAAACTTAGACGGAGTGAAAATATTCCTATAAAGACGTTTTTTTTTTTTAATCGTATTCTCCACTTAAAACATCTGTTTTTATGGGAACATTTTTATAATCGATTTTTGAGGCACTTTTTTAGTGATAGATTTTATTGAAATGTCGCATATATGTTTTTTCTCCATGAGAATGCATGATTCTATAATTAATTTTGCTATTAATTAATTACTTTAATTAATTTTGATAATTTTAATATTCTACGTCGGAAGAATACTCATTTATATATGTAAATATAAGGTGAGATACACCATAATAGACTTCGGTCTATTCTTTTTTGCTTGAATGAATGTACTTTGAACAAAAAAAGATACTATCAATTTAAAAACACATTACTATCATGTTAAAAACATATTACTAACATGTTAAAAACCTATTACTAATATGTTAAAAACCTATTACTATCATGTTAAAACCTATTACTATCATGTTAAAAACCTATGTGCACATAGTGCACATGTTAAAAACCTATTACTATCATGTTAAAAACCTATTACTATCATGTTAAAAACCTATTACTATCATGTTAAAAACACACATGTAAAGAAAACCTTCTATTTATATCATTTCAAATTACATACACCACATCTAGTGTTTGAATATTATATTCATTTTTTCTTTGTTCTGATTTGTTTTTCTAGCCATTACACCTGGGTACAACATTTACAATCCCTACCCCAACGGCGGCTTTCTGTTTGCTAATGTCCACGATCCGTCACACAACGGGAACTTGTATGGACGTGGGAGACTAAACATACCGTGGTGGATGCTGTTGTTTGAAGAAATTTAATGTTTTATTTTATGTATGCAACATTGTTTGTATGTCTGGAGATGTCCAGATACGCCAGCACTGATTATTGTAAACCAAATTCTGTAAACACGAGGAAATAAATATCAAAGGGAGAGAATTCGTCATTTGGTTGACTTTTTTTTTCAAGGGCTCTCCACTTTACCGATCGGTTGTCACCCCTTATTTTTCAGGGGAAGTAAGTCTATGTCTCACCTAAAGGAGATGATCCAAAATGCTGACCTACAAACCCACCAATGTTTATGTAATTTTCATGTAAAAATATTTATTAAATTGAGCAAGATACAATGTATCTTCCAACGTTATCACATATATTATAATTATTTTAGCACTGGTAAAACAAAATTACTTGTTTTTATTTGTTTTTGTTTTTTAATGTTAACCTGTTAATAATTTTTATGGTTAGGTATGTAGATATGATAATTAATGTATGTAGATATTGAATTAGAAGTATATTTTATCTGTATTGTCCTTCTTAACTCTAATATCAGTCTCAAGTGAAACAAGACAGTCTAAACAAATTTGTTTAATACATTAATTCTTATCTCTAACAAATTGTGTCTTAATGGGCTTCAGTCAGCCTGTGTCATTGTATAACTTGAACAATTCTATGTCATATCCAGGATCTCTTTATCAACACACTACACTTTTTAAATGAATTTTTGTACTTTTTTTTATAGAAAGAATCTGATAGTTGTCAATATTTAAAACATAATACAGAATTATTGAATCATTTTTTCCAACAGAAACGTGTCAAACATACTGTGCTAATTTCTAAAACAAAATATTTAAAATACTTTATTTATATTAACTTTTACATATAAACTTTAAAAAAAAAAATTCGTTTCAAAATTTTTTTTGTATCGATTATATTGTATGAATAATTTATTCATTTGAATACAATATTATCTTATTTCAAGTGTTCATTGTTTTTGTTCTAGAACTTAAAATTCTTAAAATATGAAGAAGTAAACATTTTCTAATATTCTATTTAATCATGTTTTACTATTATAAAATAAATGATCATGAAATTAATCAATGGAACATATAATCGATGAGATCGTGCCAGTCACATAACACAAGTTATCACATTAATGTTACAGTGGAAACAAGGTATGTTTTATATGATGATATTTTTTAACAGAGGTTTTAATTTGAACAATGAGTGAATGTGGGCTTGAGTGGTGTAACGTTCAGTGTTGCATTGCTGGGTGCCGATCTGTTGACAGACCTGACATAGATGATTTATTTCAGCCTTGGTTGGAGACAAGTGACAGGATGATAGATTGGCCAAAATGTGTCAGTTAGAATCATGTATCTGCCCGGTCTTTGTGTAGGTCTTCATTCATGACTCTATCTATCTATCTATCCATCCATCCATCCATCCATCCATCCATCCATCCATCTATCTATCTATCTATCTATCTATCTATCTATCTATCTATCTATCTATCTATCTATCTATCTATCTATCCATCCTTTCATCCATCTATCTATCTATCTATCTATCTATCTATCCATCATCCTTTCATCTATCTATCTATCTATCTATCTATCTATCTATCTATCTATCTATCTATCTATCTATCTATCTATCTATCTATCTATCTATCTATCTATCTATCTATCTATCTATCTATCTATCTATCTATCTATCTATCTATTCATTCATCCATCCATCCATCCATCCATCCATCCATCCATCCATCTATCTATCTATCTATCTATCTATCTATTTATCTATCTATTTATCTATCTGTCTGTCTGTCTGTCTGTCTATTTCTCTGTATACCTATATATCAATATATCCATCCTTTCATCTATCTATCTATCTATCTATCTATCTATCTATCTATCTATCTATCTATCTATCTATCTATCTATCTATCTATCTATCTGTCTGTCTGTCTGTCTATTTCTCTGTATACCTATATATCAATGTATCCATCCTTTCATCCATCCATCCATCCATCTATCTATCTATCTATCTATTTATCTATCTGTCTGTCTGTCTATTTCTCTGTATACCTATATATCAATATATCCATCCTTTCATCCATCCATCCATCCATCCATCCATCCATCCATCCATCCATCCATCTATCTATCTATCTGTCTGTCTGTCTATTTGTCTGACTATCTATATATCAATCTATCCATCCTTTCATCCATTTATCTATCTATCGACCTAAATGTCGATTCCATAAATCAATGTCAGTCTATCAGTGTTACTTTATGTCTAACTATCCAAAGTTACATTTTCTAATTTGTCTATAATTTAAAATAAATAATCTAAGGCACCACTGGTTTGATTATGCCAAATGTCATGACTAATTGAGACAAAATTTTTAAAATTTAAAAAAAAACGTATTCTTTTAGCAGTTAATCTAACGTTAAAAAAAAGATATTTTAATCTGATAATTTTAATCAGAAAGCAAGAAAAAGTTTATAGTTACTTTAATCTTTCAATGCCACATTACATGACTGGTTCAATGAGCCCCCAAAAAATGAAATTTTTATGTTAGAAATATTTTTTGCTGGAGCCATGAACACCAGACTGGACAACCTGTGTTACAATAATGAAACATATCACATATCCTTCTTTTAAATCAATATGTAAACGAACATAAGTTTACATTGACATCTATGAGACATTCTTGGCTGATTGACCAGTGATATACATTTTATAATGACCTAGACACAGGAAACAAACTTTTCTAGGGCGAAGCAAAGATTAAAATTAAATTCTGGTGCCCGAGAAAAACTAGATTGAGTGAAAAGTGAAACCTGCTGTGTTATATCAACATAATTCACAATTTACAAGTTACTGTGTTATATCAACATAATTCACAATTTACAAGTTACTGTGTTATATCAACATGATTCACAATTTACAAGTTACTGTGTTATATCAACTTAATTCACAATTTACAAGCTAACGGTATTGTCGAATTTATATGTCCCTTGGTTCCATCTCAATACATCCCATCTCTCCAACGTAGGGTTACCTTTTTATATATACACACATGTACAATACAGTAACAAAACTACGTGTTTAACATGGTCATTACATGGCATTATTATGTAAAATAGTATCAGCTATTTTCTAAACATACGATCAGCCTTTGAGATTAAATGATATGCTCAACTTATATGATTGGATTAATATTCCTAAAGCTGTGATATTTCCCAGCTGTAGTGAAAGTAAAGACTGCTGTAGAAACCACTACCTTGCACACATTATGTATTTGTTTTTAAAAAAATATGTTAATGATGGGGTGGTGCTGGAACATGTTAACCTTTTAATTTGAAACGTGACCTTGTGAAATTTGACCCTCACGCATAGGAGTGCACATAATGGAGGTGTACTTTAGAGTAGAGGATTCAGTCAATAATATGATGAACGTATAGATATATGCAGTACCAAGTCAACAATATGATGAAGGTATTGACATCTACAGTACCAAGTCAATAATATGATGAAGGTATTGACATTTACAGTACCAAGTCAACAATATGATGAAGGTATTGACATCTATAGTACCAAGTCAACAATATGATGAAGGTATTGACATCTACAGTACCAAGTCAATAATATGATGAAGGTATTGACATCTACAGTACCAAGTCAATAATATGATGAACGTATAGATATATGCAGTACCAAGTCAACAATATGATGAAGGTATTGACATTTACAGTACCAAGTCAATAATATGATGAACGTATTGACATCTACAGTACCAAGTCAACAATATGATGAAGGTATTGACATCTACAGTACCAAGTCAACAATATGATGAAGGTGTTGACATCTACAGTACCAAGTCAACTATAATACTATTATGTGTAATATCATTTATTCTCAGTAAAATATGTACACTCAATTTTGAATCGTTAAATGAACAGCCCGTGTAACAAGAATGCTACATAATGTGTCATATATGTCCACCCCCAGTGCTCTAAAGGGGTGTGTCTCGAGACACAAGTTGCAATCAGGACCCAGATCTGTCGAGGCACATGTGAGTTGCAATTTGGTAGTTGTTGTGTCTCGGAAAAAACTGATAGTTGCACACACATATCAAAGATATATTATATATATATATATATATATATATATATATATATATATGCCCCACCCCATCAACCTCTCCAATGTAAGATTGCATTGTTTAATCTCCTGCTTGCAAAAAGTGGGTTGTCAGGCGGCAACGTTGTTTTTATTTATTTGGTTTTTTTTTTTTTTGGCTATGGGAATTCAACTGCAGAGCGGTTGTGGTGATATTTTCTGGTCTCTTCCCCCCCCCCCCCCCCCCAAGGGAGAGTATGGCAAACTCTTCAATATTTTTTTCTGTATATTTTTAAAAAAATAATAATCATTTATTCTGTTGTATTTTTTTATTATAAAAGTTTTTTTTTTTTTAAATATTTACTTGATATTTTATTAATGATGAAATAGTGTGATCATGGTTTTGTGAAAATATTAAAGTACATATATTTGGGTTTCCTTTGAAAGTAATTTAGTAATTTAAGTAACAAATTGCACCACATCAGAATAAAAAAAAATTAGAGTTAGGTGTCTGTCAAATCTAAATAAACTAAGTGCACCCAATGTCTGTTCAAATTCTCTTCCCAAACGGGCCACCGGGGCAGATGAAGTGTAGATTTCTTCTATTTCTTAACCCTCGGCTTATGAATTGAAGGCATTGTGGGGTTAAGGACAACACCCAGCCGCCTTTACTTCCCCAACTTAAGGCTGGGTGGACTTGTGGGACGACTTTGAAACAAATTTCACCAGGAAAAATTCTCGAGGGTCGAACCCAGGACTCTCAGGTCGACAGTCGAGTATCAACACCACTCAGCCATCCGTCCCACTAATATCTGTTCTAATGACAACACAGTTTATTATCTTGAAAATATCCAAATATATAGAATCCACATTGTTGACATAGAGAGAATAAAATTGCTGACTTGTTTCTCGAGTAGGTAACCGGGATATAGCTACAAGGGAGACTACAAAGGAGACCTTTTGTCTTTCGGAATTTTTATTAATATTATCTCCCATTAATTGATACAGGCTTAAAAAAAAAAAAACATTTTAAAGACAGCTAAATCTAAGTGGTAATTAATTATTGAAAAAATGAATGTGGGCTTGAATGGTGTAAATAGTATTTTTATTAACATTTTCATAAAGATATATTATATACCTTTTAAATTAAGTTGTATTCCTGAAAAAATATATTGCATTGAAGACAACAAGCTCCTTAGAACATTGATGACAGCAGACTTGTTGGAACATTGGAGACATCATACTATACTTGTTAGAATATTGGAGACAGACAACAGACTAGAACATTAGAGAAAACAGACTAGAACATTGGAAAAACAGACTTATCAGAGCATAATCTTGTGAAGTCTTCTCTATTTCATGTTAAAACATTGTTAGCAAATGAAAGTATTATGCCAGGGTCAGAGGTCAAAGGCTGTTTGAGATGTGGCCAATGAATGAAAATCTCAATAATAAATAGAAACTCATGTTTGAAAAAGGGGGAGGGGCCTGTAAATAACTCATTCAATAGTTTGTATTTGAATGAAATTGAAACATTAGATGCGATTTTAGTTTTAGTTTTTATTTTTAGTGGTGTTTTTAGATTAATTTAATCGAATATTGTAAGATGACCTTTTTTTTAATATAAAACACGTATTTGAAACATTTTAATGAGTTTGATTATGAGATACTTTTGAAAAAAATAAATATTTTTTTCGAACTTAATTTGAATCCCATTTTTTTTTTCATTTATACTATTAGAAAACAACCAATCACAGTCAAACTATTTTTATTAAAACATCACAAGCAAAAATAAAAAGGTGTCAACTACACCAGGGTGTGTCTGAAGTTTTATTTAGCCCAGTAAAGAAAGTGTGTTGCCTAGTAACGAAAGTGTGTTGCCCAGTAAAGAAAGTGTGTTGCCCAATAAAGAAATTGTGTTGCCCAGTAAAGAAAGTGTGTTGCCCAGTAAAGAAAGTGTGTTGCCCAGTAAAGAAAGTGTGTTGCCCAGTAAAGAAAGTGTGTTGCCCAGTAAAGAAAGTGTGTTGCCCAGTAAAGAAAGTGTATTACCCAGTAAAGAAAGTGTTTTACCCAGTAAAGAAAGTATGTTGCCCAGTAAAGAAAGTATGTTGCCCAGTAAAGAAAGTGTGTTGCCCAGTAAAGAAAGTGTGTTGCCCAGTGAAGAAAGTGTGTTGCCCAGTAAAGAAAGTGTGTTGCCCAGTAAAAAAAGTGTATTACCCAGTAAAGAAAGTGTTTTACCCAGTAAAGAAAGTATGTTGCCCAGTAAAGAAAGTATGTTGCCCAGTAAAGAAAGTGTTTTGCCCAGTAAAAAAGTGTGTTACCCAGTAAAGAAAGTGTGTTGCCCAGTAAAGAAAGTGTGTTGCCCAGTAAAGAAAGTGTGTTGCCCAGTAAAGAAAGTGTGTTTCCCAGTAAAGAAAGTGTGTTGCCCAGTAAAGAAAGTGTGTTGCCCAGTAAAGAAATTGTGTTGCTCAGTAATTTTAATTTCCTGGAACCAATGATCCAAGTTTGCAAGAAATCACAAGTAGATCAAGTTGTACATACGCGAAGCTTGGATTAAACGATTTCATGATTTCTAAAATTATAAAAGGGGGTGGTGGTAGGTAAAGGGGGATCAGTTCCTTGGAGGGGGTTATTGCCCCCCCCCCTTGCCCCATCGAAAATTTAAAGAATGACTGGCGATATGTAATGTTTTTATTTTTTTTTTGTGGTATGTACCAGTATGTTTCTTTTAAAAATAATATTACACTTAATAAATTACTTCAAAGTAATAATCAAAGTCAAATCTAAATAAAGTAATACATGTAATGAAGTAATTGCATATTATGTAATGATGTGAATTATCGGAATCTGTAACCAGAAATATCGGGACATTTTTTTTTCGCCTCTTTACCTAATGTCCGATTTCTAAACCCATTTGTTAGAACCCAATGAAATGCTATATGACAATTGACAAGCTTTCCGTCAAGTTTGTTTGTTTTGTATATTGGAATCGGGAAAAGAATTATAACACTGGGAATCTTATCAGAATCAGTAAAAATGTTAGTATCGGCCCACCATCTGTTGGTATCGACCCGTCACATTTTGGTATCGACCCACCATATGTTGGTATTGACCCATTACATGTTGGTATCGAAACATTACTTGTTGGTATCGAAACATTACAAATAAATAGATAAAATCGTAAAAAAAATTATTTATATTTGGTTTGTATTTTTTTATAGGCCTTTGGGCAAAGTGGTGAACATGTTTTTGTATCTTTTACAGTTATTATTGTAAATCAGCGTTTCAATGTTAATGCTACTATGTATCTGGTCAAACAAGTAAACAGATGATTGTACCCCCCCCCCTTTCTTTGCCAAGCAACCAGTTTAAAAATAACCAGTTATGCTCCTACAATTTAAAAAGTTGCAGTAAGCCAGGTTACCTGGGTGTATATCTCCCCTGAGTTGAAAGGTCACAGTAAGCCTAACTGTGGCCACTAACGTGTATGATGAATGATGTTGGCATGTTTGTGTGTCGGTTGTCTGTGTTGACTGTCTCTCAAATCACTAATTCATGGTAATGTAAACAACAGGCAGTGGATGAATATTGTTGAGTAGAATTGTGCACTTCAGCAAAAGGGGTGTTTAATAGAATTGTGCACTTCATCTAGTAGGGTGTTTGGCAGTACGACTGTATTATGACATCAAATCATTCCATCTTTCTTTATATAAAAGTTGATACAATCTTTGCCATGTAAAGCAGTCGACTCCCACATTGTTAATGTTTACATTTCTTTAGCATATCAAACTAAATTTTCTCATTGATAACCATTTTGACTGTATAATGGACGTAACAGTAGAAAACAAAAATATTTCACGGCTCTCTAATGTCATTCAACCATGTCAATAATGTCATTCAACCATGTCAATAATGTCATCTTCAGTTTATCCGTTGAGATCACGGTCAGTGTAATGTTCTCATGTCCTTTGTATCTCCGCTCCCAATACCACTCATGCCCTTTGTATCTGCGGCCAATTTCTCTGACGCCCTTTGTATTTGTGACCAATATCCCTGCGGGCTTTGTATCTGTGAACAAACTCTGACGCCATTTGTATCAGTGACCAATATTGGGATGAAGAACTGAGATCATAAGCTCGCCAAGTTGTAGAATGAGGAGGATGTCATATTTAAAAATACAAATGTAGTTATACATTGTCATATAGAATCTGTAAGTCTTTTGATTTCCACGCCCTAGACAGCACTCAAAACTGCTTATTGTTTTTTTTTTTGTATCCAAGAGTTCACATCTAGATAAATAATTCTAAGAACAACGTTTTCCTTAATTTGCATGAAATGTTATAGTCATATATACATTTCTAAATATAGTCATATAAAATGTAAATACTACTCTTATGTAAATACAGACAGAGATGGATGATTTTATTATTTTCAATCTTTTACTAAGTAAACACAAAACTGTCGTCGTGTCTGTTTGTTGTTTAGTTATTGTTCTCATGTTTAATGCAAACATTTTGTTACGTTACGTTGCATAATTTAATATTTATTTATTCCTGACTGAGACAAAACATATTCCTGATGACAAGTGATGAAATAGAATTTTAAGTTGGGGGGGGGGGGATATCATATTAAAAACAAAAGAAAGTTTATAGCCTTGTTATCTCTTGCTGTCTCTTTAGTTGGCGATGGAACTTCAGAAGGGGTAGACACAAGTAGCCAGGGATTGTTCTCTCTGAATGTGTAGTACTCTTCTCAATTGAAGTTTACATTTGGGAAGCCAGCTGATTAATTTTCTAATTCAGGACAGAGAAATATTTGCTTAATCAAGTCAATCAATAACAAACCAAAGCAAGGAAACTTGTTGATATTTGTTTCTAGACGATTTCATTTCAAGTTTGTTTCGTCAATTCAAGATAAAAAGGTATTGTTTTTTTATTTTTACGGAATCAAATAAAAAAAAAAACTTGTTAAAAATATCAAAAATATTCCAAGAATTTTTCAAGCATTGAAAAGATGAGCTGTAGCTCAGTGGCGTCACTATGGGGAGCGGGCCGCACCGGGTGACACCATTTTAGGGGTGATACCAAAATAAAGAGCTCTAAATTTCATGGCAGAAAAAAATCGGTATAGTCGTTTTTATAACCGATCATAGTTAAAAACATGAGCATTAGAACAGAGTGTCACCATATAGAGCAGCAGCACACGGTGCCACCATATAGAGCAGTAGCACAGGGTGCTACAATGCAGACCACAATGCAGAGCAGTAGCATAGGGTGCCACCATATAGAGCAGTAGCACAGGGTACCACAATGCAGACCACAATGCAGAGCAGTAGCACAGGGTGTCACCATACAGAGCAATAGCACATGGTGCCACCACGCTGACCATCTAGAGCTTAGGTAAATGAATACAGTTCAAATCTGCTGGGATCAATTTAGAGTTTTATTGCAAACGTTTTAAAAAAATGACGCATGTAGTCACGTGGTTTCATGAAATAGGAGACGTGGTTTACAAACTCAGTTTAATGAAAGTAATATACGTATTTCTGAAATACAGTCAGTAATACTATCGTTTTTATCACTTAAGTATTTTTAAGTAAATTCTCTAAGGTCTAGTGCAGGAAAATTTGAAATATGTCACATTGCTCATGATGGGAGTCTTCAGGAAAGGGGAGGGGGGTCACCCTGAATTTCCCGCACCGGGTGACACCAAGTATAGTGACGTCACTGCTGTAGCTATCTAATGAATTCTCAATTATTGATTTTCTTTCTTTTTTTTATTTGGACAGAAATTTTTTTTTACCATGCTGCAAGTTTACGGAGCGATGACGTCATTGATAACATTTTGCCTTTGTTGCACGTTAATCTCGTCACAATGTGAGTAAACTTATTTCTATCTGATATTTTTATGTTTATCAATAAAATAAGGCGATTTATACGGGTGAAATGAAATAAATATATTATTAAATTATTATATAAATGCAGTGGCGCAACCAGCAAAAAATGCTGGGGGTGAGGGGCTCACATATAGAAAAAAGACAGTTTGACAGTCTTTTTAGTAACTTTATATAGTAAAATATGTATTGATGATTTGGTCTAGTGGGGGCTCAAGCCCCCCCCCCGCCCCCCTCCCCCCGGTTGCGCCACTGTACAAAAGTAACGATGTATTTCATAAAGTCGAATTCCAATATTCTTTTTTTTTTAACTTCTCCTTCAGGAAAAAAAAAGTTTTCTTTACCATGGGAAATCACTCAGGCTAGAGATTGCGGCTTGTGTTCTTGGGTTATTTCCCTTTGTAAATATATTGATATAAATCAGTCTGGCGGCCGCTTTAACCATAACATAATGTTCAGAGTGTGGGCGTCGGAAAAGAAAGGGATGCGCACCGCTATATATGGCGTTCGAAAGAAGAAAGAAATTTCAACAATTAGAATGTTTTAATTTTTTCATTAAATTTTGTTTTAGAACGTTCAAAAAACTAGTTAGTTTTGCATTTGGAGATATCAGACAATTTTTTTTTTTTTTTGTCTAATTTTTCTATGAAAATAAGAAAAAATTATGTTAATTCTAAATTTCATAAAATATGAGATTTAAATAATGACTGTTGAGGACGCCAAGGACAATTCTGACTGCAACAAAAAAAATTGCTTGTTATTTGATCAGCCAATAAAAAAATTCATTTAAAAGCAAAATGACAAAAAAAAATCTAATCACCAATCTCAGCAAGAAAACTTGATTGTTAACACAAACAGAAATGCCACTATAGTTCATTATATAACAAAATATAATTTACACATTATCAAATCAGTTCTTCTGTAGCGGGCACATTCTTCCCGCAGCAGACATGCATCATGCATCGTCAATAACGCTTGCGTGGCTGGCACACTACACCCTGGCAATGGCGGCGCAAAAAAAGAAATGAATAAATGAATATTAGAAAATATTGAACCAATCTGATGAGCAGAGAAAAATTGTATATTTAAAAAAAAATTCTGAAATGTTCACTATATTAGTAACAGACATAACAAATAATTTTGTTCTTTATTTTCAGCTTTGTCTCAATTTTTCTGGAATATGATCTCCCAACCTCACTTGGACCAGTACACTAAAAACTTTTTGAAAACCTCTGTAGCTCAGGAGATGTTTGACATAGAAATGCCGCCCCAAACCACGCCGCCACCAGAGGGTCAGTTCGGTAAACCAGGGGACACAAATATATTTGGCCTGCCGCCCCCGTCCAGTGAGATGATGTTTGCCCCGCCCTCACCAACCCAAACACCCAACGACTTTCGCCCCAGGCTGTCCGACATGATGGCCACGTGGTCAGAAAACCTGCAGCAGCCAGGGAATAATGTTGGTCAGCAGCAACCAGGTAGTTATCAAGGTCAGCAGCAGCCAGGTAGTTATCAAGGTCAGCAGCAGCCAGGGAGTTATCAAGGTCAGCAGCAGCCAGGCAGTTATCAAGGTCAGCAGCAGCCAGGGAGTAATGTCGGTCAGCAGCAGTCTGAACAAATGACGAGTACCAACCAAGGCAATGGCCAGAATTACGACAGTTACAATACTGGCAACTTCCCTTCAACCAGAGACTTTGAACCCCCTCAAGGAAGGTTTGCTATGGCAGGATCGAACCCGAATATGATATCATTATGGCAATCAAACGCTAATACTGAAACATTTCCGATGAGACCCGGGCAAGGTATGTCACCACAAGCAAATAACTTTTTTATACCGTCCACTAATCAGGCTAGTCCTCCCATGTCCGTGCCAACTAGCAATCAGATGATGGACACTGGTTCCAGAGAGCCACCGAATCAAGATTTGACCCCCAGATATTATTATAGCTCAGCTAACAGTCCTAGAAACAACTTTTTTCAAAGTAATATGTCACCTAACTATCCCAGAGAAACTAATAGTAATCCAATGCAAAATAATATTCCAGGAAATTCCTTGCCAAGTAATCCGATGCAAAATAATATTCCAGGAAATTCCTTGCCAAGTAATCCGATGCAAAATAATATTCCAGGAAATTCCTTGCCAAGTAATCCGATGCAAAATAATATTCCAGGAAATTCTTTTACAGGCAATCAAGAGATTCAGCCGAAAAATTTACAAACATTTGAGAATTATGAAAATGTTCCCCAAAACACCGCGGGTCAAAGAAATGTTGGCATGAACTCTGAAAGTTACGCACCCCCTGCCAATTATCATAGAAATAACCCCAAACCTGAAAATTTTCATACGACTCCCATCCCAACCATCAGCACCCCTCCTCCTCCAAATGTAATGCCGGACAATGGTCAAATGGTCAGTAATTTTTACAGAAGTCCTACAGAAAAAAACAGCCCTGGGCCCAGCTCATACCAAAGAAATTATCAACCACCTGGAATGACGACACCTGGGAGAAACTTCCCCGGAGTAAACATGCAGGAGAACGGCTCAATGGTCCCCAGAGGGGCCTCCGATAGTCCACCAAGAATTAATCCACCAAACTACTACATGGGCCCTAACAACAACTGGAGCAGCTCAAATGTCCCATGGATAAGTCAGCAGAGAGGAAACAGTCCAGGAACTTTACTCCAGTATAACCAACCCAATCAAGCGCCTCGTTACCCCAATAGATTTAATTCAGAAACGTACGTTCCAATCAACGGTCTGCAAGGATCATATCCGACTCAAACTCCGTCACCGATTAGTCCCTTCTCCCCAGTGCAACTACCGTTAGGACAAAACCTACTGGGGACTCAGTACAGATCTGCCGCCATTCAACGTAATCAGCTCCAACAGCAAGTTCCCCAGTGATCTTATGTATTACCGACCGCCATCATCTCAAGCACAAAGCATCACCCCATTCAGATTTGACTTTAGGGCGCCAACTCCGGCCACCCCGGCGCCACCCATAGCCAGCTTCGCCGCGATGAGACAGCAGCTGTCGAAAAGTTTTCTCGATCCCTCTCAGGTCTTATTATCAAGAAACGTGCCCTCCCCCTATATGATGGATAAAATGATGGCAATGATTGGGTTTGAAGGGTCAGAGGTCGTTTAACCCTTTGTCCGTCCATCACAGCAGAGCCGTTCTTAGAATAGTTGTGGCCCTGTGCAGAGACTTAAGAAATATTTTGGCGCTAAGTACATTCGAGCCCTTACATCAACAGATTTCACAGGATTGTATTCTAGATTGGGGGAACGTTGACATCTGGGGCCGTAGGCAGTTGCCCGGTTTTCATAACTGTAAGAACGGCCCTGCTTGACAGACACAACTAGAGTTGCTGGGATCATTGCACAACAAATGTCAAGAGAAGTCTGAACATCAAGTCTCACCATGAAAGTAGACACTGTAGAGTTGTTGTGAAGGTTTTCTTTATAGTGATAAGTAAATGTTGTTCTATAATACAGATATTGTTACTGAATGACCGTTTGTACGTCTCTTTTATTTTTTGCTGTGAAGATTTATTTTGTGTATTAGCTCATTAAATAAAATTACCAGTATTAAATGACCTCGGGACATTATGGTATTATTCTCTGTGTTAGACATCGCGTTGAAACAGTTTATCTTGCAGGAAATGACCTGCGTTGTATAAGAGCTGTCGCAGTTAAAATATCAGAAAACAGCGAGTCATACGTACTGAGTAACAAACAATAAAATCATAATACAACTATTATGTCAAATTATAGTTTAATATTATTCACAGTATGTTAAAAAAACATTATTTCTATCAACATATAGTTATGTGATAACAAATATAAACAGTGTAAAGAGAAAAAGAATAACACCAACAACAATAGATGCCAACTTAAATACAGAAACGAAAAATTTTGTGTTCAAGTGTTTCTGAAATAAAACACTTTATGGGCTGAATTTTATTTTTACATGCAAGAAAAATAAATGCGAAACAAGTCTGAAAAATTAAAATGTAAACGAAACACTAAACAAAATTTACGGTAATTTTTTTTTTTTTTAAAGTTTGAGAGCCACTTGCTGATAACTAAAGTTTATTTGAAAATCTCAGTTTTCACATGTTCGTTTCCCAGTTCATCATATTTTTAGTAAATTCCAAACAAAACATTTAGCTGGGATGGTATCTTGTGATTATGTCTAAATCTTCAGTGGCCAGCACTTCCAGAGCCAGTGGTCAAATATTTTGTGTGGCTGCAGAAATAATAAACAACCTGAGCAATAACTCAATAAAAAAAAAAATAAAATGATGATAACATTAATGTAGACATTTCTAAAAGGAAAACTATGGCCGCTTGAATATAACCATGACGACGAAAACTTTGAATTACATTTATGTTAATTTTTAAAAAAGTGTTAAACAATGTGACAGTTTAGCAGACGAGTTTGTGTACAGGAGAGTGGGAGGGGTGAGGCGCAGACCCAGAGATGGTCTCTGAAATAACGCACATATTTAATCTGGAGGAGGGCACAGGGCGTAACAGTAGCTACCTACGTTACTGAACTGTTGTACTTAACGTTAATACTTTATACTTTTAAAAAAACTTAGCGGCGCTAAAGATTTGGAAAATATTTGTTAAAATTATACCTGGCATCATTAGAAGATGTATTCCTTCATGACGTAAGCTCCAACTAAACCTCCCATGACGTCGTTCGGTCCACTGCTGCTTGGACGTCCGTTGTAGTAGGAGTCTAGCAATGATGACTGTGGGGAGTTGTACACGTCACTGGCTGGGATGACAAACAACAAGAACCATAAGTAAGACAAACAATTGTGATAGAAATAATACGAGTAGTTTCCCTTTATATACAGTGTTGCTGAATACCATGTCCTTTTTATCTGAAGATGTTAAATCAAGTTGCAAATGAAGTTAGGTTGTTTCAACTTGTTTGACTAATGATGTTATGATATTTGACTAATGATGTTATATGATATTTGACTGCTGATGTTCTGACAATCTACGAACTTTGCTTCAATATATAATTATTAACAATGCTCTGCCAATTTACTGATGATACATAGACAGACAAATGAGCTAAAATGTTCAGCAACTTATATTTGAACTTACCTGCGGACCCGCCTGCCTCCATTTCATATTCTGCCTGCCCGTTTCCGTAAGACGAGGCAGGAGCGTGAACCGCGGCCGCAGCTTCTGCAGGCATAGGTTTACCTATGTCGTGGGGTCCGATAGGAGGTAAGGGCGGGAGAGGTCGGTTGACTGTATTCGATAACTGGTAGCTCATATCTGACATGGACATGGGCTGATGATGTGGGGGAGGATACAGGAAATTGTTCGGTGGTGGAGGAGGGAGGTAGTTAGTCTGAGGGATGTATTGTGGCTGGGGAATGTAGGGAGGTTGAGGTCCGTAATTGCCTGGCATTCCATAATATCCTGAATAGTGAAAAAAAAATGTAATCATTATTTGTATTATCATAAGATAAATAGCAAAGTTTGGGCTATTGCAAACTTTGAAGTGTCATGTAGCTTTACAAAGCTGGTTGAAAGTTTTCTTTACCTTAGCAGAACAAATTTTAGTCATGTTATCTGGCTAGTTAGTAATCTTTATGTATTCATTGCTTATATTTATAGATTCGATTATATTTCCTTATTGGGAAATTTAAAGGAAACATTCAAAACGAGGCTACAAAAAAAATTAACTGAAAGATGAAACATTCCTGTTACCAATGTAGGGCCAACATAATGACCAACAGTGCCGAACCTAGGGATTTGAGGGCCCGGGGGGCTTGACCTCTTTGGGGGCCCCTGCATTTTGACATTCGACACCATGGCATGTGATAATGTACATAATATTTAATGTAAAAAAAATTTGGGGGGTCCCCCTCAAGTTGGGGCCCGGGGGGACTTTCGAATTTGGACCCCTCCTCTCCCCACACCCCAGGTACGCCTCTAATGACCAATCAATTTAAATGTTAATTACATTTTTTGTTTTCTTTTATTCATGTAGTTGGGCTGACATTTATTGTAACCAGAGTTTGTTTTTTAGCTGCACTACAGATTTATATAAAAAGGATTAATCAAGTCTGGTGTAAATGTCACGTTTTTACAGTTTTATCTTTCATGTTGAGCCCATGTTGGAAGATGACATGTGTTGGAAAATGACATGTGTTGGAAGATGACATGTGCACTGAACGTCATATAAATGAAGGGATAGGTGGTTGTGGCCATTTATATGAACTTTTCAACACAATGTTTAAGAAGAATCTATAATGTAATGCACCATTTCATATCATTATCAACATAAAGATTGATTTATCGAAGTAACAAGATGATAAAGAAAATATGTGTACCTAACGCAAACAATTTAATATGTGTATTTAAAAGTTGTGAAAAGTCTACTGGATAATACAACCACAATAATGAGAACTGTATAGTATTAGTATGACCAGATAGATTGGTCATTGCTATAGTTGAGTCACTAGAAATCTCAGGTGAAAGAGTTGCAGGTAAGGGTGTAAGTGTTAGGAAGTTGTTGAAGAGCCCATTAGAAACTACTTGTATGTCCACCTAGATGACACAGTGTGTAGTCAGAGTCACAACATATTATTGTAAAATTGTATAGTTATATTATTTCAAGATGTTAGAGTTATATTTATGTAACATAGACACAGTTATACTATTGCAATATATGGATACTGCTATCGGCCAACTATTGCAATTTTTTGCAATCTGTATACACAGCAATCAGCCAACTATTTCAGTGTTTAGACACAGCTATAGGCCTACTATTTTACCAGGTATACAAGACTATTGGCCTACTATATTACAATGTCTACAAAGATATTGGCCTACTATTTTACCAGGTATACGAAGCTATTGGCCTACTATTTTACCAGGTATACAAAGCTATTGGCCTACTATATTACCAGGTATACAAAGCTATAGGCCTACTATTTGACCAGGTATACAAGACTATTGGCCTACTATATTACCAGGTATACAAGACTATTGGCCTACTATTTTACCAGGTATACAAAGCTATTGGCCTACTATTTTACCAGGTATACAAAGCTATAGGCCTACTATTTGACCAGGTATGCACAGTTTTCTTAAAACATAACTTGTCGTCAACTTTAAAGTGTGTTAAATTATTGCAATGAATGAAATTTTTTGTTCATGTTGCCCTATGCAATGCACAGTTAAGTTTTTTTTTTTGAAATTGTCCTGTCGCAACATATTTCATACAGCGAGACAGTTCCGGCTTTTTTTAATCTACAAGAATAAACTTGAATGTCACGATGATTAAACGATGATTCTCAAGTTATTTTTTTCAACATACTGAAAGTAAAAACACAGAGAATACAACATTTGAATACAAGAAGATGTTTCTTCAATAAAAGTTTGAATTGCGTTTCAAACTTGCAACATGCTTTAAGTAACTTATCTAAATGTACCAGAGACTTACACATAGATTGTATTCCTAATAAAAGTTGTTGATTTTTTTTAATCTTAAAAACAAATCCACTTGACATGACATTTATTTACTTAAAACAATCTAAATACAAACAATCTAAATACAAACAATCTAAATACAAACAATCTAAATACAAACAATCTAAATACAAACAATCTAAATACAAACAATCCATAGCAAACACAATTATTACATGTCAACAAGGAGAATAATTAAGACGACTTAATGGCAAGATAATCGTTTTAAGCAATTTATAATATTTAAAAAGACAGTCCACAACACATTATATATTAAATTAGAAGCTCTCTTATCAATGTGATATAAGCTAACAGTGGTAACTGTTCAAAGTCAAGTCTGAATGACTGGATGTAGATATTTTTAATACTGATCCCCTTTTAGTCATGCATCCATTCTGTGATTATTTTTGTTAGTTTTGATTGTGAAGAGATAATTTTCAGTGGTCAAAACATTTTCCTGATGGACATTTTCTCGTGACGTGGACATCACTGAACATCAGTCAATCACCCCCCCCCCACCCACCTACTTCTCACCCAGTCACGACAATGTTAGAACAGAGCACTAGCTTGCCACACATAGGTGACATCGATGTGTCGGCATACTGATTTATAGCTGCGCTGAGTCAGATGGGTAGGGGTTAGGTGAACGATTCCCTACTTTAGAAACTTACAGAAATGAAGTTTCAAGTTATGCGTCGTACAAAAAGTATCTGCACATTTTTACCCAACACCACCTTGCACTCCAAGATTTTACCAAAAGGTCATGGGGTGTCAACTAAAGGTGGAAATGTTTCATCTCTATCGATCCTATATCAAAGCAGTAAACATAATAGAAACATATCTGTAGTGAT
This sequence comes from Bulinus truncatus, assembly GCA_021962125.1. Lineage (NCBI taxonomy): Eukaryota > Metazoa > Mollusca > Gastropoda > Planorbidae > Bulinus > Bulinus truncatus. The sequence continues at coordinate 7,016,906 of JAGDYQ010000002.1, forward strand.
ACACTATCTGCATCCCAGAACATATCTGTAGTGAGACACTATCTACATCTCAGAACATATCTGTAGTGAGACACTATCTACATCTCAGAACATATCTGTAGAGAGACACTATCTACATCTCAGAACATATCTGTAGTGAGACACTATCTACATCCCAGTATTTATCTGTAGCGAGACACTATCTGCATCCCAGAACATATCTGTAGCGAGACACTATCTGCATCCCAGAACATATCTCTACAGAGACACTATCTACATCCCAGAACATATCTCTACAGAGACACTATCTACATCCCAGAACATATTTGTAGCGATCCACTATCTGCATCCCAGAACATATCTGTAGCGAGACACTATCTACATCCCAGAACATATCTGTAGTGAGACACTATTTACATCGCAGAACATATCTGTAGTGAGACACTATCTACATCTCAGAACATATCTGTAGTGAGACACTATCTACATCCCAGTATTTATCTGTAGCGGGACACTATCTGCATCCCAGAACATATCTGTAGCGAGACACTATCTACATCCCAGAACATATCTGTAGTGAGACACTATTTACATCTCAGAACATATCTGTAGTGAGACACTATCTACATCTCAGAACATATCTGTAGTGAGACACTATCTACATCCCAGAACATATCTGTAGGGAGACACTATCTGCACCCCAGAACATATCTGTAGTGAGACACTATCTACATCTCAGAACATATCTGTAGCGAGACACTATCTGCATCCCAGAACATATCTGTAGTGAGACACTATCTACATCCCAGAACATATCTGTAGCGAGACACTATCTGCATCCCAGAACATTTCTGTAGTGAGACACTATCTACATCCCAGAACATATCTGTAGTGAGACACTATCTACATCCCAGAACATATCTGTAGCGAGACACGATCTGCATCCCAGAACATATCTGTAGTGAGACACTATCTACATCCCAGAACATATCTGTAGGGAGACACTATCTGCATCCCAGAACATATCTGTAGTGAGACACTATCTACATCCCAGAACATATTTGTAGCGAGACACTATCTGCATCCCAGAACATATCTGTAGCGAGACACTATCTGCATCCCAGAACATATCTGTAGCGAGACACTATCTGCATCCCAGAACATATCTGTAGTGATGACCTATCAACTTACCAAATCATATATTAAACTATGTAAACAATGTCAGGGAACGTAACGTGTTTAAATGAATTGATTAGCGGTTTTGGTATGAAAGATATTATTGAGATTCTCAAAAACATTTTAAAAAAATATTTTCTGTATTGTGCATTTACACGTATAGTTTACTCTCTTGTTTACTTGAGAAACTTAAAGTCAGTAGCGGGGAGGTGTCAACTTGGGCCACAGGCCCAGCCCCTGCGTTTGGATATTTTTTTCTTACCGAACTGATACTTACCCTAGGCCCCTAATATGACACTCAAGTCACTCAACCTAGGCCCCACAAAAGGTCATATGTGTGAATAGCTCAGTTCAGTTCTGGTCATGACAGAATCGAACATGGCTATGCCAACTCTCAAACATAAAAATATCCTGCACAAGTTAAAGAGTTGGTCCGTTTATTATAAAAGTAAAACTGTATTTACAAAAATGACAGGAAAATGTTTTCTTTTATTATGACACATTATAAGGTACATTCGGTTGTAAGACATTCAAATTTCTAATTAATGTTTTGTAATTGACCAACTAATTTATTATTTAATTGAACTCTTACCTGGAGGCGCAGCTATTGATTGGCTTAGGAAAAAACCCATTAATAAGTTCAATACAACAATTAACAATTCCGCCATTCTGCCTCACGTCGTTCTAAGATTGTTTTATGTTTAATGATGTTATTTGGAAAAAGTTTTGAGTTTCTGTTGGTTTCTTCAATGTTCAAAACAAAATCAAAATTTTTTTTGGCTGCCAACTAAAGCCACAGAGTTATGTTTTGTCTGTGGTAAATGTTACATCCCGTGTTAAAATTGTCCGTGTTTTGTTCTAGTTCTGTACAAGGCTGGCTTACCAAGAGTGTCAAGAAGGAGAGTTAACTTATTACATTTTAAGACAATTAATCTCCCAGCCCTACAGTTTGGCTTATACAACGGTAGCCCGTTTACACTGACCTACACACACAACCAAGATGTTGGTCGTTTTAACTTCCAAGTCATGACAAAATGACTACTCACTTAAAAATAAAAGGAGAAATACTAGGAATTGATTCATCCAAAACATTGCAATGATTTTTTGGTGTGATTGAATATTTATGTGTAAGTGTTTGTGTGTGTTTGTGTATGTTTGTGTTTGTGTGTGTTTGTGTTTGAGGGTGTGTGTTTGTGTGTGAAGGTGTGCGTGAATGCGTATGCTACAGATTCGACAATCATTTTTCTTTCACTGTCTATAATTTTTAAACATCTTAAAAACTTTCCGTTCATGACTTTAATACGGAAAGGATTTCTAAGCTCATTAACAGATTTGTATAGTGGAGTGATATTTACACACTTTAATAAAACGCCTAAATTATCCATGAATATTTTTTCCAATAGCGACTAATTTCCAATGTCCCTCATTTCTGTAAAATGTCATCATGTGTCCGCCATTTCTGTATAAAGTCATAAAATGTCCCACTATTGCTGTAAAAAGTCATAAAATGTCCCCTCATTTCTGTAAAAAGTCATAAAATGTCCCTCATTGCTGTAAAAAGTCATAAATGTCTCATAAAATGTCCTCATCATAAAATGTCCCACTATTGCTGTAAAAAGTCATAAAATGTCCCTCATTGCTGTAAAATGTCAGTTGTTTAATAAAGAAATCTGCGTCACATTAGCTTCAATAATTGCTCAATCATACAGCCCTATACAATCATACAGCCCTATACAATCATACAGCCCAATACAAAAGATGAAATCCGTGCTATGACTAAGTAGGACACTAATGTACACTGGCGAGGTTGTAGGGCACACGGACCCAAGGGGCCCCGGACTGTGGGAATAATCGTTATGGAAGTGTCACCCTGAAACGCTTTGTGTGAAGAAGCCCCCCCCCCCTTGTTTTCTATGTCGTTAGTGACGCCACTGCTGATGAATAAATAAATAAATGTGTCGTGATTGTCATGGGCTGTTGTCCCAAATACACCCATAAAATAAATTCACAAACCTTTGATGATTCCACATTTTGTTTAGCTTTACATACTGTCTCTATTGGTTTAGCTGTACATACTGTCTCTATTGGTTTAGCTGTACATACGGTCTCTATTTGTTTAGCTGTACATACTGTCTCTATTGGTTTAGCTGTACATACTGTCTCTATTCGTTTAGCTGTACATACTGTCTCTATTGGTTTAGCTGTACATACTGTCTCTATTTGTTTAGCTGTACATACTGTCTCTATTTGTTTAGCTGTATATACTGTCTCTATTGGTTTAGCTGTACATACTGTCTCTATTTGTTTAGCTGTATATACTGTCTCTATTGGTTTAGCTGTACATACTGTCTCTATTTGTTTAGCTGTACATACTGTCTCTATTGGTTTAGCTGTACATACTGTCTCTATTTGTTTAGCTGTACATACTGTCTCTATTTGTTTAGCTGTATATACTGTCTCTATTGGTTTAGCTGTACATACGGTCTCTATTTGTTTAGCTGTATATACTGTCTCTATTGGTTTAGCTGTACATACTGTCTCTATTGGTTTAGCTGTACATACTGTCTCTATTGGTTTAGCTGTACATACTGTCTCTATTTGTTTAACTGTATGTACTTCTTGCTCTAGTAGATTCTACGATGAAATGTCAGAAACAACTATACTGCAGTAAACAACTATACTGCAGTAAACAACCATACTGCAGTAAACAACTATACTGCAGTAAACAACTATACTGCAGTAAACAACAATACTGCAGTAATCTATTTGTTTCATAATTTGTTTTAAAATTCTTCTGTTTCACAACAATGTCTATCAAAGTACTCAAATAAAAAAAGTAAACGTCCAACTAAAATTTAAATAAATAAAAATCAAATCGCATAAAATGGTCAGTAATTTTAATCAAAGAAACAATTAACGTAAAATGCATACAGTACAAGATGTTGTTCACTATCATAGGTTTGTATATTTACAAGAAGCAAATAAAGTTCATACAAACAAATTCCCTGAATATATTCCACACTTGACTTACAAACAACAAACTAATGCTTGTGTTGTTCATACAAACAAATTCCCTGAATATATTCCATACTTGACTTACAAACAACAAACTAATGCTTGTGTTGTTCATACAAACAAATTCCCTGAATATATTCCATACTTGACTTACAAACAACAAACTAATGCTTGTGTTGTTCATACAAACAAATTCCCTGAATATATTCCATACTTGACTTACAAACAACAAACTAATGCTTGTGTTGTTCATACAAACAAATTCCCTGAATATATTCCATACTTGACTTACAAACAACAAACTAATGCTTGTGTTGTTCATACAAACAAATTCCCTGAATATATTCCATACTTGACTTACAAACAACAAACTAATGCTTGTGTTGTTCATACAAACAAATTCCCTGAATATATTCCATACTTGACTTACAAACAACAAACTAATGCTTGTGTTGTTCATACAAACAAATTCCCTGAATATATTCCATACTTGACTTACAAACAACAAACTAATGCTTGTGTTGTTCATACAAACAAATTCCCTGAATATATTCCATACTTGACTTACAAACAACAAACTAATGCTTGTGTTGTTCATACAAACAAATTCCCTGAATATATTCCATACTTGACTTGACTTACAAACAACAAACTAATGCTTGTGTTGTTCATACAAACAAATTCCCTGAATATATTCCATACTTGACTTACAAACAACAAACTAATGCTTGTGTTGTTCATACAAACAAATTCCCTGAATATATTCCATACTTGACTTACAAACAACAAACTAATGCTTGTGTTGTTCATACAAACAAATTCCCTGAATATATTCCATACTTGACTTACAAACAACAAACTAATGCTTGTGTTGTTCATACAAACAAATTCCCTGAATATATTCCATACTTGACTTACAAACAACAAACTAATGCTTGTGTTGTTCATACAAACAAATTCCTGAATATATTCCATACTTGACTTACAAACAACAAACTAATGCTTGTGTTGTTCATACAAACAAATTCCCTGAATATATTCCATACTTGACTTACAAACAACAAACTAATGCTTGTGTTGTTCATACAAACAAATTCCCTGAATATATTCCATACTTGACTTACAAACAACAAACTAATGCTTGTGTTGTTCATACAAACAAATTCCCTGAATATATTCCATACTTGACTTACAAACAACAAACTAATGCTTGTGTTGTTCATACAAACAAATTCCCTGAATATATTCCATACTTGACTTACAAACAACAAACTAATGCTTGTGTTGTTCATACAAACAAATTCCCTGAATATATTCCATACTTGACTTACAAACAACAAACTAATGCTTGTGTTGTTCATACAAACAAATTCCCTGAATATATTCCATACTTGACTTACAAACAACAAACTAATGCTTGTGTTGTTCATACAAACAAATTCCCTGAATATATTCCATACTTGACTTACAAACAACAAACTAATGCTTGTGTTGTTCATACAAACAAATTCCCTGAATATATTCCATACTTGACTTACAAACAACAAACTAATGCTTGTGTTGTTCATACAAACAAATTCCCTGAATATATTCCATACTTGACTTACAAACAACAAACTAATGCTTGTGTTGTTCATACAAACAAATTCCCTGAATATATTCCATACTTGACTTACAAACAACAAACTAATGCTTGTGTTGTTCATACAAACAAATTCCCTGAATATATTCCATACTTGACTTACAAACAACAAACTAATGCTTGTGTTGTTCATACAAACAAATTCCCTGAATATATTCCATACTTGACTTACAAACAACAAACTAATGCTTGTGTTGTTCATACAAACAAATTCCCTGAATATATTCCATACTTGACTTACAAACAACAAACTAATGCTTGTGTTGTTCATACAAACAAATTCCCTGAATATATTCCATACTTGACTTACAAACAACAAACTAATGCTTGTGTTGTTCATACAAACAAATTCCCTGAATATATTCCATACTTGACTTACAAACAACAAACTAATGCTTGTGTTGTTCATACAAACAAATTCCCTGAATATATTCCATACTTGACTTACAAACAACAAACTAATGCTTGTGTTGTTCATACAAACAAATTCCCTGAATATATTCCATACTTGACTTACAAACAACAAACTAATGCTTGTGTTGTTCATACAAACAAATTCCCTGAATATATTCCATACTTGACTTACAAACAACAAACTAATGCTTGTGTTGTTCATACAAACAAATTCCCTGAATATATTCCATACTTGACTTACAAACAACAAACTAATGCTTGTGTTGTTCATACAAACAAATTCCCTGAATATATTCCATACTTGACTTACAAACAACAAACTAATGCTTGTGTTGTTCATACAAACAAATTCCCTGAATATATTCCATACTTGACTTACAAACAACAAACTAATGCTTGTGTTGTTCATACAAACAAATTCCCTGAATATATTCCATACTTGACTTACAAACAACAAACTAATGCTTGTGTTGTTCATACAAACAAATTCCCTGAATATATTCCATACTTGACTTACAAACAACAAACTAATGCTTGTGTTATTCATACAAACAAATTCCCTGAATATATTCCATACTTGACTTACAAACAACAAACTAATGCTTGTGTTGTTCATACAAACAAATTCCCTGAATATATTCCATACTTGACTTACAAACAACAAACTAATGCTTGTGTTATTCATACAAACAAATTCCCTGAATATATTCCATACTTGACTTACAAACAACAAACTAACTTGTGTTATTATACAAACAAATTCCCTGAATATATTCCATACTTGACTTACAAACAAATTCCCTGAATATATTCCATACTTGACTTACAAACAACAAACTAATGCTTGTGTTGTCGTCCTAGTGGCTGAGTGGTGTCTAGTTCAGACAAAATAAATTGTGTGTTGTTGTTTTGTATCTAAATATAAACTCGGTGTCACGTGTTTGGTTTAGTAAATAACTACAACGCCGCTTGTTTCCCTTGAATTTTTGAATAAATTATCTAGTCATCTCCATCTGTAGTTCAGTTGATCTCCCGTTCAGTGCCGTAGCTTAACTTGCGCCCGGGGCTCAATACCTTTTTAGCGCCTCCCCCAATCCGAAAGCCATATAATATTATATGTTAAATATACCATTTGGCGCCCCTTTGTGAGTAGCGCCCGGGGCATGATGCCAACCCCTCGCTACGCCACTGTCTCCGTTCTCCGCAGACATTGGCAACTATGGCCGGTGGGTCAAATTCGTCCCCTAACCCTATTTCACCCGTCCCTCGCCAAGCTCCTCTCTCGTTCACATCCATGACATTAACATTTTATTTATATTATTTAATTTATAAATCATCTGCTTTTGGTCTGAACGTAAAAGCCCAATTAGTTTGTTTTTCCTGTGAAATCTGGTGATGTAAGGGATCAAATGTACTTAAGGCCAAGATATATCTAAAAGACTCTGCATAAGGCCAAGATACATTTAAAAGTCTCTGGGCTACACAAATTCTATCACATCAAGTCCAGATCTCAATGAAAACTAATTTTCAAATTTCAGAAGCGTCGCTGATTTAGATTTCTAAATTTAGTAAAAAAAAAATTAAATCACATCATTAGTTAAAGATTTTTTCCTTCAACATTATTCTTTATTCAGATACATAGATAGATTAATAGATAGTTTGAGAGAGAGAGAGAGAGAGAGACAGAGAGACAGAGAGACAGAGACAGAGACAAAGACAAAGAAAGAGACTAAGAGAAAAACATAATGAGACAGAAAGAAACACATATTGAGACAGAGAGAAACACCTAATGAGACAGAAAGAAACACATATTGAGACAGAGAGAAACACCTAATGAGACAGAGAGAAACACCTAATGAGACAGAAAGAAACACATAATGAGACAGAGAGAAACACCTAATGAGACAGAGAGAAACACATAATGAGACAGAGAGAAACACCTAATGAGACAGAGAGAAACACCTAATGAGACAGAAAGAAACACATAATGAGACAGAGAGAAACACCTAATGAGACAGAAAGAAACACATAATGAGACTGAGAGAAACACCTAATGAGACAGAGAGAAACACCTAATGAGACAGAAAGAAACACATAATGAGACAGAGAGAAACACCTAATGAGACAGAGAGAAACACATAATGAGACAGAGAGAAACACATAATGAGACAGAGAGAAACACCTAATGGGACAGAAAGAAACACATAATGAGACAGAGAGAAACACCTAATGAGACAGAAAGAAACACATAATGAGACAGAGAGAAACGCATAATGAGACAAACACATAATGAGACAGAGAGAAACACCTAATGAGACAGAGAGAAACACATAATGAGACAGAGAGAAACACCTAATGAGACAGAAAGAAACACATAATGAGACAGAGAGAAACGCATAATGAGACAAACACATAATGAGACAGAGAGAAACACCTAATGAGACAGAAAGAAACACATAATGAGACAGAGAGAAACACATAATGAGACAGAGAGAAACACATAATGAGACAGAGAGAAACACATAATGAGACAGAGAGAAACACATAATGAGACAAACACATAATGAGACAGAAAGAAACACATAATGAGACTGAGAGAAACACATAATGAGACAGAAAGAAACACACAATGAGACAGAGAGAAACACATAATGAGACATGAGAAAAACACATAATGAGACAGAGAGAAACACATAATGATACAGAGAGAAACACCTAATGAAACAGAAAGAAACACAGAATGAGACAGAGAGAAACACATAATGAGACAGAGAGAAACGCATAATGAGACAGAAAGAAACACATAATGAGACAGAGAGAAACACATAATGAGACAGAGAGAAACACATAATGAGACAGAGAGAAACGCATAATGAGACAAACACATAATGAGACAGAGAGAAAAACCTAATGAGACAGAAAGAAACACATAATGAGACAGAGAGAAACACATAATGAGACAGAGAGAAACACATAATGAGACAGAGAGAAACACATAATGAGACAGAGAGAAACACATAATGAGACAGAGAGAAACACATAATGAGACAGAGAGAAACACATAATGAGACAAACACATAATGAGACAGAAAGAAACACATAATGAGACAGAGAGAAACACATAATGAGACATGAGAAAAACACATAATGAGACAGAGAGAAACACATAATGAGACAGAGAGAAACACATAATGAGACAGAGAGAAACACATAATGAGACAAACACATAATGAGACAGAAAGAAACACATAATGAGACTGAGAGAAACACATAATGAGACAGAAAGAAACACACAATGAGACAGAGAGAAACACATAATGAGACATGAGAAAAACACATAATGAGACAGAGAGAAACACATAATGATACAGAGAGAAACACCTAATGAAACAGAAAGAAACACAGAATGAGACAGAGAGAAACACATAATGAGACAGAGAGAAACACCTAATGAGACAAACACATAATGAGACAGAAAGAAACACATAATGAGACAGAGAGAAACACCTAATGAGACAGAAAGAAACACATAATGAGACAGAGAGAAACACCTAATGAGACAGAAAGAAACACATAATGAGACAGAGAGAAACGCATAATGAGACAAACACATAATGAGACAGAGAGAAACACCTAATGAGACAGAAAGAAACACATAATGAGACAGAGAGAAACACATAATGAGACAGAGAGAAACACATAATGAGACAGAGAGAAACACATAATGAGACAGAGAGAAACACATAATGAGACAGAGAGAAACACATAATGAGACAAACACATAATGAGACAGAAAGAAACACATAATGAGACAGAGAGAAACACATAATGAGACTGAGAGAAACACATAATGAGACAGAGAGAAACACATAATGAGACAGAAAGAAACACATAATGAGACAGAGAGAAACACCTATGAGACAGAGAGAAACATATAATGAGACAGAGAGAAACACCTAATGAGACAGAAAGAAACACATAATGAGACAGAGAGAAACACCTAATGAGACAGAAAGAAACACATAATGAGACAGAGAGAAACGCATAATGAGACAAACACATAATGAGACAGAGAGAAAAACCTAATGAGACAGAAAGAAACACATAATGAGACAGAGAGAAACACATAATGAGACAGAGAGAAACACATAATGAGACAGAGAGAAACACATAATGAGACAGAGAGAAACACATAATGAGACAGAGAGAAACACATAATGAGACAGAGAGAAACACATAATGAGACAAACACATAATGAGACAGAAAGAAACACATAATGAGACAGAGAGAAACACATAATGCGACATGAGAAAAACACATAATGAGACAGAGAGAAACACATAATGAGACAGAGAGAAACACATAATGAGACAGAGAGAAACACATAATGAGACAGAGAGAAACACATAATGAGACAAACACATAATGAGACAGAAAGAAACACATAATGAGACTGAGAGAAACACATAATGAGACAGAAAGAAACACACAATGAGACAGAGAGAAACACATAATGAGACATGAGAAAAACACATAATGAGACAGAGAGAAACACATAATGATACAGAGAGAAACACCTAATGAAACAGAAAGAAACACAGAATGAGACAGAGAGAAACACATAATGAGACAGAGAGAAACGCATAATGAGACAGAAAGAAACACATAATGAGACAGAGAGAAACACATAATGAGACAGAGAGAAACACATAATGAGACAGAGAGAAACACATAATGAGACAGAGAGAAACACCTATGAGACAGAGAGAAACACATAATGAGACAGAGAGAAACACCTAATGAGACAGAAAGAAACACATAATGAGACAGAGAGAAACACCTAATGAGACAGAAAGAAACACATAATGAGACAGAGAGAAACGCATAATGAGACAAACACATAATGAGACAGAGAGAAAAACCTAATGAGACAGAAAGAAACACATAATGAGACAGAGAGAAACACATAATGAGACAGAGAGAAACACATAATGAGACAGAGAGAAACACATAATGAGACAGAGAGAAACACATAATGAGACAGAGAGAAACACATAATGAGACAGAGAGAAACACATAATGAGACAGAGAGAAACACATAATGAGACAAACACATAATGAGACAGAAAGAAACACATAATGAGACAGAGAGAAACACATAATGAGACATGAGAAAAACACATAATGAGACAGAGAGAAACACATAATGAGACAGAGAGAAACACATAATGAGACAGAGAGAAACACATAATGAGACAAACACATAATGAGACAGAAAGAAACACATAATGAGACTGAGAGAAACACATAATGAGACAGAAAGAAACACACAATGAGACAGAGAGAAACACATAATGAGACATGAGAAAAACACATAATGAGACAGAGAGAAACACATAATGATACAGAGAGAAACACCTAATGAAACAGAAAGAAACACAGAATGAGACAGAGAGAAACACATAATGAGACAGAGAGAAACACCTAATGAAACAGAAAGAAACACAGAATGAGACAGAGAGAAACACATAATGAGACAGAGAGAAACACCTAATGAGACAGAAAGAAACACATAATGAGACAGAGAGAAACACATAATGAGACAAACACATAATGAGACAGAGAGAAACACCTAATGAGACAGAAAGAAACACATAATGAGACAGAGAGAAACACATAATGAGACAGAGAGAAACACATAATGAGACAGAGAGAAACACATAATGAGACAGAGAGAAACACATAATGAGACAAACACATAATGAGACAGAAAGAAACACATAATGAGACAGAGAGAAACACATAATGAGACATGGGAAAAACACATAATGAGACAGAGAGAAACACATAATGAGACAGAAAGAAACACATAATGAGACAGAGAGAAACACCTAATGAGACAGAAAGAAACACATAATGAGACAGAGAGAAACACATAATGAGACTGAGAGAAACACATAATGAGACAGAGAGAAACACATAATGAGACAGAAAGAAACACATAATGAGACAGAGAGAAACACATAATGAGACAGAGAGAAACACCTAATGAGACAGAAAGAAACACATAATGAGACAGAGAGAAACACATAATGAGACAAACACATAATGAGACAGATAGAAACACATAATGAGACAGAGAGAAACACATAATGAGACATGAGAAAAACACATAATGAGACAGAGAGAAACACATAATGAGACAGAGAGAAACACATATTGAGACAGAGAGAAACACATAATGAGACAAACACATAATGAGACAGAAAGAAACACATAATGAGACTGAGAGAAACACATAATGAGACAGAAAGAAACACACAATGAGACAGAGAGAAACACATAATGAGACATGAGAAAAACACATAATGAGACAGAGAGAAACACATAATGATACAGAGAGAAACACCTAATGAAACAGAAAGAAACACAGAATGAGACAGAGAGAAACACATAATGAGACAGAGAGAAACACCTAATGAAACAGAAAGAAACACAGAATGAGACAGAGAGAAACACATAATGAGACAGAGAGAAACACCTAATGAGACAGAAAGAAACACATAATGAGACAGAGAGAAACACATAATGAGACAAACACATAATGAGACAGAGAGAAACACCTAATGAGACAGAAAGAAACACATAATGAGACAGAGAGAAACACATAATGAGACAGAGAGAAACACATAATGAGACAGAGAGAAACACATAATGAGACAGAGAGAAACACATAATGAGACAGAAAGAAACACATAATGAGACAGAGAGAAACACCTAATGAGACAGAAAGAAACACACAATGAGACAGAGAGAAACACATAATGAGACATGAGAAAAACACATAATGAGACAGAGAGAAACACATAATGATACAGAGAGAAACACCTAGTGAAACAGAAAGAAACACAGAATGAGACAGAGAGAAACACATAATGAGACAGAGAGAAACACCTAATGAAACAGAAAGAAACACAGAATGAGACAGAGAGAAACACATAATGAGACAGAGAGAAACACCTAATGAGACAGAAAGAAACACATAATGAGACAGAGAGAAACACATAATGAGACAAACACATAATGAGACAGAGAGAAACACCTAATGAGACAGAAAGAAACACATAATGAGACAGAGAGAAACACATAATGAGACAGAGAGAAACACATAATGAGACAGAGAGAAACACATAATGAGACAAACACATAATGAGACAGAAAGAAACACATAATGAGACAGAGAGAAACACATAATGAGACATGAGAAAAACACATAATGAGACAGAGAGAAACACATAATGAGACAGAAAGAAACACATAATGAGACAGAGAGAAACACCTAATGAGACAGAAAGAAACACATAATGAGACAGAGAGAAACACATAATGAGACTGAGAGAAACACATAATGAGACAGAGAGAAACACATAATGAGACAGAAAGAAACACATAATGAGACAGAGAGAAACACATAATGAGACAGAGAGAAACACATAATGAGACAGAGAGAAACACATAATGAGACAGAAAGAAACACATAATGAGACAGAGAGAAACACCTATGAGACAGAGAGAAACACATAATGAGACAGAGAGAAACACATAATGAGACAGAGAGAAACACCTAATGAGACAGAAAGAAACACATAATGAGACAGAGAGAAACACCTAATGAGACAGAAAGAAACACATAATGAGACAGAGAGAAACGCATAATGAGACAAACACATAATGAGACAGAGAAAAACACCTAATGAGACAGAAAGAAACACCTAATGAGACAGAGAGAAACACATAATGAGACAGAGAGAAACACATAATGAGACAGAGAGAAACACATAATGAGACAGAGAGAAACACATAATGAGACAGAGAGAAACACATAATGAGACAGAGAGAAACACATAATGAGACAAACACATAATGAGACAGAAAGAAACACATAATGAGACAGAGAGAAACACATAATGAGACATGAGAAAAACACATAATGAGACAGAGAGAAACACATAATGAGACAAACACATAATGAGACAGAGAGAAACACATAATGAGACAAACACATAATGAGACAGAGAGAAACACATAATGAGACAGAGAGAAACAGATAATGAGACAGAGAGAAACACATAATGAGACAGAGAGAGGTGTGGATTAGTGGAGGAGTGGGCGGTGATCTACTGACACACATTTACAACAACAACATTATTTTCTTTAAGAAAAAAATAAAATAAAAATCAACATCTTTCAATTGTAAACAAAACAAAAAAGTCGAATTAATGAAACTGTACGTACTTTTGTGAAGTAAGCAGATTAGTTTAACTTTATATCACTGGCAGTCAGATGACAAATAAATTAAATACTAGCTGACAAATAGTTATTTTTGGAATCTACTTGTCGGAATTTGAAACGTGTTGCCTACCATTGTATGGCCGGGTTGAGTTGTTTTAAATGTAACATTTAGAATAGTCCATCGGTAGCTTCCAGCTATATGTTTACTTATTACATTTAAAACAGTTTACGTTAGGTTAGTTGCGTTCTATTTTACTTGTTGATTATCAAATCATAGCTTCAGACCCTAAGTAAGTTAGGAAAATGAACATCTTATGTAAGTTTAGTTTGTTCACTTTGTTCATCTGGATGACCTTTTGTTTGGACGACGCCAACGGAAGGGGTAAATATTTCAAATTACGTAATGCCCTAGACTCGTGTAATATGAAATGCTGAGTTGAGATTGAATATAAAGTGTAGCCTATTGTTTCTTTGTGTTTATTTATTACTTTCTTGGCCTTTTCATATCCGTTTTATGCAGATGTCTTTTGGAACAGCCATGTATGTCTGCTATAAATAGATTTACACTGTCACTGTTTTTTTTTACTTATTTATTTAAACTCAAAGCGGAAAATAAATGTCCACCTTGAAGTAGACAGGTATATAAACAGTATTATATATATATATACATAAACAAATCAGCATAGCAAGCAAAGGAAAATTAAACTAATGTACAAATTAGTTAAGCGAGAAATAAATAAGTTTTAAAAAACAATTACATGGGTTGTTGCAGAAACACCTGTGTTGATACAGAAACATAGTCTAGGAAAATTTTGTTCCAAATCTTAAACATTTATTAAGGAAAAGAGATTCTTAAAGCCAACTAATGGCTAATAAAAAGATATGTGAGATGTATGATGTGTGACTTTTTTCATAATTAGATACTGGACTCAAACGATCTTTTAAACAAAAATCTTAAGCCTAACGGGCCAGATGAAGTGTAGAATTCATCTGAACTGTTATGGTTAGCACAACGCCCAGCCGCCTTTACTTCCCCAACTTAAGTCAGGTACCCATTTAAAGCTGGGTGGACTTGTGGGACGACTTTGAAACACATTTTACCTGGAAAAATTCCCATGGTTCTCACCGAGGACCGAACCCAGGACTCTCAGGTCGACAGTCGAGTGTCTACACCACTCGACCACCCGTCCCACAGAACCACTCCATGGATATATCGTAATACTTTGATCTGTCTTGTACCAGGTACTTGTGATCAAATTACTTTACTGTGTACTAATGGAGTATGTCAACTACAGGCTGACCAGCTGTCAAGGTGTACTTGTTTACCTGGTTTCATATTAGACCCAGTCAACCCACTTCTGTGTAATGGTGAGTAGCTGGTAGCTAGACTGAGTAGCTAGACTGAGTAGCTAGACTGAGTAGCTGGACTTAGCTAGACTGAGTAGCTGGACAGAGTAGCTGGACTGAGTAGCTAGACTGAGTAGCTGGACTGAGTAGCTAGACTGAGTAGCTGGACTTAGCTAGACTGAGTAGCTGGACAGAGTAGCTAGACTGAGTAGCTGGACTGAGTAGCTGGACTGAGTAGCTTGACTGAGTAGCTAGACTGAGTAGCTAGACAGAGTAGCTGGACTTAGCTAGACTGAGAAGCTGGATTGAGTAGCTAGACTGAGTAGCTGGACTTAGCTAGACTGAGTAGCTGGACAGAGTAGCTAGACTGAGTAGCTGGACTGAGTAGGTAAGACCTGATATCATCGTAAAATGTATTATACTGTGTTACACTAAAACAAACTTACTAGAAGATCATTAGTCATAAGATTATTACATTTTTTTGGTAGCGCGAGCTTGAGGTTATTTAGGGGCCCACGGCAAAATTATTAGTTATGTTCATATAGCATCACATGTGATGTATGTATGCTCCTTGTCATTGGGTGTCCTTGATAATCATTGGGTGTCCTAGATAATCATTGGAGTGGGTCGTAGATAATCATTGGGTGTCCTCGATAATCATTGGGGGGGTCCTAGATAATCATTGGAGGGGGTCGTAGATAATCACTGGGTGTCCTCGATAATCATTGGGGGGGGGGCGGGGTTCTAGATAATCATTGGGTGTCCTATATAAGAAATGGGTGTCTTAAATAATCATTGGGTGTCCAAGATGATAATTTGGTGTCTTAGACAAGTGCCCCCCCGCCCCCAGCATTTTTCTCACCGCGGACCGGTCGATGTTAATAATTTTACCGTGGTCCGCTTGAGGGCGGTGGGGGGTGGGCGTTGGTTATTTATATTTTAGATTGTTTTGATTTTCTGGCTTTAGATCACATTAAAGAGCCGAATGATGCCCCGCGATTTGAACATATTCTCCCCACCCTTGGACAACTCACTAGACATATACATTAAGTTCATTGTTAACTTAAGTTGAATTCTCCTATACAGCTAGATAGACTTTTTTCGATTTAATATGATACTAAATAAATATATTCCAAGGCAAACAAACATTTGTCTCAGACTTTGTTTATCAGTGGGACAGTCATCACGTGATACCCAACCTTTGTCTTTCCCAGCCATCCCACCATGCAACTTGATCCCCGGACCCCCAGAACTCCAGTGTACCAATGGAATGTGTTTACCTCAGTCTCAGACTGGACTTTACTCGTGTTTTTGTTACCCAGGTTACCAGTTGAGCTCGGCTAATCCAAATATCTGTGAAGGTAAGACTACACTTCGATATATTGCGTGTCTGTGATGGTAAAGCAATACTTCGATATATTGTGTATATGTGATGGTAAAGCAATACTTCGATATATTGTTATATATGATGGTCACAGATTAGATATTACACAAATTGAGCAAGCCTCGATTCGAAACAATGTTTCCATCGCCGTCATTAATGATATTTACACTCATCAGCCCTTTCATTGAATAGAAATGTTTATTATATATATAAAGCTTCTAAAAAAACCATGAACTCATGAATTAAATAATATATTATCGCTTTTTTATATTTATAAAGCAAATTGAAAGCCTTTTTCTATATTTCAAATCTTGAAAAAAAACAAAGAGGTGTAAGTAGGTCTGTGGGCTTTTATGAATGGAAAGCGTCATTGGAAATCAAAGCGAATAACAACAATGGCGCGAGAATTTTTTCAGTTTTTGCCACAAAACAGGACTATTTGTATAGTGATGAACAATCTGTGCATTATATAATCCGTGGTGATAAAAAAAATAATATTTTGATATGAATTATGCCCCATGACCAATATCAAAGTTCCCATTAGACCAATACAGTGTTGATTTATTATATAGGCCAATACAGTGTTGATGTATTTTGTAGGCCAATACAGTGTTGATTTATTATATAGGCCAATGTATCTATTTACATAAATAACAGTATTGACCTGTCTCTTTAAAAAAAAAATAGGCGTATTGACATTTTCAAAATATGTATTGTTATAAATATTTGTTATTTCATTTACTATATTATTTTCTATTTTATTGTGGCATTGAATACAAGTTCATTTTGAAATTGATAATTTTCTATATAGGTTATGTCCTCCTGTTCCCCCCCCCCCCCCATTTGAAATAATATAATGTCGGCTAACATAATTCACTAGATGAGGATATATATTTTTAGAAGTCTCGGCAAGTGATAAACGTCTGTCCATCGCCGGGCCATCCTATTTTCTAGACATAAATAATCAATTTAGAAATACAGACATAGACTAAGGCAGTGTGATCTATTAAGAAGCCAAGTTACGGTATAATATATCAATATTTCTAGCTTATATGAAACCATATGTCAACATAACATTAAACTGTCAGACTCTTCCAACAGACACATAAAAACAAGACCTGCATGTCAATTTTATTTTATTTCAGACATGAATGAATGTTTGATGTCTAACACTGGATGTGCTCCAGGAACGTGTTACAATGAAATGGGTGGTTACTCATGTACAGGTTGCATCCCAGGAATGACCCTTGTGGCCGGCAGATGTGAAGGTCAGTGAGAATCTCTTTTGTTGAACACGTGACCCCAATGGTCACAATAAAAAATATTGAATGCCAACATTGATTGTACCATGAAATAATAGAAAGAAGGAATAACAAGTGTATCTGACAAGTGTATCTGACAAGTGTATCTGACAAGTGTATCAGACAAGTGAGGCTTTAGCTTAGAAATATGAGATGTCAGGTATATGAGATGTCAGTTTATGAGATGTCAGGTATGTGAGATGTCAGGTTTATGAGATGTCAGGTATGTGAGATGTCAGGTTTATGAGATATCAGGTATGTGAGATGTCAGGTTTATGAGATATCAGTGATGTGAGATGTCAGGTTTATGAGATGTCAGGTATGTTAGATGTCAGGTTTATGAGATATCAGGTTTATGAGATGTCAGGTATGTGAGATGTCAGGTTTATGAGATGTCAGGTATATGAGATGTCAGGTATGTGAGATGTCAGGTGTGAAATAAGATAAATCGATTTTTTTATTGAAGGTTAGACTTAGTGTCCATATGTCCAGGTGAAGTTTTATTGTTTAACTTAACATTAAAGTCTTTCTAGTTTAGTAATTGGTTTGACTATTGGGCTGATTGTATTCAATATATCATGATAGGATTGGAGAGTTTTAAAAAAATTCTGATTTCTGTTGGAGTGCCTGATATAGTTTCAGCCAGAGAGATAGAAATAGAGAGAGAGAGAGAGAGAGAGAGAGAGAGAGAGAGAGAGAGAGATGGTCATATTAGTCGGTGAAGGGTCAATACATCTAAAGAGATAGATAGATAGATAGATAGATAGATAGATAGATAGATAGATAGATAGATAGATAGATGGGGAGAGAGAGAGAGATAATCTTATTAGTTGGTGTGGTCGATATAGCTGGATTTAGAAAGAGATGGTCTTAGATGTTTAAAAGATAGGCCCTATGTAATAGCCTCATCTGTGGGTTTTTTTTTCCATAAAATATAATGCTTCTATAATAGATCTCGTTAAATAAGATATAAAAATGACCTGGGAGCCGCAATAAGTTCAACGTAGAGCCACAATTTGACACTTTCAGTCAATGATGGTCACCAACTAAATGTTATAAGTTTAAACTTTAAACTTGATTTTCAACTAAATATATTTTGTTCAACTTTTAGTTACAACTAATTAAAAAATTAAAAAAAAATGTAAATACTTTACTAAAAATTTTCGGACCAATCATGAGATGAAACACGGTTTGACTCAAATTGGACTTTTTTTTAATCATCGGTCAAATAAAGACCCGTATGTAGGAAAGCGGATTACTTTTTTTCATAAGACAGAATTAACTGCATAACTGCAGGTCCTCGATATGTGTCTCAAAGTAACCCGTCACATAAGGGAGGGAGGGTCGTTGATTATGTAATGTAGAGATTTGATTTCATTTATTTTAAAACTTAATGAATATGAAATACTAAACGCCACCAACTTTGATAATTCACTAGGAAACTTGATAGAACTAAACAAATCATGATGCAAATATGTTCAATCAATGCCAACAAATTCTCATTTAAAAATTCATTACCAATTATATTTAATGGGCTCATTAACAAATATATGAGGGGGGGGCATAAAACTATTATTCGCCATGTCCGTGGCCCTCGGAGCCTACTGCATTTAAGCATAATTACAATGTACAGTGTTTTAAATGTGCAATTATCATATTAAGGTTCATTGTATTCTGTATTATTGTTGTGTGTGTGTGTGTGGGGGGGTATTGAAGTTTTTTCATTATATTGTGTTTATGGAGGGAGGTTTGTTTTGTTTTATTTGGTTATTTGCATTTTATAAGTTTCTACTGGGGGCGGGGTAATAAATTATGACATAAATTGACTAGAAGGGTAAGGGAAAGCTTGCCCTGTCAGGCATCCCCATACCCATAGACCTAAGACCTCTTACTTGTGGGGTATAGGGGGAAAGAAATTTTGATTTGGTTTGACATTTTTTTTTTTTGGGGGAAAATTTTGAGAGGGATGAAAGTTGGGTGGGGGGGGGCGAGGGAGGGGGCGGGGAGGGGGAGAGAGGGGACGTTCCCGGAAGAGGGGGGGGGGGGGAAGCGGGGTCAGCTTAGAGAGAACATTGCCTAAGAGCGGTGCTGTGTTATAAACGATCTAACTAAAAAAAAAAAGAATGATTTATAACTTACCTTGACTAAAGTACTTTTATCTGTTGTAGCTGACGAAGTTGAACCGGTGATAGAATAGACAAAAATACAAAGCATAATTACTTCCCTTTAAAAAAAATTGGTAGCTTTTTATTTTTCACTCTATCAGCCCATTACATTTTCTTTGCAAACAATAACTATACATTCATCAACGTTGTAAACATTTAATTACGCATATTAGAATCATAGATTATAAGATCTTTAATTTTGTAAAGTTCGTACGCAATTATTATTAAACAGTTCATTATAAAATTTGAGCATTGTTCTTTTGTAAAGTTAAATGTTTATAAAAAAAAACAATCTACAAAAATTAATTTGAGAAGCTTTCATTTAATGATATCTACTGATGGAACTTTAAATAAGTACATTAACATTGTTAGTCATTACAATATTCACTAGAAGTATACATTGTCACGGGTTTCATCTAAAGGTATTTAAGACTACATAAGAAATTTAAACTACAGTATGTTCTATGACCACACTGACGCTAATTATTTTTCGGCCCAGTCTGACGACAGACATGAAAACGTCATTAATTAAACATCTTCACCAATTTGGGGCCACTCTGATGATAATACCCAATTCTCCATTATATAGAATATTACTGTACCAGACAGGGCCCTTTAGGACAATTTCACATGTGTAAAGGTTTCTCTAGTGGCCCAGATAGTATTGGAGTTAATATTTATTAGTACTTTGATGGGGGCCCTAGTTCGCTAGTCTGTAAGAATGGCTCTGACTGTATTTGTACATTTCTAGACTGGATGAATGACTGTAACTGAAAAATTCCGTAATTCACTATCAGCGCCACAGTAGGAGTTGGATGTCAATACGGACCACAACAACTATTGGCACACTTGTGACAACTATTGGCACTGTTGTTTTTTTTATACACACACACCCACTCTCTCCCCTCCACCCTTGTCTTGGCTGCAGTTGGAATAGAAGCGTCGCCAAATGTAAACAAACAATTTAATTCTCAGTTATATCATTTATTCTTAGTTGCACTATTTATCTAATGAAATCAACTGTTTATCACATTCTATCGTTAGTTGTTGTATTTCAGCCCCACAGACTGTGGCGGCCATGATGCCAAGACAGCCATACAGAAGCGGGCCCGGGTCCTCGAATATGTTAATGGCCTATTTAATGGACGATATGTTTTTGTAACTGGTGACAGTACAGTGACAGTACAGTGACAGTACATTGACAGTACATTGACAGTGCACGGGCAGTACAGTGACAGTACAGTGACAGTACATTGACAGTACATTGACAGTACAGTGACAGTACAGTGACAGTACAGTGACAGTACAGTGACAGTACAGTGACAGTACAGTGACAGTACAGTGACAGTACAGTGACAGTACAGTGACAGTACAGTGACAGTACAGTGACAGTACAGTGACAGTACAGTGACAGTACAGTGACAGTACAGTGACAGTACAGTGACAGTACAGTGACAGTTCAGTGACGGTTCAGTGACAGTTCACTGACAGTACAGTGACAGTACACTGTCAGTACAATGTCAGTACAATGACAGTACAGTGACAGTTCACTGACAGTACAGTGACAGTATAGTGACAGTACAGTGACAGTTCAGTGACAGTACAGTGACAGTATAGTGACAGTACAGTGACAGTACGCTAACCGAACAGAGAATACCATCTTTAATTTTCTTACTGTACTGTGTAGGACTACATCACTGTACTTAATATGTCTCAGTATTGTGTATCTCACTGTACTTTGTATATCGTTGTACTTTGTTTACTATTGTATAGATAAGTACTTTGTATATCACTGTATATCGTTTATCATTGTACTTTGTATAACATTGTATATCACTGTACTTTGTACATCTCTTTAGTTTAGAGATGACAGTACTTTGTACATCAAGGGTCTATGTATTGTGGGCCATACAGTTTTAGTACTGATACCGGGGTATTTAGAAGAATTATCTTCTTTTTCTTAGATTTGAGAAATTTAAACCCACAAAATTGATGATATGTCAAATAGCAAACATAAGTGCAAGTAAACAATAGTTAAGAACAAATAACAAAGTAAAGAATTTGAACAATTATATATTTTTTTGTATGATTTATTAACCAACAACAAAAATGAGACACACATACAACAAAATTGTATCACTCAAGCACAAAAATATCTTGTCAATATCGTAGAACCTACACACACACAGGGAAAAAAAAGAAAGATCACATATAAAGATTTACATGACATTAGATTCAGGATATATTTAGTTTACAAATTTCTCCAGCTACTCACCGTTCGTCTTCCATCTGTCAAAGAAATATTTTGATAATCTGATCATTAACAGAGAATATAATTAATATACAAACATCTTCTGAACTATGGCACTCTTCAGAGATTAAAATACACCTTGCTAAAGAGTTTTGGATGAATTTAAGTTGTTAATTGCTTTAAATGGACTTTGTTGTACATGATTGTTATAGACATTATAATTTACTTTTTTAAAATACAAACAAAATTATTCCTTTTGTTCTCTTTATTTATTTTTCTATGGAAACTTTGAAAATATTTTCATTACTTAAAACATTGAGTAAAAAAATTGACAAAAAAATATACGAGAAACCATGGATGAAATATACACTAACTGAAGACATAAATGACACTAAATATTAACTCATAATGCTTACATCTCCTTCTTGGGACTCCAACATATCCGCCATCATACCCATCAACATATGGTGGTAAAACACTGAGTCCTACAGGTTTAGACAAACATTTGTTACAAATTGTATTTACTTATTGCTAATTTACTGGAACATAATTTTAAAATGTTCATTTTTAAAACATCGTCCTTTCTGTCCAATTTTATATTATGTGTCTTTGTCCAGAATTTAATCTGACCAAATTGTTGAAAGCTGTATTACCTATTCAAGAACTGATCTCACGTCTTCTAGGACTCTAGGCGGAGACTTCATGAGATTATTATGGGCCTTAGGCAAAAGTATCTGTTAGCGCCCCCCCCCCCAGCACAAGATTCAATAGACACAGATACTTTGGCAGTGGGAGACCAA
The DNA here is from genome assembly GCA_021962125.1 of Bulinus truncatus. Classification (NCBI taxonomy): domain Eukaryota; kingdom Metazoa; phylum Mollusca; class Gastropoda; family Planorbidae; genus Bulinus; species Bulinus truncatus. The sequence continues at coordinate 7,040,673 of JAGDYQ010000002.1, forward strand.
GGCTTTTACCTAGCCTGCTTATCCATTAGAACGGCCCTGATCATGGACGGCCTTATCAAACGTGGGGGACCTAGGGCGAGTGTCATATGGCTGGCATGACCGTCTATATATATAAAAAAAACTCTGAGCGTGGAATCCTTCCATGCAGGAGGCCTTGGTCCGTCACTCCAGTTGCCAACACAAAAGTTGTGGCAGGCACAAGCTGACGTCATAATGGGGGCTCGGAGGCTTTAGAGAGTTCCCACCGGTAAATTAATTGTTTTAAGAGGGCCCCTCTAATATTTTGCGGGAAAGAACCAAAGCAGCTGGCGACACCACTGATGGCCGATTTGACCGATCGCTCCTAATTGTGCCCCGCGCCTGGCAGGGGCCCCACAATTTACATTTATATTATTAGTAATAGTTGTTATTGTAAAATAAAATTAGAATAGGGGCCTCGCAAGCATCCGTTTTATTGGGCCCCGCAATTCGTAAGGCCGGCCCTGGGTATGTCTGATGGTACTTGAAACAATTTGATGGTATTTGAAACAATTTGATGGTACTTGAAACAATTTGATGGTACTTGAAACAATTTGATGGTATTTGAAACAATTTGATGATACTTGAAACAATTTGATGGTATTTCAAATAATTTGATGATACTTGAAACAATTTGATGGTACTTGAAACAATTTGATGGTATTTGAAACAATTTGATGATACTTGAAACAATTTGATGGTACTTGAAACAATTTGATGGTACTTGAAACAATTTGATGATACTTGAAACAATTTGATGGTACTTGAAACAATTTGATGGTACTTGAAACAATTTGATGGTATTTGAAACAATTTGATGGTATTTGAACCAATTTGATGGTACTTAAAACAATTTGATGATACTTGAAACAATTTGATGGTACGTGAAACAATTAGATGGTATTTGAAACAATTTGATGGTACTTAAAACAATTTGATGATACTTGAAACAATTTGATGGTACGTGAAACAATTAGATGGTATTTGAAACAATTTGATGGTACTTGAAACAATTTGATGGTACGTGAAACAATTAGATGGTATTTGAAACAATTTGATGGTACTTGAAACAATTTGATGGTATTTGAAACAATTTGATGGTATTTGAAACAATTTCATGGTACTTAAAACAATTTGATGATACTTGAAACAATTTGATGGTACGTGAAACAATTAGATGGTATTTGAAACAATTTGATGGTACTTGAAACAATTTGATGGTATTTGAAACAATTTGATGATACTTGAAACAATTTGATGGTATTTGAAACAATTTGATGATACTTGAAACAATTTGATGATACTTGAAACAATTTGATGGTATTTGAAACAATTTGATGGTACTTGAAACAATTTGATGGTACTTGAAACAATTTGATGGTACTTGAAACAATTTGATGGTATTTGAAACAATTTGATGGTACTTGAAACAATTTGATGGTATTTGAAACAATTTGATGGTACTTAAAACAATTTGATGATACTTGAAACAATTTGATGGTACTTGAAACAATTTGATGGTATTTGAAACAATTTGATGGTACTTGAAACAATTTGATGGTATTTGAAACAATTTGATGGTACTTGAAACAATTTGATGGTATTTGAAACAATTTGATGGTACTTGAAACAATTTGATGGTACTTGAAACAATTTGATGGTATTTGAAACAATTTGATGGTACTTGAAACAATTTGATGGTATTTGAAACAATTTGGTGGTACTTGAAACAATTTGATGGTATTTGAAACAATTTGATGGTACTTGAAACAATTTGATGGTACTTAAAACAATTTGATGATACTTGAAACAATTTGATGGTACTTAAAACAATTTGATGGTACTTGAACCAATTTGATGGTACTTGAAACAATTTGATGGAACTTGAAACAATTTTAACCAAAACAAACAACTTTTCAAAGATTATTTCACAAATTCATTTTGATTTGAATAATATTTTTATCAATAACGATCAGCCAATCCATTAGTTTTAAAAAAGTTTCATTAATCTTTATAACAACTCACCTCTCAAGCTATAGTCTCCAGCTATCAGGTAACCATTGTCATCCCAGTCTTAAACAAAAATTTAAAAAGTCCTTGTTTTTTGTTAATTGGTTCACGCAGTTTATCAACAAAATTTAATTAAATTATTTAACTTGTATTTTTAATATAAAACATCTATTGTAATTGTTTTACGTGCACTCGAGATCAAACATCTATGTCATTTGTTTCACTTGTATTCTAAAAGTCAAACATATATTGTCATTGCTAAACTTGTTCTGTAAAAGGTCAAACACCATTGGATGAAGATCAATTGAAATTCTTCATAGTAAACTTTTAAGAAAAAAAAAAAAAAAAAACCTCCGACGACGAAGCCAGGTCCACCGTACCCAGGTCCACCGTACCCAGGTCCACCGTACCCATCGACGTAAACACCCCTGGCTCTGGGCAAAGGTCTGACCACTGTGACGTCACAGATTACAGATGTTAGTGAGAGGACAGTAAACAACAGGACAATAGAAAGCGTCATGGTAGAGTTCAATCTGATGAAATATGAAGTAAAACCGATGCCTAACATCAGACGTTCAAACAAACCAATGCCTAACATCAGACGTTCAAACAAACCAATGTCTAACATCAGACGTTCAAACAAACCAATGTCTAACATCAGACGTTCAAACAAACCAATGTCTAACATCAGACGTTCAAACAAACCAATGCCTAACATCAGACGTTCAAACAAACCAATGTCTAACATCAGACGTTCAAACAAACTTAAGAAAAAAAAATTAACCAGAGATCTACAGTTTACAGCAGCTATTATACTCTGGTGTATTTTTTCGAATACATGTTTTACGCCATCTACACCTTCAAATATAACTATCTTCACTATTGTCTTACCTGTCTTTCACCTGACAACACAATGTAGTCCTCATACACGCTAGCTCTTGACTTTATATATACAGCCAGTGGTAGTGACGTAGGGTAGGTCATACCTTAAGATCTTCACAATGACCATAAGTCACTCACTAGTCATAACTTTAGGAAAGTTAGATTGATGTCTTGTCTGGGGTCAATTCTGATTGTGATAAATCTGTTTTTCATGGCTACTATTTCAGACAAGTAGACTACCTTAGATTCTTAAAGTGAAAGACAGCTAGATATGTACACCGTTAGAATAGGGATAGAGAGACATACACAACAAGCCATTGGTATAAGTCGAAACAGAGTACAAACTTAGTTAAATTACTTCCCATATCGATTTACTGCAAACATAAAATATATTTATTCCCAAAATGAAAAGAGAATTAGGTATTTAGACGAGTCCACTATTTTCTGTTTTCATATAAAGAGAAAGAGCGAAATCTATTCTTTTAATTTGATAGCACTTTATTCTTATTACTGGTACTTATAGTATTATTGGCTGGTTAAAAAGCTACTAATTCTAAAAAAATGTATACCAAATGTATTTATTACAGTGGATTTTTGAAATTCCAAGATTTTTCAATACAATGCGAAACAAATATGTATTAGTTATGTAGATGTATGTGTCTGTTAGACATCCTAGCTATGTAAAGTTCACTGAAACGTATGAAGTCAAATAACCCAGATGTGTACACTATGGCCAATGACACACAATATTAGTTATATAGTTCAGTGCTTCTCAAACTTTTCGAAGTCAAGGTAATTTTAAACTTCTATATGCAAACTTTTACTAGTCAATACATGCTTTTTCTAATGTTAACAATGAAAGAGTGAAATGATGTAACATAAAAAATAAGATAAACTAGATTTTATTTTAAACATATATTAATACTATTTACATACAATGCATTAGGTTAATTATATTTTATGTGTCACATTTTCCGAAATTCCACGGCCCCCCTCCGGACAGTCCACGGCCCCCTAGGGGGCCGCGGCCCACCACTTTGAGAAGCACTGGATAGTTGGAGGTTTGAGAGAAGACTCGGGGGTCTTAAGAAAACGGGGTCCAGGGCAGTAGCGTAGCGAGGGGGGCAAGGGAGAGCATCATGCCCCAGGCGCTACTCACAAAGGGGAGGTCATGGCTTAGGTCCCCACTGTCTCCCGTGGTGCCTCCATGGCCATTGCACTATCGGCTATGGTGGGGATGAAAGAAGGGAACCATAAAAACCGTTTTATAGAATCTAAGAGATTTTCATCTCATCCTTACAGGGACTTCACACACTTACAAAGGGGCGCCAAATGGTATATTTTTTATGTAATATTATATGGTTTTCGAATGAGAGGGGGCGCTAAAAAGGTATTGTGCCCCGGGCGCGAGTGAAGCTCGCTACGCCACTGGTCCAGGGCATGAGCCTGTCTTAAAATCCACCTCTGCAAGACTACACTACATGCCGCTATTTATACGGGGAAAGAAAACATTACATACTGACATCAGTACGGGAAAGTTGGCACTACATACTGACATCAGTACGGGAAAGTTGGCACTACATACTGACATCAGTACGGGAAAGTTGGCACTACATACTGACATCAGTACGGGAAAGTTGGCACTACATACTGACATCTGTGCGGGAAATACTGCACGTGAACTCTTAACTTGCCCCGAAAAATCTCAAACAGCCAAGCGATCTTTAAGTTCTTTTAAAATCAAAAAGACTCAGTACAAAGTTTGCAATGGACATTTGTCATAACTATAAAAATAAACCGTACATCTATTTAATATTTGTGGTTAATGTCTTAAAAGAGACCCAATTGACATAACTCTTAAAGAAAATTTATTGATGTTTTGTACAAGTTCTGTAAATTAAAAAAATCACCTCAAATACAATAGCCTGTAATTCACTCACTTATAGGATTACCATATTTGAGTTCCATGGATGCTAAAAAATTGGCCTTAAAATTCCAGTAATCATCTTAATGTTTTATTAAGTTCAGGTAAAAGGTTTAACTTTAATTTTTAGCACAAATACCCATTTAAAAGAATTAAAAAATGGGTTTTTTTATGGTAGTTTAGTATTATAATAGTCTAATACCCCATCATCTAAAGTTTCCATTTTAAAGTAAAAAATGAATATGTCCCAGTATATTGTGATTAAACAACACACTTGTATTAAACTAGCTAGTGAATAAAACACATGTACAGGAGTCAAATTTCAAGTTTATTTTCAGTTCATTTCAGAATATTTCAATTGTGTTATCAAAGTTGAAAATACCAACAAATTCTTACAACTAATTTGACAAAATTGAAAACATTGTTTGGATTATTGGGTTCATCAGTTGATAATTAAATAACTTTGGTAATTAAAATTGTTTTAAGTACATTTTATGAAAAACTCATGTCTGTATTTAAACATCAAAGCCTATTGAATTCAATTCTTATTATATGTTGGCTTGTAATGTAGAGCACCAAAATGTGTCAAGTGGAAAATGAAGTCAATAACAATAAAAATGCATGAAGTAGATACATAGATAGATAGATATATGCAGTATATAGTAAATAATGCGATCCTGTAGCACCATATGAAATCAGAGAGCAACCATTGAGTATGTCATACTGACATATGAGCAAATATTAGCTGGAGAACACTTTGAGTGGCCTAATTCAGGTGAAGTCAGCTAGACAAAATTTCTCCCAGCCGTTAACTGTGGCTAATGATCTTTGAATCTTAAAGCAGTTGTCATTCAATGGAAATAAAAACAAATGCCAATTTCATTGAGCAACTAAAAGAAAAAAAATTGTTATAGACAAAAAAAATTTTTTTTTTTATGATTTAGTTACAATTATTCCAAATTAGCCAATGTTCTCATAGGAAAAAGTTTTGAATGTAATTAAAATGTCAACTGTTTTACAAGGTTCCACTAAATGAAATGTTTTAAGAGTCACAGACAACCACAGCTGTATAGATTAAAAAAAAAACAATAACAACCAGTCCAATGTTGAAACATCAGAAATATATTGCAAGTCCAATGTCTATCAACAAGGTAGCTGCACATTTAAACTGCTGAGCAGGTGTTATTATGATTCAACCAAACTTGAGCATGAAACATGACATTCTTATGTACTGGAGTTGGCCATCAAGAATAACAAGTTAAAAAAAAATAATTTGGACAGACCATTAAATACAAGATAGGTTAATGAGTTGAATGACACATACTTTCTATAATGTCTTTTGGTTGCAATGGCCAATACATGAAATAAGGCACACTTAAAATGACATTGAAAAAGATAATATGTTTAATGAAAATGTCAATAAAAAGATATTTTTAAAATTAAAAATGTTCATTCATTGAGATCTGAAATGGTAAAATATTAAACCTGGACTGAATGATCACAGACTAGATCGGCATTTCTCAACCTTGCTGACAACTGTACCCCATAAGATGCGAAAACATGTCTGCAGATACCTCTAACACACAAGTTCTCTAATAAATGTACTTATTTTCCTGATGGAATTAGCTTACCTTTCTAATGCACATGGTTTGGTGAAATCATGCAGCAAACAGCATTCAAACTCTTGTTTTTTTTTAAATGAAAATTATATGTCGCTGCGTTCACTTGCATAACCTTTCCCATATCCCTAGGGGTACACGTACCACACGTTGAGAACTGCGGGACTAGATGAACTAACACATATTATTTTAATCTGAATCATTGATAAAGTGAAATTAAACTTCAGTCAGTAAAATACAAAATAATTTGTTTTGTTCATTCAAAGAAAAACATCATTCTTAGTATAACTGTTGATAAAACAATTGACAAAAATAATATTTAATAACTCAAATATAAACTACACAAAATTAGAAAACAGTTTGAGACTGTGTCAATTTTTTGTTTAGATGTCAGTGAAATTACACAGACATTTTGTCCATTTCTCCACTAAAATATTATATATTCAACTAGGAGGAGTAGGCCTACTCAGTTAAACTAATAATGTTTCATTATTATGATCAATAAGATTACTTTTTTAATTTTATTAACTGGAAGAAGAAGAATGGAAAATATCATGTAGGATAAAATTCACAGAATTTCAAAAATTAACTTTGGTAGTAACAATTGCAACAGTGATTGTAAATTAATTAAACATTAAATAACCATTTAACAACAGCCAAGCAATATGAATGTCCACAAATTAACATTATACAAATAATAAAAGCTACAAGAAATAAAAAGATAAAAAAGAAATGATCCCAGTCTGGAAATGGGGGACGGATTGAAAAAAAAAAAAAAGTCTTCTATTGCCTTACTGAAATATTTATTAAGGAACTGACAAAAAAAAGTACAATTTTTATTAATTCAATGTTATAACTAAACACATTTATACCAATTTATTTGGTACAATGGAAGTTACTGTCAAATTAAAAATGTACACAATATAATTTTGAATAATATTAAAAAAATGAATTTGATATATTTGTCATAAAATAAATGGGTTTACTCAAAATTTGTTCAGTCCTCTAAAATAAATAAAGTCCAGAAAGGTAAACTGAGATTAAATGGACAAACAAAAGTTGAAGTATTTACTAGATGACAGTTACAATTGTGTCACTATCAAAATGTTTTTGTAATAAAACCTGAGTAAACAGTTAGCAAAATTTCAAATAAGTTTCAAGAAAATAAAAGATAAAAGAAAACTTCAAAAAGTAAAAATTAAGAAAGACTAACAATTTTTACATTGTAAATTTGAGTGAATGCCCTTGTACATTAGATGATGGCTGATAAAAATGAAGATATTTTGTATATTTTACTTCATCTAATAGACAGGCCATAGAAACTCCAGCAACATATATAATTATGACTAAATGGATTATATGTTGATATTGTGCTAATAAAATTATAAAAGTTCCTCTGGCATTAAATTATCATCAAGATTGATGCCAGAGGGCACTGGATGAATGATAATATCAAAATTTGAAGCCTCAGCACCTGAGGCAAACCCTGGGTCTAACACCAGAGGGGGAGGACTAATCCCTCCTTCATTGCCTTTGCCTTTACCCCTGGATTTAGTTTTCCTGAGATTTCGTCGCCCCTGTGGTGCTCTTTTACTGGATAAAGTTGCTTCTTGTTCAGATCCAGAGCTTGATTCGTGGCACACAGGAGTGATGAGATCTGAAGTGAATCCAAACTGTATACTTTTAGGACTCCAACCTGAATGAGATTTCACAGAGTCTGAAGTTCGAAGAGCAAATGTAGGTTTTGGAGGTAATTCTGGCCTTTTACTTATTATTCTTGATGTATCATTTCTCTCCTGGCCAGATTGACCTGAAGATGAGTCTGTACGTTTATGTCCTCTTTCACTTTCAGAACTCTGAGGACTGACATTTCCAGATGAAGGATTCTGAACATTTGTTAAAAGATTTGAATTTTGATTTGGTTCATGTCTGCGGATGTCTTTTTCTTGGAGAATGTTTGTTGAGTCTCCATCTTTACTTGACTTTTTCACCTCTTTGTCAAAAGCATTTCCTTTCAACTTTTTATCTAAACTATTATGATTGGCTATCATTTCTTTTTTATCACAGGGTTTAATAGGATGGTGTTTCTGAATTAGGGAACCAGATGATACTCTAGACAGTTTGGCTTTCAGGTGAGACTCTCCAGATGTATCAGTGTGAACAGACCATTCTGGCCATTGTTTCTGTGACCTATCATTGGGACTTGCCTGTTTTCCAGGAACTTTGAGACTTTGAGTTCTTTTAGGGGGCAGGAATAAATGAGGCTTCTGATGGTGGTGGAGGCCAACTTCTTGAATCATTCTGAGCTCTTCTGGGACAAACTCTTGCTCTGCAGAGTGAGATTCAGGAATGGCTTTTGATGGAGCCAGGTGAGCTTCTTTAATTTTCTGTGGGCGTACAATCAATGCACTGTTATCTGAATCATGTGGTGCAGAACAAGCCCCAAGGTTTAAAAGCCCGCTGTATCTGGCAGCAGGGAGTGAAGACTGAATTACAGGACAAGCCAAATGACCGTTGGGCTGGACATTGAACATGGATAGTTCTTGTCTTTGTAACTGAAGTTGACGGAATATTTCAAACTCCAAATGGGACCTATGATAAAATAAAAATATTACAATTAGTAGCACAATAAAATAAAAACAGAGGACATAACTAAGACTGTACACACATGGAGATAAATGCACTGACCTCAATTCTTTTTCTTTTTCCTCAGAGAGAATGTCTGTTCCAATACTGTCAAGTTTTAACAGCTGTGCCAGGTAGGGTTCATTAGAGCAAAGTTTATCTTCAATTTTCTGTACACGATGTTCCAGCCTACTTTCTTCTAGGACAATACTGGTTGTTACTGGTACAATGTGTTCCTGCAATGAATATAAATGTATAAGTCACTAAAGTTAATCATCAAAAACATTTCTTAAAACATTATTTGTATCGATAAATAACTATATAAACTACTGATGTTTACAGATGACTTACTTCAGATGCTGCTCCACTAGAAATGCCATCATCAGCACCAGTCTGATCACTGTCTGAATCTGTAAAGCTGCTTCTTTTATCAGGTAACCCAGATATACCTAACAAAGCATTCATTCGAAACAACAATTCTTCCACCAGGTACAATATCTCAGCCATGGTGAATTCCTAGGACAAACAATATGTTTTACATTATTATTTTATATCCAAAACTATCTGCAACTCCAAGTTTTTGATAAAAATGTTTGCTTTATATAAAGAATATATTTACATCAGTATAGAATCTAGAACCAGCACAAATGACCTGACATTTTTTTAGTATTATAAACTTTTTAAAATAAACAACTCACTGGTGGCAGTGTACTATCTGTCTGGTCTGTGTGTGTGGCTTCTGGCTGACTGCCAAACCATTTGAGTTTCTCCCAATAAAATCCGATCAGTTGAGAGGCTGGCATTGTTAACACACGACAGTTTTTGGTTTTCTTAAATCTGTGAGTCAAAATCACAAATATCTGTGGTGGAGAAGAAATTTAGGTAACCAAATTAGGTACTAATTAATTTCCAATAAACAAAACATAATACATTTTGTTTAGGCTAATTGTACTAAAATAAAAACCCCATTGATAATGTATAAATATTAAGAGAGATCAATCAAAAGAATGAACTTACATATGTCAGGATGATGCCATGGATCATAGTAAAGCTGAAAAATAGAACAATGTCTAAACAAGGATTGACCCCAACAACTTGCAGGTGTGGCCAGCGGGCAGCACGAACGGACACAGCAGACATTGTATACATACTTGACCACAGTGATCTCAAGCTGTAAACAGTGGCACCAAACAGACCAGTGCTCAATGACGAGAAGGCCATAATCAGACCAAAATACAGCACCTGATAGATTCAAAGATTAAAAATATAGACAAGGTATTTAAAATTTTTAATGCATTGATATATATGGTCTCTTTTTTTTAAATGACATGTATTTCCAGACATTTTAGTTTTAACAAATATTTCATAAATTCAGAGAAACCAAGAGACAATTATAACTAACCGCTGCCAATAACAGTTCATTTTTACATCTGCGGTATATGCTCTGGAAACGCCAAAAGATCTGATGGTATCTCAAAACTTGTAGGACTTTAATCATCACACAGAACATCATAAGCCCAACCAAATTACGAATTAACTGTGGAAGTGAAAGACAAATGATGACAATGATACAACTACCTGTCTTTAAAAATGAAGTTCAGGTTATAATTACTGTAAATGAAATGAATTCAAGGATTCACTTTACCTCATCCCAGAGTGTAAGAAACTGTAAACTGACAAACTGTTCATAAAAGGAACTTCTCATCATCTCCACTGCCTCTGACACAAGAATGAAGCGGTAAATGTAAAACACAACATACAGTGTGGAAGCTGTGCTCATCACAAGCTGTAATGAGGAACATTTCAAATAACAGATTAGTAGGGGATATTTATCATGAAACAACCTAAGCTCACACCAACAGGAAAAAATGATCATAAACGTATGTCTTAAAGAAAATAAAACTTGTAATTAAAGACCTTCTTGGACTATTATTCAGTAAGTTTAAATTTATTAGTCAAAGTTTTAAAACCCATAAGCTGAGACATTGTTCAAATCATAAGAAATACTTTATGTCATTTTGAAAGTCTCAGGCACTCAATCTGAAAATTTTGCTTTGGAAGAATTTCTGCAGGTTCATTACCAAGATATGTTTTTAAGTTTCTAATTCTAATTTGTTGAAACAAATAGTTAGCAAAGGATAGCACTTGGTAATATAGATTAAAAGCATCTTTTTTACATTTCCACTTCGGTGATCAAAAAGTGAAAAATTTCACAGTATTAAAATTAAATGAAGACAAATTTGACTTTCAAAACTATGAACAATAGAGAAGTAAACAAACACTTAGAAATGCTACATATTTCTGAGAAAGAAATGCAAAAAAGTTTTTAATAATCTGGATTTTGAGGGTCAACCAATAAAAGTAGAAACAAATTAAAAAAAACTTACTTCCATGTAATTCCAGAAATGATAAAAATAGTCTCGTTTCATCCGAATTAAATGGTGCAGTTGTTGTGAAAGAAGCCAAAATGTGATGAAAATGTAAAGGAGCTGAAAAAAAAAGCATCATTTTCATTTTTCTATTCATGTTTTCTAAAACTTTAAAATAAGCCAATAAACACAATATTTTTTTAGTTTTGGACAATACAGCTGATGAAAGGCTCCAATGCAAAAACTTGATGAGAAAAATAACCAATGTAACCAATGTAGATATTAACTATACTACCTAACACATAGTAAATGTATTTGTTGTGTTGACAGATCATTTAACTTTAAATACTGTTTAGCCCGAGCAACTCTATTGGTTAACTAAAACTACAGTCAAACCCAACTTAAGCGGGTGATATGTTCCAACAAATCACAGCGCTATATAAAATGCATTAAAAAGGGCCATGTAAATAAATTGACACCCGTGAAGTAATTTGAATATGTACCCATATATATTAATACTCTAATATAAAGCTGTAATTAACTTTATTTTTTCAGTAATTATTGAGATCTTTTAATTTTCAAACAAATTATCCATTAAATAAACTTAAAAAATTATTGAGTGATTAAGCGTACTTTGGAAATTTTTTTTTTTATTATGAAAACGAGTGATACCTTTGATTACGAACTTATTTCATTCCAGAATTTGGTTTGTAAACCAAAACGATTGTAGCCCAAACAAAGAAATCAGTATAATAGAGACAATCCATTTCAAAATGAAAGAATCATTCTTTTTTTATAATATCCGGTAGTTTTCCTGACCAATGCAAAGAATATGGGTAAAGAGAAAGAAAACAACCAAATAAAGTAAACGTAAAGTAAAAAAATATGAAGTCTATCGTACAAAGAAAATGATCATGAGAAATTTTGTCACTTTCTTTGCTATCCTGAATCTTTAGCATTAGTTTATCGTTTCTTGGTAAATGAATGGGAATCTCTCTGTACTACGGGAAATTCATCACTGCTGGAGAATCTCTCTGAAGTGGGCCATCGCATCAGGTTTACTGCCCTGTTAGCACTAAGTTTGTTTGGATGATGGTTTACAATTAAATCTTCCATGTTTGCCCACGTTACAAATTTCTTTAAACTTGGCAGCTGAAACGATCAATGCCTCAAGCTTCTCCTTTAATGTCCTTAGATGTTCATTCCAAAGATACAAAAGCTCATATGAAGTAATCTGTGAGCCTCAATCAGCTCCTCCAAGTTGTTGCCATCGACTTCCATACTCATATTTTTGCAGGTTCTGTATAACTTATTTTTGTTCTGGAAGCGATCTTTTTGACTCCAGCGTTAAGTCTTCCTCTCTCTCTCACCTTTGTTTATAGCCCAAGGCACTGTTTGATACTCGAGACTAATTTTAAAGCTGTTGAAAACCTGAGTTTTTTTTGTGATCTGAAACATTCATTACCCCAGGTTCTAACTACCATGCTTGTGTCTAAAAACTTGTGTTAATTTTCCAGCCAAAGATTATTATCTTTCATTTGACATTTAGAACTTTATTTACTTACTTTATGGCATCACTACATACTGATATCAAACTCGCTACTGACTATTAGTGTTAATGACATGAAATAAATGCTGGAGTCAAGAGATTTCAACAAATATTATAATTTAACCATGCTTTATGTGTCTGGAAAATTTAAAAAAATAATAATTTGAATGAATGAATTAAAAAGACGCGCAGTATATTTAAATTACAACTTAAACGTTTTCAGTCGAGACAAAAAAATAACAGAAATTTAAAGAAAAAAATGGTTGTACCTCACTCCCTAGTATGCAGTTATCCCATAATGTTATGTAACGGAACAAATGTGTGGATCTGATGTAAGTGGATGTGAAAACAGGACCAGCTGGGTGCACTTCAAGCAACAGTGTCACTGAACTGAAATAATAAAAAATGTAGGACTTGAACAATTAAACAGTACATTTTATTTTCATAATCATGTCCACGTCTTAAAGTTTAGCATAAATATAATTTTCCATTTTTGAAAAGAAAAAGAAAAGCATATCTAAATTTAAAAACAAAACAGGACTGGCAGAGCAAATAAAGAAAAACATCTTTTTAATTGTTGTGTACATTGTTAGATTTATTTAGGTCATATATACATTTCCAAAATACCTGAATAAGTTGGTAGCTACATGGTATAAAGTCATCTCAACAAAAATAGCCTGAGTGTGAGTATCAATCCAGTTTTCACTTTCAAGCATCTGAAGTTGTTGTAATGCTTCTTCTCTGTAAAAGTAGGTTAAACTGTAATAATCTAAAGTACATGTAGTTGTATACATATGAAGTTATTACTGGCTAGATACAATTGTATATTCACATCAAAGCTAAACATCTTTTCACTTTGTCTCTTTCTATTTTTCACATAAAATCTTATGGCAAATACATTAAACAATAATATGTGGAGATTGTGACAACACTGCATGTTTAAAAAAGTCAACTTTCTTCCACCGGATTTGACAAAGAACAATAAAATAGTTACATTTTAATTTTAAACAATGAGTGGTCACCTGATAAATGTAAACAAGAAAATGTGAAGCTAGCTTATTTTTAATTTAGAACTAGCTGTACCCTGCAAAACCTTTGCTTAGAGATAGACTATAGTTCAACTTTTAGGTTGTCATGAATAGGTCAATGTAATTACAGGGGTCTATTTATTTTATGATCTAAATTGAGAAACTTACAAGTTATCTTTTTTTTTTTTTACTAACAACTTAAAGGATAAAGTATTAAAAAAAAAACTTAAATTAAAAGTAACCATGAATGTAATTCAAACTCAGCAACCAGATTCTCATTCTTTAACCATTCGGCCATTATGAGCAAACTCAAAGTGATGTTTTTACAATTACTTCAAACATTTCTAGATTATTTTGAACTTACACTTAGTCTAACTCATAGTAAATCAGTATTTAATTTAAAAATAAAATTATATGATAAATAAAAACTTTTATTACAATCCTACATTTTTGCAGATCGACTTTTAAAAAGAATTTTTAAAATTAAATAGGTTACGCTGAGCATAGCTATTTTTATCATCAGAGAATTTTGGAATATGACGATTTTTTTCATTTGATGAATTTCAAATGCTATTTGTTGCAAAAAAAAGACAATGAATGATTATATTTTATTACTTTTTTAATATTTTAGACTTTTACGTCTCATGTTTAAAACCACAGAAACTATTTAAAACTGTAAATTTTTTATAAACATTTATCAATAAGATGCAGGCAAGAAGCCATTACTATTTAATCATGAAACAGCATTCTTACTTTTGATCTAAAGCAGGAGTGAGATGGAAAATATTTTTATAGATTATGCTAGCTTGAAATAATTTTTGTTCTTTATTAGCATCAAAGTTAAAAAGAAAAAAATTCCAGGAATCTGATCACAAAATTGATTTAAATTTTAAAAAAAGTCAGTAACACTATATTTAGCTACAAAGTCATGAATTTATGTTAGATTACTATGGTAAGACTTTAAATGTAGTAGTCCATACAAGTCGGCATTAATTAAATTCCTTAAAACAAGAATTAAGAATTTAAAAAAAAAATTATGGCAGGCTAATTAGGTCATTAATATAAAAGGTATTTGTTGATCTTTATAACATATTTTTTTCAAGTTAATAGTAAAAGTTTAAAGTTTTTATTTTTTTCTGTCAAGACACCAAATAAATGAAATAAAAAGTCTGTATTTTACCTTGAATTATTTAAAGTCACTACAGGGCCCATGTTGTCATACCAGTCTAACTGACCCCACAGTCCAGGGTAGCTATGATAATTTCTCTGTGTAGTAATGCCAGCATTATTCTTATGTTTCGTTTCATTGAAGAAGTCTGCATCAGAAGTGCCAACTTTGTTAATCTGACAATCTTTCATTTGACGAAGTTGAACGTTGCCTATGCTGTACACAAGTTTCTCCTCAGTGTTTGGCAGTTCACTTCCAAAAGAAACATGTTCATGTAGAGACTCTAGAAACACTGACTGACTCCATCTGTACCAAGACAATTGTGACCTCAGGGTCATGAAGGATGAACTATTTGCACTGCTATATTTAGTAAAATAAAAATCATACAGGTTGAAATATGTAACAAAGGTTTCAAACATGAAAAGTACTCAATCTAAAGCACGTTAAATTAAAAAAAAAAGCTAAAGCATTCATAAAATAACATTAGTGAAAGTAAAAACAACATTATTAGTGAAAGTAAAAACAACATTATTAGTGAAAGTAAAAACAACATTATTAGTGAAAGTAAAAACAAAAAAAGTCCTTACTGCCGTGATGCAAACAAATGTTTCAAAGCTGAGTTCAGTTTGTATGGAGCTGATGTGTCTTTGCCAAAAGCAATGATTATTAACAATACAAACAGGAAGATAAAAGACCACAAGTCCCTGTAAAACATTCAAAAGGAATTCTCTTAAGATGGATGTTTTATTGCTGGGTATAAACTTTAAACCTTCACAATTATATTTTAAATAAAAGTAAACACTATGTATACATGTAGCCTATATGTTCATTTAGTTGGGCCTGATTGCTTTTAATCTTTTACATAATACATTGCAAATAAAATGATACATTTAGTTCCTTGATGAACACAACAAGAATTGCAGAATGCAAATTAACACAAAATAAAGTACAAACCTAATTAAAGCCATAGATCTTCTCTGTTTAATTAATTTCTTTCTGGAAGATTTCAGTTTCTTTTCTTGTGGTGGACCAGCAAATCTCAAGTATCTTGATCTTGACCTTTCAGCTACCCCCTTTCAAAAGTTATATTAAAACTGTTATAGTAGTTATGTGTAGCTTCAATAATTCAATAGATGATTTGAAAACTTAATCTGAGTTGATTATTTTAATGATACATGTATAGCCTATTTATGTAACTAGAATCCAAACTGAAATTATAATAAGAATACTTTTAGTACAAAATTAAAATGCTTTTTTGGAGAAGAGATTTGCATAAATATTTCTGATAGACCAATTAGGATATTTTGTTGTAATTAAATATATTATATTCTCTGCAAAAAAAACTGTCAATTTTATAAGTATTTTTATTTTAATTCATTCTAATTCAAATTTAAAAAAATTCAATGGCTTTTTTCTAAAATCCAGTCTTTTATTTAATAACTCCAAACAAGAGTACATTATGTGACTTACTCTCAGTAGTTCTTCATCAGGTTCTGGTAGACGATTCAACTGTTTAGACAGACTGCTTGACATTGTTTTCTCCCCATAGAACCCATCATCATAATGGTCAAGCACAGATGGGTTGTGCCGATGGCAGACTGCTGTGTATAAAACAGTCAACAAAACCTGGGATTGGAAATATGTTCTTTTAAGTCTGTAGCCAACACCAGGGCAGCAATGAAATATTTCAATAAATATGTTAGCGGAATAGTTAAAACGTTGAAAATGATAATTATCTCACCAGGAAGGGTTGTGCTATAAATAGACAAATGATAAAACTAAGATACACTGACTGAATCCACATAACACTTCTTGTATGTCCAAATCTGAAAACAAAAAAATATTCTGGCTTGCACAGAGATAAAAAAAAAATGTAATACAATTAATGTAAAAAAAAACAACCAAATATTTAGTTAAATGCCAGAAAATGGAAAGTTTCTTGCTTATCAATAACTAAAATATAAAAAATTCAAAATATGAAAGCCAAATTGTAATAGTTTTTACCTGAAACCATATAATATGGTGAATGTGGCACAAGTACAAGAAATGAGAACACAAAGCAACCATGCTATATATCTGCACCAGAATGGAAGAAACAATCTTCTACTGGCAGACAACATATCACAATGTTCCACTGAAAGAAACAGTCACTTAATTATTAAATGATTAACTTATTCCAAGAACTATCCTCTAACATATAACATAAGTTTTATTGGTACCATTTTTTGATTTCTGTCCATCTGAGCTGATTTCCGATGTGGCTTTGATTCGATGCCTATCTGCAGTTGCCTGGCTTGTGGCATCCTCAAATCCACTAGAAGCTTGGTCGGTTTCTTCCTCTGTAATATGATAAATAAAATTAATTTGGATCACAGTGTTACCTTATAGACTCTTTAGACTAACCATGACAATTAGCAGACCAATTCAAAAATGTATCATTGTAAAATAAAGTTGACATACCTGCTAAAAGAGTCTGTTGCACTACAGGAGCTACTGGCTGTCCGGATACCTGATGATTGGTCTGTGTTGTCTTAACACTGTCTGGACTTGACAGAACCTAAACATCAGAACATGAACACAATTTTTTAACCGTTCAATTACATAAAAAAAAACACTTTGTACACTAATTATAGTTTTTACCATTTACTTACAGACTGCTGACGTTTCAACCACTGCTTCTGAGCCCAGTCTTGAATATTTTGCCAGTTCAGAATTGACTGGTCCAAGATGGAGTATGCCAAAGCTGGTTGTTGGGGTTCATCTTCTCCATCATTTGAGAAGTCACAAATTGATTTTCCATTCACTACAACTTTGTCTTCTTCATAATCAATGTAAAGTACCTAATGAAGATGTGATTACAAACAATCATTTAATGATAAAAAGATTAAAAAATAAACTAAAAAAAAAATGGTTATCACACATCTTATTGAATGACTGCACATAGAAAATAGAAACAAAAATATGTTTACACACCTTACTCCTTCTAAACAGGAAGTTTAACAATAGATTCAGGGGAATCATAATCCCACAACAAGCTGCACCTACTATTATGTTGTGAGATGATAGGTCCAAAAGGCCAAATTCACCACGGATCTGAAAAATTTAAAGTTTCACTGACAAAATATTTACAACAATTTGAATTAATATCAAACAGTTTGAAAAGTTTATCAGAAAAGATATGATAAAAAAAAAATTACTTTTGGAGGTGACTGTTGAAACCACAAAGCATTAAGGCACATGTAAGACAACAGTAGTGTAAAGCAAACAGTGACCCGCTGAACTCTTGTGAAACGACTGTGGGCGGGACACGTCCAAACAGACAACCATGTATGGAAATCACTCAGATACTGTATTCCCTTACACCAAAATATCTGTGAACAAATTAAATTTAGAAGTTTGTACATTAGGTTACAATGACAATGAAAGAATAATCTGAACAAACAAAAACTAGCACGAACACATTTCTAGAAACTTACCAAGCTAAAAGTAATGTTGGTCTCATCCAGAGCAGTAAATTCCCTTTCCACTTTTCCATCCTCTTTATCCACGGCCAGCCACCTGTGACAGAGGAAGTAGTAGGCTTGCCCAGCACTCAGGTCTCTGACAATGACCTGCTGTAGAAACCAACCAGGGGATGACCCAGCATTGTTGTGCCACAACTGAATTTTAAAAATCTTCCCTAGGCTACTAGGTAATCTGGTAAGAAATGAATGTACTTCATTAGATATGTCTACCAATATATATATTTAGCACTTAGATTGTGACAGTGTGAAAAATGGGTTCACTTACGTAACAATAAATCTGTCCCTAGAGTTTCTTTCAAACATTGGGCGGCTGTCTTCACTAATTAGCTCCCTTGTTTCTGACATACCTTCTTCTCCATGCAGTATCATACTTATCTAACATGATGTACAGAATAAATTAATCCAGAGATTTTACTTATGCTCAGCTAATCTATTTTACATGATAAAAACTATTCTCCTGAAAGATTAATTTTTAATAGACAAATAAGATGTGATAAAGACTAAGTTGTCAAAAGAAGGTGCTAACCCTGGCAGTAGTCCCAGCATCTCTACACAACCCTGTCTCCATAATAATTTCATATTTTTGCTGATGAGTGGAAGTGTTGTCCTGAAGATAAACATAGCTGCCCTTCTTGACATCACGTTGGTCAGCTGGTGTCACTATGAACAGCAGCAAAATGTAGAGTAGAAGAACCAACACTACCAGAATGATAACTACTGGGTTCTCGTGAAGACTACAAAATAAACAAAAAAAAAAACATTATAATTAAGGTGACATCAACTAACAAAGCTGACTTTACTGACTATTTTGTTAATTTTATAATACATATGTTATTAATTATAAACTGTGTAATCAATTTCACTTTTATATAAAATCCTTTAAAATTATGTAAAATTGACCGAATTTTATGTTTTCCTTTAATCTTAGAAGAAAAAAAAAAAAGAATTACCTGAAAAATTCTTCCACAAAAACGGAGGTGAGATCATTAGGAATGAGTTCAAAGTAACCTCCAAATGTACTCAGGTGTGTACAGCTGAAAGCAGGATTAGTATATTAACATCACAAGAAATAAAAGTGTGAAATAGATGGATAAAGAAACTTTAAAAGCTACAGATATTTTTTCAACCTTGTCTAACCTGCAATGTAGTGCTTCAATACTAGACTCTGACAGGACCTGGCAGTCACTGCTGCGCCACCTGGATTCTGTTTGATTCCAGTATACACAGTTCCCCCACCAAACACTCAGTGTGTAGTGGCGTCCTTTTATCTCATTACTGTGTCTTCTTCCTGAATTTAATGAAGATTCTACAAGACTGATGAAATAATTCTGACTTCCTAGTGATTCAGAAAACACAGTGCATTGATGTAATAACATTCTGAAAATGTTAGGTCGAATATAAGACAGTATGAAATAGTATTAGAAATATAACAAATTTTTTTGTAATATTATGAGTGGGTCTGATCTAATATGATACATTTGCTAACAGGTTGTGCAAATCATAAAAAAGTATCTGTAGTTGTACCTTTATAGAATCCTTTTGGTATGGGTATTTTAATATCTTGAGTATCACCATCATATTGTTTTTTAAAGACATTATTTTTTAAGTTGTAGGGAGGTCTTTGAGAACTGGAGATAAAATTATATCCAATATTGTAAAACAAGAATACAAAATGCTATATTATAAAAACAAAGTAAGCACAATAAAGCAAGCTATAAATTCCACCTGGAAGTCCACCTGGGTTGTTAATGCACAAAGTGGATACACCTGAAACTTTGCTCACCTTCTTTATTGTCAGGCCTGAGCCAAATTTCAGGCACACTCACCTTGCACTATTCTATTCTTCCACCTTTATTTTTTACAATAACTATTGTTTCACATTAATTTTAAAGACAAAAAAAGAAAGAAGATTATATATACTAAGACAAATTTGCAAAAAAAAACAAACAAATTATAATTAACTTCACTAGAATGTGGTATTTTTGTTTTTATTTTGTTTAAACAGTTTCATCAAATTCCTCTTTTCTAAAATACAAAAAAGAAACAAAAAGAAGAAAGAAAAAAGTGAAGAGACTATTAAAGAGACATGCCCTAAAGGGAAGCGAGCAACTTGGAGTAAGTGGAGCAACTATTAATCAGAAAAACTAGCCAACAATGAATCACCTTGACATTACCAATCCCCTAGGGGAAGCAACAAATTAAACACTAGATGAATTGAACTATCAGCTAAAAGAACTTTCTCTCAGCACTCCTAAAGATCAATAAGTGTAGTCTGCACTGTTTCTAATTGTACCCACTTCTTTTGTTTCTCTAAATAAACTCTGCACATTTTGCTACATTTAAACAGATTGAAAAACTGCAGAGATATAATTTTTCAATATGAACATTGGATAAAATGGTGCATGCTATTTTTGTATATCTTTGCAAGGCTGCCTGAAGGAGAAGTGAAATTGCTGTATTTTTTAAAAATAAAATCTTGACTAATAAGATGAACACTATTGTTGTGTATTTACTGGAAGGTTCATTATAGAAAGATGTTAGTTGTATATTTTACTGGAACCTTGACTTACACAGAAGTATATATGTTACAAGCTTCAGTTTAAAATACAAATATAAAATAGATCCATGATATAAATTAGTTAATAATTTCATTGAAATATGTTCCAACCTGATTATCACTGTGACAGGAAATGACCGGCAGTGTAGAACTGGATCCAACCTGATGTGAAGTTGTAGATATGGCAGTGGGAACCCTGTTTGATCATCTTCATTTATTTCAAAGTTGTACTGAGGAAGACTAGCATTGATCTGATGAATATTCACCATAGTTTTGTCCAAATAGTAACTGAAAGCTGATTCATTCTGAAATACACAGCACTTACAGTTTTACAGACAATTAACCTACTTTTTTAATATTACTTGCAATGTGTTTAAACTTCAGTGTAACAATAAGGCACAAATAAGAAATGTATACAGACAGAAGCTAGCAGAAACCAGGTATAAAAAAGAAATGGTACATTAAAAACAATAAAAATCTAACTTGAAGTGCATTCTTTTTCCTTGGAATAGTAATGTGGATTGTGTCATCTTTAGGCAAACTGTGTACATGGACAGTGTCCTCACCATAACATGTGTAAATCTCCAGGGATGCTAGATCTGAATCAATCTGGCAGATGAAACAGAAATATTTACATAGAATAGAAATTCATCTGGTCTGTGTATTAGTGGTAGGAAATAGTTATGACCACTAAATAAACACAAGTTATGCCACAAAAAAAAATCTTTCGGTGGATGAAGTAATATTTATGTTGCTATCTGAATTAAATATTTCTAGAAGCCACAGTGAAAATACATTTATAACATGAAAATGGGTTTACACTGGTTGTTATGAGACAATTACACATCTGTACAAGAACTAGTTTTGTAACTGACATAAAGATATAAATACAATCAAAGTATTGATTATTTTTATATATAAACTTGTAAAAAAAAAATCTTGATCAACATAATTCTGTTACTTTATTGTGCTTCATTTAGTAATACAAAATTTAGAAAAAAAAAAAGAAATGTGAATGAAAATCAAAATAAAATTAAATCCAAAAATAATTAGTTTTTTTATTTTTCAATCTGGTATAAAAATAAAATGTTTAGTTATAAACAAACAACAATAGGGTTATTGTGCTGATTATAAAGTTTAGAAAGATATGAATAACATGGCTATAGACCAGAAATACTTCAATGTAATGTTTCTTCTTCAGTCATGTTTTTATATTAATTTAATAAGCAGGTAAAATGTATTCATATTTTATCTACTGTTACTGAATTATTTTATAAGAGTTTTACATATGTCCAAGTCTAATCTATTCAATATAAATAAATCAATTGTGTAAGATAACATTTAATACTTAAAGAGTTTTACCTATTTATAAGACTAATGCATTTAAAATAAGCACATGACTTAAGATATTATTAATATATAAAGAGTTTGACATATCTACCAGTTTAATACATTCAACACAAGTACATTGTTTGAAGTGTGGAATAAGTGCAAAGTGAATACACCTGAAACTTTGCTCACCTTAAACATAACCAGGCCTGAGACAAGGCTTAAGGCACACCCACCTTGCACGTGTTGGCCTTTTTATGATCAAGATTATGTATTGATTTCAGAAATCACAGTCCTGATAGCATTTGTTTTTTTTTTTATGTGTAATGAGTCACTAGTTAGTAACAATGTCTAGAGGTGTAATTGATACACTGACTCTATGATTTCAGAAACATTTAAAAAAAAAATAAACAAAGCAAAAGTTTAACAATAACAAATAACCAAAAATTAATAAATTTGATACCCAATTATTGTACACATTTTTGTCATAGGGCTCTGTATCAGAAGAAATTAAGGAGATCAATTTGAGTTCCAGTAAAGATCAATTAACTTCAGATTCATCTGTAACCATGAACTACTTACAGTTGTAACATAAGGTATAAGAAACTACAGACAAAAACTTCCCCTTACCATCTCATTGTTTCTGCTGAGAACTGCTAAATGGTTGGTGCTGAAAGACACAGCCCTAGCCTGGAAGCAGTCTGCATTGTTTCTGTAGCTTGTATTCACATCAGTTTTGTTGCCTGGTGTAGCAAGTCTGCTGTGTAAAATGTTTCTGAAGCTGGGAGGAAGTTGAAAAGTGGCCCCTTCCACTACCAGAGGCTGGAGGTTAGATGCACTGTATTGGGATGCATTTATAGCAATGTAGCCATCCTTCACTAGTACTGGAACCTCTCCGATAGAATGATACTGTAATTCCAACTGAGGAAACAACAATCAATTTAAACAACAGTTTATTAAAAAAACGTAAATATAAGAATAATTGTGTTGACAGATGATATGAGGTCAAATTTACCATGATAAGGCTTGCCTCTAACTACACAATGATCATACATAGTGAACTGTGAACAAGTTACAAAAAAATCTGTCCTCTGATAGACATAAAAAAAAATGTAAAGTCCTCAAAGAGCTGTCATCAAATCTAAGGTCCTACAGGATAAAATCCTATTAAGTTGCCCCCCAAATGTGATGGCGGATGATACAATCTAATAAAATGGGACAAGAAAGACATAAAGCAGAGACAAGCACGCAGCAATCAATCAAGAGCACCACCATCCGCCACTGTATTCCGAGCAGGGGCCACACACAACTGTTGTGAGCTGGACTGGGGATTTGATGCCGGTGAAAGCAAGGGGAATCTCCAGACAGGGCAGCAAACCCAGGAATCAATGAATACACTGCCGGTGCCTATAGTTTTTGACACGAAGACATGTTCCCCTGTTTGTCTACTCTCTATTCACATTCATATTACTCTCTGTACATGGGTGAAGGGTGGAGCAGAAAAGGCTAGGGGAAGGGGACTACGGGGGTGAAACACTACCACCACCAGCCCGCAATATGGATCCACCCTGTGGTCTGTGAATGAAATAGAGATCAGGACCTCGGGAGGAGAACAAAAAAATGATTATTTCAGAAGGCAGTAAAGAAGATTTATCCCATAATACTTTGTCTAGTTTCATCACATTAGTGTAACTTGAGAAGAACAAAGCAAATCGTAATACTTTTTTTTTTTGGGGATTAGCGCAGACAGTAACTTATTGTGTTCTAACGTCTGGAGATAGTTCAGTCAAACTCCTCTATTCACCAGCACCCGTTATCATTTACTGGACATTTAAAAACTTAATAAATAAACGACTAGCATTCTCAAAATAAAATGTGTCATTCAACTCGTGCAGAGAAAATAATACTGTTACTAATTTTACACAAATCATGTAAACACATAGCTTAAAAAGTCCATACTTATGACAATAAATAAATTAATTGTAAATTAGAGTATATATTCATATATATAAATGAAAACAAACATTACATTGAATTATAAAATAAAAAGTTATGTTACCTGTAGAAGTTTGTTGATAACTTTCTGACCATCTTCTATGATGCTTTTCAGAATACTCTGTGGTACCGCATAAGCTATATTGGCTGAATGTTGTACTGATATAGCAGAGAATAGATTGGAGACAACCCCAATAGCAAGTTTAAGGATGTGAGGATGAAGCCCCCTTGTGTTACCGCTAATGTTGGTGTAATTCATAATGGATTCTGTCTGATGAATGCTCTCTTTCAACAGAGTTGTGGCAATCAGTAGTCCAGCGCCATTCAGCTAACAAATAAACAAACGAGATAGAGGTTACTGCATGCATACCAAGTACAGATTCATATTCAGGTTAACATTCGTTTGAAATTTTATTTCTGTCACCAACTGAACAATATCGAGATTCACCTACGGCCCCTTTTTTCGATTCAAATTCACATATTTAGAGAGAAAAGATCATTAACAATGAACGGGCATACACATACTCATGTCTAGAAATATCCTGTCAGAAGTAGGGATAGACAGTATATATATAGAAAGACCAGCAGCCAAACAGGTAGATTATAACTAAACAAAGACAGATAGATTCACAATTTCACATGTAATGTAATATAGATATTTAAATAAATATTAATACAAATATATACATACTAAAGTTTATACTATGTGTTTCGACAATTTCAAAAAGGAATTTTTTATATTTTTATTTTGTATCATGCCTATCCAAACATTTGTGTTCACTGTTTTCTCATTCCAATAGAAAATAAAAAAAAGCGACTACCAACATCATCATTATTATCTTCTTCACAATAATGAAATCATTATTCTTGATGGGACTTGGAAATAATACGGTTAAGCAGAGAATAATACGCTTGTGCGAGCACGAAAAATCAATAGTAGAATTAAGTTATGACTTAGGGTTCCAACTGGTGGAGAGCGACAGTTAAATAATATATTGGGGCAGGCCACACCAGCTAATAAAGAAATGATCAGACAACACCATTACACCAAGAGATCCCAACTATCCAACCAACTCATGGGCCATACAAAAAACGTATTGTTACAAGACAATGGGGTTGAAATGTTATCAAAGCTGGTAACTCAGTGTCGGGTAAAACAACTGCTCATAGAACAGGTTCATTCAGACACCAGTGGTATATTTCAATGATGTGAGTTATGGTCGAAATGGGTGAACATGGAGACAAATCGTTGAACATGTAGATAAATCAACACATATTTATGGACGGATATAATTTACAACTAAAATAACGGTGAGCACTGGTGAGCAGAGGCGTGTCCTACGCTATATATCCCTTGCTCCAGTAGCGCAGGCAGACAATGACAAGCAAAAAATTAGGTATATAAGCCTCTACATAAACAGAATACACCAATAATAGACAATCGAATAGATAATTAGGCAGACAGACAGTTCAGTTAGGTAGATAGAATTATAGACATACAGACTGGCAGGCATGACGACAGAAATGAATGCCGATATAGAGGTTAGACGAGGGGACGGATGGTCGTGTGTTAAAGCGCCCGACTGTCGACCTGAGGTTCACTGGTTTGATCTTCGGTGAGGACCAATGTATATTTCAGATCATGGCTCAAGTCTTCGCTATGTCTCTCGTGGTGCCTATATGGCCATTGCACTATCGGCTCTGGTGGGGATGAGAGAATGACACTGCAAAAACCGTCCCATTAGTGGTTTATAGGATCTAAGAGATTTCATCCCATCCTTACAGGGACTTCACACAGAGAGATTCGATCTTGTGACATCCACATACAGCAGCACAAGATGATCAAAGTTAGAAAAAATACAGATACAAAACAAATGTCAAGTTTCTGTTAACAAGGAAACACGCAACATCCTCAGTGAACTGAGTGACAAAAATGTTCAATACCTGTAGATAAAAGAATGCAAATTACATAGGTTACAACTTTTGTCTAGACATACAGAGTCGTTCAAAGAAAATGGGTGTGTTTTCTAAAGTTCTAAAAGATCATTCACCGTATTCAGCTTTTAGGAGGCGTTAGGTGCAATTTGATTTTTTTGTTTAAAATAATGAGGATATAACGTTTAAAGAAATAATTGTCATTAAAAAAAATGCTGGATGTGTATTGACTGTCAGTTTTAGTAGAACAGCCGAGACTTAATTAAACTACTTCTCAAAAATAATCAATAAACTGTCAGTGTTAAATTGTATTTCCTCCTAACTGAAACAGAGATTGACAGATACACAGACACCAGTTAGGTGCCAGGAGTGGCAGTTAAGGAAAAGTTCGATTTGTATTGAAATATGTTAGACAAATACACCATGACCAGTGAGGTATAAAACACAGATAGAAACCAATATGTACATGACAGACAATCCTGTTTGGGAAGAAATTAAAAGAAATGTCTCAGAATCAGTTGTTTGTATTGAAGTTATTGCTATAAATTACAACAGAATATAAACAGACATGGCATAGTAAACAAAATACATTTGCTTGCAATAATAAAAATGCATCAAACGAATCTGTTAACTTTTACTAAATACATTGATGTAACTGATGTAAACAATTGCCAACTAAACTGTACATACTTTGTAACAGCACGCTAAATGTTTGTTTTTTTCAGTATTGTTTCTTGCTTTGGTTGTTATAAAAATATAACACATCTGTTCCACGTGAACAATGTTTCAAAAAAAGGTGTCTTAATATACATAAGGCCACTGTTATCTGACTTAACATTTGGCCGTTTAGATTTACTTATCGTCGCTATTATCAGGCCAAACATTTAGGCACCTTAAGACACATATTATAGTCCTGATATTTTGTAACGAATGTTGGTATAGAAATACACACATGGCCTCTGTTACAGGGTTCCTCCAGCAGAGGCTAGTAGAGACTGTTTGGACCTGTCTACTGAGACGCTATTGATCAGCCCAACACAAATAATTGATGACGACTTTCAGGTGGTAAACAACAATTTCCATCGATTAACAAGAAGCACAGAGCCACACAGTGTGGACGATAGGCCATTACCTTCTTTTCATCTCTTTTAACTGCAAAGTCAATGCCATAGGGTGGGTCGACAATTACACAGTTATACCACTGTTATACGTTGTAACCACTTCAAAATTGGTTAATTGATTGATTTATTGGCAACATAAATTGATAACACGAGAGAAGAATAATACGAAAAAAAAAAGAAAAGAAAATATTGGCTCCAGCACTGCGTAAAAGTAAATTTCTAAAAAGTAGGCTACAAGGAGTAGTTGTTGCGTACATAACTTGTAATTAATAACTTTAAAAGTAGAACAATAATACATATCAAATAGATGTACCGTAATACTAATTTTGATATGTAATCACAATAATGTACAAAGTATCACTAGAAACACATACATTTTATAAGTTTTCATAATGAAATCAATGACATGTTTCATGACTTGCTGCTGTACACCGTCTACTGTTAAAAGTGATATATGTCAGTGCCAGATATCACGTAGAACCCATGTGAGAGAGGTACTATTATATTAGTAATTGTATTGCGTCTTTTTTTTTTTATTAGTATGAAACCAACTGACACAAAAAAACCCAGTGGAGCAGATCGAATCTACTGATGGTACTGATGCCATCATAGTCAAAACAGGATGTGTGTAAAAACGTCAACCTTTTTTGTTCGGTCAGCGGGACAGTTCAAATGTCCTGATATTTATAAACTATCTAGTGGCGGTTGTTTGTGTGACTTTGTTCAGATACTGAGCCCGCAAACACATACAGTAACTTTGAGTTGTATGTGAGAAGTGCGTGCAGCTATTATCTCGCTTCAAGCAGCTGTACAAGGACCTTGTGTACGTCGATAGACGACCGACCCCCTCACCCCCGCCCCATAGTGTTCAGATGACGAGGGTGATTTACTTCCGTGGGATAAATCGATTGTACAAGAGGCCTCCATCAACTATGTCAGCCGGATTATTAGGCGGCTTTTTAATGGCATAAGTGAATGATAGGGCAGCCAAATGGAATGCAATAAAGCGATGTCCATATTTTTAAACAGCTGACGAGGTCCACCGTTCCAGAATTAATTTCATAAATGTTAAGTACTTTTTTTTTATTTTTAGATAACTGTTCACGGATAATGTATTTACCTCTACGTATGAACGACCTGTGCATTTACCCAACAAAGTAAATGAAAGAAACTGCTGTATTGGGCACCATGTTAAATTATAATATTTATTCTTCGCACCAAGAAATGGTTGCATAATTAATGTCAATAACTACAACAGTCTCATGTTAACCAACTATTCCAGTGAGTTTGAATGTATTCACCAAAGACCAAGTAAAAAGGTGGGTGGAAAAAAAACGTATTACATATATTGAAAGACAACATGTCATGCAGTTATTAGAAATGGAGATTCGACCAAAGACAAAATGAAACCTTTTTTTAGAGTGTCATCATATCACTTAGACAGCCAATCTCACATAGATTTATAAAAATCACTAGCCTTAAAAAAAAAGACTTCATGACAAACCCCTTCCATACATGTAAAAACATCAAACACAGTTGTATTTAGTCTTAATACATTGAATTAAAAAGAAACTAAACGGCTGATTAATTATGTAATTACAACCAAATATTTATCATTTTGCTGTCAAATATAAATAAGTTTTTATTTTTAAATAATTCGTATGAATTGTTACTAGAAAATCCCACCACATATAATAATTTTCTCAATTACGAACCATCGGTAGATGACACCAGCAATACAGCCCATAAGGTCATACAAGCCTACCATAGTAAAACTCACTTTTTGCTTATTAGTCTAAAAACGCAAAGAGAAAAAACAACACATCAATCAGCAAGCATGTATCTATAATTTGTAAACATCAATTTCTGAATTGAGAAAACAAATGATGTACAAACATAATCCATTAACTCGTCATCTAAAACAAATATTTCAACAGTCCACTGTGGCTAGTGAAATTAATTTCTATTTGATTTTTATCTCAGCCATCCTCCACACAGACTGTTATTGATAAACATATTAACAAATGAACGTATGAATCTCGGGTGGAGATATTGGCGTCCTTTGAGACGGAATAAAGAATAATACGAAAACATCAAAAAAACGTATGAGTCCACGTAAGCCATCCATCTCGTTGACCTAACTGCTAGAAGTAATATTAGACAAGTGTTCTAAACTAAACAAGGGTATCTAAGGTTGGACCACAATAAGAACAATCATAGATAAAATACCCCACAACTAAAGTTTTGTTTTTCTTAAACTAAGAAAAAGAAATGTAAAATGTATCTTGGCACAAACTGCTTACTTTAATGCTTAAGTGACAATTCAATCAGTTAAATGTGTGGCAGACAATATTCATGAAATTTTCTTTTCAATGTTAGGCAAATCTCATTTTCTTCCCTGTCTTCACCCCCCCCCCACCCCTTCTCTTTTTCGCTACTCCCTTTCTCTATGATAATTTACAAATATCCAACAACCAACATGTATTTAATTAAACTGTTTTGTTCTAATATACTAGTATAAAGCTGATGAGAATATACGTCCTATATTTTCTTATTTTGACCCAGTGCGAATTTTTTTTGAAGTAAATAAGCCACAATATTTATATGCATTTTATATATCTATCAGATAGATAGTAAATGAAGTGACAGTGTAACATTGATTAGCAGGTCAATATATATATTGTATTTAGACAACAAAAAACTGTGCCCTGATTACTTCATATGTTCTCAATGCATACAGAACATAAGGTTTGAGCTACTGGGGACGGGGAAGATGAATTCAATTGAAGAAGTCTAAAATACAGGTTGATTACAAACGGGAATAACTAATGTAATTGAAACGCTCTATGTCATTACTCATCAAGAAGCTATCATCCACCCCCACCCCCCACCGATCTAAACGTCAAAAAGTTTCACGTAACTACTCCAATCCATTGAGCGCCGTGAGCTGCGGGAACGCCCGATTTAGCACGCAGACATTGTTGGTCGTGCAATCATCCTAATTATGTTAGTTCTCTGAAAGCCCAGTGTATCAGTCCCTGGAGAGCTGTCACCACACTAGCTAGTCTAATATCATTAATGTTGCATGAGGCCTGGCCATTTGAAGGGGCTGGCCCCCCCACCAGTGATCAGCTAGCCGCTAATGCGGCAAGGTATGTGTCCTGGGTGCAAAATGTCTCTTGGAAATGGTGGAATGTTTGGAGGCGGTCAGGTAAAGTCTCTTCAAACAAGTCACTTCGTGAGGGTGAATACAGACGGAGAAAGTAGGTTGTTCCACTGTATCGCGCGCGCGCACACGCACACACACACACACACACTACGCACACAGTCAAACACTGGGCGACCCCGACAGTTAATAATAAAGAAACAAATCAGGCACCAGGGCCGTGTTTATACAGAGCACTGGCATGCCTAGCATTAAATAATAGTACAACGAAACCAATGTTAGAGATAAACAGCGACTACTGACGGACAAAGAAATATAGCCTTGCTATAAAGTACGTCTCGGCTAAATTATATAGTTCAGTTACAAAGAACAAAGTGATTTGTTTCTTCCGCGCACCGATATCTGCTCAATGACTGGGTCAATACAACAGCACTCGATCTTATACATAGAATAGTACACACCATCAAAAATATGCAATAATTATTTTTTTTTTCAATTTTAAGAAATACTTATGAAAACTTTGCACTTTTGAAATCGTTTAGATGTAACCATGGATGTTACATAATTAATGAATGCATCGGCGAATTTTAACTTAATCACAATTTTTGATTCTGATCTGCTTGCTCTAATCAATCATTTATCTACAATGTTATAATTGAAGCTAATTAAGAATTTGTGGGTTTTTTTTTTACTTTATAGAAAATTGTATCCAAATCACTTCAGACAGTAACACTGGCCAGAGACAGACATAATGAAGAATGATTTCTTGATTCTCCACCCTGCTTATTTTTAAAGGCAATAAATCATTTCTTTCAGATCAATGGGAACTTTTTTTTGTCCGAGCTGGCATATGCAATGTTTAATCTCTTGTTTATTTTTTTTTTGTAATAACAAAGTGTTATCCTTTCAAATAATTGGATGAAAATGATTTTACAGTTTCTGGACAAGGGCTAACTCTATAACAAGAGCTGTTTAATAAATGTTTGTCCACAACGTGTGTGTCTGACCCACCAGTTTTTTTCATAGACAGAGAGTCTATGTACGAAATTACATAGAGTATTTATTGAGAAAATACTCATAAAAAATTGTTCATCTGCAAAGTTATTTTTCTTAACAAGTTGTTCCCGACATCCAACCAGTTTTTCAGGTGGGTCGGGAAACCAAAGTGGGTCGCCAAGCATTTAAGTTTGAGAACCACTGACATCGAGATTGGTTCAACAGTAAACAGAATCATAACAGCTAACTGTATAACCAGAGCTGTTGTTTAAGGTGGTCCATGGGGCATTTAAGGTTTCTGCTGGTTGTTTTTTCTAACTTGTTAAATTTTTAAGCTAAACTAGCCATTTTTGGCACATGCATACAACATACCAATTAATGAACAAAGAAATAAAAAAAATATAAAACAAGCAATTAAGCCTGTTCCACTCAGGACACAGGACGTGTTAGCGCATTTTCTTGTTATGTATCAGTACGTTTGTTATCTTTCAGTAAATATTTGGAAATTTTGGAAATGTTTATAAATTCAATTGTGCAATGCACATATCTGTAAAAAAAAATATTATAAAGACGTTTCTTTATATTTGAAAAAAAAATTATTTTCTCTTAAATCTAACTACAAGTGGTTTGTGGTTACTGAAATAGGACTCATAATTGAAAACATTCGAAATTGTAGTCATTTAATCGTCCGAAAACTACGTCAATTGTTGCATAGCTCTGATACTTTCAATTAAACTCAGAACACAAGCTTACTATTTCATTTGATGAGTTTCTTAATAAATCTTGGTGAAACTACGTGCTGCAGTATTTCGCACCAAATGAATGGGTTATTGAACGTACAAGGTGTAGAATGGGGCCATATATATAATATATAAGCCCCTTAGGAGCCCTGAAGCCCGGCCCTCAGAGGTCCTATCGCGAAATGAACTTTTGATGTACACATGGCAGGCCAATACCTACAAAATGATATATACATCATGGGTCTAGGACTTATGGTTGCTGAGATATAGGGCGCTCCATTATTAATATAGCTTATATAGTAAAAAACGGTACTTTATAAGGCCCCTTTTACGGCCCTCAGAGGTCAGATCGCGAAATGGAAAAAAGTCATTTCTTGGCAGGCCAAGACCTACAAAATGATATATACATCATGGGTCTAGGACTTATGGTTGTTGAGATCTAGGGTAATGACGGACAGACAGACAGACAGACAGACAGACAAAACGGAGACAATAGAGCATTCTAAAAATGTATTTAAACATGTATTTTGTGACTTTTTTGGGTAAAAAAAGTGTTATTTTAAGACATATTTTCAAAAATGTTCAAAGAGCCAATTTTTAAAATCTATTATAGATATCGTAAAATAACTTTGCACAAATGTTAATGAGTGTGTTTCAAACAAACGTCCAATTTTTTTTTTTGGAAATATTAAATAGAATTTCTTTTATAATTTTTTTCTTACCTAGCCCCCCCCCCCCCCCCCAAATGCAACTTTTTCTCAAAAAAACAACCAACAGAAACCTTAAATGCCCCATGGACCACCTTAAAATAGATATGTGTACATGTGCTCTATAGATTTACCAAATACTCACCCCCATTGGAAGATCTGTTATTTCCACTAGACAACTCAAGGCTTGGAGCACTTCAGCCTAATTAAGTAGAAAATAAAATAGATTAAAAAATATTATTTTATCGTTTCATTGATTTATTTAAAAAAAAAAAAACAACATACAAAATACACTTCTTTATAGGCTGTAAAAGGATAGATAAAACATTTTGAAACAAATTCTGTCATCTGTTTCAAGAAAATAATGATTTAAACATAAGGTATTTTCAAAATATATCATTGGAAGCATTCGAGCACTTAGAATACATTTGAATACTTGTGTATTTACTACATTACGTCATATCCTTATTCTATTGACCGTATTATCTGGCCTGTAAACTACTCACTGTCCAGCCATTAATTGACATATTAATGACACCAGTTTCCCCGTGAAATATTTTTTTCTTGATTATAATCATTTTTTTTTAAAGGAGTGGTTTTATGTATTCTCAACAATTTGAAAGATCATGATGTGAGGTTTATTCAAAGATTCTAAAAATGAACACTGTCGATGCCATGTTTAGTACATTGGGGCACAGTGGACTTATGTAATGGATGGTTAAATCACAGAGTTCATTTCACTACAATTTGTATACAACATCAATTCACTAATAATCAGGACAGAAAATTATCGGCAGACTACTTCAACAATGAAAGTGAATATAAAATAAGGCACCATTTGCCACGTAATTATGTCATGGCAATATAAACATAACACAGAATGT
Organism: Bulinus truncatus; assembly: GCA_021962125.1. Classification (NCBI taxonomy): domain Eukaryota; kingdom Metazoa; phylum Mollusca; class Gastropoda; family Planorbidae; genus Bulinus; species Bulinus truncatus. The sequence continues at coordinate 7,074,819 of JAGDYQ010000002.1, forward strand.
CATGTGACATGTAACTTTGGTGCGTGAGCTCTTTAACTCAAGTGACAAAGCTCACCATGAGTCACACAAAGTTAGCTACAATTGATTGGGAGCTCTACTGAAGTTAGTTCATTGTGTGTCACTAGAGTCAACTACCATTTATCTGTAAAGAACACGTCTAAACTAAAAAAAAGTTTCAATGTTATCATTAACACGTGTTTCACGTTCTAGACAGGTGAGAAAGAGAGGGAACACTGCAGCATCTCAGTCGTAAATAAAAAAAAAGTTTGTTTTTTTTAATCTAAAATCTAAACGACAAAATTTTCTTTTTTTTTAAGACAAAGAGAAACAAAATGTTCATTGGTGATAAAACTATAATTATAAGATTATGATTCTAAGCAGGTTTTCTTGTTAGTAATGGACAAATCGCCCTATATCTTTGGTTAGGAAATTCCCTGTAAAGATGATATGTTTATGACTTAGATCCTATAAACCACTAATAGCATGGTTTTGTAAAGCCCTTCTTTCATCCCCACCGTAGCCGATAGTGCAATGGCCATGAAGGCACGACGGGATACTTGGAGGGAACTTTCACCATGACCTGAAACACTTCCTTGCATATCAACGAAGACAGGCCATCCGTCTTATTTCTTTGGTGGAAGAGTTTTCCATTCTACGATTCTAATTACAAATAGAAATAACGCAAAGCTTAAACATTGAAAATATAACTCGATTTGGAAATCTTCCAGGTAAAGTCCAGCAGGTCACGTGACTAAAAGAGGTTTGTGTAAATAAAAGATAAAATGTTGTATTTTTTACCCGCTGTAAACAGATTAGGAGATAAAACTACTTTAAAAAATAGAAACAGCAATGATTTTGTAACAGCTTACAGAAAGACTAACAGCCTCCACTCGCCAGGTACCAGCTATTTCTGCTTTAGTAAATGCAAGTGTTGTACATAACGGTTTTACTTTTAATAGCGATTTTACAAGAGGTAAAAATTACAGCGTATATAATAGTCACTATTAATAGTGTTGAATAATCGAGTACCCAGGAGTGGTAAATCCAATTTTTAAAATCATAAGTTGTAAAAAAAATAAAAACTGAGTCGGAAGTGGTATGATTTGGAATTCCAAGGATTTTAAATTCAATGTGTAGATATCACCGTTTATCTATAAATGTCGAGTGTCACAGTGTTGTAGTAATAGGCACACTCACATTATACATAAGAAGCTATGTGAATGATGACTATAGAATCATACAATACCAAAACTAATTTTTATAAAAATTACTTTAAAATAACAGTTGTTAGCGAACATCAAACATAAATATTCGTTATATTTACATTTGTATAGTAAATGTATGTCTTTTCATTTTTTTTTAAACCGAAATTTAACTACTTTATTTTCCTATATGTTTTCAAAGCATTTTTAATTCCCAAGGCATATCAGTTTTCAAGCTCGATGCCAGTAAATTATGAAGTTTATCATAAGATGTCTGAAGCCTAATAAATTATTTGTCATTCAGATCAAACACAATAAAAGCCCCATAGTCTTTATCCTCAGTAGTATTCAAGCATTGTTACAGCTTCAAGTAGTTCATTTCTAGGATTGAGAAACTTTATAGCAGACACACTCATAAAGGACCCACAACTATGATGTGGAAAAATAAACAATAAACGAAGAATAGTAAATATAAATACATAACATCTATTACCACTGATATGATTCATAGCTGGGAAATACAAGCGTCTTTAGGGGCGACGTTTTATTGGACTGGATCAACATGATTCACTTTTCACTTTGTTTCTTAGATGTTTGTGAACAAACGATCTTGAAATTGTATATACACTCTTAATTAAGAAATGTTTATGTATATTCTAAGTAATCAATAAAATAAGAAATAAATGATAGCAATGCAAACCGTGAAAAAACAGAGAGAGAAAGAGAGAAGAGAAGGAAAGAGAGAATATGTGTTTGGAAATAACCAAATGGGCTGCACCACACTATTCAAATACATTTTCTGAATAACTTGAGATGATTCATGAAAGGAAAAAAAAAAGTTTGTGTGCAGCATCTGCTGTTGAAATCTGAGAGGTGGATTAATACAATATACATAACTGTTGGAGATTTGTTTGATGGAATCATTTCCCCAGTTGGATATGAATTCAAGTTTCAAACACATTTACATTTCTTGGCTAAGGAAAAAAAAATAAACAGACATCCTTTAGTATTCTTTAAAATTGTTCTTGTGTTTTACTTTAAGTAACTTAATTTAGAAATGTGTACACTAGTAATTGTACGCTGGATACAATCTATTGAAATCAAAATAACTGAACGATTTTACCTTGTCTTTTATGAATGAATGCATGCATTAAGCTATAAATAGAAAGTTTCAAATATACTTTAATGTTTCTCGGTTTCACTTTATAGTCAGTCGACTTTTGCTTTCAGAAACGAAAAAAATAAACTTTTTAGTGTGAGAGTCAAGCTATAGATAAAATGAAAACAATACAAAAGTAACATAACTGCTTAAAGAACAATGTAGCCGCTCAACAAGGAACAAAAAAAAAACGTTTTGATGTCAATTAAAATACGGATGATTGGACAGCCTGGTGCACAGCCTTATCTCCCCCCACCCACACACACACAATATCCGTGTACAAAACTAAATCATCAAAAAAAATAAATAAAAGAAAATACATTTGACTCATTGGTTTAGCTCAACTGTGTATGCTTCACATATTTTTTAACATGGTAATATCGGGTTAAATAATATTGATTACAATAAGCAGCATGAAATAGTCTACAGTATCTACAACTTAAACATATATGCTATGGTTGCTTTCAACAAGTCCAGTCATAAGACTGTAAATCTATACTTATTCAATGCTCGCCACACACACACATAATTCTCTGGAGGCCTTTGTCAAACGTTAGTTTATATATTTCATTTAACAACAGATTTATTATCCAATACACCCGTGTATGGTTCAAGACAGGGAAGGTGGTAGGAGGGGGTCTGAACTTAAGGTATAGTCACGTCTTAAGTCTCACCAGTCACCAGGAAGACGGGTCGACCCAAGGTGACAATCACAAACATTAAGGAAAAGTGGAACAGTTAGTGTGTGTGTGTGGGTGGATGAATGGGAGGGGCGCAGAGAATAGTTTTATGGTGAAATAGAGACTACAGATTTATGCCAAACCAAAGAGAGGCGTGGGGGAAACGGTTAGGGGGGGTGGATTCACAGTGGAAACTGTTATGTGTATAATTTAAATGTTCATGTACGGTGTGAATATATATTTATATACTACATATCTTTATTCCATATCTGTATGCATATTTTAGTTTGAATAGTGACTGTGATATACACATCAATAGATACAACAGATAATAGTGTTTAATGTAAATCAACAAATACTTTAACTCTCAATTTGACATCAACGCAAGAAGACTGGTCACTATTGGTCAAATAAATAACAGTAATACCTCAATCTTTGTCCACAATCCATCAGAAAATATGCAATGAAAATCGAAACTGAAAATGGAGTTATGTTAAACAAAAGCATTACACTCTGGATTTATTTTTCAATACTTTGAAATTAATGAAGCCTTGTTTTCTCATGAAGCAAAGGCTAAACAATTCTTCATACAGTTTACATACAAAGACTCAAAAAAAAAAAGGTTTGTAAGTACAAATCAGAGCGGACATATAAGCCGTTTATTTAAAAAAAAAAAGCAACCATAATATGACGCATGAATAGACGACTGAATGACGGGACTATTCATCGGAATATGTGAATATGTCGATTTTTATATACGGTGATACACATCTAACGATGTCTGTTTTCGTATCGAAGAAATTATTGATGTCACCTGGACAGTGCAGTGACATTCTCTAGTTTAGTATGACATCTATTGGTTTACATTAACATACAACGACATGAAATAACACGGCATGACACAATAAAAAAAACACGATAGCTTCGTCACGCGATATTAGTAATTAAGAGATGCTTCTTGCTTCGAACTAACGACATCCCCACGGTGTCTGGTGATCAACATTACAATTCCGTATGTGTATAGAACATGTGGTATTTTGTCACGTGACATCCTTTGTATGCATGGTGGGTTCAGTATGACGTTAGCTGTTGTCGTATTGGTGAAATGTGTTGTGTCACCTGGGCACATTGTGGTGCACTAACATCACTGTATCAATCATCTGGTTAATTATGACATCACATGAGATGACACCAGTGCATAGCATGACACCAAACAGTACAAGGTTACTTCGCCACATGACATTAGTACTTGTTGAGATTTGTCTTGCTTTGAGCTAACCACATCCCCACGGTGTCTTTTCATCAGCATTACCATTCGTATGTATGCACAGTGACTGTACTTTGTACGTCTGTTATTTTGTCATGTGACGTCAATTGTAACCAATGGGGGTGTACTAATATAATGAGACTATATCTCGTCAGTGGTTGTTTATGCCAGTGGGTCTATGTGCATTCAGGATAATTGTTAGTGAGACTGTATATGTCTCCAGTGAACAGATGTATGTTTCAGTGAATCTGTCAGTATCTCCTGATAACAGTTGTGTTTATGTGTATGTGAGTTTGCATCTTCTGTCAATAGATTTATAAGTCAGTGAGTCTTTCCGTATCTTTTATCAGTAGATGTTTGGGTCAGTGAGTGTATCTGTATCTCCTGTTAATCGATCTGTGTATGTGACAATGTGTTAGCCTGTATATCTTTTCAATAGATTGTGTCAGTGAGTCTTTATGTATCTCTTGTCTATAAATGCGCGCGTGTGTGTGTGTCAGTAAGTTTGTATCTCATGTTAATCGTGTGTTTTATTTCTTATCAATAAATGTATATATGTGTCAGTGTGTCTGTATCTCCTGTCAATAGATGTATATATGTGTCAGTGTGTCTGTATCTCCTGTCAATAGATTCTTATATGTGTCAATGAGAGCCGAACTCCTGTTTTGTTATTATTAAATAAAATTTACTTCAGATAGTTGAACAAATAGTCGATATATCAAATTTATATTACTAAAGGTAGGAGCCGCACCAATAAACTCACACAAGAGCCGCCTCGGCATTCGTATATAATATGCTATTCACCAATATCCATCCACCAGGGAACTAATTGTCAGGGTGTTTCTGACTATGGGGGACTGCAACGAATTTGGCCCTGTTCATAATTTGTCAGCTTTCATCAGAACCAAATATTTCTGGAGGCGACTATCATAAACGAGAAATCAGCTGATTAAACACAGCAAAAACATTAAATACACACACACAATGAACCTTTTATTTACACCTACAAGATACTATGTAGATCTGAACCAGACTCACATGCAGCAGGCAAACGTATAGGACATTTTCTGTTTCAACAATTTTTAACATTTATAGAAATTTTTCGTCTAAATTCTAAATGTATTCGTATTTTTTCCACGGATCTTTTCCGCTTATTTTTCCCCCCGCAGTCTTTTATTACGGAAATTGTTATTTTTTTTTTTAGTTTAAGGGCAATAATAAATAATGTATTATTAGAACGCTGTGGCTGTGATCAGGTATGATTCTGTTAATCTGTCATTGAGATAATGGTATGACTTAAACCATTAAAATTGTTAACTCAAGTACACATTCTTTTGTTCCTCAACTGAGAGATTCTCGGTCAGAATGCTCTGTCACAGTCCAGGCAATTCCAACCAAATCGATTAAATTAATTGAAATTTTCATTAAAAAGTGTTTATTGTATGCACGAGTTGGTAACTTGAAACCTTCCACACAAAGTCTGATTACAGTTTGAAAAAAAAGTGCATTAAACAGGGAGAAAAATCATTGCACGTAGATATGCTGCATACTAAAATGACCAATATATAGATATGCCATAAACTACAATAATCAATTATTCCATATAGATATGCAATAAACTACAAAGACCAGCTAATACATATAGATATATTATAGACTACAATGACCAATTATTGCATACAGATATGCCATAAACTACAATGATCACGTTCTGCATATAGGTAAATTAACATAACCAATAATTGCATATAGGCACACCCATACAGTACATCATCTCTAGTGCCTTGAAAAGACCAACAACAATGCAGTTCAACGTTATCAACCGGGTACGCCTTAGTTGTTAACAAACCAACCACTTCTACATTGTGGGGTGCAAACAATATAAATATATACATAGCTGCTGATAGTGCCATATTCTATAATTAGATGGCCTGGGGTGTAGCTGAGTCAGCACAAACACAACACAAACAGCTCCGTCCAGAGACCTCCCCGTCCCTCATGGTTTCACTTTCACGGGTGATATTTGGAGGTCCGAGAAATCACGTGAATATTAATCATTCTCAAATATCACTTTGTGAGATATCATTTCTTTCTATGATTTCTTTCTGATAACACACACAAAAACAACCGAGCAGGGAATATCACTACTCTTTATGGAAACAAACAACATGCAGAACACACTCAGATAAATAATTCTATTGAAGTAGCAGTTTTCTTACATTATGTTGAGCGCAATCCGATACAAATCATTTGCAATACTTTATTATATTAGTATCGGGGTACATACTATTTCGTCATCTTTTCACAGTACACACATTAATCCGTCACAAGAAAAGCGCTATAAAGTAGCGTGTTGTTGTTTTTAAAATGATGTATTGATTTTTAGTGAGCTACATTTGATGTGCTATACGATATCAATATGAATTAATTGATTTAAACGAACTACGTCACAGTCTCGACACTGGTAATGTGTTTTATGTTAATTAAACATTCGGGGGGGGGGGGGGCAAATTTGAAAGATTAAAAAAAAATCTGAAAAAAAAAAAAAACTGACTTCAGATTAATGAAGCTGCTAGAGGTGATTTAAAATAAAAGAATACAAAAAAAATACAAAAATGTCTATCAAGGGAAACAAACCTAATAAGTTGAGAAAAAAAAAACCAACTCAACCAATAAAGTCTCGAATGATGAGATGAGTGTGAGATGATCGACGAGAATGGGGGATGGGCAGATAAAATGTAAAATATGAACAAGGCACGCACAAAAAAACAACAAGCCACCACCCGGTCCAATCATATGTGTGGTTTAATCAATAGTGCAATTTCCGGCATCACGGTACACGAAGCTCTCATCTCATCACAGACTCAGACCTACTGGTGTATTTCCCAATCAACCATCTGTCACAGTTAAATCAACTACCTTACCCGGACACTGGGTCTTCCAATACACGGCTCCGTGATTCTAGCCAGAACAAGGTTGTGGTACAAACTAGTCAACATATGGGGGGAGGGGGGTGTCTATAGATTAGCAAGGGTGGGTTCAAAAATAAAAATATTTTTACACCATATTTTAAGAAGAAATTTAGAAGTGTTATTATACGTTGTTCTATCTGTATTGGTTGATAGTATTTTGATCCCAATAAAAGTCGATAAGAAACATGCCTAGGGCAGAGGAAAGCCTTAATTTTTACGCTCTGTTAACGACGCCATTTAGGTCAGTGGACAACGTGACCTAGTAAAATAGTAAAAACTAGTGATGTGGGGAAAAAATCATTACAAAATAGAAAAAGAAAATTTTCAACCATGAAAATGACAATCCTATTGAACATGTTTGTGAAACATCTGAATGTTGTAGTACAGTGGTGTAGGCCCTATATATAAATATATATGTTTTTATTGTATCTGAACCCATCCCACATTAGAACACTCAACATATAGATGAGGAAAATATTAGCTAATGATATCAAAGATAGCCGGGGCCAACAAAGAAAACATAAAGAATGATTGTTAAAGAAGACACAGAATTGGATTACGTTGGAAACACGTACAAAAAAAATGATCCATAGTCAGCGAGCAGAACACACAACTGCTGCACCACTCAAAGACATGAATTTTTTATGTTCCTGTCTCCTGTCTGGATGGCCGACTAGCACGCTTCACATACCTATATAAAATAACTTATTGCTCACATTGTAGAATTCTAGTTTGTAACGAGAAGCGATGATATTGTCTTCATTTTTATCTCCTGCCAATTTTAGATGCATGTGACTTACACAATGCATGTGACTTGTACAGTGCATATTACTTGCACAAAAATGTATGAATAGGCTTTTTGCCAGATAGATAGATATAGGGAACAAAATATTTCAAGTGATAATAGAAAATAATACGTAAATAATCACTGTCATTGATATAAACAAACAGTTTTTATTTTTTAATTTTGCTGAATACATTCAAGTCTTTCAAATTTAAGTCAATACAGATTATGTGACAGAGGTTGAGATTATGATAGATACAGAGCAGATCATGGTATCGGATTACCACTTAAACATTGTTGGAGAGACAATGAGCCCCTCGTGAAATGGAAAAAATCATGAACCCCTCTCGTAATGGAAAGATCATGAACCCCTCGCGTAATGGAGAGATTATGAACCCCTTGTGTAATGGAGAGATCATGAACCCCTCGTGTAATGGAAAGATTATGAACCCCTCTCGTAGTGGAAAGATCATGAACCCCTCTCGTAATGGAAAGATCATGAACTCCTCGTGTAATGGAAAGATCATGAACCCCTCGCGTAATGGAAAGATCATGAACCCCTCGCGTAATGGAGAGATCATGAGCCCCTCGTGTAATGGAAAGATCATGAGCCCCTTTTGTAATGGAGAGATCTTGAGCCCCTCGTGTAATGGAGAGATTATGAACGCCTCGTATAATGGAAAGATCATGAACCCCCTCGAGTATGGCAGAGGTCATGCGACCCTCATATAAGGCAGATGTCATGGCGCCTATTGCCCACTAATTGAATTGCAGCAGAATCTGATTTTTTTCACAGTCGCATAAAAGATCCATGACGATAATTAGTAACAAGAGAATAAATTGACTATATATATATATAAGGACAAAGTAATTTCTTAAAACTCCAATGTAATTAAGTTTTAGCCAGCAAATTTTCTTAAACAACTCCAACGTCTAGCCGTTCTCAGCTAAAAACTTCATGATTAAATTTAGCACCAAGCACGCACACACACATACACAAAATCATTCCGACAAATTTTGTGGACTGTTGGTGTTGCATTAGTCAAGGCCGTGAAGGCGAATAATGAATCAGCTGCTGTACACCTCCCTTTCCAAGTCCAAACTCTCAACAAAAAAAGGGGGGGGGGACTAAATGTGTTTCTCTCTGTTCATCCAACTCTCACTCTTTCACTCCGAGCGAAGATGAGTTTTTCTGCTCTGATTCCAATCCTAGTCTCCGATGGTCTATTCTCCAGAGTTCTTTCACTTGACCACCTCTCCACCCACCCCCCACACACTCTCAGAGCTAATCTTATGGTTAATGAAGATTGATCCGGACCTCTTTACCCCAGAAAGTTTTTTTTCCCCCCGTTGCTATCATCGCACTACAGTTTTTGTTTTACTACCGGAGGTCGTTGAAACAATTTATAATTAATTGCGTTTGTTAACTTTTTATTTGTTATCTAATGACTAAAACATTGTTTGAATAGATCTATTTGAGAAGATTCACTCTATTTTGATTCAAACATTCTTATCTTCACTAAATTGGTTGCCGTTTTCAAACTGCTCTGCCTTTATTTTTGAAAGCGTTATCATTTGAATGGACTACATTAACTGGAGGTATGAATACAAATGGCATGATGAAAGGAAGTAGCTAATTCAATACAACATAAATTATAAAGTCGATCTAATATTGCAGATTGATGAGTTGCTAGCCTACATCTTGTAGAATGAAACTAATGGATCACACAAATATTGCATTGGTAGTACAGAATGGCATATAAAGAAGGACACTTAAAGACTGCAATTGGACCTAATTAATCACACCTAGCTATTTCAGTAGCACATAAAGAATGACACTGAACTATTGTAGTGGTAAACTGTGAACTTATTTACTCACCTCATTTCGCTTTGGTATATCTCCTAGACTTCTTAAAACATTCATTCGAACTTCAGTCGACTGCTGCCTGGTGAGTGACAGCTCGTTGAGTCGTACCGCGATCTGGATGAGTGAACCCAGAAAGTTATGATTGGTCTCCTCCAGCACGGAGTCAGAAGACATTTGCAGCAATGCCAGTGATTCATTTCTAGACAAAACGAGAGATACATGAGAAAATGCGTTCAACAAGACAACACATTAAAAACACTAAATAAACAAATTGAGTATAGCAAGTTATACTGACATGGTATGAAAAGAAAATCAAAGTTAAGAGGGAGACTAACTTAAAAACAAACAATTGCATGCATCCTATACAGCAGAACCACGATTTACTGTTTGTAGTCGGGACAAAACTGGATGGTTCGAGTTGTGATGGAGAGAGGGGTAGGGACGACGACAAGAGTTCAACATCTCTATCTAATGTGTCCACAGGAAGCGGGTCGGACACACGGGGGAGTTTCCACCAGATGAGATGATCACACGGCACATGTCATTAAAGGCAGAAATAAGTTCAGAAATAAATGCAAGCAAATGTGACATGATGATACCCCGATGCCGTCGCTAAGTGAAACAAGCAGCACGCAATGCCAAACTCTCGGACTCAAATAGAGGCGACCAACGTTATATCCAACCATTTATCATGACGGAACACTAGCTACCACCACACATACACCCACCTCAACCAGACTAAATGTTGGGAAGTGGAAAGGGGAATGAGTGGGTTGGAGAAAAAAACACCCATACATAGACATAAGTGTATGTTGCACGTGGGGGGGCGCATTTTGATGATAAATATATATATATATATATATATATATATATATATATATATATATATATATATATACTTATAAGACGCATTTGTTGTCTGTCTGTTCCCTTATAACTCAAGATCCAGAAAACCAAATAACGTGAAATTTGTTATACATACACATAATTACATGGGGAAGGTTATAGGACATGTTTCGTTTCAACTCGATGGGTAGTTTAATTGTAATTAATTATTTTTATTTTAGTATTTTACTATATTAAAGTAATCTCGACGGCGCCATAAATAAAATTCCTCTGTGACGTCATTTCCCAATGAAACATTTTTAAAAGAGGGGTAACTTCCGGAAACTCCAATTGTAAACATGGTGAAATCAATAGTCATATCTATTTACCTATCGTTTTATGTATACAGAAGATTAAAATTAAAGGTGCACTTTAATAAACCGAAATACGTTAATTAAAATGTTTCTGTAACATTATTAATACAATCTCAATGGGTAGTTTAATTGTAATTAATATTTTTAGTATTTTACTATTCAATGCACAGGGAATTCCCTGTATTCGCGCACCAAGTGAATGTGTAATTGAACGGACGGAGAAGAAAGGGTTAGGGACGGGGAAAAAAAAAAATGTTTTTTTTTTCCTGCTGCAAGTACCCGGCTTTGGCCGGGATTAAAATAAGGTTTTCTGTTTATTTAAGAAGCGTAATTTGACGTTTAATTGTACAGAGAGAGGGAAGGGGGAAAGAGATAAAGAGAGAGGGGGCAGGGAGGGAGAGGGAAGGAGGGGGCAGGGAGGGGGAGAGAAGGAGGGAAGGAAAGGGAGGGAGGGAGAGAGGTGGTAGGGAGGGAGATAAAGGGGGAGGGGGGAGAGGGAGGGTTGGAGAGAGAGCGAGGGAGAAAGGGGAGGGAAGGAAAGAGAAAGGAAGGGGGAGTAGGGAGGGAGAAAGAGGGGAGGGAGGGGGAGAGATAAAGAAAGAGGGAGGGAGAGAGAGGGGGGAAGAGAGGGAGAGAGAGGAAATGAAGGAGGGGGAGGAAGATAGGGGAAGAGGGGGAGAGAGGGAGACGGGAGAGGGAGAGAGAAAGGAGGGAGGGAGAGAGGGGGTAGGGAGGGAGATAAAGGGGAGGGAAGGAGAGAGGGAGAGAGAGGATGGAAGAAATGGGAGGGAGTGAGAGATAAAGAGATAGAGGGGCAGGGAGGGAGAGAGGGGGAGGAGGAATGGAGGAAGGTGGAGAGAGGGGGGACGGGGTGAGAGAAGGAGGGAGGGAGATAGGGAGAGAGAGGGAGATTTAGAGAGGGTAGGAGAGGGAGGGAGGGTGGGATAAAGGGAGGGAGGGACAGAGAAAGGGAGAGAGGGGGTAGGAAGGGAGAGAGAGGAAGGGAGAGAGGGGGGTAGGGAGAAAACAAAAGGTAAACAAAAAACTTACTTTAAACTCGGGCAAAGACGGGTACTTGCAACTAGTATATACTTATAAGACGCATTTGTTGTCTGTCTGTCTGTCTGTTCCCTTATAACTCAAGATCCAGACAACCAAAAAACGTGAAATTTGTTACACATACACATAATTACATGGGGAAGGTTATAGGACAGGTTTCGTTTCATCTGGATGGGTAGTTTAATTGTAATTGATTTTTTTTTATTTTAGTATTTTACTATATTAAAGTAATCTCGACGGCGCCATAAATAAAATTCCTCTGTGACGTCATTTCCCGATGATCGAATAGAACTTGCGCGCTGGCGCTGAATTGTGTCTTTGTGCTGCAAAGAATTGTTGATGTTTTTTCATGCTCTCTGATTTGTACAGTTTGAGGAAGGTAAATGAATGAAGAAGGATTATAGAAGAAGTGTGAAGCCATAATAATAAGTATATATATATATATATATGTATATATGTGTATATATATATATATATATATATGTATATATATATATATAGAGAGAGAGAGAGAGGGAGGGTAGGAGGGAGGGTATGAGGGAGGGAGGGGGAGAGAGGGAGGGGGAGAGAGAGGGAGGAAAGGAGGGAGAGAGGGAGGAAAGGATGGGAGAGAGGGAGGGGGAGAGAGGGAGGGAGGGGGATGGACAGGGGGAGAGAAGGAGGGGAGAGAGAGGGAGATGGAAGGAGAGAGGGAGAGAAAGGGAGGGAAGGAAAGAGAAAGGAAGGGAGGGAGAGAGGAGGTAGGATGGGAGATAGAGGGGAAGGAGGGAGAGAGAGGGTGGGGAGAGAGGGAGGGAGAGAGGTGAAGAGGGAGGGAGAAAGGAGGGAGGGAGAGGGGTTAGGGATGGAGAGGGAGGGAGGGAAGGAGAGAGGGAGAGGATGGGAGAAATGGGAGGAAGAGATAAAGAGAGAGAGAGAGAGGGGGGGGGGGCAGGGAGGGAGAGAGGGAAGGAGGAAGGGGGAGAGAGGGAGGTGGACAGGGGGGGAGAGAAGGAGAGAGGGAGATGGGAGGGGAGAGGGAGGGAGGGAGAGAGAGAGATGGGAGGGAGGGAGAGAGAGATGGGAGGGAGGGGAGAGAGATGGGAGAGGGAGAGAGAGATGGGAGGGAGAGGGAGGGAGGGAAAGGGAGAGAGGGGGTAGGGAGAAAACAGAAGGTAAACAGAAAACCTTATTTTAAACCCGAGCAAAGCCGGGTACTTGCAACTAGTATATATATATATATATATATATATATATATATATATATATATATATATATATATATATATATATATATACCGTTAGAAGTAGCCTATTGTAGATAAACACCATAGCCAATATAACTTCTCAGTGAAAATGGAAGAGACGGATTGGGGGGAGGGGGGGGGAGGAACTAATGGCCCACACGTATAAGAGATTTTTTTTTAAATAATCTAATATAATAATAGCGGTCTCGAGTCTGCGTTATGATGAAAGTGGAAATCAAGAATTCAAAATGGCGTCTTGCCGGCGTCTCGATTCGATGAATGTTTTTTTTTATTTAAATCTAACGTTTTGAATAGTTACTGCGGTTTTCAAACATGAAACCCAAAGGTCAAAATGTGAAATATTTCCATTTAAATATTAGTTTCTTTGTTTTTCTGTATTTCTACAACATTTTGCATCTTTAAATTGTAATAAATCATGAACAAATCGGATCTGTCCGAAACCAAAAATAACCTAGCCTACCCGCCCCGTCGCGTGAAAATTCTACAGCAGGGGCCAGGAAACAAATATTACTAACTAGAGAAAACAAGCAGAGGGGGCCAGACAAAACGCGAGGGAAGGGGGGTGCCGACCCCCTGCCCCCCCCCCTCCGCACGCTACGGGCCTGTAGCCTACAGATCAAACCTAAAGAACTATAACTCTATGCAAAGGTCTTGCAGGGTTCAGCTAGTATAAAAAAAAGTACAAAGTTTGTTTTTCTGAGCCCTCACCACGCCGGGGTTCATGGTGCGTGCCCGATGCGCCAGCCATAAAATCCATATCTGATAGGAAAGGATTTTTGTTTTACTTGACTGAATGAGAGCCCCAAACAAATTTGTGGGCTCTAAGAGCCACATTTGGCAACCGTTGTATTAGGCAGAGATAAAATATTTTTCATTTTGTAATGTAACGCTTCTGTAGCATTGTACAGAAAATGGCTTAACACATTTATGTGCGATGCTTAAAATGTGAAATTTTAACAATGTCATACATGTTTAGTATTAGTACTTCTTATATTGAATCACAATAAGGAACAATTAAACTGACACAAAATCTTGATTTTTTTTTTGTCAACTCAATTATCACATTTAAATGAAAATTTAAGTTGCAGAATAAATAACATACTCTGACAGTTTTATCATCAAATACTGACGTAAACTAAATCAAAATATTAATATAAAAAAAGTCCAGTCCGTTTCCAACATATCTGTGAACCTGTCAGGATTCATCGGGGAAAAGGCTGGGGTGGGGGGATGTAAGTGCAGATAACTAAATACTGTATATGGAAATAATCATAAAGTTATGTCGATAAGCACACAACAGTAACGGAAAATAATTTACTGCAGGCCATACAGGCATACACTGTGGAACAGTGAATCTTTGTTTTATGCTTCGCTACTAACTATGACAACATTTGTTTTTATTTATTTCGAGACCCAAGACTATAGGTATACAATTCCATTCAATACGCAACTGCAGGCCAACTATTGTTTGTGTATACTAAGTTAAAGCAGAGTGTAAAATACATCTATAATAATAACAATTTTAAAAAAAGTCTAAAATGATACCTAGTATATGTCGTCATATATTATAGAACTTGTGATTGTTAAATATATTGTTTAATAAATTCAAGGAACACATTACAATTCCAAAGTGAAATGATTAGTTTTCGCATATTTAAAGCGGCTTTCTAAAACATTGTGGTGATCTATAGGCTATCACTGTTCAGTTGGATTACAAGACAATACTACAGACTTCTAGAAAGGAATGGCGTATTAAATAATTGCATTCAAGAATTCGCTAAAGGTGTCCCGACCTATTGTAAAGATTAAAAAAGGATACTGATTAGTTTCTTGTTACATAGCAGCAATCAAATATAGTCCATAATTTTAACATGATACTTGGGTACTGTCTCATTTGAATATTGTACTGACATGCTTCAGATGACTCATTAGCATACACGAATTCAGGTCTATTAAATCGTAGTCGTTGTATTTAAAACAAGAAACAAGCCAAAAAGAATACTATTCAACCTTTAAAGCGTAGTGGTGTAAAGGAATATAAGGGATGAAATGCTGTACTGATGTACTATTACTTCACAGTTTTTATACTAGACGTTATGGTACTTAGTGTGATTTTTTTTTCAGTGTTATTTACTTTTTTTTAAAAATAATCTTTTCATTTTTTCAATACCAGAATATTCTAATATTACTGTCGAATAGTGGAGCATTTAATGCGTCAATTAAATTACTTTTTTTTTCAGTGAGCCATTTATAGCAATTGTATAATCAACTAACCAGTCATAACTAATGAACCAAACATAACAACATTACATAGATGATAACAGTAAAAAATATCTATAGCTAACAGGAAATAAATCAGTTTAAAGGGAAATATGAACTTTAAACATGTTAGCTCTAGATATATTGATCTGCATCGATTCTCCGCTCTTTTAAAAACACAATCTCTATCTCAGTTGTTCTCTAGATACCCGAAGGAAATTTATTTTGTACCCCATACCGCGCTTTGCCGACCCCTGGACATAGGGTGATGTAGAACATTTATCAAGAGTTGGACTTATAGGATTGAATGCTACAGTGATTTTTGTAAAGATACTCTTAAGGTTATATCGAATAAAAAATATAATAAGGCAGAATATCTAAAGTTATTGAATTCACTAGAGGTCTTAACAATCAAATTCAAACACAATAATAGTTCTTATAACATGTTTGTATAAATCAGTTCCACGTTATATTTCATATTATAGGTAGGGGGGTTAGGGGTTCAGATAGCACATTAATGAGCTGATTAAAACGTAAATTGACTACACAGATGTTTATCGTGACATGCATCTACTGACTACAGACAAGTTGCCTAACAAGGCAGATTTATCTGCAAAACCGAAAAAACACCGAAAAAATTGTCCCACTAAAGTGAAGAAATTTAGAGTAAAACTATTTTGTTTTAAATAATAAAAACATTAACGTACACGTGTTAATGTCTGCTGAATGATTCAACAGTTCACACTTTTGTTTTATACTATACAGAGACTGACTTAAAAACTCTCAGTGCAGTACTTGATAGAATGTTTGCTATTTAAATTGACAGTCGAGTGGGGACACTTAACGCACAAAGATTACTTTTGCCTTATTGGAGAGATAGAGGGGAGAGAAGAGAAAAAAAACCCACTACCCTTGGCCATTTTTTTAAAAGCCAACCTGTGTAACCCTTTTACATCCCTACGACTGCAAGTCTTGTTCAAACAGTCCTAGCCTCGTTCTACTGGGTTCGAAAATCAAATAACCTTTGTAGTCGGTCGGACATGATGCCTAGACCACGCATGATTGCAGCGCAGGTTTCAAGGTTGAGACATTCACTCTTGTCACTGTCAAGTGTTGGGCCATCAATCAAACACGTTCACCCCCCACCTTTACAAGCTGCTTCATTCACTTGTTCATTAATTGTGGAATTATAGCAGAGTGGGTCTTTCTTTTAAATCTGTGCAGGTTATACAAAAATCCATAGTTTCAATTTTTTCCCCTATTGTTCTGTATTTCAACCATCTTTCTTAATCTCTTTTCTTTCCCCCTCCCCCCACTCTCTCATTATCTGGCATTCTAGCTCTATTCATTAACTTCTAAATCTATCTATATAATCTATCTGTCTGTCTAGCTATCCGGATGTCCGTGTGAAAGTCTTCTGTCTGTGTAAAAGTCGGCACGAGTGTGTGTCTGTCTAGATGTATAAATGGATTAATGTAATGAAACTCTGTCCTATCTAAAAATACTGAAAGATGGCTTTAAGAAAAAAAAACTTGTCATGAAATAAAATGAAAGAATTTACTTGTCGCTTATTTGTACTTTTTTTTTTCTTGGCTCCGACTGTTTAATGAACAGCTACAATCGTCAACTAAAATTTCATAATATGTTAAGTTCGAAAAAAACTGTGTTGACTATAATCATAACCTTTGATTTCAACGGACTCTACACAACACAAGCACCAAATCTGTGATAAAGATGTTATAATGCGGCAAACAAATGCTGTTGTCTCAATGTAAATAGCTGCAGTGTAATACACGACTAGAAAAATGTCCCTCCCACAACATCTTATTTTCTTGGCCACTTAATGTTTCCCCATTGTCAAACACCCCAGAAAATTATCTTCTCTCACAATACTCTATAACAGGATATCGTCATGCAACAAGAGGGGGACATTGTTTGAATCATAATGGGAAGATCAAAAAGGTTGGCGAGACTTTGTTTAGGAGTGCCAAAGCACACAATGGGCCTCATCTGTCATGCCCAGCAGTGGGTTGTTTCATTGTGTCCCGTGTACGCAGCACAGTTCAGCCTCTAACAAATGATGCTATCATATAACGTCCACGCGTGAATACAGACCAGTATTTGTAGGAAAGAAAAACAATTATACAACTGTAGACGTGCAGATTTATAAGGTGTTTTTTTTAAACAGCAATAACAATAACTGTGAAGCGGTTGGATCATTTTGTCAAGTAATATGGATAGTTCTGATGACTTTTGAAAATCACCTTTTTTATACAACATTGTGTTATTCGCGTTTAAAAATTACAGGTTTATTAACTGATATTTTATAGTATGACAGATTGTTTAATTCTTTGACTGCCTGATAAATCATGATCTAATACCAATGGAAAAAATCAACAACCTAACAATCTGTCATTCCAAACGATTGACTTGACAAGTTATGTAAACATGAAATCTAAACTACCCACAGGATGCAATCGAACGTTCCTCTTATAAAGGAGCAGCTTTCATAAAAACACAATGAACAATATATGCACACATACAAAAAAAGTTATCAATCACAACATTTATTTTTGGCTGATGTGTATCAATAGAAACATATAATTAAAAACAAAACTAATAGAAAGAACATTTTTACATGTGAAAGTTTTTGATTCCCGACCTATTGTGAAGATTAAAAAGGAGATACATTGTACTGGTAAATTTCTTGTTACATAACAGCTATCAAATATAGTCCACAATTTGAACATGATACTTGGGTACAATATGATTTGAATATTGTACTGGCATGCTTCAGATGATTCATTAGCATTCACGGAATCAGGCTTATTTAATATTTGAAAAAAAACAACAACAAACAAGTGGCATGCTTCAGATAGAACTATAGATTACTTAGTCAGGAATAAGTCAGCATAGTGACTTGGTTAACGTGAACTAGACTGGGTATATGGATGCCAGTATCTCATGATACACTGACTTGGTGGAGAGCTTAGATCTGCATCTTGTAGGTCACATGTTCAAATCTCAGCTAGCCCAATCATCTATCTATATATGTCATGCCCATAGACAAATAAAGGAGCAAAACTACTGCTAATTCAAGAGATAAACATTTCGTCTCGTTTCTGGATAAAAGCGATAACGTGGGTGCTAAACCCGTGAACACATCCATCCATGCCAAGGTAAGTATTGCAACCGAGTACCGACTCTCAACGATATATACTGACTGATCAAAAGAAATGAATTAGGCTTTTAAGAGTAAATAAAAAATATGTATGGTTTCCCATGAAACACACAGAAATAATTCTTGAAAAGTAATTTTCATTAGTAAAAGTTCAATTTTTTTTTTAAAGTACAGTTGTGTGAATTAGATCATGATACAAATTAATTTTGACCAACTTTTCTACATTCATTGCTATGCACACATGTCTTGTCAATTGATCTTAATTGCACGCACCAACTCAGAGAGACAACTACAATCTCGCAGTTTAATACATAAAATAATTTTACTTTTATTTTCTTTCCTTCAACTTTTTCTAATCGATTTATATTTTCATTTTATTCATTGATTTCATTTGATCTAACTGGGGTGGTGTATGTTGTAACGTTATTACCAACTAGCTTCAATGTGTTTTCTACAACAGAATAAAAATATTTCATCATATTTTATAGTTTAATTATTTACTAATAATAATGTAATTAACAATATAATATATGTTTTGTTATTCAACGTAATTCATTAATATTTTATTTAATCGGTACATAAGAAGATATTTCTATTCTAACACACTAGTAAAGAAGGACTACCGAGTGATGTATATATCTGATAATAACGACATGAACAATATTGGTGACGATGATGATGATAATAAATAAACTAAGCATGTATGTAAATTATTCTGATAGTCAAGTCACATAAATATGATTCCTATAAAACATACAGTGTATATTTGGCTAAGTGAAACGTAATGTAACATTATGTGAATGGCGTCATTTTTATTAGTTTTGGTAGGTTTAAAATTTTACATTAAAACTGGCGTCGGCAAAAAATAAATGAACATTTCAAACAGAAATGAACACTATGTTTGAATGATACAATTTATCTTTGACTTAATATCTTGCAATCAATTAATTATCTGTACACAAGACGCTAAGTTGTCAATTATAAATTTACACCGTTGGACAAGATCTTTGTATCGCATCCCCTTAAAACGTGAAAAATAATCGCTGAATGTACTGTTTCCCTTGTTCAAACACATTCTCCCTGAAGGGACCCCACAGATACACGGCTGCTCCTTAGGTAAACAGCTCAGGTCTGCCTCGGTCGAGGTAAACATAGCACGTAGTAGTTCAAAACTAAAAGATGGCTGTAGCACCTAGCACTTTTAAAAACTGTCACACACAATCATATTTCATTTGAAGAAGTGAAGTTCAGTTGTTTAACTTATATTTACTGCCACTGTGAGTCCACACACAAACATCACTGATGGGTCTCACACACATTCATCAAAGTGTGAATAATACATTTTCCGTTTGCCTCACAATCATATAATCGATGAATAGAGTTTATACTTTTGTGTGTGCCTTCTTTATTTCAACACCATAAATGGACACTACGTCTCCACTTACCATGTGATAAAATAAATAAATATATATATACTAGCTGTGAGATTAAACGAAATATGTATACTTGAATTAGTTTAACTGTCGTGCATTGCTATTTGTGTTTACTATAGCACTTTTCTCATGTAAAATAATAACCGCAACTCTTACAAAAAAGGATAAAGTGTAAAAAACGTTGTTGTTTTTTTCTTTATAATAAAGAGTCTTCTTCTTCTTCTTTCATTGGCTCTACAGCCCATTTAGGGCCCTGGCCTGCCATACTACACTTCTCCACTTTTCCCGATCCATGGTCTTCTTCCTCCACTCTCTCACTCCTATGGCTTTAAGGTCTTTCTCCACTTCCTCCAACCATCTGCTTCTTGGCCTGCCTTTAGGCCTTTTCTCATTAGGTGTTGTCTTATAAATCGTTTTTGGACCTCTGTTGTTTTCCATTCTTTCTATGTGCCCTACCCACCTTAATCTATTCATTTTAATTTCAGCTGTTATATTTGGTTCTTCATACAGTTCGTACAGCTCTGAATTGGTTCTACTTCTCCACTCGTTATTGTCCTTTACTGGCCCATATATTTTCCTAAATATTTTCCTTTCCCAAGTGTTTAGCATATTTTCTGCTTGTTTGCTGATGGTCCATGTTTCGCTACCATATGTTACTGCTGGCCGGATCATTGTCTTGTATATGGTTTTTTTAATTTTTCTGGAGATCTGTCTGTTTTTCAGTATTTTATGCAGTGTATAATATATTCTGTTCCCTACTTCTATTCTGTTTTTTATCTCTATCATTATATCGTTTTTCTCACTTATGGTTGATCCCAGGTATTTAAAGTTTTCTACTCTTTCAAATGCTCTATCACTGATTTTGAAAAATTTTTCTCTTCCTTCTTTTTCATTTCTTTGTAACAGCATATATTGAGTCTTTGTTTCGTTTACTGTTAAACCTGCTTTCTGAGCTGCTATTTCTAATTCTATGTATGCTTTTGCTATATCCTTGCTTTGCTTTCCTATCAATGTTATGTCATCAGCATATGCAAGGTATTGGATGGGTTCTGTAAATATTGTTCCTGTTTTCATAGACTTTGTTTTTTCACTTCTGAGGTAGTGTGTTATAGTTCCTCGCTTATCCAACTGTACGTTTCTTATGACTTTTTCTAGGGTTAAGTTGAAAAGTATGCACGAAAGGGAGTCTCCTTTGTCTAAGTCCTTGGTTTACTTTAGAATTCTCTTGAGCTTTCCCCTTGGATTTTCACTTTGCTTCTTGAGTTGTTTAATGTCATACGTACTAGTCTAATGAGCTTGTTGGGGATACACAACTCCTGCTATGTTTTGTAAAGATAATTTCTATTGATGCTGTCATATGCCATCTTGAAATCTATGTACAGCTGATGTAGGTTTATATTATGCTCATAACATTTTTCTAGAGTGTTTCGAAGGGAAAAGATGTGGTCTGTGGTTGCTCTGCTAGGCCTGAAACCACATTGATAGTCACCTAATACTGTTTCACTGAAATTCCCTATTCTGCAGGCTATTATTTTTGTTAGTATTTTATAAACAGTGTTGAGAAGTGAGATTCCTCTGTAGTTGTTGCAGTTAAGTTTCGAACCTTTCTTGTGTAGCGGAACTATTAAGGCTGTTTCCCATTCTGTTGGCATTATCTCTTCTTTCCATATTTTATTGACCATCCTGTGTATTTCTAAGTGTAGTGTGCATCCTCCATATTTGAGTAACTCAGCATTTATGTTATCTTCTCCTGGTGCTTTATTGTTTTTGGTCTTTTTAATAATATTATTTATTTCTTCTATGGTTGGTTCTTCTATTTCTGCCCCATCGTGCTCTGCAATGTTTGGTACATCGTTTTCGCTGTCAGTTTTAATGTTCAGCATTTCTTCAAAATATTCCGCCCACCTTTCTAGAACCATTTCATTTTCTATAAGCAGGTCGCCTGATTTGTTAAGACACATGTGAGATCTTGCTTGGAAGCCGTTACTTTCCTCTTTGATGGTCATGTACATTTTTCTTGTTTCTTTTTCTTTTGAGTATTCCTCTAGTTTTACTAGTTTTCCCTTTTCCCATTCACGTTTTTTCTTTCTGCATATTTTAGTGGCCTTTCTTCTAGCCTCAGTGTATGCGTGAGTTGACTTTCTTGTTGCTTTTTGTAGCATTATTATCCTCAATTTGTTTCGTTCTTCCACTTCTTTTTTGCATTCATCGTCATACCATTCAGCTCTTTTCTTCTTTTGCTTGTACCCTATGACACTTTCCGCTGTGTTTTTTATGGTTTGTTTAATCTTTTCCCAGTGGCTATTTAGATTTTCAGTATTATCTATATCTAGTGCTTCTAGTTTGCTTTTAATTTCTTGTGCATATTTTTCTTTTGTTTGTGGCTCTTTTATTAGTTTTTCACAGTCAAATTGGTTTGTTATCTTTGCTTTTGTGTTGTGAAAGATACTTATTTTTTGTCTATACTTTATTTTGACTAACATGTGGTCTGTGTCGGCATCCGCTCCTCTGAAGCTTCTGACATATTGAATATCTGAACCATGTCGCCTGTCTATTAGCACATGATCTATTTGATTTCTTGTCACCCCATCTGGTGACCTCCATGTTTCTTTGTGTATTCTTTTGTGTGGAAACTTAGTGCTACTAATGGTCATGCCTTTGCCAGATGCAAAATCAATCAGACGCGTTCCATTATCGTTGCTTT
The DNA here is from genome assembly GCA_021962125.1 of Bulinus truncatus. Lineage (NCBI taxonomy): Eukaryota > Metazoa > Mollusca > Gastropoda > Planorbidae > Bulinus > Bulinus truncatus. The sequence continues at coordinate 7,097,832 of JAGDYQ010000002.1, forward strand.
CTTCATGTAGACTGTAGCTTCCAATTGTCGGTCTGTATATTGTTTCTTTGCCAATCTTAGCGTTGAAGTCTCCTAACACTAATTTGATATCATGTCTAGGTGCTTCTTCATATAACCTTTCTAGGGCATCATAGAATTCCTCTTTGGTATTCCCTTCTGAATCTTCAGTGGGTGCATGGGCACATATTAGGGTCATATTGAACATTTTGCCACGAATCCTGAGGCTGCACTATCTTTCATTGGTTGGTTTAAAGCCAATTATTTGATTGAGGATGTTTTTCCTGACGGCAAAACCTGTTCCTAATGTATTTGTGGTGTTTCCACTATAAAAGATGGTATACTCTGTTGTTTTTAGTATGTCTGAATTTTTCCATCTGATTTCTTGAAATGCTGCTATTTTTATTTTGTATTTTCTAAGCTGTTCAGTAAGGCGGGTTAGGGCTCCTGCTCTGTATAGGCTTAACACGTTCCAAGTCGCTAGCCAGTAATCATGTCCGTGATCATGCGAAGGTCGGTTTCCATTTGAATCAGTCCGGTTTTTGAATTGTTGATTGGCTTTCGTAACTAGTGTTTTTTTACATGACTGGGTAGTTAGCCCTGTGCACAACCACTAGGGTGTTGCCCTTCATGCAGCCTTGTGGATAGCTGCCTTTTTAAGGTTAGGTCCCTTAGCCTGTGGATCCCTCCACTAACTACAAGGCAGTAGTTGCCCTACCCACCTCAATCCATTTTGATTTCAGCTTTATAGGACAGAATCCTATTTCAAATTTAATTTTTTAGACTTTAATGCTTGTGGGGCCCAGGGCACAGTGCCTCATGGGCCGATAGGATAAGACGGCTCAATTTGAGAGTATTTGCCGACCCTTTCTCAGATTGACTTTTATTCCAAACTAGTCGTCCCGCGTCGTAATACGTCGCCTTATTAATCAATATAAACAACACGCTTGCTGTGATCCATCTTGACCCACTTTCAACAACACGCTTGCTGTGATCCTGCCCCCCCCCCATTCGTCTCCACACTATAGTGTGTTTTTTTCCGGTGTCGCGAGTTGTCGTCTTGTATTTGGGTATTCCACACCCATAAATAGTCCTGCGTCTTGAAGTTGTGAAGTATATATATAGAAATTATTTCAACCCATCCGGCTATTTGAAACTTTGTTTTCTTGTTGAGATTTAAAAAAATTTAAGCCGATATTATTGATTCTTCTACCCATATACGATCATCTTGACCATGGGCTAACAAATGTCTATGGATTTGAGAAATCATGTCTGTCAACACATATAGTAACGACAGGCATGTTCATGTGTTCTACCTAAATAAAAGATTGGCTTTCGACCACAGTAGTTCTTTTTGCTGTTTGTTTTACCTTCTGCCATAAAATGTGTGTCTAGTGCGAGAATTAAAAGGTAAAATAAAGGTAAAATAAAAATACGGGTCAGTCTTGACCTTGGGCTTAAAAACAATTATTTTTTTTCCACCTGGTCAGATTTGCTGTCTGTGATATAAAAAACAAACTAAGGACGGACTTTTGACCACACTGGCTAGAAGAGCTAATGCAGCTTATTTGGGGTACTTTGAAAAAAAATCCTTTTAAAAATACGTATGTAAAAATATTTTGCACATCCAGGTATTATATATTAGATTTTATAATAAACGTGTGGATTTTGTCTGTGGAGGTTTTGTCCGGACACAGTTCCACATAAAATAAATAATACGTGAAAAAAAAAACCAAACAACGTCGACTTGACACAACAATATATACTTTATTACAGTAAACAAGTCCAAACAGGCTCTGGTGGCTTACAGTGACACAAAAATATCCAAATTACTATGATCATAGGAATTGTGCCCCATCTCTCCTCCCTCGTCTCTCTCTGTCTCTCTCTGTCTCTGTCTCTGTCTCTCTCTCTCTCTCTCTTTCTCTTCACTCTCTTGTCTTATTCAATGACCTTCCCGTTAGGAATCTCAAGTCGAATCCTTTTTTTCTCTCTTCCGCCAACGCATTCAGACTTACATACGTGGACCCCCCCCCCTAAGAGGAGGAGGAGGGGGTGAGAGGAAAAGAACATTCGAACATCAAATTCAACTTCTCTAGGTCTTTCTTCTGGAGAAACTGACCAGATAGGTGTAGCAGCATCCTCCTGCTAAATTCTCCTGTGTTCCACTGGCCATCTGCATGTATGACGTAATTACAGGGGGGAGGGGAGAATGGTGGAGGGAAAACTTTTAATGTTAAGGGAAAGTAGTAAGCAAGGGTTGATGGACTAATGTTTTCTATCTATCTAGGTATCTATCTATGTATCTATGTATGTATGTATGTATGTATGTATGTATCTATCTATCTATCTATCTATCTATCTATCTATCTATCTATCTATCTATCTATCTATCTATCTATCTATCTATCTATCTATCTATCTATCTATCTATCTATCTATCTATCTATCTATCTATCCATCCATCCATCCATCCATCCATCCATCCATCCATCCATCCATCCATCCATCCATCTCATTCATTCATTTATCTATCTGATTTATCTATCTATCTATCTATCTATCTATCTATCTATCTATCTATCTATCTATCTATCTATCTATCTATCTATCTATCTATCTATCTATCTGTCTGTCTATTTATCTAAAGCTATATTGAAGGAGGTGTAGACTATAGCACGCATGGACATTGATGGACAAACTACGAGTGTAGGACAGCAAAACCCCCAGGCACAAACCCCCAGCGGACAAAACCCCAATGAACAAAACCCCAAAAAAATATTGAGGTCAAATTTAAGTCGAAATTATTTAAAAATCTTAAATGTATAATCTTGTTTGTCAACATGCAAGATCGTGTCTGCCAACACAGTTTATTAATAGGCATGTTCCTATGTTGTTTTACCTAAATAAATTATTGCCTTGACCACAGTGGTTCTTATGCTGTTGTTTTACCGTTTGCTAAAAAATGTGTGTTTGACGTGAGAATTAAAGGTAGAATTAAGATACGGTCGGTCTTGACCCTGGGCTAAAACTATAACTTTTGTTTGTTTTACTGGTAAGATAAGCTTCCTGTAGATGTAAAGTTAACAAGGGATTGACTTTTGACTACTGTGGCTCGACGGGCTAATACAGCTCAATGGAATTTTTGAAAAAATAATTAAATTAAAAAAATACGTAATTTTTATATGCATTTACATTCAGATATTACGTATTACATTTTATAATAAAAATGAGGACCGAAAAATAGCGATCAGCTAGGGAAGGAGCATATGGCTTGCAGTGACCAGATAGCTGAATCACTCAAGCGACAGCTTACCGTGTCAGATCACGAGGTGGGGGGGTCATGTTAATGGATAGGAAGCGACGGGTAGGCACTGGGACTCAGGGGAACAAATATCTATAGAAGAATGACCGTGATACGAGGGGTGCAGTTTTAGTGTCAATGGACCAGATAGACGGAAACTAGGCAGAGAGAACTAGAGAGCAGAGTGAGAGCTGGAGATGATAGAGTGAACGAGCTGAAGCCACTGTATGTGCGCAGAACTTGCGTCAATATATATGCAATAAAAACAAGTATATCAACAAAGTAACCGGTATTTTTTTATTTTATTCGCAGAGACTGAACGTGAGCTGTGAAATACAAATATTGTCTTCAGACCCTAACATAAAACTCTCTCTCATACTCCAAGACAACGACCTGTTCCTGGAAGATCTGCAATCGTCCTTCCACCAAGTAACACACACACACACACACACACAAACACACATAGACAGAAATACACACAGAAACACACAAGCTCCAACACCATCAGACAACAGTTGAGAGTGAATCAGGAAAACTAATAAAAAAACGCCTGAGTGTCTATACTTATAAGACGCATTCGTTGTCTGTCTCTCTGTCTGTCTGTCTGTCTGTCTGTCTCAAGATCCAGACAAACAAATAACGTGAAATTTGTTACACATACACATAATTACATGGGGAAGGTTATAGGACAGGTTTCGTTTCATCTCGATGGGTAGTTTAATTGTAATTAATTTTTTTTTTATTTTAGTATTTTACTATACTAAAGTAATCTCGACGGCGCCATAAATAAAATTCCTCTGTGACGTCATTTCCCTATGATCGAATAGAACTTGCGCGCTGGTGCTGTATTGTGCCTTTGTGATGCAAAGAATTGTTGATGTTTTTTCATGCTCTCTGATTTGTACAGTTTGAGGAAGGTAAAGGAATGAAGAAGGATTTTAGAAGAAGTGTGAAGCCATAATAATAAGTATATATATATATATATATATATATATATATATATATATATATATATATATATATATATTAGGCTGCTGATTAAACTGCGTTAATTTGCAATTAACGCGTCAAAAAAAATTTGCGATTAAAATTTTTAACGCAATACCTAAATGCGTTAATTTGACCAAAAATGCTGAAAGTTCACCAAATCGATAAATAACGGGGGCAGGGGAGGGAGAGAGAGAGATGATGAGGGAATGATGGAGGGAGGAAGGGGGAGAGAGGATGAGGAGAGAGAGGTGGAAAGGGGAGGGAGGGAGAAAGGAGGGAGAGAGGGTGGGAGAGAGGGAGGGGGTAGGGAGAGTGAGAGGGAGGGAGGGAGAGAAAGAGGGTGGGAGAGAGGGAGGGAGAGAGAGATAAAGAGTGAGGGGGGCAGGGAGGGAGAGAGGGAATGAGGGAGGGAGGGAGAGAGGGAGAGAGGTGAAGAGGGAGAGAGGATGAGAGAAATAGGAGGAAGAGATAAAAAGAGAGAGGAGGCAGGGAGGGAGAGAGGGAAGGAGAAAGGGGGAGAGAGGGAGGGAGGGGGATGGACAGGGGGGAGAGAACGAAGGGGAGAGGGGAGATGGGAGAGGGAGGGTGGGAGGGAGAGAGATGGGAGAGAGAGCGAGGGAGAGGGAGGGAGAAGGAGGGAGGGAGAAAGGGAGGAAGGGAAAGGGAGAGAGAGGGAGGGAGGGAGGGAGGAGAGAGAGGAAGGGAGAGAAGGGATAGGGAGAAAACAGAAGGTAAACAGAAAACCTTATTTTAAACCCGGGCAAAGCCGGGTACTTGCAACTAATACAATTATAACTGTTTAGTGATGAAAAGTGCGTATGTTGAAACACACAACCGTCTATATTTCTAGACAGGGGCGAATCTAGACAACTTTGACGGGGGGGGGGGGGGCAAAACTGTTTTCATTGTTGAAAATTGGTCTTAGAACAAAAAATATTTCGGTAATTTAATGATATCTTACATAAACTTGCGCCCCTGTTTCTAGACAACTGCCTTAAAAACAATCAAAAACTCACTTGAAGACAATGTCATCTACAGAGTCTGAAGGTGCTGTCCAGTTAAATGTCACCAAATTCTTCGATGTCTTATCTTTGTGGGTCACACCTCGAGCTGGCTGCAATACATCGAAAAGAAAAAATACAGCTCATTGAAAAAACTGAATAAGCAATTACACACAAAAAAAGTTCCGATAGTTTATAATAACAGTAAAAAGAAAAAAAAGTACTTACTGGGTTGCATGTTAATTTTGTATTAGCTGGTAAATTGGTAAAGTTTCCTAAGCTAAAATTTCCAGTTGTATTTTTGGCTACAACCAAAAAACCATGAAACGAAGGACCAGACAGGGTCACTGTAAAGCAGATGAACAAAAATATCGGGTTATTTAAAATCTTCATCAAATCTTGTTTTGTATAATTGTTTATGTATTATCCATTTATTTTTTTAAACGATTAATAGCATTTTTATTTAAGACGATTGATTTTAAAATGAACAAATTACAACAAACAGTTGTTTGTGTTTATTAATCACACATTCATATTTCATATATATTATTTTATTAAAATAGAAATTTGTTTTTTTTTTAAACATGTGCACATTTTAAAGTCTAGGTCTATATTTAAAAGTAATAACTCCAAAATTTTAAATTTGGTCTTCTCGTATTAGACTATTCATTCATTAGTCAATAAGTCAGATCTTCGCCTGTTTGGCACCATATTGATATGACAAATAGAAAGATAAATTGACGCAAATGTAGATAAATAAACAAATGTTTGTTGATAGATAGATAGATAGATACAGACAAACATAGGAACATAGAGATAGATATATAGAAAGAATTTATGTATGTGGTTCACCTCACCCTGTATCGTGTCTCCAGCTGAATAGCTTGTTTTACTTAATGTCAAATTAAACGGCGATGCACCGACGGCTGTAGACGGACCATGCCTTGACACTGGACTGACACTGTCGCAGGATCCTGCAGGTGCCCCTCCACCGTAGCTAAACACCGATTGTATACAACAGAAAACAAAAACACCGACCAGGTGTATCCTGAACATTTCTGTCATACTTGATCCGTTGGAAGTTCTGATACAGGGGGATAGCTCCTTGAGAGAAAAATAAATTAATTAAAGATATTTTAATTCTTAATTATAAAATAAGAAAAAAAATGTCTCTCTCTGAAGGTTTATACCTGCTGTCTAATATTAAAATACATGAGATGTGCATTATTTACAGGATGACAAAGTTTGTTACCCTAAAAATGTATTTATCAAAGACTTCTAATGGGTGGCCAATTAGGGCTAAATACGTCCACAATAAGAATTTTTTTTTCTTGCTTTTTTAGAAATTAAACAAATTTCTATACCATCTTTCAGTAATTGTTAACCACAGTCCATCCACAAGATAATTTGTTATTCCATATCCTAATGCAAAGGTCTTAATGTGAGTCGAACGAAATGGACCGAAAAATTACTTGCTGATAGTTCTATGTCTAATAAATACCTGACAGTCGAAATAATTTTATTTTACGTGTAGAGCCTGATGCAAGCAGTTCAACAAGAAGTGAACTAAACGTGTGTGACCTATAACCCGTTGTTTCAATGACCATACTATTGTCAACCCGTTGTTTCAATAACCATACTATTGTCAACCCATTGTTTCAATGACCATACTATTGTCAACCCGTTGTTTCAATGGCTATACTATTGTCAACCCGTTAATTCAATGGCTATACTATTGTCAACCCGTTGTTTCAATGGCTATACTATTGTCAACCCGTTGTTTCAATGGCTATACTATTGTCAACCCGTTGTTTCAATGGCCTATTGTCAACCCGTTGTTTCAATGGCTATACTATTGTCAACCCGTTGTTTCAATGGCCTATTGTCAACCCGTTGTTTCAATGACCATACTATTGTCAACCCGTTGTTTCAATACCCATTATATTGTAAGTTTGAACGTCATACATTTCTTTTTAAAGAGAAATTGTGACCAGCGACAACTGGGATGGCCATTATGCTCCACACCCTTTGGCCCCCAATTTACGAGCCTAACAAGAAACGTTCTGTACCTCTAGATAATTCCTTATATTGTACACAGTGGTAAAGAAAAATGTCGGGTACAGTAATATAAATAGACCAGCTATGTCCGAGTCAATACAATTCGTTAGCCCAGGATCAACAGCAGAACTAGGCATAGCCTTGAAGTCTGGAGCCCAAGCCAAACAATTAAAACGTGAGGGGTTGAGCGCTCTGACTTCCTTTTTGCATGAAATTAAATAATTAAAAATATTATTTTTCAAAACGCAGTTTATACTCGACCAGCAAACTGGATTAATTTTTTTTCCGGCCGACCAGCAATAGATGTGCGCATGCGCGACTAGACGGACTCCGTATTATTTTTTTTTAGGAGTCCGTCTATAGATATTGCGCATGCGCGAATAGACGGCCTCTGTATTATTTTTTTCGGGATCCGGCTATAGATATTGCGCCTAACCATAGATATATAAGACTAGATCGCTTATGCTTATTTAATAGAGACCGAAAAAGTGTTGTATTCGAGACCCCTACTTTAAAAAGAGAAGAGTACAATTCTGTACAGTTCTTTATTTTTTACCGAAAAAGATTTCCTTCCTTTTCATTAAAAAAAAAAATCCCCATTCATGCTAGAGGTTGGCGCAATAAAATATACTGATGTGTCCGAAACAATTATATTTGACGGTTAGTAATAATATAATCAAACAACTGGGTACACAACACGAAGACAATTTATTCAAAGTTAATTGAAAAAAAAAGTTTTTGATAATTTGTCAAGGAAAACAATTCAAAATGTCTTCTGCTATTTATTTCGGTTACTTAAGGTTTCTATGCGTACTACGTCATCATAGTTGCAAAGAATTTGTAAAAATATATGTTATACAGAATTGTACTCTTCTCTTTTTAAAGTTATGGTCCGCACAATATATATCTATGCATAGCCCATAAGCGATCTAGTCCTATATATCTATGCGCCTAACTCTATTTCTAACCCTAACCCTAACCTTAACCCTTGCCCTAGCCCTAACCCTAGCCCCGAAAACGTGCATGCGCACATCTATTGCTGGTCGGCCGGAAAAAAAAAATTATTCCAACTTGCTGGTCGAGTAACAATATCGTTTTCAAAATTGATGCTTTCCCCCCCAACCTTTCCAAGACTGCGACATCCTAACATGTGTTCGGGCTACCTACCCGCGGCAGCGACACTGACCAGTAACGAGTTCAGAAAAA
>JAGDYQ010000002.1:7108887-7160938 GCA_021962125.1 Bulinus truncatus
TGCGATGGCCATGGGGGTACCACGGGATATATAGCGGGGACCTTCACCAAGAACCTGATATATCCATTGGTCATCTCTGGAGATCCAACACAGGACCTCAGATCGACAATCGAGTGTTAAACCGTTTGACCATCCGTATGAAACCATTCAAATTGCTAGTATATAATCAGTGAGTTGTTACGAAAGGACACCATTAAATTTCTGAGTGTGGAAGTGACTCAACAACACATTCATTAGAGTTAGCTTTATCACAACATTTTGTCACATGTTATCAGATTAGATAATAGAAATATTACTTGGTCTTCTTTGCACAACTGGGTTAGTTTACATTATGCTCTATATATTTTTTATGGAAATGTAAGAGATAAAGCATAAAATGAAACAAACCTAAAAAAAATTTTAATGAAACCAGTTGAAAACAACATATATTAAAATAAAATTCATAAAAAATAATTTCTATACACATTCTGACTCTATTTCCTTTGTTGCCTGGATTTACATCTATATATAAATAAGTCCCCAAAAATGAAATGTTTAGGCATAATTTAAATGACCAGTTGAATCCAATGCGACTTATACACGGGAGAAGTTCGAGATATAAAACTTAAAATACTATTTTACTTTACTTTGTAATTTTCATATCACCCGAGATCTTTTACATTCTAATTTTCATTGGATGGAGCGCTTCTTTAGCAACAAAAAAAATCAAAGAGTCTGTAATTCAAAAAAATATCTTAGTTTAAAAAGATTAACAAGTAATTAAAACAAGAATAAACATTTGTTTGACACTTTATTAACCTTCAAATTTTGTAAAAAAAATAATAAACTCATTTAAATTGAACAATATGTTGGTGTTTTTTAATTTTGCTTGGGGTTATCGAGATTATTTCGCCAACTAAACTATTTGTTTAGAGATTATCAGCTCTGATAAAGCAAAGCACACGGTCCATAGTTAAAGTATGACAATATTAAAAAGCAAATAATGATACAATAATAGAATGACTTATCTCTCTTACACATGATAATGCTTCCACTTATTTGAACTGAAATATGCACCCAAGATAAATCAAAGCAAGTAAACGCATTGATATCTCTCCCAGGTCATCAAGTCGGGGCTTCAGCGATAAAACAGAAACTATTTAAAAGAAGTAAAACTGGTTGACCTACTTATATAACAGACTCTAAATTTACTGGAAACAATAAACAAAAGAAAACTAAATATATTTCTCTTTAATTTAGAAATGTTATAATATATTGATTATAGCCCAACTCTCGATCTAACCCTGTGTGTTGTAGTATTACATGCGGCGATATACTTACATTTACATGTCAGTTTAAATGTTAGATTGTTTATAACCATTTCGATTATAAAAGTTGTATTCTACGTGACAGAAATGTTTCTTAAACAAAGGTAAATTACGATTATTTTCAGTAAAATATCGAGTCTAATTTGATGATATTATCAGTTATGCATCGTTAATAACCATGGCTGCCAAAGTAGAGACCCGTTAACCTAACAACAACCATGTGCCCCCAAATACCTAAAAACGGTTCTGGTACAAAGTAATTGAGCGTGTACACCTAGCAATCCAGTTGTGTATCTCAGTGGTTGTCGAACGTTTTGCAATTCATGTCCCATAAACAAACCTGCTTAATACTCGACCCACTTAATGAGAAAGAAAATAATGATAAAAGGAAAAAAAATCCAATGAATTGAACAGATTTTCAAATATCAATTAGTAAAATGTGTCGACGTACTTAATATTTTGCCAGCGATCCACCACCTGGGTTGTGACTCACGCTTTGAGAATCGCGTGTTTAACATGTTCAGTCTATTGTGACAATAACCATTCCGTTTGTCATGACATGTCTATATTTGACTTTATTTGAAAAATAGTTAGTTTGCCTTTTTTTAAAAAGTTGAATTACGAGAACAGTTTAATTTTGGATTACCTGTCCGATAGATTGACTAAATCAGACAGCTGAACAAACAAGCAGATTGAGAAGACGCACAGACAAACTGATAGATATGCAGACGCCAGACACATTATGTTTAACTTACTTCACTGAGACATAAGCCTTTCTACATATCTAATTCTGGTAGGTATCAATCAATGCCCAAACTTAAACAACATGTTCAGGTGGATAGAGTACTCACGTTCATGATGCACATATAATTATGTAAATGTCTCTAAATGGTTTATCCATCTCAATCAAAACAATCAGTTGTAACAAGTATTTATTAAATCAAAACAATCAGTCGTAAAAAGCGTTTATTCCATACAGCTCTTACAATACAATTATTTTTTATAAGCTTTTACTTAATGTGGCTGTGTTTATGTGTTCTCAAATCGTGTAATTCACTTGTGGACCTTTTCTAATCTAGTGAGAAGGCTCAAATTTGACGCACATGTAGATTCTACATGATAATACAAGATTTTAATCATTTCGAGTCCAATAATTGAAATATTGTACAAGTTTCGAAGCGAATTAAATAAATCTTATTTAAGTTTGCAGATGCACTAGAAGTTTAACTTTTTCAATACTAAAAAACATTAAATGAACAAAAAATCTTTAAATTTTTTTTAAAATTTAAACTTTTAAACTGGCACCCATTTATATATTTTTAATAAAACCTTTTTTTTTCTTTCAAAAGTTTTTCTTTATATGTTTTTAGAATGGCTACATCCTGAACAAAATTTGACATGCGTAAAACATCTGGCAAAAGTAATTCGCCAAACCAGCCGAAAAAAAAAAAACATTAATTCAGTTACAAGTGAATTCGAGATTTATTTATTTTTCGTCCTTAAAACTCACAACACATCGGTGCATTCACATCAGCAGTGATTCATTGAGTACACAAGCGAGTTGAGTCAATGAATGGTGTTGACATAAGATTGAACCAGAAGTTCCAGGTTGGCTATGTGCATCACGTGACCTGCATACAATGTACAGGTATGTTACGTCTTAATCTAGTGATTAATGGATTCGGTGGAGGTGACATCGAATAGTGTGGCGCAGGAATCTAGTTCAAAACCACTGTGACAATGGTTGCCATTGTCCATAAACTATGTTGATTCAGGTTAGGCTATGATCGTATATCGATGGTACTTATTGGTTCAATATTGGCTCAAGAGGTAAACGTCTCAACGTTACAGCGTCATCTTTTGGCCAACAACAGACCATGTCAGACGGTATTACGGTTGAGTGTCCAACTGTCCACCTTACCCCAGCCCAACCTATTGCTACACTGTACTGGCCCCAGACATAAGAGGATGATATACGACTTTACTCAAAGTTCTCCCCCCATAAATGATAGCAGCTCCCGGCAAAACTTTAAAAAAAAATTCTGTCCTGAATTTGTAACTATATTTTTCCACATGAACGCAGTCTGCCAATTAAACGAAATTATTTTACCCCTGAACTATCCCAACAAAGTCTCTAATAATATTAAAATATTTTCTTCAGTGTTAACTCTCAACTGTTGTTCATTTTCGGCCATTTTTTTAAGCTGATTTCAGGGTGTTTTGTAAAACTAGGCATTTTTCATTATGTTATAAGCTACCTAGTGAAGTTATACGTCGTTAAATTTGGAAATGAATAAGCTATTTAATGATATAAAACTTTTGATATAATAGAAATTTTTAATTTTGTAAAATTATAGTGTAAATGATTTTTTTAATAATTTTTTTTAACTAAAAATACAAATACATCACAAACGGTAAGAATAAAAAAAAAAAGGTATGAAGAATTTAAACAAAATCTTTATTATTTACATAAACATTATTCATTTGTACAACACATAAATAAATTTAGACGTAAAATTATGATAATTTTTTTTATTCAACTTTAAATGATACTATAGAAACTTTGGAAAAAAAAATAAGGACCTCGTAAATGCGCATCTAGAGTGAAAAAGACATATAATTTTCACACAATGTTAGACAAGACAAAATTGATCATTAAAATTTCTATATTATTATTATAAGTGACAGGAAACACATTTAAATGAATAAAAAAAATAAAGTTTTCCACCATTTATTTGTTTTTCTAAGGATATTATACTTATTTAAAAGTTTATCACTTTTGTCACCCCTTCCATATTAAAAAAATCACCAAATTTCACTTTTCCCAAGAAATCATGCTTAGTCACCAAACAGCCCGGCCTCAAATACGCGCGAAGCACTCCCTTTTTCGACAAAAAAGGGAGCCACAGCGACAAAAATTCCTAGTGCATTATGTCTTTTTTCAAAATAAAACTTGGAATATTTTACCAAGTACCACATTTTTACAAAAATAAAAAATCTATTTTTCTTTGCCACTGTATCCCAGGGTCGGCGTTGCACATATATAATAAAACATAAAAAAAATTGACCAAAAGTAAAAATATAAAGAATTATAACGACCAAAAAATTGTCGCTCACTGGTGGTCGAAAAGTCAATGCTACGATGGTTGAGAGTTAAAGCCTAATCCATAATAGTCATCGGTGATAGTTAGTTTTAAAAACGGAACCTTCTTATATTATACAAAGCGGAAATAATGTAGAACGCCCCCTTCCCCATCGTAACAAAATTTAGGACCTTCCCCCCAACACAGACACACCCTGTAATTATTTAAGGGGCATGCTGCTTTATGAAAAGTGACTTTTTATTTTCCAAAGAGTTAAAACAAAAACTTAACTATGTGTATGGCTAAGTCATTCTTGAAAACTGATACTAATTTTTTTCAATTAGAGTAATTGGTTGCCATGGAAATGGCGGCCATCTTGAAAAATAACAATGTTACAAAAACCTCAAAATAACAAAAATTACATGTTTTCTAATAATTTTTTTCTGTGGTAGATAATAGAACTATGGTTTCTGTAAGTAACAGGACAGTTTATTTTAATTAAAAACAACTTTTTTTCTGAAAAAATTTTTTTTCTATTTAATTGTCATTTTAGGTCGATGAAATTTTTAAAGAAAAGTGACATTAACAACATCAGTTTACAAAAAACAGCATTTTTTGTTTTGAAAAGTATCCTGTTACCTGTCACATACATCACTATAGCTACCTAGAAAGTTTTAGTAAGTTATCTCTGATAGTTTTTTAGACTTTAAGATTTCTGTGGTACCAACTTAGCAAAAAACACAATTTTGAGAAAAACACGTTTAAAGTGTTCAAAAAGACACCAACAATTTATTTAAACATCTATATACATGTTTTAATTTTTTTTTAAACAACAATACTGTGACATCAGTTTAGCATTAAGAATTGAAGTGTCCGGCTTGATACGAAGGACCTTCAGAAGCAGCACACTGACGTTCCGAATTCATGCAACGTTTTTTATTGTTTTTCTTCTTCCATTTTGACTCACTGTGAGTTCTTTTAGTGGCATTTTTATTTTCTCTGCCTGAGCAGACAATGAACCAACATTATTAACAGCAGTCCATGGAATATTTAAATTGTCAAAAACTTTTTTTATGCCAAAAAAGCCACAATTAAATCTTAAAATGGCCAAATGTGTGGCAGTTTCCACAGAATTGAAAGATGCATAGATAGATTTTGGACAACGTGTCCAAATTAAAGAATGAAAATTCTCATTTGCATTTTGAGTTCCCATCTAAGCACAACGGTTTAACAAATCTGGTTCTGTCAATCTTTTGATAACTGGAAATATTAATTTCCCAACATCGGATGGAAAAGTTGGCGTATGTTTCCTTGGTAGAAAACTCCCACCCACCCTATTTTCATAATCCAGTACTATATAGGCTATAATATCTCATAGATACAATTACATGCCAAAATTATATTTTTTTGAGAAAAAAAATTGTTTTTTTAATAACAAAATGAAGAGATATAATTAAAAAAATAATACAAATATCTAACTAGTTGAGCTAGATACACTTATATAGCTAAAATATTTAACTAGTTGAGCTAGATACACTCACATTGATAAAATATCTAACTAGTTGAGCTAATATACACCCATAGAGCTGAAATATCTAACTAGTTGAGCTAGATACACTCACAGAGCTAAAAGATCGACCACAACTCGAGATTTATTTTTTCGAAAACGCATACGAAAAATCGAGTTTTTATACAGCAAGATGAGACTATGTCCATCTGTCTATCTGTCTGCATTCTTTGAGTGGCATGGAAATCCGCACTGTTAAACCAGCAGACACAAAACATGGCTTGACACTCCATTGGAACCATGTATAATAATATGTTTGTATATATATGTGTGCGTGTGTGTGTGAGTGTGTTTATTTTAACATTAAAAGGACGTATTATTTCTTTCTCATGTTTCGTTTCATAAAAGTTAAAATGAGTCAACAATGACAACGGTGTTGTTAGATTTGTGGTGAATTTCGTTTTGGGGGGGGGGGGGGTCGCATATATTAAGTTCAATTTGTTCCAACAGATGCTAATGGTGTCATCATAAGAATATCTCATTATTTAAAGTATGAAAATAAAAAGTAAAACTTAAAAGAAAAAAATGTACACTATGGAATGGGTGACGACTTTTCCGGGGCCGTAAACCGGGGCCGAAGAACTGTCAGTTATCAGTGTAACTATACAGACGTGGATAAATAATTACTGAACACAACACAGTTTGGGGGTGGGGGTGAGAAGATAGATAGAGAGAGATTGCTGAAAAATATATTTCGTACCATAATAATAAATTCATAAAGAATATAATACAATTTACAAATCATCCAATGACATTTGAAAAAAACATGCATTTAAATTAGTGTTGTTTTAGTCCCAGGTCATATTTTAGTTTCAGTTTTTATTTCGTTTTTTCTGTAATAATTTTAGTTTTCGTCTAGTTTTAGTCTTGCTTCTAATTTTAGTTTTAGTTTTAGTTCTCGTTGACGAAAAGTCAACATTTTCGTCAACGAAGGTTTTAGTTTTAGTTTTAGTTTTCGTGAACGAAAAAAACACTGGGGGATGGGGGGGACGTCCGTTTCCTCTGAAACAATAACTGATCAGTGGTCTACCCTTTCCCCGCCCTTACACTCACTGCTACACTTATGTTGCTTTCTTAGTCACGTGAGAGGCGCATGTGGCTTTAAAATGAAAGTTTAGAACGTTCGCTATTAAAATGTGCATATGGTTTAACAATGCTAAACATAGTCTGTGATAAAGCGTTAAATAAACCTATAATTTAAGCACTAATTTTTTTTTAATTAATGTTACGTATTAAGATTTTTTTTAAACGTCAGTATTAGTAGGGCCTACACTTGATTTTATCTTTCGTTTGTTTACTAGCAGCACAAAGTGAAGGCTTTAGACCTACACACACACACACACACACACACACACACACAGACTAAATATACGGAAACCGTCATTTAAAATCATATGTTTAAAATCCTCTAATAATGAGATTTAAAAATATATTATTTTCCTTTTAAAAAGTCTAACACCCAAAAGTCCTATATATTGATACTTACTACTAACACAGTAACACAAATTTGGTGGCTTTCGGAGATGTCAGTTGACGAAGCGCACTCTGTATAATTTATATTCTTCGGGCCTATAAATCTTTAGAGCAAGAGATTCTTTTTGTTTACATGGTAGTTTTCTGGTCATTAATCCATAGGTTGTGTGAGATATGGTACAGCTTACAATGTATTGATCTCTTACACGGTAACATTGAGTTCATGCCAGAGCTTACATTTGTGTTGCAGTGCTGCACAACTCATAGAAGATAACTAACAAGAGGAAAGTAACAAGAGGAAAGGGACAAAAAAGATTGCCGAACCTTTCCATTCTTAATATTTTCGAGGAATTATTGAGATTTTATAAGTGTGGAAAAATGAGGGAGGATGATGGAGTATAAAATATCACAGAACAAATACTTAAATAACAAATAATCACATTAAACAAAAGTCACATCAGGACCATGCAAGGGGTAGGGTGGGTGTAACCCGAATACATGTCAGGGTTACCTACCTTTTTAGACATCATCGGGTCTAGTAATCTACTAAAAATAACTTTGTAATTGGTGTGCTCTTGTGGGGGTGTGTATAAGTGTGTGATGAGAGGGACAGGAGTAACTAGAGATTGTGTAAGGAGATAAAGATTAGCTGAGGGCAGCCCTGCATGGCTGTGTACGTTGAGAAAACATACATTTAAAAATTAGCACATATACACCGCATTCATTTAATCTTATTTTTTTACTTTTGTACATACCATTATTTTTCATTGTGATAAACAAAAGTAAAAATTGTATAAATAAGTCAAAAATAGTCAACAGTAACAAATATTATAATGTTTTAAAAAACAGTGTTAAAAAAACTATAAATATAATTTATCCATGGAACATAATACACGTAGTACATGCTGCTTTGTTCTAACTCAAAAAATAATGTCTCTTACAAAAAAAAACTTAACAGCTTCAATTGTGCTTTCTATGAATTTATGTCTTAATGTTTGACAATTGAATCTGCTAAATAATTTACAAGGGACATTTGCTACCATCATGCGGAACAATAAAATTTACAATAAAGCGTGTAAAGTAAAAAGAACAAAACAATATTAGCTGAACAAAAATAGTAACTGGACAAACAATATTAACTGGACGAACAATATTAACTGGACAAAATTATTAACTGGACGAACTATATTAACTGGCCAAACAATATTAACTGGATGAAGAATATTAACTGGACAAACAATATTAACCGGACAAACAATATTAACCGGATGAACAATATTAACTGGACGAGCAATATTAACCGGACAAACAATATTAACCGGACAAACAATATTAACCGGACAAACAATATTAACAGGACGAACAATATTAACCGGACGAACAATATTAACCGGACGAGCAATATTAACCGGACAAACAATATTAACCGGACGAACAATATTAACCGGACGAGCAATATTAACCGGACGAGCAATATTAACCGGACAAACAATATTAACCGGACAAACAATATTAACTGGACGAACAATATTAACTGGACAAACAATATTAACTGGACAGTTTAACGATGCAAGTACGGTAAAATATTTACAACATATATACAGATATCCAGTCCAGCTGAACACTCTTGGTCATTCACACTTTGCCATCTATAACGTAGTAAAGTAAGGCGATGGTCAGCGCACATAGGACACAAACATGGATAAGCATGAAGAATTTCTTCAGGCCAGAATTCTAGGAAATAATCAGTAAATATATGTCTTTTTGAAAATGTAAATAAAAAATAGGCATCACACAAACGGACAGATAAACACAGGCTGTAAAATGTCATTGTTATGAAAAACTAGGTACAAAAATATAAACAATGAATCGGTTGTTGTTGATTGTTGTTGTGTGTTTGTTTACATTATTCGTCTTAAAAAAATACCTTTTACATACCGGTGGATCTGGTTTTTTATCTGAAGATCCCGGGTTTTTGACGTCATCTGATTGGTTGACGTTATTTAGCGCATAAGCATTGCCTGATTTAGAAATATATATAAAATAGTGTTTATATAAGGAATACTCGTCTGATTAATGAGTGATATACTCTCTATGGTAACGTATATTTTTTAGATACGATTATTTACTGAATAATAAGATAAGTTAGCTAAATGAAATATAAACATTTCTATAACAAGAGAGCTAACATTACATGTTACCTTTTTTCTTAGACTTTGCCAATTTGAAGTTAATTACACTAAATGTCATATCATTCAGAAGTGACATGATTAAAAAGTAAAACAGATGCCAGGCAGAGTACACAATCATAATTATCAATCCTGAGTCTGTGTTGACTTGAGCTTTAGGCAGATACAGACCTACGGTGATTGTTATGGCTGTAGGAGAGATGCGTAGAAATGTCTCTACATTTTCAATAAATGTAGGTTTCAGTGGGACTAATGATCACAATACTAAAGTAGCGAATGTTACACATATAAAATAATCATAGTGGACAGACACAACTTACTGGACAGAATCAGTGCAATAGTTCCTACAGCTCTATGGGCCCAGTTAAAATAAGGTCTACGTGGACTGTCTGGGGCACATCGCAGCAATGACATGAAGGGCTGAAGAAAATAAAAAAGGAAATAAATGACTAATTTGCTACTCATCCATTATCATTTTAAACCTATCTCGTGTATATGTTTGTTAAGTTTAGATGGGGTGGGGGTGTGAATTGGGTGGGGGATGGGGTTGTTACTGTGTAACACACACATAATCAGCTACCTTGATACAGAAATTATGTTGCGAACATTATTAGAGCTGTTTGCCTGTTCGGAGGATTCCAGTTGTAACTAACACATTTGTGTTACAGTATTTTTGAAAAAATAGATAAATACAGAAAATAAGAAATTAATAAGACTTGATCCTTATTGTTAAATGAAATTACAATGATTTTTAGACCAGAAAAAAATCGTTTTAAAATCAAAGTAAAGTTCCCTTAAGCCCCAAAGGGCTAATCGAGGAAGAATTTATCTGTTTCAGTAATCTCGGCATATGAAGGGATTGTATGGTTAGTACAACGCCCAGCCGCCTTTACTCCACCAACTTAAAGTCAGGCACCCATTTAAAGCTGGGTTGACTTTGGAACTTTCACCAGGATCTAAAAAAAAATCCCGAGCGAAATTCGAGCTCTCTACATCTTTACATCTCTACATCTCTTTAAATTGCCTGAATTAAAATGTATAAATATCTCTTGTAAAACACAGCAACTTACATTAATGAAAAGTAGAGCTGTTGTAATTATTCCTAATATTGGGTGTGTCTTGGTGTAGAACTCCCCTCTGATCTGTTGTTATATAATAACAAGAAATTGTCAGAGATTATTTCGTAGCAGAGTTTTTTTTTTTCAAACAAAACTAATCCATAAAGACTGCAGTGACATACGAGTATAGACCTCTGAGATGCATTTATATTTTAACGAAAATATATAAAAATACCTGTATATCAAAATATGTATTAGCATATCATACTTAGGAGTGAGAGAGTGGAGGAAGAAGACCATGGATCGGGAAAAGTGGAGAAGAGTAGTTTGGCAGGCCAGGGCCCTAAATGGGCTGTAGAAACAAAGGAAGAAGGAATAAGAATATCATTATTTGTCTATTTGCACTTGCACCTATAAACTAAAATATAATATATATATATATATATATATATATATATATATATATATATATATATATATATATATATATATACTAGTTGCAAGTACCCGGCTTTGCCCGGGTTTAAAACAAGGTTTTCTGTTTACCTTCTGTTTTCTCCCTACCCCTTCTCTCCTTCCTCTCTCTCCCTCCCTCCCTCCCTCTCTCTCCCTTTCCCTTCCTCCCTTTCTCCCTCCCTCCTTCTCCCTCGCTCTCTCTCCCATCTCTCTCCCTCCCACCCTCCCTCTCCATCTCCCTTTCCCCTTCGTTCTCTCCCCCCTGTCCATCCTCCTCCCTCCCTCCCTCTCTCCCCTTCCTCCTTCCCTCTCTCCCTCCCTGCTCCCTCTCTCTTTATCTCTTCCTCCCATTTCTCTCATCCTCTCTCCCTCTTCACCTCTCTCCCTCTTCCTCCCTCCCTAATTCCCTCTCTCCCTCCCTGCCCCCCCCCTCACTCTTTATCTCTCTCTCCCTCCCTCTCTCCCCCACCCTCTCTCTCCCTCCCCCTCTCTCCCCCCCTTTCTCCCTCCCTCTCTCTCTCCCTCCCTCTCTCTCCCTTTCCCTTCCTCCCTTTCTCCCTCCCTCCTTCTCCCTCCCTCTCCTCGCTCTCTCTCCATCTCTCTCCCTCCCACCCTCCCTCTCCCATCTCCCCTCTCCCCTTCGTTCTCTCCTCCCTGTCCATCCCCCTCCCTCCCTCTCTCCCCTTCCTCCTTCCCTCTCTCCCTCCCTGCCCCCTCTCTCTTTTTATCTCTTCCTCCTATTTCTCTCATCCTCTCTCCCTCTTCACCTCTCTCCCTCTTCCTCCCTCTCTCATTCCCCTCTCTCCCTCCCTGCCCCCCCCTCACTCTTTATCTCTCTCCCTCCCTCTCTCCCACCCTCTCTCCCTCCCTCCCCTCTCTCCCTCCCTACCCCCTCCCTCTCTCCCACCCTCTCTCCCTCCTTTCTCCCTCCCTCCCCTTTCCACCCTCTCTCTCCCTCCTCCTCTCTCCCCCTTCCTCCCTCCCTCATTCCCTCATTCCCTCTCTCTCCCTCCCTGCCCCCCGTTATTTATCGATTTGGTGACAGACAGACAGACAGACAGACAGCAAATGCCTCTTAAAGGTATAGAGATATGTATAATACAACAGTATTCCAGTTTAAAAAACAACCATGAAAAAAATCGGATCTGCCCAAAACCAAAAAATAACCTAGCCTATCGATCAAGTATAAGGGGATATAACTCTATGGAAAGGTATTGCAGGATACAGCTAGTCCCTATACATAAGACGCATTCGTTGTCTGTCTGTCTGTCTGTCTATCTGTTCCCTTATAACTCAAGATCCAGACAAACAAATAACGTGAAATTTGTTACACATACACATAATTACATGGGGAAGGTTATAGGACAGGTTTCGTTTCATATCGATGGGTAGTTAAATTGTAATTAATTTTTTTTTATTTTAGTATTTTACTATATTAAAGTAATCTCGACGGCGCCATAAATAAAATTCCTCTGTGACGTCATTTCCCTATGATTGAATAGAACTTGCGCGCTGGTGCTGTATTGTGCCTTTGTGATGCAAAGAATTGTTGATGTTTTTTCATGCTCTCTGATGTGTACAGTTTGAGGAAGGTAAAGGAATGAAGAAGGATTTTAGAAGAAGTGTGAAACCATAATAATAAGTATATATATATATATATAGAGAGAGAGGGGAGGGAGTGGAGAGAGAGATAAAGAGATAGAGGGGGCAGGGGGAGAGAGGAAAGGAGGGTAGGAGGGAGGGAGGAAGGGGGAGAGAGGAGGGAGGGGGTTGGACAGTGGGAGAAAAGGAGGGGAGAGGGAGCAGGGGGGGGAGAGGAGAGAGAAAGGAAGGAGGGAGAGAGAGGGTGGGAGAGAGGGAGGGAGAGAGATAAAGAGTGAGGGGGCAGAGAGGGAGAGAGGGAATGAGGGAATGAGGGAGAGAGAGGGGGAGGGAGAGAGAGAGGTGGAAAGGGGAGGGAGGGAGAAAGGAGGGAGGGAGAGAGGGGTTTGGGAGGGAGAGAGAGGGGAGGGAAGGAGAGAGGGAGAGGATGGGAGAAAATGGAGGAAGAGATAAGAGAAAGAGGGGGCAGGGAGGGAGAGAGAGGGAAGGAGGAGGGAGGAGGATGGACGGGGGGAGAGAAGGAGGGGGAGAGGGGAGAGAGGGAGATGGGAGAGGGACGGAGAGAGATGGGAGAGAGGGAGGGAGAAAGGGAAGGAGGGAAAGGGAGAGAGGGGGTAGGGAGAAAACAGAAGGTAAACAGAAAACCTTATTTTAAACCCGGGCAAAGCCGGGTACTTGCAACTAGTAATATATAAAAGCGATTTGTGCTCCGCGTTAAATCGAAAGTAAAGAATTAACAGTATTGCAGTTTAAAATACAATCATGAAAAAATCGGATCTGCCCAAAACCCAAAACAACTTAGCCTACTCATCATATCTAAGGGGATATAACTCTATGCACATTTTTGCAGGGTACAGCTAGTATACAATAGTGCTGGTAGCTTACAATTTGACTGTGAGTAAATTAAACTGAACCACTTACTTCACTGTAATCTTTCACTTCTATAAATATCAGAATAAAACCAACACTTCCACATACAAAAGCCAAAACCATGAATGCTCTGTGCATCTGTTATTAATAAAAAAAATATATTCGGTTAAAATAAATATTTCATCATTATACAGTTGTAAATAAGAAATATTCTATCACACATAGAAATATGTTCGACTGATAAATATGGTAATGCTCAATATTTAACATAATTTTTGAATATCATTTCAATCTTTAGACTTAAATATAGCACTAAATATTTAGTTTATATAGTGTAGTGCACATTCAAAACTTAACACATAGACTAGAAATTGATTTATTTAATAAAAATCTTTCCCAGTATTTCTTTCGCACGAATAAGAACGATAGAAATAATATTTAGACTTAAAGAAATGTTATTTGATGTATTTGATGGTTTGTTTCTTAAAAAGATTGAATTATTATGTAAACAAACTCACAGAAAACCAAACTTTGACTCCACATTGCATACTATTTGGCCACAAAGGTTTCAAAAATCTGGCAAAGCCCAGACCAATGCTGGCTAAAAACATCCATGCTATTACCATCAGGCAACCTGAAAACATGTAGATCAACACATTTTTTTTAAAAACAAGTTCATTAAAAGATTGTGACAAGATAACAGTATGAAGGAACGCGCAGTGAGTGCTCGGTCTATTATCATCAATGTTACTTAAAGACAACTTTGGAGTGTAATAGCACACAATTCCTTTCATACCACTGCCTTAAATACATAATCGTCTAACCTATGCGTGTGTCTCCCTCGCTGGATTGATGCAAGGGAAATAACCCATCTATTAAAAGTTTGTCATAATTGAACATGGTTATATCCTTTATTTAGTAATGCTACCACTCGCAGGGAGCAGCCAGCTTCAGCAGGCTTTTCAACTAGTATTGCATAACTCACTTATTACGTAATTCTTTTAATTTACTTATAAAGTGTTTTTTCACCTTTCCTTAAAATTGTGTATCACACTTCTCCCCCCCCCCCCCAAATACCCTTCAGTAGGCGTTACGTAATAAGTGAATGTACACCCCCTCCTTCCCTTTCCCGTTGTTAGGCTGAGACTGTGTGAGATCTGGTGTGAATGACATGAATCTTAAGCCATAATGTTAATAAACACGATGAGAGTTAATATGCTAATGACATGATGCTGATGACATGCTACATATGAGATGATGTTGATGACAAAGACGATTATTATGTTCATTTCATTGACGATGAAGATATTGATGGCATGACGATAGTGGTAGCCGGTAGCTTATTGACATGATGTTGTTTTAATGTTAATCTTATACTGAGGATGGCGGAATTTCGCTTTAACGTTAATGCTACTCTGTTGATGGCTGGATGTTGACGAAATAATACACACCGCATATAACAACATTAAATCATTAAAAATGCTCCCACTGACCATGAGCTTTTATCATTGGATATTTCGTGGCCTCTAAAGAAATGTCCACTTTGATATCTTGAAAGTCGATTTGAGCCGCAGACAAGAAACGATCATCATCATCATGTTTCATTAAAGTTCCACCTGAAATATAGATACATTTGTTATATCACCCATCTGAAATATAGATACATTTGTTATATCACCCATCTGAAATATAGATACATTTGTTATATCACCCAACTGAAATATAGATACATTTGTTTTATCACACATCTGAAATATAGATATGTTTGTTATATCACCCACCTGAAATATAGATATGTTAGTGTTATTTCGCCCTCTTTAATACGTTCGGTAAGTCTATCTTTGAACAATGTGTAAGGAAGCTATTGTAACTATTTATGATGTAGTTAAATGAATCATCCACAAGTTAAAATGTAGATGAGAACACATTTCAGCAATGTCAAAAAATCAGTTAGTAACCACAAGCCATTTTATCATAATAGCGTATTTCTCTGGATTAAATCAGCTATACCTTAACATAATATTGAAACAAGATAACACAATATTATAACAAGATTGAAAACAAAAATCATTTCCTTAACTAAACAAGATACGATAAAAACAGAGTTTTAAAAACTAACCGTTCACTAAAATATATTTTTGTTTTTTATTTTGCAAAAAAATTTAATCCTATTAGTAATTGAGTTCCAACATGGATCTCAATCTAAAACATGCAGTGTTTATGCAAGGGAAGTAGCCCATTTATTAATGTTGATCATCATAGCTAAACACGGCTATATCCCTTAATGTATAATGAGATTGTCCCCGTTTTGTCTGTCTGTCATCACCCTAGATCTCAACAACCATAAGTCCTAGACCCATGATGTATATATCATTTTGTAGGTCTTGGCCTGCCAAGAAATGACTTTTTCCATTTCGCGATCTGACATCTGAGGGCCGTAAAAGGGGGCTTAGTACCGTTTTTTGCTATATAAGCTATATTAATAAAGAGCGCCTATATCTCAACAACCATAAGTCCTAGACCCATGATGTATATATCATTTTGTAGGTCTTGGCCTGCCAAGTGTACATCAAAAGTCCATTTCGCGATAGGACCTCTGAGGGCCGAGCTTCAGGGCTCCTAAGGGGCTTATATATTATATAAACACCTTGTACGTTCAATAACCCAATCATTTGGTGCGAAATACTGCAGCACGTAGTTTCACCAAGATTTATTAAGAAACTCATCAAATGAAATAGTAAGCTTGTGTTCTGAGTTTAATTGAAAGTATCAGAGCTATGCAACAGTTGACGGAGTTTTCGGACGATTAAATGACTATAATTTCGAATGTTTTCAATTATGAGTCCTATTTCAGTAACCACAAGCCACTTGTAGTTAGATTTAAGAGAAAATATTTTTTTTTTCAAATATAAAGAAACGTCATTATAATATTTTTTTACAGATATATGCATTACACAATTGAATTTATAAACATTTCCAAAATTTACAAATATTTACTGAAAGCTAACATACGTACTGATACATAACATGAAAATGCGCTAACACGTCCTGTGTCCAGAATGGAACAGGCTTAATTGCTTGTTTTTTTCTTTTATTTGTCATGGCGCACAATGCAAAAGTTCAAGAAATTCAATCACTAAAAAGTGCCCCGAAAATCAATTACAGAATTGTCCCTAGATATATAAAAGGAAGTTTTGACTGGGGAAAAAGATTGTAAAAAAAGTAATCAATCTCATCATCATTTAATTATCTAAACATGACGTTGTTGAGATAGTGATCTGAACATAAAGGTGCACTAAACTTATCACATACAATCATATATATCTTATGATAATGTTATGCTGTTTTTACCAGGATTATGATAACACTGCCTATAGTACTGAACAGTCGTAAAATAATTCCTGATTACAGTAATTTCTATAAACAACCAACTTACCAGATCCAGCCTTTCCTCTGGCAGTGATTAGATACCAGGATTTGGTCAGATCAAAGATGTTTGAATTGTTCGAAGATGTGTTTCTGTTAAACGTGCACTGTAGGATTCCATCTTTGTATGATCCAGATATCAGTGAAACACCATCTTTAGGCTGGAAATGTAACATAGTTATTTGAACTGTTTACACAAGCTCATAAAGTTGTTTAAATACAAACAAAAAAAAAACTCACGTAAATTATTTATATACAAAATTTAATAATAATTTACATCTCTCTCTCTAGTAATCAAGCTGTCTATTATAAATATGTTAAATGCAATGGATTAATTCGTTTTAAATCATTCTAAAACCAGACACAGTTTTTTTCTTCTAAGTTATAATTATTAAGCACCGGACGAACAGATACGAAAACAGACAATATATAGTGACTGAATATTTAAATTAAAATAAATAATAATACA
Source organism: Bulinus truncatus (assembly GCA_021962125.1). Taxonomy (NCBI): domain Eukaryota; kingdom Metazoa; phylum Mollusca; class Gastropoda; family Planorbidae; genus Bulinus; species Bulinus truncatus. The sequence goes on from JAGDYQ010000002.1 coordinate 7,126,388, forward strand.
GTTATCGAATAAGAAACATTACAATAAAGTATTTTCCCTGTAAATCAAATTTCTTTTATTGGATTTTCCCCTTCAACGTCTAATAATTTATTTTAATCATTTTACTCTTATGTTGATCTCATAAAAAAAAATTATATTAATATTTCATTACATCATTTACCAATTATCCTGTCTAACTGTATGGTGCGAACCTCTGATAGATGCATGCTCTTGTTCACGGAAGTGGTTTAATTAATAATTGTTGAATTCGTTGCGAAAGTTAAAACCGTTATAGACTTTAGTGGATCTTTTGGTATCCTTGATTCATTATTTACAAATGCTCGAATGTCTTAAAGGGATTAGAATTTCGATATAAAACTGCTGTAAAGCCAATGATATTTTTTTAAAGTTCTTTTTATAGCAATAATTAAACAAAAGGGCGTTCATACTTAATCACACGGAAGTCGAATCAGGCGTTTTATGTATATTATATAATGTAACACCTTGCTCCATACTTACGTTATCCAGAGGAATATTATCAAAACCTTCATTACGCGACATGTAGACATCAACAACACTTCCCTTATTGACTGTGCAGGCAGCCACACTGGCGTCACTCTGTACACAGACACAACATTGACATAATTCATAAACACATGTATTATTTAGACATCTACTTAGTGTAGTTCATTGCACTACATACATTGAGAGACATTTCAATTTATAAGCATCAGTTTTATAGAGTACACTGTCAATTTTAACTTGCCATTTTGTTCGCTTGAGAAAAACCAAGGGCAATGTAATAATCCTCTTGGTTCCCTGTGGCTGTTTTCAGAGTAATTTCATGGTTATTTCCCTTCGGTGCCCACGCTAAAAGAAGATCGCACTGGTTATCTTTACAGTTGCTATAGCAACCTTTCTTGGAGCCGCAGTCGGCATCTTTAGAGAATTTGCCAATCTGACAAATAGATAATGTCTACTCATTCATGTGTCTGTCAGACCTTTACTTAACATCAGAGTAATATAAATCTGAGCTAACACTGTGCGTAATGACTGCACGAGTATTTTAAGTAAATGAACATATTTCTCAAGTATGCTAATGATAACTTTGCAACGACGAAGTCTTACCTGTGCAGCACTAGCCACTGTTGTTGTCTGTGTGGGTGCCACTGTAGGTGTAAAAATGTGGTCATTGAATGTTACGTCCCTCAGACTGACCCTAATACTGGTCATATTTCTACTCGTATGAAGGCGAACTGACCCTTTAAAAAATGTATGTGAGAATTAGTTCAGACATTAAATGCAAATTTTTCGTCTTATAAAAGATCATTCAAATGTATAACGTATGGGTCACAAATTCTCTGAGATGAATTTAATATTAAAAGGTGTGCAGCTGTGCATACTAGACAGAAGCGTAGTGAGTGTTGGGCAAGGGGGACATCATGCCCCGGCGCTACTCACAAAGGGGCGCCAAATAGTTTGTTTTAAATATAATATTGTATGGTTTTCGAATGGGGGGGGGCGCTAAAAAGGTATTAAAAGGTATTGTGTCCCAGGCTCGAGTTAAGCTCTCTACTACAATGAAATAGACAAAGGTAAATTGTGTGAATAATGCTACTTTATGGTAGTGAATACTTGTGTAGACTAACCATTGAAAGGTCCTCTAGCTGAGATCAAATACCACGACTCACTGAGATTGAATGAACTAGAGATGTTGTTGACTTTGACCACAGAGAAGGTACATTGCATTATTCCATTAGAGTAACTGTTGACTTCATAACTGATGTCATCAGTGGTCTATTGTATAACACAATATGATGATTAGATGATTAATTTGGTGATTTTAGTTTAACTTGAAATGTATACAGACAGATAGGTAATGGACAGACAGAAAGGAAGAAAGACGGAATGACGGACAGATAGATAGATAAATAGATAGATAGATAGATAGATAGATAGATGATAGACAGACAGACAAACAGACAGATAGACAGATAGATAGACAGACAGACAGATAGATAGATAGATAGATAGATAGATAGATAGATAGATAGATAGATAGATAGATAGATAGATAGATAGATAGATAGATAGATAGATAGATAGATAGATAGATAGATAGATAGATAGATAGATAGATAGATAGATAGATAGATAGATAGATAGATAGATAGATAGATAGATATGTAGATTAAACCGGTTTAGTGTTATAATTCTGGTATCAAAATAACTGGAAGGCGGCTCTCAATGTACGTAGCAGACCCTGTACATGTAACTATAACTTTTATACAATGGATGATGGTATAGATGCGGCTTGGGAAATGGAGGATCCCAGGTTCGATCTCCAGTGAGAACCAATGGAATTGTTCATGTCATGGTGAAAGTTCCCTCCATGTCCCCCGCTGTGCCTCCATGGCCATCGCACTATCGGATATGAAGGTGACGAAAGCAAGGCACTACAATAACAGTCCAAATGTGGTTTATTGGCTCTCAGAGATAAACATCTTATCCTTACTGGGTCTTCATTGAATGATACGGCTTAAACACAGACATTGGTTGTTTACAATACACCAAATATAAAACATTCATCAATTAATAATAATAATATTACTTTTTCTCTCAGTATGTATGTATGTGTGTGTAACTACTTGCCCGCTCTCTCTTTCTCTCTCTCCCTCCTTCTTTCTCTCTTTCCTTCTCTCCCTCCCTCCTTCTCTCTCCCACCTAATTATATATCAGTATGCGTGTTATTTCCATGTCTTTGTATTTGTCTTCATTTTTTTTTCTATCTACTCCATTTCTCATAAACCAATAAGCTCTGTCACCTATATATCTATCATGAAATCAGACAGAAGTAAAAACAAAATGTATCATCCGTCGTGTAACACTTCCCATTTAATTTGAGTTTTTGTTATAGATAGAAAATTGAACCTAGGTTTATTAACAGTATCCCTACCAATGCCGAGTTTCATGCAGTGCATTTAATGTCATTCATATTTCCCGTCATTTGTTCTCGCTTTGATTACTAATTTGAAAGATGGATGTGACTACATATTTACAGATTTCTTCCCGCCCCCTCCCCATTTCTGTTGTTTAAATGATTCGTTTGCAGTTTGGTGTAATGGTGAACCGAAGTTCCACCGTATAGACTCACTGACACAGACATACATACTAGAAATGTATAAAAAAAAATTCAATATTTCTAAAGATTCATTCTCCGTTAAATTAACCACATCGTACTGTCTACCTTATTGGTGGTGGTGTATCTATGTGCATTTGTTCTGCCTGGAATCACTTGAACAGTACCGTTAAGTAAAGCACATGAATAGACTGTAGCTGGACCCTGTACAGGAGTAGGAAATCTCAAGGATGTAAAACCATAAAGTAAAATATAGAAGGTCAATTCTTGATGGACGATCTTTATTTTAGACATTTTTTTTATACTTGCTGTACTCTAATGGATACTATTTATAAACATGGACAGACTAGTGATCAGTGTAGAAACAACAGTTTGAGTAGCAAAATGACTGGACAACTGGGGCATTGCCATGGACATGACAGAGGTCAGTGTTAAACATAGAAGTGACCGGTCCGTGAACAAAAGACTGCAACGCCAATAGCCAAATTTAACTGACCATGTAAAACACATAGGGTAACAATGTATAAAGATACAGAAGGAAAGATAAGTAACTTCTCCTACCAGGTAAATTGAGTTGACTCATGGTAGCTCTAGATGGACTCAAAGTAGCCCTAGATGGACTTAAGGTAGCCATAGATGGACTTAAGGTAGCCCTAGATGGACTCAAAGTAGCCCTAGATGGACTTAAGGTAGCCCTAGATGGACTCAAAGTAGCCCTAGATGGACTTAAGGTACCCCTAGATGGACTTAAGGTAGCCCTAGATGGACTCAAAGTAGCCCTAGATGGACTTGAGATAGCCCTAGATGGACTCAAGGTAGCCCTAGATGGACTCAAGATATTTTCTATGTTTTTTACATCTAGATACAGATGTGTTGTTAGTTGTCTATTAAGAAGGGGCGTGAATCTCATTTGCCAACACTCAAAAGTATCAAATACATTAAAATACAGAAAATAAAAAAAAAAATACTTTTAATAAAATGTACTAAAAAGTAACTAATAATTAATTCAAATATTCATAAAAATTATATTGACAAAATAAAAGTATGAACTCCCAATTGTATCACATTTTAGTAATGAAATGATACAATTTTAACATTTAAATATTATAGAATTTGTATGCCTTTCAGAATCTATTTATTGGTAATATAAATTTATCCATTTTGGATATGCATATAAAATGGATATTATGCAAATAGGCTTAACGGACATAAAAGCTACAAACTGGCTAAAATTATATTGAAAAAAAAAACCTCTATCACAACAATGCCTGTGAAAAATGTTTTACTACAAAACAATTTATAAAATAATTAATGTTTATTTTCGTGAGATATTTTTTAAGTGGACCTTATAGATTTTGCCAAAGTGATTTTAAAAAAATTTCCTTAAAGCATTTTTATTAAATTCATTAAAGATAAACTGAAGAATAAAAAAACAAGCAATTTAAGTCTTTTCCGTTTCGGACAAAGGACATTTTAGAGCATTTTCGCCGAACGAAATCCGTATTTTTTCCGTGTTTTGATAAATAGAGAGGAAAGTAATCATGTTGAATAACTGTTACAAAAATAAATAATGATTACGCCCCTTTGATTAGCTTTTATTATTTATATTTAAAATGTAAGCAAAAACGGTACCTAGGAAAGTCTTTTTTTTCGGCCCTGAGATGTCAGATCGCGAAATGGACTTTTGATGTACACTAGGCAGGCCAAGACCTAAAAAATGATATATACATCATGGGTCTAGGACTTATGTTTGCTGAGATATAGGGCGCTCCATTGTTAATATAGCTTATATAGTAAAAAACTGTACTTTACAAGCCCCCTTTTACGGCCCTCATAGGTCAGATCGCGAAACGGACAAAAGTCATTTCTTGGCAGACCAAGACCTACAAAATGATATATACATCATGGGTCTAGGACTTATGGTTGTTGAGATCTAGGGTGATGACGGACAGACAGACAGACAGACAGACAAAACGTGGACAATAGAGCAGAAATATGAATGCAAAGATTTAATCATTACCATAGCTGACTGGTTGCTAAAGCCCAAAGCCACATAACCGTTGTCAGTAGCAAAGAAAGCTTTAACAGAAATATTCAGGTGATCTCCCGTGTCTTGCCAGGATGTCTCCCAGTCACATTCATTGTTGATACAGTTGCTATAGCAACCTTTGCTCTTGCCGCACGCAGGATCTTTGAAAAACTTACCCTAAAGAGGTTGAGATCAAAACAAATAATTAGGATATGTTCTTCAATATACATTTACATTCAATCAGCTACATCGAGGATGTATCGAAGTGAACAACTGACAAAAAAAAGTTTAATATTAAAATATAAATATTGTTTATTCATACAAATATACAATTTCTAAATTTCATTAAAAAATATATTAGGTTATAATCAAAGAGGTAGTGATGCCTATAATGATTTCTCCGTGTTTTCGGTTTTACCTTTAGTAATATTTCAACATTAAAATCTATATACTTTGTATCTGAAGTGTACATTCAAGTGCTAAATGTCTTCAGTTTCCTCAGAGAATTAGCTAATCATGAGAAATATATTTTGTTGCATATCATTTATTTGGCTTATAATGTTTTGAATAGGAAATAACTTTCGTGAATTTCGTAACCTTCATATAAAAAAGTTCATTTTATGCTCATCATGGCCATTCGTACGTTTTTAATGGCCCTTGGCAAATACACATTTGGGAACTTTATGGAAAGTTAATTTGTCAGACCATAGGTAAGGGTACATATGCTACAGCGTGAAAAATCTACAGCAGGGCCCCGGCATTCTACAGCAGGGGCCAGGCAAAGCGGAGGGGGGGGCCAGGTAATACATTTTACTAAGTAGAGCAAATAAGCAGAGGGGGCCAGACATAACGCAGGGGGGGCGGCCCCCTGCCCCCCTCCGCACGCTACGGGCCTGATTTGTTAGACATAGGCAACAAGTCTATTAATGCATCCACTTGCTATTTTAATAGCAATAATAATAATCTTTAAAAAATATGCCCCCCCCCCCGGTTTCTTACAACCCACTTTAACTGTTGAACCATTTTAGCCCGGGCCCTAATAAGTGCCCTTCTTTATGAATGGCAAATACAAAAAATCCTAACATGGGCCCTTTTATCACTAGGGGCCCTAGGCAGAGGATACGTTTTTCTACCAATGAGAACTTCTATAATGGTCATACATTCTCCAGTATCAATAGACATCTGTCTGCCGTTATCTTAGCTCCAGAACCACAAGATTGCATTCAAATATTACTAGAACTGCTGAAAAATTATTAGCTTTATTTGGCAATAGTTTAAAAAAAATATTGTCTTACCGGCGATGGCTGAAGTGCTCTTACTACTGAAGAATTTAGGTTGTCATAATAATTGGTTTTATTATCCATGACAACAGTGTACCTAGATTGATAAGTGTCAAGAATTAAGACACAATCTGACAAAAAATTACCGTAACAAGTGGTATACATATTGATTAATCTTTAAAAAGTAAGTTTGAGTACATTTATTTAAAAAAAAATCTTTTTGTTTGTTATTTACTTTAAATACAATAAAGAAATATATTTAACAATGTTTTTTATTTAAATCCAATTCAAGTTTTCTTATTAAAGTGTATAAATAGTTTGAAAGCAGCAAGGAAATCAAAATCATAAAAAGTAACGTTAGTGATTTTTTTATGTTTATAATGGAAAATAATATAATGAGATTATCATGTCAAAAATAAGTATTGTACACGAGCGGGTGTATAATAAGTAAAATTGTAAAGCTTATATTATAGTCTTACGTAGGCAGATTTAATTAAGCTAAAGTGTGTATAACAACAATAGCAAGTCTAAATATTTCAAAACAGTATCAAATAAAATATTATTTAAAAAAACATTGAAAAAAAAAAGCTTTTAACAAAATGCACTAAAAATAAAAATAAAATAATGTATTTTATCATTGTAACACCATTATAAATTATCAAAAGCATCGTTATCTCAGTATACTGAACTGAATATATCTTTACATTGGTTAAATAGCACCAATAAGTAAAATGGAAAGATTGCATGTTTCTATTGTACTGGAAAACTTACTTAAAGACAATATCTCCAACTGGTTCAAAAGGTGCCGTCCAATTAAACTTTAGGGCAGTTTTCACATCTTTGCTGTTATGAGTCACCCCATGACCTGTCTAAATGTAAACAAGTTTAGTGAAATACTGAACATATTAATAAACACATTTCTCATTAACTCCAGGTTATTGGAATTTATCAAGTACTTACTGATGAATTGCAGGTTATTTTGGTACCATTTGGTAATACATTGAATGTTCCAATGTCTTTAGTCTCTCCATTTGTCTTTCTGGCGACAATTAAAAACCCATGAAACTGACCACCAGATAGAGTCACTGTAGATAGTATTTGAATTATTAAAAAGCCAAAAATATAAAAAAATTCACGCCATAGAACATCTGTCCATATATAAATGCGAATTTCTGTCTGCATTTACTTCCATGTCTACTTATATATGGTTTCTTCATGGATTGAGTTCAAATAAAAAACAACAATTACCTGCTTTCACTTTAGATAAATATAGTGGAATGGGTAGGGGGGTATTTACAACTGGTATGACTACATAAAGTGGCATTAGAAAACTTATTACTCATTACTTGATTACCTTGTTCTGCTTTAATTTTTAAATATTCCTATATAGAAAACTTTAAAGGTGTAATATTAATAGGAAAAAATATGTTTGGTCAAATTTTACCTTGTATCGTGTCACCTGCGGTGTAATTACTGCGGCTTAAAGTTAACTGGTATGGAGACTGACCACTGGCCGTGGGTGGTCCATGTGCTAGTATAGGGCTGGCATTTGTACAAGAGCTGTCAGCTGCCCCACGACTATAGCAATGCGCTGAGTTTAAATTGTAGATGACTAACAGAAAAATGAAACAAATTTTAAACATTTTTGCGTGTTGCTCGATTGTCAAATTTTCACGGTTCTTTTATGTTACCTGTGAAGAAGAGAAATAATATAATATTTATTTTTAAAAGAATAACCACTCTTTAAATGAATTAAGTGTACAAAAATAAACAGATTCATTGAAAACGAAAACCAATACATAATGGACTGGCACAATAAATATAAATTGCAAGAAAAAAGTTTTTAAAAAATATCTCTACACAAAACAATAAACAATTTTCATTGTACACATAAACAAAAGTTATTCCATCATCCACACTTAGAGCTGGAGACTAGAAAAAGTGATATCAGTTTGAACACACAGACATGAACATGTAGTGCAAAGTACGGACTGAACAAGAAATAAATTGTGTGTGTTTGTGAATGTAAATGTATGAGAGCATGTGTGTGTGTGTTTGTGGTTGTGCGTGTATGTGTGTGTGTGTTTGTGTGTATTTCAAGTCTTAGATTTCATTAGAATTAATACACATGGTTAAGAAAAAAATATTCAAATTGATCGGTTAAAAATAATGTAACGTCGATTAACTTTATTACAAAAAGACGCAGGTTTACAAAAGAGATTGAAGACATGAAGAGAGAGTGAGAGTGAGAGAGAGAATGACACACATGCAGACTTCACACAGAATAATTAGTAGTTCTAAAGAAAACTGTGCATATATATTGATAGAGATTGCTAAATGGACAGATAGATTGATAGACAGAGAAACAGACATATAGATAAATAGACTGACAGACAGATAGATAGATAGATAGATAGATAGATAGATAGATAGATAGACAGATAGATAGATAGATAGATAGATAAGAACTGTTTTTCCTTGAGTTTTTGTTTTCGTTTTTAATAGTAGTTGGTCAGATATTGATCTCACAAATAGTATTACATACTCCATTGACTTGTTGATAGGAAATTACTGAAACAATTAGAACAACTGTTATTATTTCCGTTTTACACACAAATTTATAAATTGTGCGTTAGAAAAAGGCTAAATATATTTTTATGAGGACTTAGATGCTATTAAAATATCTCTAGGTATTGGTCAACTGTCCTAAAGGATTTAAGGTTGTGTCAAGTATTATATTTTGATATGTGAATACAAAGTTAACCATAACAAAAAGTAATCCAGCTATTATGGTTTTCTTGGTTTAGTCTTTTATCTACACATAGGAAAAGAAAGCCGTCAAATTTTTTTTTTTTTTTTTTTATTTAAAGTTTATTTTCCAATTAGTTTTAATGGTTAAAGTTTTTATCAATCAATAAATAATATTTTAACCCTGCTATGTACCTCTTGTCTACAATAAATTAAGTAATACATCTCCCATTTAGATTCAAAATATATTTCATTGTTAACATTATTTTAAGAGTTCAGTCAAATGTATTTTCATGCCCTGGTTTAAATTCTTAATACCCCAAGCAACATGGCCTATATAAATAAGGGTGTATACTGTTTGCCACACTATTTCTGCAAGTCATTGCAAATCACTATAAAATATTGTCACTTGACATTTTTTTTTAGACTAAATTTTTTATCTCCTCTAAAATGTCAAACTGATTTTGAAAAAAAGAAAGATCAACCCACTGACATATAACCTGATTAGTCCAAACTGATGTCATCACAAGTTTACTATTAAGAGTCTACAGAAAACAAACTAAAGTTATTTTAAAGCACTGATAAGATTTTTTTTTGAAATGTCTGGTGACTGTACAGCACAAAAAATGTCTGGTGACTGTACAGCACAAAAAATGTCTGGTGACTGTACAGCACAAAAAATGTCTGGTGACTGTACAGCACAAAAAATGTCTGGTGACTGTACAGCACAAAAAATGTCTGGTGACTGTACAGCACAAAAAATGTCTGGTGACTGTACAGCACAAAAAATGTCTGGTGACTGTACAGCACAAAAAATGTCTGGTGACTGTACAGCACAAAAAATGTCTGGTGACTGTACAGCACAAAAAATGTCTGGTGACTGTACAGAACAAAAAATGTCTGGTGACTGTACAGCACAAAAAAAAACTACAAATACCTGTCCAAGATTAAGATTTTTTTTTTCATGTCCATATTAAGTAACCACGATTTTTGAAGAATTCAAGTGGGTTATTTTTTATTGGGACCAAAGTGTAACAGACTCGGTATCAGTGAGTACATTTGGAGGGTAGAGAGAGGGGGGGCTGCAATTACTTACATATGTTGTGTCACAACAGTATTGTTTCCTTATTTACTCATCTGTGTGAGTATCATGCAACCAATAACATGCTTCAATGTGAATAGCATGCCGGCCATTGTTAATATTAAGACAATTTGAAGAAGGATGGGAGAGGGGGGGAGAGATCTGCATGGAGGTCTTATCTACGCTGATAGTGAAATGTAATAAGTGTGAGACCCATAGACCAACAACGATAGTGGGTTTAAAGTATCTTACATCAATCATTTGACAATGTGTAGACTTCGATCAATTATATTGAATGAAGTGTTTATATGAAGAAAGAAACACATAGAAACATACAGCATATATATATATATATATATATATATATATATATATATATATATATATAAAGATTTGAGTTTATTGTAATATCTACCATCCAACATCCACGTAGTAATTTCGTGTGTTTATAAATCATCCGTCAACGTAACTTTTAGGTCAAGAAGGTGTCAGGACAAGTTGAAATAGACCAAGGGTCTAAGTTACAACAAGAAATGTTTGAAGTCTGTACTTTAATATTTATATATTTGACAAAGAAAAATGGATGAAGAACACTCTGGTTTGTTCATGTTACGGTTCACGTATAAACTGAACTTTACATTGGTGTCCTATTGTGGATTAGGATCAAAGATGACATGAAAATTTATATGCCATCAGATAAAACAGCAAACCGCAAGTCATATAAAGCTGATAACATTAGAGTGGGAAAATGAGATTCTTAACGGTTGGCAACAATACAAAAGAAAATACTATTTATCATTTTACTAAACAAATAAATAAAACAAGTAAATATTTAAATATATATCACTATATATATAAGAACAGCATGTAGGTAAGAAATTAAGAAAGAAAGAAAGACAGTAAGAAGCCGAATTGAATTTGCGCGCGGATGCTGTAAATGCCACACCAACTTGCCTCTGTGGTGCAAAATGGCATAACGGAATACAAGCCGGCTTGTACTTATATAAGTATTCTGAATTTGTTCTGTCCAAATAGAAAAAGTTTCAGCTAAACAATTTAAAATCAAATGATGGTTGTTTTTGGAAAGTATTGGGACGACGCACCCGTCACATGGCAGGAACATCAAAGGAGTTTACCAAGACATCAAAAACATGGTGTATTTTGATAAGTTACTATAAGTAATTGAATCGTGTATGCCGAGAGGTGGTCTTAGCAGTATGTGGGGCACAGGGCAAGATCATTTTCAGATCTAGGGCGAGTAGTGTTGTTTTCGTTGACGAAAACTAAAACTAAAACCTTCGTTGACGAAAATGTTGACTTTTCGTCAACGAGAACTAAAACTAAAATTAGCAGCAAGACTAAAACTAGACGAAAACTGAAATTATTACAGAAAAAACGAAATAAAAACTGAAACTAAAATATAGAGTTACTTTCGTTCACGAAAACTAAAACTAAAACCTTCGTTAACGAAAATGTTGACTTTTTGTCAACGAGAACTAAAACTAAAATTAGAAGCAAGACTAAAACTAGACGAAAACTAAAATTATTACAGCAAAAACGAAATAAAAACTGAAACTAAAATATGACCTGGGACTAAAACAACACTAATGGCGAGTGTCACATGCCTGGGCCTGAAGCCAACGTTTAGTTGGAAACTGTCAACTAACAGAAAAATAATCTCCGAGCGCGGGACCATCAGTGGGGGTGGCCAACATGGAACGTGATTCCTTAGGTGCAAGGTCTGGGGGCGGGTAGTGGCGTAGCGCCCCCCCCCTCATTCGAAAACCATATATGATATTTAAAATATACCATTAGGCGCCCCTTTGTGAATAGCGCCCGGGGCATGATGCCCCTTGCCCCCCCGCTACGGGGGGGGGGGGTGTCGCTGTTTCCGTTACCACTCACTGCGGTTGCAACTGGGGTAGACATTTTAATGACACGCTGTATATGAATGGTAAATGTACATAGTTGGTAAACTCGTATTTAAAAAAAATGACGGAAGAAAATTTCTACTTAGGATCGAAAAACAATTGCAAATATAACACCGGATATTTCACTACACAGAAAATTGCTGACCATGAAACAAAAGATGGCAGCCCTGCACGGGAATAGGACTAAAACAATTTAAATCTCACAGATAACTCGCCGAATTAGCAAGCATGTCGTATTCTAATGCATTTGATACAATTTAGTTCGATTTACAAATGTTCGACTAATAAGCCGTTAGGATTTTGAAAAGAAGGGCGACATCTATAGAGTCCTCCCCGTGTGCCACAGAAGTTATTTACGTCACTGAACTGAGCACGTATAAGTTTGGTACCTGTAATACAGGGTTATAAAAACAAAAACCCAATAACCATAGATTTTATTCAAATCACATCACGAAAGCAGAGGTCAGAGTGACATAGTTTATGTATAAATATTATGTCGTATCGTATTGAAGAGCAGTCGTTTTATTCAACTCTGGCTTATCATAACATTTCTGTACTCAAACAATCGATAAGAAGTCATGACTGGGATCATGTTTACTTTTCTCTTCAAATATCCAGGTTACTCCCTGTTAGCTTTATCATTAGTCCGAGTCTGTTCATCCCTCAAAACAAACGCCCAGATACTGGTTTTATATTCCATTTGATTTTACCACTTGCTATGATTTTATTATAGGCCATAATTTGGCCATCATAAACCAATTTGTGTAATATTTTATGTTGTCAGATATTCTTACATTTCTAGTTCCCTTATTACTGTACTCTTACATTTCTAGCTCCCTTATTACTGTACTCTTGCATTTCTAGTTACCTTATTACTGTACTCTTGCATTTTTAGTTCCCTTATTACTGTTCTCTTACATTTCTAGTTTCCTTATTACTGTACTCTTACATTTCTAGTTCCCTTAATACTGGTGTTGTTGTTTTTTTTATGATTCAAAGATTATCAATCTGTTTGTATGAAATAGGATTGGTTTGCCTGAATGACACATCTGTAATGCATCACTTGTCACCAGGGCTGGGGAGCCGGTGTCGGTGGTGTCGGTAGTTTTTGCCGGTGTCGGTGTCGGCATTTGTACTTTGCCCGGTTTCGGTGTCGGCATTTGTATTTTGTCCGGAGTCGGTGTCGGTGTCGGCATTTGTACTTGTCGGGAGTCGGTTCGGTGTCGGCGCAAAAACTTCCCCCCCAAAAATACTGGAACTTTAATTAAATAATCCAGAACAACGTCAGATATTTCTAAGCCAATCTTTAATTTAAAGTTTTCTTAAGTTCTTCTCTTCTTTTTAAATAGATACTTGGTAAATCTGTTTATCAACAAATGTGTTATTTTCCAAAGCGAGATTCTCTACATTACAACAACTTGTCAACATTAACAGAATTGTGACTGGAAGATGATAGGAAGGCTACTGGCTATGTTCACTCTGTTATTCACTCAATCATTATAAATCATGAGAAATTTTTAGTTTGCATCTGTCTGTCAATATCCATGTTGGAGAAAGATTACAAACAAACCTATTCAAGTCTTTTAGAACTTCAAAGAATGATCACACTCTCCACAGCTTAATTTCCCTCAGCCAAAATGAAACATTACCAATCTACGTCACAATGACAATACATTAAAGCCCCGTCCGTAGCTGGAGCTGTTGAGCCCCCCCCCCCCCCTTCAACCACCTATTACAATACAAACATTTTCAATACACATCTCAGGTTTAATTCGGGTGCAAAATAACGATTTCTTCCTCTATTAACTGTTAAGTATGTAGTGTCTTCATAAGTCTCTCTCTTTTCTAAAAAATATGTCTGGAACAACCATCTTTTATCATTGTCTGTAGCCCTTGCCGTGATTTTATTTCAGCTTTCTGCATTCTCTGAATGGCCACTTATAAACTTCCAAGCATCATTGCTCTAGTGTTGTTGGATATGTCTGTACTTTGCAGTGACTTGCTGACTTAGGCAATCGTTAATAATAATCTTGACCAATATTTGAGCATAAGCCTACACATAAATGATAATTTATCAAAAGTAGCGAATTACAAAAATAACATCCCGAATACTGTGGCATATCTTGAAGTAAACCATTCACTTTTGTTACTTCAATGTATTCACTGCAGCTACTCTTGATGTCCATATCTAGTATTTTTCGTAACCTTTCAATGTTACATGTACAACTGGGTTGTAGAGCCAAGAAGATTAAATATACAAATAGACGTGCATCATTATATATATATATATATATATATATATATATATATATATATAGTATGAGATATATACAGGGGAAAATAATACACAATTATCTCCCTTTGCCCCCCCCCGACACCGAAAACCGACACCGTTGTCTGTGTCGGCTAATATTTTGGCCGACACCCCACCCTGCTTGTCACTACTATATCCCCAAGTAGATTAAACACGTATTGAGGGTATACCTACAACACTATAATCCCTGATAACTAGATTTTCTCACCAAATATTTCAAGAGATATTAAGTCCCCTTCACCTTTGAATGTATACACGAATTATAACAATTGAATTGCTTTAAACTTACTATGTGAACAATTTAATTTCAATAAAAATGTTCAGTATCTATTTTATTTCACTGAAACTTATTTGTGTCCAATATTAAAGAATTATTTTGAAGTTTGTAAAAGTCGGCATTTAAATAGAAAAAGAAGATAGAAATATTGCCCACTTTGTGCTTCTGTTATAACTGTACAAGTGTACATAGTTGAAATATAATTTATTATCTGTAATTTATGAATAGACAAAGTTAAAAAAAGAACATTAAACTTGTTTTTAGTAATTGTTAATTATGATTATTGGACTAGAATTTTAATTTCTCTGTATTTACTTCATCAAAAGGGCTTGTAGCCATTTCGAATACTCGAGTAACTTTATAAATTTAAATTGCATTGAGAGAAAAAAATCAATAGTTTCTTCACCATTAGTGTTGTTTGATTTTTTATAAATTAATATTTAAACGTAGACTAAGAATTTTGAAATGAGAATAGTAAAACTGTCTACTTATACATTTTATCTTGATATTTTATGGACATCTCTTCAATTCTCAGATCGATCTAGCTACTTTCAAATGATTTATTCCAGTAAAGGTGGAGCCCTTACAAACTGGTGATTTTATTGGGACTAAATCTCCTACTTTCACCAGTCACAGACTCATCAACATCATGCCGAACATTTGTAGCCAAAAATAAAGAACTGAGTTACTAATCTTTCCATCAAAGAAACAAACTATGGCCCTCATCTGAGTTTGATATCAGAGAAACCGTTGAATCAATCTTCTGAATCAAATGTTAACTTAAAGAGTTTAACAAACAGGGGAAACTGCGGAATGAGATATGAGTTGGTATTTTTTTTAACCCCACCTCCCACCCCCGACACCACCCCACCCCTTAAGAGAATGACGTTGACTCAGTGCAACTCTGGACATGGCCATTTGTTGGCACGTACATAATTCAGTGCTACCACTGATCACCAGATATTGTGCATGTGTGCGCTGTGTGGGTGTATGGGTGTGTGTTTTTACAAGTGTATGTGTAATACAATAACTAACGGTTAATTCATTTTATTGATTCGACTAGTAAACATCAGAATACATGCTGGGTGAAGAAATGTCATATGGACATAGAAACAGAGCCAGGGCACATATTGACCGAAATGACATACAGACATTGAAACAGAGCCGGGACACAAATTGACCGAAATGTCATACGGATATAGAAACAGAGCCGGGACACAAATCGACTGAAATGTCATATGGACACAAAAAACAGAGCCGGGAAACATTAACCCTGGCGTGGCTCTTTATTTAATTATTTACCAAAGGAATAATAGTAATATGGCAGTCATAGACTTCACAATCAGCCATCCCCTGGCATAAAGTTCACTTGTTTTATGTGGACCTGGTGCGCCCAGCCAACTTAACTTTCACTTGAGCCCAGGTCTTTCAACCGACAATAATATATATACATGTACTCCATTACACGGTCATTCCTGACAATAGTTGTATATAAACGTAACTCACTTTACAATTGACGTATATAAATATTCCTCATTATACTATTGACGTATATGCATATAACTCATTATACTATTAATGTCTATACATGTAACTCAATATACTATGGACGTATATAAATGTAACTCATTTTACTATTGACGTATATAAATAAATATTCCTCATTATACTATTGACGTATATGCATGTAACTCATTATACTATTAATGTCTATACATGTAACTAAATATACTATGGACGTATATAAATGTAACTCATTTTACTATTGACGTATATAAATATTACTCATTATACTATTGACGTATATAAATGTAACTTATCATACTACTGACCTTGAAACTAACGAAATTAATTTTTTTTTCTATACACCATGTCACGGACATAAGAAATAGAAGCGCAGTTACGGTAAATAAACTAATGAAAAGTTTCACGGGGTTTTATGTATTTAAAATTATTTCGTCGTATGTGTTCACCAACCGTTAGCTACTATCGTCTAATTTACAACTTGACCGCTGGTATCTGGCCACCTCGAGTACCAATTTGACTTTATGGTTCGCACTGATAATACAACAAATAAATTACAGCAGGACTCACCTGTTATACCAGAAGTTTTGGGATAGCTTATTATTTACTGTATACTGAAGCGACCTTATCTTTGGCGTGCCTAGTGCTACACCATACAATAGATGAACAGATTTATTCAACAGATATCTGAGGAGATCCTGAACAATCCGAAATATTTTTACTGGGCTGTGACAGCGAGATAGTCAAGCCTGGGGGGTTGATTTATTGCTTTGTGTTGAACGACTTTCAAAAGATAAGTTAGTTGTGTCTGTACATCAAACAGTTTGTTTGCATCTAACAACAGATTTAATTTGTGATTATTACTTTGAACAGTGGCGTAAATGGGAGGGTGGTCCGCCCGGGCGGCATTCAATTTCCTGAGGGGGGGGGGTTCCGAAAACGAACTTAATTTGTCTGAAACTGTTATTTTACCAAATTGTTGAGGTTTCGAATAGTGTTGCCACCACCAATGTATGCTTTAGTTACTGTACTTCGGTACATCAATAACCCTGCCACCTGAGGAGGTAGCAATTACATTATTATCAGTCTCATGATCTGACATTAAAAACTGACTTCCAAATGATAATCAAAATTATACTAGAAAAAATTTGATGTTTCCATTCCTGAATCCTAATAAAAAAAATACTTACATTATTTAGCTGCAAAAATGGGCAGCATTCTTAGTTAAAGCGATAACTCTGTCACTACAGTGAGTTGGGGGGGGGGGACATATATTGTGCCAAAATACAAGGATACCTCAGTATATGAACTAGTTTGTATTGATTTCGTTACTAATTCTAACACTGGGCTACAAATAAAAAAAAATGTGTTCCTCTGAAAAGTTTCTAATAGATTTTTTGATGCTGATTTCAAATCTGTAATCAGTTTTTTCTCTATCATCGACCATTCCCAAGATATCAACAATCTCATGATTTAAGCTTTTATAATGGCAATATAGTTATATAGCTAGATGCAAAATTCTTTTATTCGAAACATTTAAACACAAAGCAATGTTCAATTACCACAAATTGTTAGTAATGATATATTGTTATATCATGATCATGATACATTACAAATGTCATAGATAAAATCTAAGTCAGTTTAAACTTGGATCTCTAAAAATGCCGCGAAGAACGACATTGACGCTTGTGTCCAGTGACATCACGTCGGACAATTGACCAGATATAATCACCCATCATGGCACTGTCCCAGTGCCCTCGGTACCTCTGCTCCATCCTCATAATGTCTTGGTGGAAGCGTTCACCGTGCTCTTCGCTTGTGCTTCCCAAATTCCCGTGAAAAATGTCTATGTGTGAATGTCTTCGCCCAAGATATTCCATTCCATAAGTCTTGATGTGAGAAGCTCTGCATCAGACTTTGCCAACCCTAAGTCTCGAATCAAGTCATTTAGTTCATTTTGACTTGGAAAATGCGGCTTAGGATCATCTTCTTCGTAGTTTGGATCCGCTACATCGCCTGAGGCAGAATCGGAGGACTCATTGTCACTGTCATCATCACAACCCTGTTTAAAAAACAGACTCGACCTGTTTGGGTGGGTAAGGCACAGGATACTCTTCACTGTGAAGAACAGGAGCTATTGATGAAGGCATAGATGGGTAGTCAAGTGCTGTTCTTCCTTTCACCTTTCGGTATAGCTTAATGTCGACCGAGCAGAAGTAGCAATCGTCGTGGTGGTTTTGGGGTTCTCTCCATATTCGAGGTATGGCGAATGGCATGGCCTTTCGACTTCCTCTGAGCCATGCCTCCAGAGTGACACGACAACTTCCGCAAATCACATGTGGCGCCCAGGATTTGTCCTGATCACCGATTGCAACTCCGAAGTAGAGGCGAAAAGCCATGTAGTATTTTCGTCCTTTTTCAATACGTCGCGAACCTTGTTTCGAACTGATGTAATATCCGCATACATAGCAAAAGCTATCAGGAGAGTTTTTGCACTGTCTACTAGCCATAATAATTCGAATTCAATCTTTAAATATCAACGATTACAAGTTAACTATGAAATTAGGATATTAAGTCTGAATCTAAACTATGCTGCAACCATTGAAAAAATACAAATATAGTAAAGCTTAAATATTTTGATAACTGTCGATGCTTCAGCAAAACTGATTACATACTCTGAATCAGCATCAAAATTTCAGTCAGAAACAATAATAAAATCAAGAGGAACAAAAACTGTTAACCCAGTGTAATCGTTCAATCTTTGAATAAATGTTCCCCCTATATAAACTATTTTACACGGATAGATCAATTTCTGCATTACCAAAGCAACTATACTTATCTTTGCTGCGATGTCTGTTGTACGTGTGTACAGCAATTATCTGCAATTGTTGAGACGGACACTTGAACATAATACATCAAAATACCTTCATAAAACTTCAAAGATTGATGTATCTGTTGCAGGATGTCCCGTACAGCCAAACCTCGGTTTACGGGCGTATTCCGTTCCAGAGAGTTGCTTGTAATCCAAAATAGGCGTATTTCACAGTAAATTTACTCATGATGTCGTGTACAATGGTCTGATTGGTTCCACGAAATTAGAATTACTCTTATGCAAAGTAATGAATAAATGTTAATGATTTTTTTTTTAAAGTTATGTGAAATGACTAAATATAATCATTATGTGGGTCGTATTTTGAAGTTATTACGGAATCAATGTTTTCTATTAGATTGTCATATTATTTTTCTTCTTATGTGAATTTAACCCGGAAACTCCAGTGAAACTTGCTTTTGTTTCCAGTGTAAGAATTTCGAGGACATGTGTCATAGGATTGTGTTAAACAAATGCAGGGCTAGCATAACCACGTTTTAATGGTATAATGTTACCAAAATTTGATACATCTGTCTTTCTCACTTTGTTTTTTTTTTTTTTTTGGGGGGGGGGAGGGGGGGAAGGGGGGTAGCTAATGTTACAGTTACAAAACTACTTTTATAACCTAAAAACGCTTCCACATATGTTGACTAATCCAGTGAAGCTCAATGAGTTAGACCAAGCAATGCAAAGAAGAACCATCGGATCAATAGTGGTAACATCGGGTGAATAGTGGTGCCATCGGGTCAATAGTGGTGCCATCGCGTCTATAGTGGTGGCATCGCGTCAATAGTGGTGTCAAAGTTTGAATCCAGTTTTCTACTTTTGTTAAAGTAAAATGAATGGGCTCGTTGTGACATCTTTACAAACTAGATTTTTTCCAATTTGTATTTCCCCGCCGGTCTAGACCTGCAACTACCTTACATAAGTAAAGTGAATCATTTCAATCCGAGCAAACGAAATTCCAGAAAATCATTCGTGAATCAAATATTTGTAGCTTTGAATCTCCATGGGAAGTATTTGGGAAAATCACCTGCTAAATATCAAGGGACATTAAGGGAGCTAACCAAGACATCAAAACATGATGTATTTTGATAAGTTGTTATCCGTGTTTGAAGCGTGTAAGCAGAAGCGGCTACGTAGTAAGCAAGGTTTACGGTGATATCATTAGTTGATCCATGACAAATGTCTTATGCAGGGCTTGGAACAAACATCACGTTTTGCTTCTACTTGGTAACAATAAAACGATCTCCAGGTGTTTTCACTCAAGGTATCATCCATTAAGGTCGCTACTGTGTGTATATTTTAAGATATATTTAAATGGTAAAAGTACTAAGTTGTTTAAATATAAAAAAAAATTATCACGAAAAAAAAACAAGCGTCAACTGTGCTTCCAAAAAAGTTGCAATTAAAAAAACATATAATTTCAGTACATAGAGAAATGTTATAAATAGCATAAATATAACATGAATGAGTAGGGGATGGACTAACAAAATAAAAAATAACACACACACAGAAATAACACGTCGTATAATCGAATTTCAAAATATGTTCATGTTCTAGTAAAGTTATTTATTCCATTTGGTTTTGAACGTTAATGTTGTATCATTCGAGTAGATCTTGTTAGAACGATTTCTTTTGTACATGTGTATTTCATATCGGTACATTGTGTATTTTATATTTGTACATTGTGTATTTATTTTCGGTACATTGTGTATTTAATATTGATGCATTGTAAATTTAATATCGGTACATTGTATAGCTGTTATCGAAGGTTTCTGTATTTAATATTGGTATTTTGTGTAGATAATAGTGGCACATTGCGTAGTTCATGCTTAAACATTGTGTTGGTAAAGTGTTTCCGGTAATAGTGCCACTGGAAATAGTGTCCCTTAATATAGCGTCACGTTGTATAATGTAGCGTGGTATAGTGTCACGTGGCATAGTGTCACCGGGGATAGGATAACGTGGTATTGCGTCACTTGCTACAGTGTCACCGGGAATAGTGTCACGTGCTACAGTGTCACTGGGGATAGTGTCACGTGGTATACTGTCACTGGGGATAGTGTCACGTGGTATAGAATCATCGAGGGTATTGTCACGTGGTAGTGTGTCAAGTGGTTTAGTGTCACTGGTGATGGTGTCGTGTGATGCAGTGTCATGTGGTATAGTGTCATCCGGGATAGAGTCATGTGGTATAGAGTCCCGTGGTATAGTTTCACGTTGTATAATGTCACGTGGTAAGGTGTCACGTGTATAGTGTCACCGGGGATAGGGTCATGTGGTATAGTGTCACGTGCTAAAAGTTCACGGAAGATACTGTCACGTGGAATAATGTCACGTGGAATAGTATCATCGAGGGTAGAGTCACGTGGTAGTGTGCCACGTGGTATAGTGTCACCGGAAATAGTGTCAGTGGTATCGTTTCAACTGGTATATTGTCACGGGTGATAATTTCGCGTGGTGAATTATCACGTGGTATAGTGTCACCGGAAATAGTGTCATGTGGTATAGTGTTTTGCTATAGAGTTACTGAAAATAGTGCCACTTGGTATAGTATCACGTGTTATAGTGTCACCGGGGATAATGTTTCGTGGTATAGGGTCACGTGGTATAGTGTCACTGGGGATAGTGTCGACGGAGATAGTGTTACTATGTAAAGGGTCCAGTGGTTTAGTGTTACGTGGAATAGTGTCACGTGTTATAATGTCGCGTATTATGGTGTCACCGGGAAAAGTGTCACGTGGTATGAAGTCAAGTGTTATAGTGTCACAGGGGATTGTGTAACGTGGTATAGTGTCACGTGGTGCAGTGTCACTAGAGATAGTGTAACGATGTGTAGTGTCACGTGGCATAGTGACAACGGGGATAGTGTTAGATGGTATAGTATAACGTGGAATAGTGTCATCGGGGATAAATTATCGTGGTATAATGTCACGTGGTAGAGTGTCGACTAGGTTAGTTTCACGTTGTATATTGCCACGTGGTATAGTTTCACTGGAGTTGTGAAAGTATGCGTGAGTACATAGGCGTCTATTGGAGTATATGGGAGTATGTGGGAGACTATTGGAGTATGTGAGAATCTATGTAAGTATGTGGGAGTTGTGGGAGACTATGGGAGTATGTGGCAGTTGTGGGAGA
The DNA here is from genome assembly GCA_021962125.1 of Bulinus truncatus. Lineage (NCBI taxonomy): Eukaryota > Metazoa > Mollusca > Gastropoda > Planorbidae > Bulinus > Bulinus truncatus. Next base: position 7,148,700 of record JAGDYQ010000002.1, read on the forward strand.
CTATAGGAGTTTGTGGGAGTTGTGGGAGACTATAGGAGTATGTGGGAGTTGTGGGAGACTATAGGAGTTTGTGGGAGTTGTGGGAGACTATAGGAGTATGTGGGAGTTGTGGGAGACTATAGGAGTTTGTGGGAGTTGTGGGAGACTATAGGAGTATGTGGGAGTTGTGGGAGACTATAGGAGTTTGTGGGAGTTGTGGGAGACTATAGGAGTATGTGGGAGTTGTGGGAGACTATAGGAGTTTGTGGGAGTTGTGGGAGACTATAGGAGTTTGTGGGAGTTGTGGGAGACTATAGGAGTTTGTGGGAGTTGTGGGAGACTATAGGAGTATGTGGGAGTTGTGGGAGACTATAGGAGTTTGTGGGAGTTGTGGGAGACTATAGGAGTATGTGGGAGTTGTGGGAGACTATAGGAGTATGTGGGAGTCTATTGGGAGTATGTGGGAGTTGTGGGAGACTATAGGAGTATGTGGGAGTTGTGGGAGACTATAGGAGTATGTGGGAGTTGTGGGAGACTATAGGAGTTTGTGGGAGTTGTGGGAGACTATAGGAGTATGTGGGAGTTGTGGGAGACTATAGGAGTATGTGGGAGTTGTGGGAGACTATAGGAGTTTGTGGGAGTTGTGGGAGACTATAGGAGTATGTGGGAGTTGTGGGAGACTATAGGAGTATGTGGGAGTCTATTGGGAGTATGTGGGAGTTGTGGGAGACTATAGGAGTTTGTGGGAGTTGTGGGAGACTATAGGAGTATGTGGGAGTTGTGGGAGACTATAGGAGTTTGTGGGAGTTGTGGGAGACTATAGGAGTATGTGGGAGTTGTGGGAGACTATAGGAGTATGTGGGAGTCTATTGGGAGTATGTGGGAGTTGTGGGAGACTATAGGAGTATGTGGGAGTTGTGGGAGACTATAGGAGTTTGTGGGAGTTGTGGGAGACTATAGGAGTTTGTGGGAGTTGTGGGAGACTATAGGAGTATGTGGGAGTTGTGGGAGACTATAGGAGTATGTGGGAGTTGTGGGAGACTATAGGAGTATGTGGGAGTTGTGGGAGACTATAGGAGTTTGTGGGAGTTGTGGGAGACTATAGGAGTTTGTGGGAGTTGTGGGAGACTATAGGAGTTTGTGGGAGTTGTGGGAGACTATAGGAGTATGTGGGAGTTGTGGGAGACTATAGGAGTATGTGGGAGTTGTGGGAGACTATAGGAGTATGTGGGAGTTGTGGGAGACTATAGGAGTATGTGGGAGTCTATTGGGAGTATGTGGGAGTTGTGGGAGACTATAGGAGTATGTGGGAGTCTATTGGGAGTATGTGGGAGTTGTGGGAGACTATAGGAGTATGTGGGAGTCTATTGGGAGTATGTGGGAGTTGTGGGAGACTATAGGAGTATGTGGGAGTTGTGGGAGACTATAGGAGTATGTGGGAGTTGTGGGAGACTATAGGAGTATGTGGGAGTTGTGGGAGACTATAGGAGTATGTGGGAGTCTATTGGGAGTATGTGGGAGTTGTGGGAGACTATAGGAGTATGTGGGAGTCTATTGGGAGTTTGTGGGAGTTGTGGGAGACTATAGGAGTTTGTGGGAGTTGTGGGAGACTATAGGAGTTTGTGGGAGTTGTGGGAGACTATAGGAGTATGTGGGAGTTGTGGGAGACTATAGGAGTTTGTGGGAGTTGTGGGAGACTATAGGAGTTTGTGGGAGTTGTGGGAGACTATAGGAGTTTGTGGGAGTTGTGGGAGACTATAGGAGTTTGTGGGAGTTGTGGGAGACTATAGGAGTATGTGGGAGTTGTGGGAGACTATAGGAGTATGTGGGAGTTGTGGGAGACTATAGGAGTATGTGGGAGTTGTGGGAGACTATAGGAGTTTGTGGGAGTTGTGGGAGACTATAGGAGTATGTGGGAGTTGTGGGAGACTATAGGAGTATGTGGGAGTTGTGGGAGACTATAGGAGTATGTGGGAGTTGTGGGAGACTATAGGAGTTTGTGGGAGTTGTGGGAGACTATAGGAGTATGTGGGAGTTGTGGGAGACTATAGGAGTATGTGGGAGTCTATTGGGAGTATGTGGGAGTTGTGGGAGACTATAGGAGTATGTGGGAGTCTATTGGGAGTATGTGGGAGTTGTGGGAGACTATAGGAGTATGTGGGAGTTGTGGGAGACTATAGGAGTATGTGGGAGTTGTGGGAGACTATAGGAGTTTGTGGGAGTTGTGGGAGACTATAGGAGTATGTGGGAGTTGTGGGAGACTATAGGAGTATGTGGGAGTCTATTGGGAGTATGTGGGAGTTGTGGGAGACTATAGGAGTATGTGGGAGTTGTGGGAGACTATAGGAGTTTGTGGGAGTTGTGGGAGACTATAGGAGTTTGTGGGAGTTGTGGGAGACTATAGGAGTTTGTGGGAGTTGTGGGAGACTATAGGAGTTTGTGGGAGTTGTGGGAGACTATAGGAGTTTGTGGGAGTTGTGGGAGACTATAGGAGTATGTGGGAGTTGTGGGAGACTATAGGAGTTTGTGGGAGTTGTGGGAGACTATAGGAGTATGTGGGAGTTGTGGGAGACTATAGGAGTATGTGGGAGTCTATTGGGAGTATGGGGGAGTTGTGGGAGACTATAGGAGTTTGTGGGAGTTGTGGGAGACTATAGGAGTATGTGGGAGTTGTGGGAGACTATAGGAGTATGTGGGAGTCTATTGGGAGTATGTGGGAGTTGTGGGAGACTATAGGAGTATGTGGGAGTCTATTGGGAGTATGTGGGAGTTGTGGGAGACTATAGGAGTATGTGGGAGTCTATTTGGAGTATGTGGGAGTTGTGGGAGACTATAGGAGTTTGTGGGAGTTGTGGGAGACTATAGGAGTATGTGGGAGTTGTGGGAGACTATAGGAGTATGTGGGAGTCTATTGGGAGTATGTGGGAGTTGTGGGAGACTATAGGAGTATGTGGGAGTTGTGGGAGACTATAGGAGTATGTGGGAGTTGTGGGAGACTATAGGAGTATGTGGGAGTTGTGGGAGACTATAGGAGTATGTGGGAGTTGTGGGAGACTATAGGAGTATGTGGGAGTTGTGGGAGACTATAGGAGTATGTGGGAGTCTATTGGGAGTATGTGGGAGTTGTGGGAGACTATAGGAGTTTGTGGGAGTTGTGGGAGACTATAGGAGTTTGTGGGAGTTGTGGGAGACTATAGGAGTTTGTGGGAGTTGTGGGAGACTATAGGAGTTTGTGGGAGTTGTGGGAGACTATAGGAGTTTGTGGGAGTTGTGGGAGACTATAGGAGTATGTGGGAGTTGTGGGAGACTATAGGAGTATGTGGGAGTCTATTGGGAGTATGTGGGAGTTGTGGGAGACTATAGGAGTATGTGGGAGTCTATTGGGAGTATGTGGGAGTTGTGGGAGACTATAGGAGTATGTGGGAGTATATTGGGAGTATGTGGGAGTTGTGGGAGACTATAGGAGTTTGTGGGAGTTGTGGGAGACTATAGGAGTATGTGGGAGTTGTGGGAGACTATAGGAGTATGTGGGAGTCTATTGGGAGTATGTGGGAGTTGTGGGAGACTATAGGAGTATGTGGGAGTCTATTGGGAGTATGTGGGAGTTGTGGGAGACTATAGGAGTATGTGGGAGTTGTGGGAGACTATAGGAGTTTGTGGGAGTTGTGGGAGACTATAGGAGTTTGTGGGAGTTGTGGGAGACTATAGGAGTTTGTGGGAGTTGTGGGAGACTATAGGAGTATGTGGGAGTTGTGGGAGACTATAGGAGTTTGTGGGAGTTGTGGGAGACTATAGGAGTATGTGGGAGTTGTGGGAGACTATAGGAGTATGGGGGAGTCTATTGGGAGTATGTTGGAGTTGTGGGAGACTATAGGAGTATGTGGGAGTTGTGGGAGACTATAGGAGTTTGTGGGAGTTGTGGGAGACTATAGGAGTATGTGGGAGTTGTGGGAGACTATAGGAGTTTGTGGGAGTTGTGGGAGACTATAGGAGTATGTGGGAGTTGTGGGAGACTATAGGAGTATGTGGGAGTCTATTGGGAGTATGTGGGAGTTGTGGGAGACTATAGGAGTATGTGGGAGTCTATTGGGAGTATGTGGGAGTTGTGGGAGACTATAGGAGTATGTGGGAGTTGTGGGAGACTATAGGAGTATGTGGGAGTTGTGGGAGACTATAGGAGTATGTGGGAGTCTATTGGGAGTATGTGGGAGTTGTGGGAGACTATAGGAGTATGTGGGAGTCTATTGGGAGTATGTGGGAGTTGTGGGAGACTATAGGAGTATGTGGGAGTCTATTTGGAGTATGTGGGAGTTGTGGGAGACTATAGGAGTTTGTGGGAGTTGTGGGAGACTATAGGAGTATGTGGGAGTTGTGGGAGACTATAGGAGTATGTGGGAGTCTATTGGGAGTATGTGGGAGTTGTGGGAGACTATAGGAGTATGTGGGAGTCTATTGGGAGTATGTGGGAGTTGTGGGAGACTATAGGAGTATGTGGGAGTTGTGGGAGACTATAGGAGTTTGTGGGAGTTGTGGGAGACTATAGGAGTTTGTGGGAGTTGTGGGAGACTATAGGAGTTTGTGGGAGTTGTGGGAGACTATAGGAGTATGTGGGAGTTGTGGGAGACTATAGGAGTTTGTGGGAGTTGTGGGAGACTATAGGAGTATGTGGGAGTTGTGGGAGACTATAGGAGTTTGTGGGAGTTGTGGGAGACTATAGGAGTATGTGGGAGTTGTGGGAGACTATAGGAGTATGTGGGAGTCTATTGGGAGTATGTGGGAGTTGTGGGAGACTATAGGAGTATGTGGGAGTGTGGGAGACTATAGGAGTTTGTGGGAGTTGTGGGAGACTATAGGAGTATGTGGGAGTTGTGGGAGACTATAGGAGTTTGTGGGAGTTGTGGGAGACTATAGGAGTATGTGGGAGTTGTGGGAGACTATAGGAGTATGTGGGAGTCTATGGAGTATGTGGGAGTTGTGGGAGACTATAGGAGTATGTGGGAGTCTATGTGGGAGTATGTGGGAGTTGTGGGAGACTATAGGAGTATGTGGGAGTCTATTTGGAGTATGTGGGAGTTGTGGGAGACTATAGGAGTTTGTGGGAGTTGTGGGAGACTATAGGAGTATGTGGGAGTTGTGGGAGACTATAGGAGTATGTGGGAGTTATTGGAGTATGTGGGAGTTGTGGGAGACTATAGGAGTATGTGGGAGTCTATTGGGAGTATGTGGGAGTTGTGGGAGACTATAGGAGTATGTGGGAGTTGTGGGAGACTATAGGAGTTGTGGGAGTTGTGGGAGACTATAGGAGTATGTGGGAGTTGTGGGAGACTATAGGAGTATGTGGGAGTTGTGGGAGACTATAGGAGTTTGTGGGAGTTGTGGGAGACTATAGGAGTTTGTGGGAGTTGTGGGAGACTATAGGAGTTTGTGGGAGTTGTGGGAGACTATAGGAGTATGTGGGAGTTGTGGGAGACTATAGGAGTATGTGGGAGTTGTGGGAGACTATAGGAGTATGTGGGAGTTGTGGGAGACTATAGGAGTATGTGGGAGTTGTGGGAGACTATAGGAGTATGTGGGAGTTGTGGGAGACTATAGGAGTATGTGGGAGTCTATTGGGAGTATGTGGGAGTTGTGGGAGACTATAGGAGTATGTGGGAGTTGTGGGAGACTATAGGAGTTTGTGGGAGTTGTGGGAGACTATAGGAGTATGTGGGAGTTGTGGGAGACTATAGGAGTATGTGGGAGTTGTGGGAGACTATAGGAGTTTGTGGGAGTTGTGGGAGACTATAGGAGTATGTGGGAGTTGTGGGAGACTATAGGAGTATGTGGGAGTTGTGGGAGACTATAGGAGTTTGTGGGAGTTGTGGGAGACTATAGGAGTTTGTGGGAGTTGTGGGAGACTATAGGAGTTTGTGGGAGTTGTGGGAGACTATAGGAGTATGTGGGAGTTGTGGGAGACTATAGGAGTATGTGGGAGTTGTGGGAGACTATAGGAGTTTGTGGGAGTTGTGGGAGACTATAGGAGTATGTGGGAGTTGTGGGAGACTATAGGAGTATGTGGGAGTCTATTGGGAGTATGTGGGAGTTGTGGGAGACTATAGGAGTATGTGGGAGTTGTGGGAGACTATAGGAGTATGTGGGAGTGTGGGAGACTATAGGAGTTTGTGGGAGTTGTGGGAGACTATAGGAGTTTGTGGGAGTTGTGGGAGACTATAGGAGTATGTGGGAGTTGTGGGAGACTATAGGAGTATGTGGGAGTTGTGGGAGACTATAGGAGTATGTGGGAGTTGTGGGAGACTATAGGAGTATGTGGGAGTTGTGGGAGACTATAGGAGTATGTGGGAGTTGTGGGAGACTATAGGAGTATGTGGGAGTTGTGGGAGACTATAGGAGTATGTGGGAGTTGGGAGACTATAGGAGTATGTGGGAGTTGTGGGAGACTATAGGAGTATGTGGGAGTTGTGGGAGACTATAGGAGTATGTGGGAGTTGTGGGAGACTATAGGAGTATGTGGGAGTTGTGGGAGACTATAGGAGTATGTGGGAGTTGTGGGAGACTATAGGAGTATGTGGGAGTCTATTGGGAGTATGTGGGAGTTGTGGGAGACTATAGGAGTTTGTGGGAGTTGTGGGAGACTATAGGAGTATGTGGGAGTTGTGGGAGACTATAGGAGTATGTGGGAGTCTATGGGGAGTATGTGGGAGTTGTGGGAGACTATAGGAGTATGTGGGAGTCTATTGGGAGTATGTGGGAGTTGTGGGAGACTATAGGAGTATGTGGGAGTTGTGGGAGACTATAGGAGTATGTGGGAGTTGTGGGAGACTATAGGAGTTTGTGGGAGTTGTGGGAGACTATAGGAGTATGTGGGAGTTGTGGGAGACTATAGGAGTATGTGGGAGTCTATTGGGAGTATGTGGGAGTTGTGGGAGACTATAGGAGTATGTGGGAGTTGTGGGAGACTATAGGAGTATGTGGGAGTTGTGGGAGACTATAGGAGTTTGTGGGAGTTGTGGGAGACTATAGGAGTATGTGGGAGTCTATTGGGAGTATGTGGGAGTTGTGGGAGACTATAGGAGTATGTGGGAGTTGTGGGAGACTATAGGAGTATGTGGGAGTTGTGGGAGACTATAGGAGTATGTGGGAGTTGTGGGAGACTATAGGAGTATGTGGGAGTTGTGGGAGACTATAGGAGTATGTGGGAGTCTATTGGGAGTATGTGGGAGTTGTGGGAGACTATAGGAGTATGTGGGAGTTGTGGGAGACTATAGGAGTTTGTGGGAGTTGTGGGAGACTATAGGAGTATGTGGGAGTTGTGGGAGACTATAGGAGTATGTGGGAGTTGTGGGAGACTATAGGAGTTTGTGGGAGTTGTGGGAGACTATAGGAGTATGTGGGAGTTGTGGGAGACTATAGGAGTTTGTGGGAGTTGTGGGAGACTATAGGAGTATGTGGGAGTTGTGGGAGACTATAGGAGTTTGTGGGAGTTGTGGGAGACTATAGGAGTATGTGGGAGTTGTGGGAGACTATAGGAGTATGTGGGAGTTGTGGGAGACTATAGGAGTATGTGGGAGTTGTGGGAGACTATAGGAGTATGTGGGAGTTGTGGGAGACTATAGGAGTTTGTGGGAGTTGTGGGAGACTATAGGAGTATGTGGGAGTTGTGGGAGACTATAGGAGTTTGTGGGAGTTGTGGGAGACTATAGGAGTATGTGGGAGTTGTGGGAGACTATAGGAGTATGTGGGAGTCTATTGGGAGTATGTGGGAGTTGTGGGAGACTATAGGAGTATGTGGGAGTTGTGGGAGACTATAGGAGTTTGTGGGAGTTGTGGGAGACTATAGGAGTATGTGGGAGTTGTGGGAGACTATAGGAGTATGTGGGAGTTGTGGGAGACTATAGGAGTATGTGGGAGTTGTGGGAGACTATAGGAGTATGTGGGAGTCTATTGGGAGTATGTGGGAGTTGTGGGAGACTATAGGAGTTTGTGGGAGTTGTGGGAGACTATAGGAGTTTGTGGGAGTTGTGGGAGACTATAGGAGTTTGTGGGAGTTGTGGGAGACTATAGGAGTATGTGGGAGTTGTGGGAGACTATAGGAGTATGTGGGAGTTGTGGGAGACTATAGGAGTATGTGGGAGTTGTGGGAGACTATAGGAGTATGTGGGAGTTGTGGGAGACTATAGGAGTATGTGGGAGTTGTGGGAGACTATAGGAGTTTGTGGGAGTTGTGGGAGACTATAGGAGTTTGTGGGAGTTGTGGGAGACTATAGGAGTATGTGGGAGTTGTGGGAGACTATAGGAGTATGTGGGAGTTGTGGGAGACTATAGGAGTATGTGGGAGTCTATTGGGAGTATGTGGGAGTTGTGGGAGACTATAGGAGTTTGTGGGAGTTGTGGGAGACTATAGGAGTATGTGGGAGTTGTGGGAGACTATAGGAGTATGTGGGAGTCTATTGGGAGTATGTGGGAGTTGTGGGAGACTATAGGAGTATGTGGGAGTCTATTGGGAGTATGTGGGAGTTGTGGGAGACTATAGGAGTATGTGGGAGTTGTGGGAGACTATAGGAGTATGTGGGAGTTGTGGGAGACTATAGGAGTTTGTGGGAGTTGTGGGAGACTATAGGAGTATGTGGGAGTTGTGGGAGACTATAGGAGTATGTGGGAGTCTATTGGGAGTATGTGGGAGTTGTGGGAGACTATAGGAGTATGTGGGAGTTGTGGGAGACTATAGGAGTTTGTGGGAGTTGTGGGAGACTATAGGAGTTTGTGGGAGTTGTGGGAGACTATAGGAGTATGTGGGAGTTGTGGGAGACTATAGGAGTATGTGGGAGTTGTGGGAGACTATAGGAGTATGTGGGAGTCTATTGGGAGTATGTGGGAGTTGTGGGAGACTATAGGAGTATGTGGGAGTTGTGGGAGACTATAGGAGTTTGTGGGAGTTGTGGGAGACTATAGGAGTATGTGGGAGTTGTGGGAGACTATAGGAGTATGTGGGAGTTGTGGGAGACTATAGGAGTATGTGGGAGTTGTGGGAGACTATAGGAGTATGTGGGAGTTGTGGGAGACTATTGGAGTATGTGGGAGTTGTGGGAGACTATAGGAGTTTGTGGGAGTTGTGGGAGACTATAGGAGTATGTGGGAGTTGTGGGAGACTATAGGAGTATGTGGGAGTTGTGGGAGACTATAGGAGTATGTGGGAGTTGTGGGAGACTATAGGAGTATGTGGGAGTCTATTGGGAGTATGTGGGAGTTGTGGGAGACTATAGGAGTTTGTGGGAGTTGTGGGAGACTATAGGAGTTTGTGGGAGTTGTGGGAGACTATAGGAGTATGTGGGAGTTGTGGGAGACTATAGGAGTATGTGGGAGTTGTGGGAGACTATAGGAGTATGTGGGAGTTGTGGGAGACTATAGGAGTTTGTGGGAGTTGTGGGAGACTATAGGAGTTTGTGGGAGTTGTGGGAGACTATAGGAGTTTGTGGGAGTTGTGGGAGACTATAGGAGTATGTGGGAGTTGTGGGAGACTATAGGAGTATGTGGGAGTTGTGGGAGACTATAGGAGTTTGTGGGAGTTGTGGGAGACTATAGGAGTATGTGGGAGTTGTGGGAGACTATAGGAGTATGTGGGAGTCTATTGGGAGTATGTGGGAGTTGTGGGAGACTATAGGAGTATGTGGGAGTTGTGGGAGACTATAGGAGTATGTGGGAGTTGTGGGAGACTATAGGAGTTTGTGGGAGTTGTGGGAGACTATAGGAGTATGTGGGAGTTGTGGGAGACTATAGGAGTTTGTGGGAGTTGTGGGAGACTATAGGAGTATGTGGGAGTTGTGGGAGACTATAGGAGTATGTGGGAGTCTATTGGGAGTATGTGGGAGTTGTGGGAGACTATAGGAGTATGTGGGAGTTGTGGGAGACTATAGGAGTTTGTGGGAGTTGTGGGAGACTATAGGAGTTTGTGGGAGTTGTGGGAGACTATAGGAGTATGTGGGAGTTGTGGGAGACTATAGGAGTTTGTGGGAGTTGTGGGAGACTATAGGAGTATGTGGGAGTTGTGGGAGACTATAGGAGTTTGTGGGAGTTGTGGGAGACTATAGGAGTTTGTGGGAGTTGTGGGAGACTATAGGAGTATGTGGGAGTTGTGGGAGACTATAGGAGTATGTGGGAGTTGTGGGAGACTATAGGAGTATGTGGGAGTTGTGGGAGACTATAGGAGTATGTGGGAGTTGTGGGAGACTATAGGAGTATGTGGGAGTCTATTGGGAGTATGTGGGAGTTGTGGGAGACTATAGGAGTTTGTGGGAGTTGTGGGAGACTATAGGAGTATGTGGGAGTTGTGGGAGACTATAGGAGTATGTGGGAGTTGGGAGGAGTATGTGGGAGTTGTGGGAGACTATAGGAGTATGTGGGAGTCTATTGGGAGTATGTGGGAGTTGTGGGAGACTATAGGAGTATGTGGGAGTTGTGGGAGACTATAGGAGTTTGTGGGAGTTGTGGGAGACTATAGGAGTATGTGGGAGTTGTGGGAGACTATAGGAGTTTGTGGGAGTTGTGGGAGACTATAGGAGTATGTGGGAGTTGTGGGAGACTATAGGAGTTTGTGGGAGTTGTGGGAGACTATAGGAGTATGTGGGAGTTGTGGGAGACTATAGGAGTATGTGGGAGTCTATTGGGAGTATGTGGGAGTTGTGGGAGACTATAGGAGTATGTGGGAGTTGTGGGAGACTATAGGAGTATGTGGGAGTTGTGGGAGACTATAGGAGTTTGTGGGAGTTGTGGGAGACTATAGGAGTTTGTGGGAGTTGTGGGAGACTATAGGAGTATGTGGGAGTTGTGGGAGACTATAGGAGTATGTGGGAGTTGTGGGAGACTATAGGAGTATGTGGGAGTTGTGGGAGACTATAGGAGTTTGTGGGAGTTGTGGGAGACTATAGGAGTTTGTGGGAGTTGTGGGAGACTATAGGAGTATGTGGGAGTTGTGGGAGACTATAGGAGTATGTGGGAGTTGTGGGAGACTATAGGAGTATGTGGGAGTTGTGGGAGACTATAGGAGTATGTGGGAGTTGTGGGAGACTATAGGAGTATGTGGGAGTCTATTGGGAGTATGTGGGAGTTGTGGGAGACTATAGGAGTTTGTGGGAGTTGTGGGAGACTATAGGAGTATGTGGGAGTTGTGGGAGACTATAGGAGTATGTGGGAGTCTATTGGGAGTATGTGGGAGTTGTGGGAGACTATAGGAGTATGTGGGAGTCTATTGGGAGTATGTGGGAGTTGTGGGAGACTATAGGAGTATGTGGGAGTTGTGGGAGACTATAGGAGTATGTGGGAGTTGTGGGAGACTATAGGAGTATGTGGGAGTTGTGGGAGACTATAGGAGTATGTGGGAGTTGTGGGAGACTATAGGAGTATGTGGGAGTCTATTGGGAGTATGTGGGAGTTGTGGGAGACTATAGGAGTATGTGGGAGTTGTGGGAGACTATAGGAGTTTGTGGGAGTTGTGGGAGACTATAGGAGTTTGTGGGAGTTGTGGGAGACTATAGGAGTTTGTGGGAGTTGTGGGAGACTATAGGAGTTTGTGGGAGTTGTGGGAGACTATAGGAGTTATGTGGGAGTTGTGGGAGACTATAGGAGTTTGTGGGAGTTGTGGGAGACTATAGGAGTTTGTGGGAGTTGTGGGAGACTATAGGAGTATGTGGGAGACTATAGGAGTATGTGGGAGTTGTGGGAGACTATAGGAGTTTGTGGGAGTTGTGGGAGACTATAGGAGTATGTGGGAGTTGTGGGAGACTATAGGAGTTTGTGGGAGTTGTGGGAGACTATAGGAGTTTGTGGGAGTTGTGGGAGACTATAGGAGTATGTGGGAGTCTATTGGGAGTATGTGGGAGTTGTGGGAGACTATAGGAGTATGTGGGAGTTGTGGGAGACTATAGGAGTTTGTGGGAGTTGGGGAGACTATAGGAGTTTGTGGGAGTTGTGGGAGACTATAGGAGTTTGTGGGAGTTGTGGGAGACTATAGGAGTTTGTGGGAGTTGTGGGAGACTATAGGAGTATGTGGGAGTTGTGGGAGACTATAGGAGTTTGTGGGAGTTGTGGGAGACTATAGGAGTATGTGGGAGTTGTGGGAGACTATAGGAGTTTGTGGGAGTTGTGGGAGACTATAGGAGTATGTGGGAGTTGTGGGAGACTATAGGAGTATGTGGGAGTCTATTGGGAGTATGTGGGAGTTGTGGGAGACTATAGGAGTGTGTGGGAGTTGTGGGAGACTATAGGAG
>JAGDYQ010000002.1:7161438-7191825 GCA_021962125.1 Bulinus truncatus
TAACACACGTAAAATTCAGAATACTATAATACACGTGAAATTCAGAATACTATAACACACGTGAAATTCAGAATACTATAACACACGTGAAATTCAGAATACTATAACACACGTGAAATTCAGAATACTATAATGCACGTGAAATTCAGAATACTATAATACACGTGAAATTCAGAATACTATAACACACATGAAATTCAGAATACTATATTACACATGAAATTCAGAATACTATAATACACGTCAAATTCAGAATACTATAACGCACGTGAAATTCAGAATACTATAACACACATGAAATTCAGAATACTATATTACACATGAAATTCAGAATACTATAATACACGTCAAATTCAGAATACTATAACGCACGTGAAATTCAGAATACTATAATACACGTGAAATTCAGAATACTATAACGCTCGTGAAATTCAGAATACTATAATCAGGGTTGTTAGTATCGAAGTATCGGTATCGGCCAATACAGTATCGGCGATACTTTTTCAGTATTGGTTGCTGTATTGCCGATCCTTTTTGTATCAAGTATTGATTTGTGTATCGCCGACACATTTTAAACGAAAAATTTTCGATACTCGATACCAATACTTTTCTGTTGCCACTATTAGCTAATTGCAGAAAAACAATATAGATTTTAATACATTGTTTTAAAAGTAATCTTCATAAATTCAATCACTGCTTGTAATGATAACCATCAACCCTACCACTATTAATACCACCCGGCAGAACCGGCTTAATAGTAAAGTTCTGCTGAAGTAGACAGATATCTTGAAGATAACTCATCAGAAATGCTGTCATTAGCACCCTACCCAAGCATTAAGAAACTATATTGCTGAGTTGATCGGCAAGTGAAGGGATTGTGTGGTTAGCATAACGCCCAGCCGCCTTTACTTCCCCAGCTTAAAGTCGGGTACTATTTAAAACTGGGTGAACTTGTGGGAAAATTCCCATTGTTCTCACCGAGGATCGAACCCATAACTCTGAAGTCGACAGTCGAGTATCTACACCACTTGGCCATCAGTCAAGTACTAAAGTGTTTAGCATTAAATTTGTGCTTTGACATTGTATTTTATTGTTTTCACTTTTTTTTTTTACAGATGACACATGTACATTACAGATGATACATGTACATTACAGATGACACACGTACATTACTTAAAAAACTTGCACTCATTATATTTTAAATAAAAATAGTTTGTTGTTCTCAAAAGTATCGGTATTGTATCGGTATCGATTTTGGCAATACATTTTTACTTGAGTATTTGTATTGGTATTGGCGATACTATTTTCATGAAGTATTGGTATCGGTATTGACGATACAATTTAAGAGTATTGTTAACAACCCTGACTATAATACACGTGAAATTCAGAATACTATAACGCTCGTGAAATTCAGAATACTACAATACACGTGAAATTCAGAATAATATAATACACGTGAAATTCAGAATACTATAATACGCGTGAAATTCAGAATACTATAATACATGTGAAATAAAGAAGACTGAATGTGACTCACATTTAAGTTAAAAATACAGACATTGATCATCTATAAATAATATTTAAAGATTTTTTTTTTTTAAATTGCCTTTTATCGACAGGCCTGATTGAAATTAATAATATCATAATAAGTCGTACTAGGCTTTGTTAAATGATTGAGATTAACACCGACATTATTAGTCGTACTAGACTTTGTTAAATGATTGAGATTAACACCGACATTATTAGTCGTACTAGACTTTGTTAAATGATTGAGATTAACACCGACATTATTAGTCGTACTAGACTTTGTTAAATGATTGAGATTAACACCGACATTATTAGTCGTACTAGACATTGTTAAATGATAGAGATTAACACCGACATAATTAGTCGTACTAGACTTTGTTAAATGATTGAGATTAACACCGACATTATTAGTCGTACTAGACTTTGTTAAATGATTGAGATTAACACCGACATTATTAGTCGTACTAGACTTTCTTAAGTGATTGAGATTAACACGACATTAATAGTGAGCTTTAAGCGACCATGAGATTAAGATAGCATACAAAACCCAATTTAAAAAAATTGCATTTAAAAATAACTACACAAAATTTAATACTTTTACAAAGTATATAATCATGAAAAATTATTGAACGTACGTTTTTTATTAATTCTTTGTGTTTTTTTTAAATTTCTGTTTACATTAATCTATGCACTATAACTTTATATTACTTTTATTGTCTCCCCCTTTTTGTCTAAAGGTAGCTTTAATTTATTGTAATTACAGTCGATTCCGCTTAATTGGGACACATCGGGACCGAGGCTTTTTGTCCCGATTAAGCGGCTGTCCCAATTAAACATACAAATTTACTATTGGCTTCTTGGTTTGGTTTCTTTGAGATTTGTCCCAAATAAGCGGCTGTCCCAATTAAGTGGTGTCCCAATTAAGCGGAATCCACTGTGTTAGAATTTTGAAAACAAAATGTTATAGCTACAAGACACCCCCACCACACACACCCTGCATTTTGCCCTCTTCCGATGTAAATAATTTTACATTTCCTTGCCAGATTATTTCGTGAAAAATTGCCGGAAATTTTCAAAGCGTGAAATCAACTTTAAAGAGAAATTGTACACATTTTGGACAATATTTTAGCCTTAAATGTGCGTTTTTCTGATATTTTCTGGTCTGACATTGCAATTGTAAGATGTCAAGTTTGGGGGTAGCCATCTTTTGGGTTTTTTTACGTGGATTTTGTCCATAATAAAGCTTACATTTTATGTCTATTTCGGATCATGTTTCGAATTGTCGCACATTCTTAAAACTTTACTCGGAATATTTAGACGGTGTGCGAGAGCGCTAAGAGATAACCATGCTACTTTTATAAAGCCCATTTATTTTGAAACTTTTCAATGTAGAATACACGAGAAACATGTTTTAGTAGACCATTCCACTTTATTCCGACTACAAGTATATTTGCGAACGGCGAAAACAATACTAAAAGTCTGTGGACAATTGAGGGTTAAATAAACTGAAACTCAAATACAAGCAGGGTTGTTAACAATACTCTTAAATTGTATCGTCAATACCAATACTTCATCGCCAATACCAACAAAAATACTCAAACTAAAATGTATTGCCAAAATCGATACCAATACAATACCAATACTTTTGAGTACAACGAAATATTTTTATTTAAAATATAATGAGTGCAAGTTTTAAAAAAAAAGTAAAAACAATAAAATACAATGCCAAAGCACAATGTTGATGCTAATCACTTCACCACTTGGCAGCACGTAAGAAGCCCATCATTTCAAAATGATCATTGCTTAGCCTAGAACATAATGGCATAAAAACACGCCAACTCAATAAAAACAGGCGCTCAACTGCAGCACTAGCCGTAAGTCCAGTATTCAGTTGCAGGTGTAGTTTCTCAATGCTTGGGTAGTGTGCTAATGACAGCATTTCTGATGGGCTATCTTCAAGATATCGGTGTACTTCATCAGAGCTGTTACTATTAAGCAATTCGTCCTGGTTCTGCTGCCGTGCAGTAAAACAAAGCAAAAAAAAAATCTGTAGATTCAGATATCTGTACTGCTGACTGTACTGAAGCTGCACCAACCTGCCGAGTAAATTGATTTGGAACTCCACTCGGTGCACTGCAGGCACTCTTTAAGGTTTGTACAACTTCAGCCTTGTGATCCGAGTTGTCTTGGTGGGGAGGTAGGTGGTGTTAATATTGATAGGGTTGATGGCTATGATTACTAGCAGAGATTGAATTTATGTAGATTAAAATCGTTATTGTTTTTCTGCAAATAGCTAATAGTGGCAATAGAAATGTATTGGTATCGAGTATCGAAAATGTTTCATTTAAAATGCATTGGCGATACACAAATCAATACTTGATACAAAAAGGATCGGCAATGCAGCAACCAATACTAAAAAAAAGTATCGCCGATACTTATTGGCCGATACCGATACTTCGATACTAACAACCGTGAATACAAGGAGATCAAGGAATTAAGCAAGCAAGCAAATGGGATGCATGTTTTCTGAAATCTTATTTAAACCATAGTTTGCTGGACTGTGTGCCAGACTGTGTGCCTGACTGTGCACTAGACTATGCGCTGGACTGTGCACTGGGCTGTGCGCTGGACTGTGTGCTGGACTGTGTGCCTGACTGTGCACTGGACTGTGCACTGGACTGTGCAATAGACCGTGTGCTAAACTGTGTGCTGGACTGTGTGATGGACTATGTGCCTGACTGTGCGCTGGTATTTGAACTGGACTTTGCTCTGGACTGTGCTATATACTGTATGCTGACTGTGTGATGGACTGTATAGTGGACTTTGTAGTGGACTATGTACACAGTATATAATTGCACAATTGTTTACCTATACAGCATATATTTCTATTATACACACGTGTCTTGAAACAACTGTATGTTCTATTAGAGTTAACATGAGAGCTATAAAAGTTATAAATTTAATGAAAAGAATGTAATGTATCACGAAATAATGTTAGCATAACATATTTTAGTTTGAGGTGCTCTTGTTTCTTGGCAACAAGTGCATGAACTGTTGGGCTCCGGTGACGCCAAAGAAAGTGGAAGTAATTTGTCTATTTCAAACCGAGGCTTGCTCCCTAGATTTTACTTCTGTGCCAGATGAACATTTTTTCAAGCACAAAAATTGAAAATGGTATGAAATTCTGGGGGAGGAGTGGGTTTTAAATATCCGACACCATGTTTTATCCGACACCATATCCGACACCATATGTAGTCTGTATAAATAAACAATTTAACCAAATGTGTTACTTTTGGTAGATGCCAGGGATGGTCAAATGTGGCTCATAGAGCCATACGCTGTTATTATATTACTTTAACCTGCAAAATTTTAATGAATTGTTATGGTGCGGCACATGAAAGTATATTTTACTAAATAAAAAAAAAAATCGCAGTCCGACCCTCATCAACCTCATACATGGCCCGCCCCTGGTCTACTTTATGACTCACCATGTTGTGTAATTGGCACTTCTTTGATTTTAGAGCGACAAGCAAGGTCGTCTAATTTGTTGATCTAGTTGCACGAGGAGGTAAACACTTCAGAGCAGAAAATTTGATGCCGGATGAGGTTTTTCCCTGCAATTAACCCACCACAGATACAGGCAAGTGCCAAAAAAATAAAACAACCAACGGGGCATCACCTTCATTTATTATAAAACATTTCTGGATTATTTTTGTTTTATTTGTCTGCTAGAAGCTCCAGTTAAAAATAAAATCACAGGTGATTTCTGCTGACGTTCACCCCCCCCCCCCTTGTGCTAGTTTGGTATTACGTAAAGTGCATTCTTTGTGCTGCAACCAGTGTTTGGTTGGTCAGTGTTTCTCAATCTTTTTTTATTTTGAAGTTCTAAAATACTAAACTGTTTTTTTTACGTTTTGGAAGCCCTAGGGAAAGTTAAAATTAAGGGTTCAAGGCGGAGGTCCATTTTGAGATCTTCTAGGTGAGTTATGGGGGGGGGGGCTAGGTTTTGTATTTAATGTGTGCATTTATTAATGTGACTATCCAATGTGTGCTCACCGCCACCTCCATCTCACCAGGTATGCATTGAATACTATCCCATAATTGAAGACTGCTTCACTAGCTCTTCCCCATATTATCGAAACCCTCATTTTCTTTTAAAAGTAATTTTCTGTCCGAGAACAAGTGATTGGCGACATGATTTCCAATGTTATTATTGTCTACAGCTCGAACAAGAACTACCCAGCAGAAATAATTCGCTGACAGAACTAGTTGACTTTGTTTCCTAAAAAAAAAAAGCCTTTAGTAAACTGTGTTTCCCATATCAAACACCCCACACACCAAACGCGCTCGTTGTATGATGTACCCATTTACTTTAGTATTTTCATAGTAACGTCACAGAGTTCCCGTGTCACTCTGAACACAGGCTGAGAATCGCTGTATAGAATGAAGGTAAATGCTACCGAAGAAAAGAAATACAAATGTAATTATATTATAGCGGTAAGTGCATCCTTTTTTTCAATCCAAGAATAACAAATCAAAACTTTTCTATGGGAAGGTGCTGATTTTGGATTTTTGTTGTCTCTGCCTTAAATATTCTAACGGTCATTTTCACTGGAAGGCCATTAATATCACTACGGTCATTCTTTTTGAGCTGATGCATGCTCCATCTATTAGGCCATCTGTGTAAAAAGAAAATCATTTTATTATCATGCAAAAAAATTATCAAGAAGTGGAATTGATGATACATGTATTTTTAAATACTCACAGGAAGCTGGGTTTTCCCTAAAAAAAAAATAAATAAAATTTATTGTTAATTTCCTTTTTAGATAAATAAATAGCCCACATAAAATATGTTATACTATTTCTGGCGTCATTTTACAGTCCCAGATCTGTTGCCGGCAAGACATGACGTCATCAGACGGAGCTTATCTGTGGATCAACTTGTGATTAGCTAGCTAAGTCGACGTGAACTTGATGTTTTCATCTACCAGAGCCGTACAATTGCACCGCCTGACATCATCAGGGTGGTGCACAGTGACTAAAAAAAAAAGTTGATAGCGTCTCTGCACACAATAGGCGATATACTTAGGCTCATCTTCTATGTTGGCTATGGGTTGATTTATTCAATGATTGCAATATTTCACTAAAACTGATGAAGGGACCCTGTTGCAGATATTTGTGTTTCTGTTTCGGTCATTGTACATAATCAAGCTAATAATGTATGTTTCATGTCGAAAACGGCTGGCCACAGAAGCGGCAGATTATATTTTTTTTTAAATATATATATATATATATATATATACTTATATATGGCGGTTGGATAGCGAAGTCAGTAGTGGACAGGGTTTAAAAAAAAATTCGCCGCTGACTTGGAGAGGAGATGGGCGCCACAGAAAGCACGTTTGAAAGAACATCTTTTGATGTGTCCATCTGTTGATGTGTCCATCTTTTGACGTGTCCATCTGTTGATGTGTCCATCTGTTGATGTGTCCATCTGTTGATGTGTCCATCTTTTGATGTGTCCATCTGTTGATGTGTCCATCTGTTGATGTGTCCATCTGTTGATGTGTCCATCTGTTGATGTGTCCATCTTTTGATGTGTCCATCTGTTGATGTGTCCATGAGTTGATGTGTCCATGTGTTGATGTGTCCATCTGTTGATGTGTCCATCTGTTGATGTGTCCATCTGTTGATGTGTCCATCTGTTGATGTGACCATCTGTTGATGTGTCCATCTGTTGATGTGTCCATCTGTTGATGTGTTCATTCGTTCCCCCAACGACCTCAACGGTATACAAGGCCGTAGCCAGAATTTTTTTTTGAAGGGGGGGGGACTGTGCGGATGGGGGGGGGAGGGCTGTGCGGAGAGTTTTATATAAGAAAAAATTGGAACACAATGATAAAGAAGTATATTTTATAATAAAATTTGATTTTTAGAATTTATTTGGGGGGGGGGGGCGGGCTGCATGGTGTGAATGAATGAAGGGCTCCATAAAAACAGTCCCATTCGTGTTTTATAGGATCTAAGAGAGATTTCATTAAGTTCACCAAACCATAAAATTGGTTGTGTTGCAAATGATGATGCTATATTTCACTTGGTATTAAAAAAGAATTTATGTTTATTTATTTTTTCGTTGTCTAACATTTCAAGCCGGAAAGAATCCAACTTTTCGCACCACTTTATATTGGCAGCTCCTATAATGATTTATGACGTCTGTTTGACGTTGTAGGGTACATTTGCGATAAAAGTTTGAGAGCCACTAAACTAAACAGACTTGGAGAGATTATAGCAGAATTATGAGTTGGTATATGGGCACTATGAGTTCACACGAAGTACATACGTCGGATGTTTACTTCTGGCCTAAACTCTAGGATAGAGGTCATTGTCAAATTCCCGTGAGCTCCCTTGCTACTCGATTTTTTTAATTGGGGAAAGGGGGGGGGGATATTGATACACAGCTCACTGTCATTGTAGTTTTATAATTCAATAAAATACCTCAATACACAGCTCACTGTCATTGTAGTTTTATAATTCAATAAAATACCTCAATACATAGCTCACTGTCATTGTAGTTTTATAATTCAATAAAATACCTCAATACATAGCTCACTGTCATTGTAGTTTTATAATTCAATAAAACACCTCAATACACAGCTCACTGTCATTGTAGTTTTATAATTCAAAAAAATACCTCAATACATAGCTCACTGTCATTGTAGTTTTATAATTCAATAAAATACCTCAATACACAGCCCACTGTCATTGTAGTTTTATAATTCAATAAAATACCTCAATACATAGCTCACTGTCATTGTAGTTTTATAATTCAATAAAATACCTCAATACATAGCTCACTGTCATTGTAGTTTTATAATTCAATAAAATACCTCAATACACCGCTCACTGTCATTGTAGTTTTATAATTCAATAAAATACCGCAATACATAGCTCATTGTCATTGTAGTTTTATAATTCAATAAAATACCTCAATACACATCTCACTGTCATTGTAGTTTTATAATTCAATAAAATACCTCAATACACAGCCCACTGTCATTGTAGTTTTAAAATTCAATAAAATACCTCAATACATAGCTCACTGTCATTGTAGTTTTATAATTCAATAAAATACCTCAATACACCGCTCACCGTCATTGTAGTTTTATAATTCAACAAAATACCTCAATACATAGCTCACTGTCATTGTAGTTTTATAATTCAATAAAATACCTCAATACACCGCTCACTGTCATTGTAGTTTTGTAATTTAGTAAAATACCTCAATACACAGCTCACTGTCATTGTAGTTTTATAATTCAATAAAATACCTCAATACACAGCTCACTGTCATTGTAGTTTTACAAGTCAATAAAATACCTCAATACATAGCTCACTGTCATTGTAGTTTTATAATTTAGTAAAATAGCTCAATACACCGCTCACTGTCATTGTAGTTTTGTAAATTAGTGAAATACCTCAATACACAGCTCACTGTCATTGTAGTTTTATAATTCAATAAAATACCTCAATACATAGCTCACTGTCATTGTAGTTTTATAATTCAATAAAATACCTCAATACACAGCCCACTGTCATTGTAGTTTTATAATTCAATAAAATACCTCAATACATAGCTCACTGTCATTGTAGTTTTATAATTCAATAAAATACCTCAATACATAGCTCACTGTCATTGTAGTTTTATAAGTCAATAAAATACCTCAATACTTAGCTCACTGTCATTAAGGTTTTATAATTTAGTAAAATACCTCAATACACCACTCACTGTCATTGTAGTTTTATAATTCAATAAAATACCTCAATACATAGCTCACTGTCATTGTAGTTTTATAATTCAATAAAATACCTCAATACACAGCTCACTGTCATTGTAGTTTTATAATTCAAAAAATACCTCAATACACCGCTCACTGTCATTGTAGTTTTATAATTCAATAAAATACCTCAATACACAGCTGACTGGCATTGTAGTTTTATAATTTAGTAAAATACCTCAATACACCGCTCACTGTCATTGTAGTTTTATAATTCAATAAAATACATCAATACACCGCTCACTGTCATTGTAGTTTTAAAATTTAGTAAAATACCTCAATACACCGTTCACTGTCATTATAGTTTTGTAATTTAGTAAAATACCTCAATACACCGCTAATTGTCATTGTAGTTTTATAATTTAGTAAAATACCTCAATACACCGCTCACTGTCATTGTAGTTTTGTAATTTAGTAAAATACCTCAATACACCGCTCACTGTCATTGTAGTTTTATAATTCAATAAAATACATCAATACACCGCTCACTGTCATTGTAGTTTTGTAATTTAGTAAAATAGCTCAATACATAGCTCACTGTCATTGTAATTTTATAATTCAATAAAATACCTCAATACACAGCTCACTGTCATTGTAGTTTTATAATTCAATAAAATACCTCAATACATAGCTCACTGTCATTGTAGTTTTATAAGTCAAAAAAATACCTCAATACACAGCTCACTGTCATTGTAGTTTTATAAGTCAATAAAATACCTCAATACATAGCTCACTGTCATTGTAGTTTTATAATTCAATAAAATACCTCAATACACCGCTCACTGTCATTGTAGTTTTGTAATTTAGTAAAATACCTCAATACACAGCTCACTGTCATTGTAGCTTTAAAGGTCAATAAAATACCTCAATACACCGCTCACTGTCATTGTAGTTTTGCAATTTAGTAAAATACCTCAATACACCGCTCACTGTCATTGTAGTTTTGTAATTTAATAAAATACATCAATACATAGCTCACTGTCATTGTAGTTTTATAATTCAATAAAATACCTCAATACACAGCTCACTGTCATTGTAATTTTATAATTCAATAAAATACCTCAATACACAGCTCACTGTCATTGTAGTTTTATAATTCAATAAAATACCTCAATACATAGCTCACTGTCATTGTAGTTTTATAATTCAATAAAATACCTCAATACACAGCTCACTGTCATTGTAGTTTTATAAGTCAATAAAATACCTCAATACATAGCTCACTGTCATTGTAGTTTTATAATTCAATAAAATACCTCAATACACCGCTCACTGTCATTGTAGTTTTGTAATTTAGTAAAATACCTCAATACACATCTCACTGTCATTGTAGTTTTAAAGGTCAATAAAATACCTCAATACACCGCTCACTGTCATTGTAGTTTTGGAATTTAGTAAAATACCTCAATACACCGCTCACTGTCATTGTAGTTTTGTAATTTAATAAAATACATCAATACATAGCTCACTGTCATTGTAGTTTTATAATTCAATAAAAAACCTCAATACACAGCTCACTGTCATTGTAGTTTTATAATTCAATAAAATACCTCAATACACAGCTCACTGTCATTGTAGTTTTATAATTCAAAAAAATACCTCAATACACAGCCCACTGTCATTGTAGTTTTATAATTCAATAAAATACCTCAATACACCGCTCACTGTCATTGTAGTTTTATAATTCAATAAAATACCTGAATATACAGCTGACTGGCATTGTAGTTTTATAATTTAGTAAAATACCTCAATACGCCGCTCACTGTCATTGTAGTTTTAAAATTTAGTAAAATAGCTCAATACATAGCTCACTGTCATTGTAGTTTTATAAGTCAATAAAATACCTCAATACTTAGCTCACTGTCATTAAGGTTTTATAATTTAGTAAAATACCTCAATACACCGCTCACTGTCATTGTAGTTTTATAATTCAATAAAATACCTCAATACATAGCTCACTGTCATTGTAGTTTTATAATTCAATAAAATACCTCAATACATAGCTCACTGTCATTGTAGTTTTATAAGCCAATAAAATACCTCAATACACAGCTCACTGTCATTGTAGTTTCATAATTCAATAAAATACCTCAATACATAGCTCACTGTCATTGTAGTTGTATAATTCAATAAAATACCTCAATACACAGCTCACTGTCATTGTAGTTTTATAATTCAATAAAATACCTCAATACACAGCAGACTGTCATTGTAGTTTTATAATTCAATAAAATACCTCAATACACCGCTCACTGTCATTGTAGTTTTATAATTCAATAAAATACCTCCATACACAGCTGACTGGCATTGTAGTTTTATAATTTAGTAAAATACCTCAATACACCGCTCACTGTCATTGTAGTTTTATAATTCAATAAAATACATCAATACACCGCTCACTGTCATTGTAGTTTTGTAATTTAGTAAAATACCTCAATACACCGCTCCCTGTCATTGTAGTTTTATAATTCAATAAAATACATCAATACACCGCTCACTGTCATTGTAGTTTTGTAATTTAGTAAAATAGCTCAATACATAGCTCACTGTCATTGTAGTTTTATAAGTCAATAAAATACCTCAATACACAGCTCACTGTCATTAAGGTTTTATAATTCAATAAAATACCTCAATACACAGCTCACTGTCATTGTAGTTTTATAATTCAATAAAATACCTCAATACACAGCTCACTGTCATTGTAGTTTTATAATTCAATAAAATACCTCAATACACAGCTCACTGTCATTGTAGTTTTATAATTCAATAAAATACCTCAATACACAGCTCACTGTCATTGTAGTTTTATAATTCAATAAAATACCTGAATACATAGCTCACTGTCATTGTAGTTGTATAATTCAATAAAATACCTCAATACACAGCTCACTGTCATTGTAGTTTTATAAGTCAATAAAATACCTCAATACACAGCTCACTGTCATTGTAGTTTTATAATTCAATAAAATACCTCAATACATAGCTCACTGTCATTGTAGTTTTATAATTCAAAAAAATACCTCAATACAAAGCTCACTGTCATTGTAGTTTTATAATTCAATAAAATACCTCAATACAAAGCTCACTGTCATTGTAGTTTTATAATTCAATAAAATACCTGAATACATAGCTCACTGTCATTGTAGTTGTATAATTCAATAAAATACCTCAATACACAGCTCACTGTCATTGTAGTTTTATAAGTCAATAAAATACCTCAATACACAGCTCACTGTCATTGTAGTTTTATAATTCAATAAAATACCTGAATACATAGCTCACTGTCATTGTAGTTGTATAATTCAATAAAATACCTCAATACACAGCTCACTGTCATTGTAGTTTTATAAGTCAATAAAATACCTCAATACACAGCTCACTGTCATTGTAGTTTTATAATTCAATAAAATACCTCAATACATAGCTCACTGTCATTGTAGTTTTATAATTCAAAAAAATACCTCAATACACAGCTCACTGTCATTGTAGTTTTATAATTCAATAAAATACCTCAATACACAGCTCACTGTCATTGTAGTTTTATAATTCAATAAAATACCTCAATACACAGCTCACTGTCATTGTAGTTTTATAATTTAGTAAAATACTTCAATACACCGCTCACTGTCATTGTAGTTTTATAATTCAATAAAATACATTAATACACCGCTCACTGTCATTGTAGTTTTATAATTTAGTAAAATACCTCAATACACCGCTCACTGTCATTGTAGTTTTGTAATTTAGTAAAATACCTCAATACACCGCTCACTGTCATTGTAGTTTTATAATTTAGTAAAATACCTCAATACACCGCTCACTGTCATTGTAGTTTTGTAATTTAGTAAAATACCTCAATACACCGCTCACTGTCATTGTAGTTTTATAATTCAATAAAATACATCAATACACCGCTCACTGTCATTGTAGTTTTGTAATTTAGGAAAATAGCTCAATACATAGCTCACTGTCATTGTAGTTTTATAAGTCAATAAAATACCTCAATACACCGCTCACTGTCATTGTAGTTTTGTAATTTAGTAAAATACCTCAATACACCGCTCACTGTCATTGTAGTTTTGTAATTCAATAAAATACATCAATACACAGCTCACTGCAATTGTAGTTTTGTAATTCAATAAAATACCTCAATACACAGCTTACTGTCATTGTAGTTTTGTAATTTAGTAAAATACCTCAATACACCGCTCACTGTCATTGTAGTTTTATAATTCAATAAAATACATCAATACACCGCTCACTGTCATTGTAGTTTTGTAATTTAGTAAAATAGCTCAATACATAGCTCACTGTCATTGTAGTTTTATAATTCAATAAAATACCTCAATACACCGCTCACTGTCATTGTAGTTTTATAATTTAGTAAAATACCTAAATACATAGCTCACTGTCATTGTAGTTTTATAATTCAATAAAATACCTCAATACATAGCTCACTGTCATTGTAGTTTTGTAATTTAGTAAAATAGCTCAATACATAGCTCACTGTCATTGTAGTTTTATAAGTCAATAAAATACCTCAATACACCGCTCACTGTCATTGTAGTTTTGTAATTTAGTAAAATACCTCAATACACCGCTCACCGTCATTGTAGTTTTGTAATTCAATAAAATACATCAATACACAGCTCACTGCAATTTTAGTTTTGTAATTCAATAAAATACCTCAATACACAGCTCACTGTCATTGTACTTTTATAAGTCAATAAAATACCTCAATACACAGCTCACTGTCATTGTAGTTTTATTATTCAATAAAATACCTCAATACATAGCTCACTGTCATTGTAGTTTTATAATTCAATAAAATACCTCAATACACAGCTCACTGTTATTGTAGTTTTATAATTTAGTAAAATACTTCAATACACCGCTCACTGTCATTGTAGTTTTATAATTCAATAAAATACATTATTACACCGCTCACTGTCATTGTAGTTTTATAGTTTAGTAAAATACCTCAATACACCGCTCACTGTCATTGTAGTTTTGTAATTTAGTAAAATACCTCAATACATAGCTCACTGTCATTGTAGTTTTATAAGTCAATAAAATACCTCAATACACAGCTCACTGTCATTAAGGTTTTATAATTCAATAAAATACCTCAATACACAGCTCACTGTCATTGTAGTTTTATAATTCAATAAAATACCTCAATACACAGCTCACTGTCATTGTAGTTTTATAATTCAATAAAATACCTCAATACACAGCTCACTGTCATTGTAGTTTTATAATTCAATAAAATACCTCAATACACAGCTCACTGTCATTGTAGTTTTATAATTCAATAAAATACCTGAATACATAGCTCACTGTCATTGTAGTTGTATAATTCAATAAAATACCTCAATACACAGCTCACTGTCATTGTAGTTTTATAAGTCAATAAAATACCTCAATACACAGCTCACTGTCATTGTAGTTTTATAATTCAATAAAATACCTCAATACATAGCTCACTGTCATTGTAGTTTTATAATTCAAAAAAATACCTCAATACAAAGCTCACTGTCATTGTAGTTTTATAATTCAATAAAATACCTCAATACACAGCTCACTGTCATTGTAGTTTTATAATTCAATAAAATACCTGAATACATAGCTCACTGTCATTGTAGTTGTATAATTCAATAAAATACCTCAATACACAGCTCACTGTCATTGTAGTTTTATAAGTCAATAAAATACCTCAATACACAGCTCACTGTCATTGTAGTTTTATAATTCAATAAAATACCTGAATACATAGCTCACTGTCATTGTAGTTGTATAATTCAATAAAATACCTCAATACACAGCTCACTGTCATTGTAGTTTTATAAGTCAATAAAATACCTCAATACACAGCTCACTGTCATTGTAGTTTTATAATTCAATAAAATACCTCAATACATAGCTCACTGTCATTGTAGTTTTATAATTCAAAAAAATACCTCAATACAAAGCTCACTGTCATTGTAGTTTTATAATTCAATAAAATTCCTCAATACACAGCTCACTGTCATTGTAGTTTTATAATTCAATAAAATACCTGAATACATAGCTCACTGTCATTGTAGTTGTATAATTCAATAAAATACCTCAATACACAGCTCACTGTCATTGTAGTTTTATAAGTCAATAAAATACCTCAATACACAGCTCACTGTCATTGTAGTTTTATAATTCAATAAAATACCTCAATACACAGCTCACTGTCATTGTAGTTTTATAATTTAGTAAAATACTTCAATACACCGCTCACTGTCATTGTAGTTTTATAATTCAATAAAATACATTAATACACCGCTCACTGTCATTGTAGTTTTATAATTTAGTAAAATACCTCAATACACCGCTCACTGTCATTGTAGTTTTGTAATTTAGTAAAATACCTCAATACACCGCTCACTGTCATTGTAGTTTTATAATTTAGTAAAATACCTCAATACACCGCTCACTGTCATTGTAGTTTTGTAATTTAGTAAAATACCTCAATACACCGCTCACTGTCATTGTAGTTTTATAATTCAATAAAATACATCAATACACCGCTCACTGTCATTGTAGTTTTGTAATTTAGGAAAATAGCTCAATACATAGCTCACTGTCATTGTAGTTTTATAAGTCAATAAAATACCTCAATACACCGCTCACTGTCATTGTAGTTTTGTAATTTAGTAAAATACCTCAATACACCGCTCACTGTCATTGTAGTTTTGTAATTCAATAAAATACATCAATACACAGCTCACTGCAATTGTAGTTTTGTAATTCAATAAAATACCTCAATACACAGCTTACTGTCATTGTAGTTTTGTAATTTAGTAAAATACCTCAATACACCGCTCACTGTCATTGTAGTTTTATAATTCAATAAAATACATCAATACACCGCTCACTGTCATTGTAGTTTTGTAATTTAGTAAAATAGCTCAATACATAGCTCACTGTCATTGTAGTTTTATAATTCAATAAAATACCTCAATACACCGCTCACTGTCATTGTAGTTTTATAATTTAGTAAAATACCTAAATACATAGCTCACTGTCATTGTAGTTTTATAATTCAATAAAATACCTCAATACATAGCTCACTGTCATTGTAGTTTTGTAATTTAGTAAAATAGCTCAATACATAGCTCACTGTCATTGTAGTTTTATAAGTCAATAAAATACCTCAATACACCGCTCACTGTCATTGTAGTTTTGTAATTTAGTAAAATACCTCAATACACCGCTCACCGTCATTGTAGTTTTGTAATTCAATAAAATACATCAATACACAGCTCACTGCAATTTTAGTTTTGTAATTCAATAAAATACCTCAATACACAGCTCACTGTCATTGTACTTTTATAAGTCAATAAAATACCTCAATACACAGCTCACTGTCATTGTAGTTTTATTATTCAATAAAATACCTCAATACATAGCTCACTGTCATTGTAGTTTTATAATTCAATAAAATACCTCAATACACAGCTCACTGTTATTGTAGTTTTATAATTTAGTAAAATACTTCAATACACCGCTCACTGTCATTGTAGTTTTATAATTCAATAAAATACATTAATACACCGCTCACTGTCATTGTAGTTTTATAATTTAGTAAAATACCTCAATACACCGCTGACTGTCATTGTAGTTTTGTAATTTAGTAAAATACCTCAATACATAGCTCACTGTCATTGTAGCTTTATAAGTCAATAAAATACCTCAATACACAGCTCACTGTCATTAAGGTTTTATAATTCAATTAAATACCTCAATACACAGCTCACTGTCATTGTAGTTTTATAATTCAATAAAATACCTCAATACACAGCTCACTGTCATTGTAGTTTTATAATTCAATAAAATACCTCAATACACAGCTCACTGTCATTGTAGTTTTATAATTCAATAAAATACCTCAATACACAGCTCACTGTCATTGTAGTTTTATAATTCAATAAAATACCTGAATACATAGCTCACTGTCATTGTAGTTGTATAATTCAATAAAATACCTCAATACACAGCTCACTGTCATTGTAGTTTTATAAGTCAATAAAATACCTCAATACACAGCTCACTGTCATTGTAGTTTTATAATTCAATAAAATACCTCAATACATAGCTCACTGTCATTGTAGTTTTATAATTCAAAAAAATACCTCAATACAAAGCTCACTGTCATTGTAGTTTTATAATTCAATAAAATACCTCAATACACAGCTCACTGTCATTGTAGTTTTATAATTCAATAAAATACCTGAATACATAGCTCACTGTCATTGTAGTTGTATAATTCAATAAAATACCTCAATACACAGCTCACTGTCATTGTAGTTTTATAAGTCAATAAAATACCTCAATACACAGCTCACTGTCATTGTAGTTTTATAATTCAATAAAATACCTGAATACATAGCTCACTGTCATTGTAGTTGTATAATTCAATAAAATACCTCAATACACAGCTCACTGTCATTGTAGTTTTATAAGTCAATAAAATACCTCAATACACAGCTCACTGTCATTGTAGTTTTATAATTCAATAAAATACCTCAATACATAGCTCACTGTCATTGTAGTTTTATAATTCAAAAAAATACCTCAATACACAGCTCACTGTCATTGTAGTTTTATAATTCAATAAAATACCTCAATACACAGCTCACTGTCATTGTAGTTTTATAATTCAATAAAATACCTCAATACACAGCTCACTGTCATTGTAGTTTTATAATTTAGTAAAATACTTCAATACACCGCTCACTGTCATTGTAGTTTTATAATTCAATAAAATACATTAATACACCGCTCACTGTCATTGTAGTTTTATAATTTAGTAAAATACCTCAATACACCGCTCACTGTCATTGTAGTTTTGTAATTTAGTAAAATACCTCAATACACCGCTCACTGTCATTGTAGTTTTATAATTTAGTAAAATACCTCAATACACCGCTCACTGTCATTGTAGTTTTGTAATTTAGTAAAATACCTCAATACACCGCTCACTGTCATTGTAGTTTTATAATTCAATAAAATACATCAATACACCGCTCACTGTCATTGTAGTTTTGTAATTTAGGAAAATAGCTCAATACATAGCTCACTGTCATTGTAGTTTTATAAGTCAATAAAATACCTCAATACACCGCTCACTGTCATTGTAGTTTTGTAATTTAGTAAAATACCTAAATACACCGCTCACTGTCATTGTAGTTTTGTAATTCAATAAAATACATCAATACACAGCTCACTGCAATTGTAGTTTTGTAATTCAATAAAATACCTCAATACACAGCTCACTGTCATTGTAGTTTTGTAATTTAGTAAAATACCTCAATACACCGCTCACTGTCATTGTAGTTTTATAATTCAATAAAATACATCAATACACCGCTCACTGTCATTGTAGTTTTGTAATTTAGTAAAATAGCTCAATACATAGCTCACTGTCATTGTAGTTTTATAATTCAATAAAATACCTCAATACACCGCTCACTGTCATTGTAGTTTTATAATTTAGTAAAATACCTAAATACATAGCTCACTGTCATTGTAGTTTTATAATTCAATAAAATACCTCAATACATAGCTCACTGTCATTGTAGTTTTGTAATTTAGTAAAATAGCTCAATACATAGCTCACTGTCATTGTAGTTTTATAAGTCAATAAAATACCTCAATACACCGCTCACTGTCATTGTAGTTTTGTAATTTAGTAAAATACCTCAATACACCGCTCACTGTCATTGTAGTTTTGTAATTCAATAAAATACATCAATACACAGCTCACTGCAATTTTAGTTTTGTAATTCAATAAAATACCTCAATACACAGCTCACTGTCATTGTACTTTTATAAGTCAATAAAATACCTCAATACACAGCTCACTGTCATTGTAGTTTTATTATTCAATAAAATACCTCAATACATAGCTCACTGTCATTGTAGTTTTATAATTCAATAAAATACCTCAATACACAGCTCACTGTTATTGTAGTTTTATAATTTAGTAAAATACTTCAATACACCGCTCACTGTCATTGTAGTTTTATAATTCAATAAAATACATTAATACACCGCTCACTGTCATTGTAGTTTTATAATTTAGTAAAATACCTCAATACACCGCTCACTGTCATTGTAGTTTTGTAATTTAGTAAAATACCTCAATACACAGCTCACTGTCATTGTAGTTTTATAATTCAATAAAATACCTCAATACACAGCTCACTGTCATTGTAGTTTTATTATTCAATAAAATACCTCAATACATAGCTCACTGTCATTGTAGTTTTATAATTCAATAAAATACCTAAATACACAGCTCATTGTCATTGTAGTTTTATAATTTAGTAAAATACATCAATACACCGCTCACTGTCATTGTAGTTTTGTAATTTAGTAAAATACCTCAATACACCGCTCACTGTCATTGTAGTTTTATAATTCAATAAAATACCTCAATACACCGCTCACTGTCATTGTAGTTTTGTAATTTAGTAAAATAGCTCAATACATAGCTCACTGTCATTGTAGTTTTATAAGTCAATAAAATACCTCAATACACCGCTCACTGTCATTGTAGTTTTGTAATTTAGTAAAATACCTCAATACACCGCTCACTGTCATTGTAGTTTTGTAATTCAATAAAATACATCAATACACAGCTCACTGCCATTGTAGTTTTGTAATTCAATAAAATACCTCAATACACAGCTCACTGTCATTGTAGTTTTATAATTCAATAAAATACCTCAATACACAGCTCACAGTCATTGTAGTTTTATAATTCAATAAAATATAACTTACCTCAATGAAATAGCAAAATTAAACTAACAAAATGTATTGCATGGTTTTAAAATATTCGGTCCCATCCAGCCTGCCTTGTTGGATAATTGCCGTGAGAAGATGTGTCCATCTGTTGATGTGTCCATCTGTTGATGTGTCCATCTGTTGATGTGTCCATCTTTTGATGTGTCCATCTGTTGATGTGTCCATGTGTTGATGTGTCCATCTGTTGATGTGTCCATCTTTTGATGTGTCCATCTTTTGATGTGTCCATCTGTTGATGTGTCCATCTGTTGATGTGTCCATCTGTTGATGTGTCCATCTTTTGATGTGTCCATCTGTTGATGTGACCATCTGTTGATGTGTCCATCTGTTGATGTGTCCATCTGTTGATGTGTTCATTCGTTCCCCCAACGACCTCAACGGTATACAAGGCCGTAGCCAGAATTTTTTTTTGAAGGGGGGGCTGTGCGGATGGGGGGAGGGCTGTGCGGAGAGTTTTATATAAGAAAAAAATTGGAACACAATGATAAAGAAGTAAATTTATAATAAAATTTGATTTTTAGAATTTATTTGGGGGGGGGGGGGCGGGCTGCATTGTGTGAATGAATGAAGGGCTCCATAAAAACAGTCCCATTCGTGTTTTATAGGTTCTAAGAGAGATTTCATTAAGTTCACCAAACCATAAAATTGGTAGTGTTGCAAATGATGATGCTATATTTCACTTGGTATTAAAAAAGAATTTATGTTTATTTATTTTTTCGTTGTCTAACATTTCAAGCCGGAAAGAATCCAACTTTTCGCACCACTTTATATTGGCAGCTTCTATAATGATTTATGACGTCTGTTTGACGTCGTAGGGTACATTTGCGATAGAAGTTTGAGAGCCACTAAACTAGACAGACTTGGAGAGATTATAGCAGAATTATGAGTTGGTATATGGGCACTATGAGTTCACACGAAGTACATACGTCGGATGTTTACTTCTGGCCTAAACTCTAGGATAGAGGTCATTGTCAAATTCCCGTGAGCTCCCTTGCTACTCGATTATTTTAATTGGGGAAAGGGGGGGATATTGATACACAGCTCACTGTCATTGTAGTTTTATAATTCAATAAAATACCTCAATACATAGCTCACTGCCATTGTAGTTTTATAATTCAATAAAATACCTCAATACACAGCTCACTGTCATTGTAGTTTTATAATTCAATAAAATACCTCAATACACAGCTCACTGTCATTGTAGTTTTATAATTCAATAAAATACCTCAATACATAGCTCACTGTCATTGTAGTTTTATAATTCAATAAAATACCTCAATACACAGCTCACTGTCATTGTAGTTTTATAATTCAATAAAATACCTCAATACACAGCTCACTGTCATTGTAGTTTTAAAATTCAATAAAATACCTCAATACATAGCTCACTGTCATTGTAGTTTTATAATTCAATAAAATACCTCAATACATAGCTCACTGTCATTGTAGTTTTATAATTCAATAAAATACCTCAATACACAGCTCACTGTCATTGTAGTTTTATAATTCAATAAAATACCTCAATACACAGCTCACTGTCATTGTAGTTTTATAATTCAATAAAATGCCTCAATACACAGTTCACGCTCATTGTAGTTTTATAATTCAATAAAATACCTCAATACACCGCTCACTGTCATTGTAGTTTTATAATTCAATAAAATACCTCAATTCACCGCTCACTGTCATTGTACTTTTATAATTCAATAAAATACCTCAATTCACCGCTCACTGTCATTGTAGTTTTATAATTCAAAAAAATACCTCAATACACAGCTCACAGTCATTGTAGTTTTGTAATTAAGTAAAATAGCTCAATACATAGCTCACCGTCATTGTAGTTTTAAAGGTCAATAAAATACCTCAATACACCGCTCACTGTCATTGTAGTTTTGTAATTTAGTAAAATACCTCAATACACCGCTAACTGTCATTGTAGTTTTGTAATTTAACAAAATACATCATTACACAGTTCACTGTCATTGTAGTTTTATAATTCAATAAAATACCTTAATACACAGCTCACTGTCATTGTAGTTTTATAATTCAATAAAATACCTCAATATACAGCTCACTGTCATTGTAGTTGTATAATTCAATAAAATACCTCAATACACAGCTCACTGTCATTGTAGTTTTATAATTCAATAAAATACCTCAATACACAGCTCACTGTCATTGAAGTTTTATAATTCAATAAAATACCTCAATACACAGCTCACTGTCATTGTAGTTTTATAATTCAATAAATTACATGAATACATAGCTCACTGTCATTGTAGTTGTATAATTCAATAAAATACCTCAATACACAGCTCACTGCCATTGTAGTTTTATAAGTCAATAAAATACCTCAATACACAGCTCACTGTCATTGTAGTTTTATTATTCAATAAAATACCTCAATACATAGCTCACTGTCATTGTAGTTTTATAATTCAATAAAATACCTCAATACACAGCTCACTGTCATTGTAGTTTTATAATTTAGTAAAATACTTCAATACACCGCTCACTGTCATTGTAGTTTTATAATTCAATAAAATACATTAATACACCGCTCACTGTCATTGTAGTTTTATAATTTAGTAAAATACCTCAATACACCGCACACTGTCATTGTAGTTTTGTAATTTATTAAAATACCTCAATACACAGCTCACTGTCATTGTAGTTTTATAAGTCAATAAAATACCTCAATACACAGCTCACTGTCATTGTAGTTTTATTATTCAATAAAATACCTCAATACATAGCTCACTGTCATTGTAGTTTTATAATTCAATAAAATACCTCAATACACAGCTCACTGTCATTGTAGTTTTATAATTTAGTAAAATACTTCAATACACCGCTCACTGTCATTGTAGTTTTATAATTCAATAAAATACATTAATACACCGCTCACTGTCATTGTAGTTTTATAATTTAGTAAAATACATCAATACACCGCTCACTGTCATTGTAGTTTTGTAATTTAGTAAAATACCTCAATACACCGCTCACTGTCATTGTAGTTTTATAATTCAATAAAATACATCAATACACCGCTCACTGTCATTGTAGTTTTGTAATTTAGTAAAATAGCTCAATACATAGCTCACTGTCATTGTAGTTTTATAAGTCAATAAAATACCTCAATACACCGCTCACTGTCATTGTAGTTTTGTAATTTAGTAAAATACCTCAATACACCGCTCACTGTCATTGTAGTTTTATAATTTAGTAAAATACCTCAATACATAGCTCGCTGTCATTGTAGTTTTATAATTCAATAAAATACCTCAATACACAGCTCACGGTCATTGTAGTTTTATAATTCAATAAAATACCTCAATACACAGCTCACAGTCATTGTAGTTTTATAATTCAATAAAATATAACTTACCTCAATGAAATAGCAAAATTAAACTAACAAAATGTATTGCATGGTTTGAAAATATTCGGTCCCATCCAGCCTGCCTTGTTGGATAATTGCCGTGAGAAGATGTGTCCATCTGTTGATGTGTCCATCTGTTGATGTGTCCATCTGTTGATGTGTCCATCTGTTGATGTGTCCATCTTTTGATGTGTCCATCTGTTGATGTGTCCATGTGTTGATGTGTCCATCTGTTGATGTGTCCATCTGTTGATGTGTCCATCTTTTGATGTGTCCATCTTTTGATGTGTCCATCTGTTGATGTGTCCATCTGTTGATGTGTCCATCTGTTGATGTGTCCATCTTTTGATGTGTCCATCTGTTGATGTGTCCATCTGTTGATGTGTCCATCTGTTGATGTGTCCATCTGTTGATGTGACCATCTGTTGATGTGTCCATCTGTTGATGTGTCCATCTGTTGATGTGTTCATTCGTTCCCCCAACGACCTCAACGGTATACAAGGCCGTAGCCAGAATTTTTTTTTGAAGGGGGGGGGGCTGTGCGGATGGGGGGGGGGAGGGCTGTGCGGAGAGTTTTATATAAGAAAAAAATTGGAACACAATGATAAAGAAGTATATTTTATAATAAAATTTGATTTTTAGAATTTATTTGGGGGGGGGGGCGGGCTGCATTGTGTGAATGAATGAAGGGCTCCATAAAAACAGTCCCATTCGTCTTTTATAGGTTCTAAGAGAGATTTCATTAAGTTCACCAAACCATAAAATTGGTAGTGTTGCAAATGATGATGCTATATTTCACTTGGTATTAAAAAAGAATTTATGTTTATTTATTTTTTCGTTGTCTAACATTTCAAGCCGGAAAGAATCCAACTTTTCGCACCACTTTATATTGGCAGCTTCTATAATGATTTATGACGTCTGTTTGATATATTTTAATGATCAACTTATCAATGCTAACGACCGACCGAGTTTATACCTCATACATCTTTGTAATTTTTTTTCAAAGTTATTATCAACACCCATCAACGTGTTACATTTCTTTCTTTTTCTTTTGTTATGTTTTCAAAAGATAAAAAAATAAATTTGTCTTTAAACAAGTGCTTTTCAGGGATGCCAACTTTTTACTCGAATTATGATCGGCAAAAAAATCAATGAGTAAAAAATTATCTATCTATCTATCTATCTATCTATCTATCTATCTATATATCTATCCATCCATCCATCCATCCATCCATCTATTTATCTATCTATCTAATCTATCTATCTACCTATCAATGTATCAGTCAATCTGCCAAACATGTGTTAATCCCTCCCTTTAAGATAGATTAAGTCAATTTATTAAAACCTCCATCCCTCCAGTAAACAATATACCAACTTATATAATTTAAAAAGTATATGTAACATGTCTCCCCCTCACATTAAATTATATTACAAACTTTAGAACCTCCCCCCCCCGGGCCCCAATTTTAATAATTGAAATCTATTGTGGGTAATATAACAAAATCAGCGGTCCTGCGTCTGTATATACCGGGTTTTTATTATAATTGGGGCCCGTCTCCCTCAAACTGTTATATAACAGTAGTGGCTCAATTCGGATTTTAGAGCCGCATTTGGCACTTCAATGAGTTTTATGCCGATGCCAAATGAGCCATTGTTTTATTAATTAATTGTTTCTAAACCCTAAATTATGATAAATGGACTTTGGTGCGTCTGTTACACATTTTTATTAGTTCATAACTCCCGAGAATGCGACTGTCATAGATATCATGTTTGTAGAAATACATATTTATGTATCATGTTTATAAAATACATTTTTTATTTATTATGTTTACAATATACATATTTTATGTATCATGTTTATAAAAATACATTTTTTATTTATCATGTTTATAATATACATATTTTACGTATCATGTTTATAAAATACATTTCTTATGGATCATGTTTATAATATACATTTTGTATGAATCATATTTATAATATACATTTTTATGTATCAAGTTTATAATATACATTTTTTATGCAGCTGGCTCAAAAGTAAAAAAAAAATACTTTAAAAAACAACAGCAGAAGATTTGCCTTTTACATTTATATTAACAAAAGATACAAGTAATG
The DNA here is from genome assembly GCA_021962125.1 of Bulinus truncatus. Classification (NCBI taxonomy): domain Eukaryota; kingdom Metazoa; phylum Mollusca; class Gastropoda; family Planorbidae; genus Bulinus; species Bulinus truncatus. The sequence goes on from JAGDYQ010000002.1 coordinate 7,187,137, forward strand.
TGAGGCCCAATGCCCGGGAGTGGTTTGGTAGGAACCCACTTATACAAGCAATCTGAGGCCCGATGCCCGGGACTGGTTTGGTAGGAACCCACTTATATAAGCAATCTGAGGCCCGATGCCCGGGACTGGTTTGGTAGGAACCCACTTATACAAGCAATCTGAGACCCGATGCCCGGGACTGGTTTGGTAGGAACCCACTTATACAAGCAATCTGAGACCCGATGCCCGGGAGTGGTTTGGTAGGAACCCACTTATACAAGCAATCTGAGGCCCGATGCCCGGGAGTGGTTTGGTAGGAACCCACTTATACAAGCAATCTGAGGCCCGATGCCCGGGAATGGTTTGGTAGGAACCCACTTATACAAGCAATCTGAGACCCGATGCCCGGGACTGGTTTGGTAGGAACCCACTTATACAAGCAATCTGAGGCCCGATGCCCGGGACTGGTTTGGTAGGAACCCACTTATACAAGCAATCTGAAGCCCGATGCCCGGGAGTGGTTTGGTAGGAACCCACTTATACAAGCGATATGAGGCCCGATGCCCGGGACTGGAATGGCAGTCAAGTACCACAACGATACAAACACAAACATGTCTTTTGCAGCATATTACCACTACTGTACCCTGATTGCGTTATTTATAATTTTTTGTTTGTTTTGTATAATATACGATAAAAAAAATAGTAGATATATTGAATGTAAGTTGAAATGATACAAGTAATATGATCACTGTATCATTTAGAAAATCACGTTCTTCATGATAGTTTAATTTAGCACGATATTAATGTGTTTATGTTTCTAATGAACGTTCGCAATGCATTCATCTATAAATAGACCAGCGGTTCTCAAACCCCAGGGGGTACGGGGAAGTTTATGTGGGAGTACACAGAGGCATATAATTTTTTTTCGTTGTAAACAGCCAAGAAATTAAAGAATATACGTATGGGGGGGGTCCCGGCGGACATACTTTCGCCCCTCGTGGGGTACATTTGCGATAAAAGTTTGAGAGCCACTAAACTAGACAGATTTAGAGAGATTATAGCAGAATTATGAGTTGGTATATGGGCACTATGAGTTCACACGAAGTACATACGTCGGATGTTTACTTCTGGCCTAAACTCTAGGATAGAGGTCATTGTCAAATTCCCGTGAGCTCCCTTGCTACTCGATTTTTTTTAATTGGGGAAAGGGGGGGATATTGATACACAGCTCACTGTCATTGTAGTTTTATAATTCAATAAAATACCTCAATACACCGCTAACTGTCATTGTAGTTTTATAATTCAATAAAATACCTCAATACACAGCTCACTGTCATTGTAGTTTTATAATTCAATAAAATACCTCAATACACCGCTCACTGTCATTGTAGTTTTGTAATTTAGTAAAATACCTCAATACACCGCTCACTGTCATTGTAGTTTTATAATTTAGTAAAATACCTCAATACATAGCTCACTGTCATTGTAGTTTTATAATTCAATAAAATACCTCAATACACAGCTCACTGTCATTGTAGTTTTATAATTCAATAAAATACCTCAATACATAGCTCACTGTCATTGTAGTTTTATTATTCAATAAAATACCTCAATACATAGCTCACTGTCATTGTAGTTTTATTATTCAATAAAATACCTCAATACATAGCTCACTGTCATTGTAGTTTTATAATTCAATAAAATACCTCAATACACAGCTCACTGTCATTGTAGTTTTATAATTTAGTAAAATACCTCAATACACCGCTCACTGTCATTGTAGTTTTATAATTCAATAAAATACCTCAATACACCGCTCACTGTCATTGTAGTTTTATAATTCAATAAAATACCTCAATACACAGCTCACTGTCATTGTAGTTTTATAATTCAATAAAATACCTCAATACACAGCTCACTGTCATTGTAGTTTTATAATTCAATAAAATACCTCAATACACCGCTAACTGTCATTGTAGTTTTATAATTCAATAAAATACCTCAATACACAGCTCACTGTCATTGTAGTTTTATAATTCAATAAAATACCTCAATACACCGCTCACTGTCATTGTAGTTTTGTAATTTAGTAAAATACCTCAATACACCGCTCACTGTCATTGTAGTTTTATAATTTAGTAAAATACCTCAATACATAGCTCACTGTCATTGTAGTTTTATAATTCAATAAAATACCTCAATACACAGCTCACTGTCATTGTAGTTTTATAATTCAATAAAATACCTCAATACATAGCTCACTGTCATTGTAGTTTTATTATTCAATAAAATACCTCAATACATAGCTCACTGTCATTGTAGTTTTATTATTCAATAAAATACCTCAATACATAGCTCACTGTCATTGTAGTTTTATAATTCAATAAAATACCTCAATACACAGCTCACTGTCATTGTAGTTTTATAATTTAGTAAAATACCTCAATACACCGCTCACTGTCATTGTAGTTTTATAATTCAATAAAATACCTCAATACACAGCTCACTGTCATTGTAGTTTTATAATTCAATAAAATACCTCAATACACAGCTCACTGTCATTGTAGTTTTATAATTTAGTAAAATACCTCAATACATCGCTCACTGTCATTGTAGTTTTATAATTTAGTAAAATACCTCAATACACCGCTCACTGTCATTGTAGTTTTATAATTCAATAAAATACCTCAATACACAGCTCACTGTCATTGTAGTTTTATAATTCAATAAAATACCTCAATACACAGCTCACTGTCATTGTAGTTTTATAATTAAGTAAAATACCTCAATACATCGCTCACTGTCATTGTAGTTTTATAATTTAGTAAAATACCTCAATACATCGCTCACTGTCATTGTAGTTTTATAATTCAATAAAATACCTCAATACACCGCTCACTGTCATTGTAGTTTTATAATTTAGTAAAATACCTCAATACACCGCTCACTGTCATTGTAGTTTTATAATTTAGTAAAATACCTCAATACATAGCTCACTGTCATTGTAGTTTTATAATTCAATAAAATACCTCAATACACAGCTCACGGTCATTGTAGTTTTATAATTCAATAAAATACCTCAATACACCGCTCACTGTCATTGTAGTTTTATAATTCAATAAAATACCTCAATACACCGCTCACTGTCACTGTAGTTTTATAATTCAATAAAATACCTCAATACACAGCTCACGGTCATTGTAGTTTTATAATTTAATAAAATATAACTTACCTCAATGAAATAGCAAAATTAAACTAACAAAATGTATTGCATGGTTTGAAAATATTCGGTCCCATCCAGCCTGCCTTGTTGGATAATTACCGTGAGAAGAATTTTAATACATGAATATAACTTGTGAAAGCTCAGCTAAGAAATTTGTTTCCGCTTTTGAGAACTCTGAGAAAATCTTTTCATTATAGTGGATGGTAGATTATATAGAACATCATTTGGATGGTAGAGTGCTATTATATAGAACATCATTTGGATGGTAGAGTGCTATTATATAGAACATCATTTGGATGGTAGAGTGCTATTATATAGAACATCATTTGGATGGTAGAGTGCTATCATATAGAACATCATTTGGATGGTAGAGTGCTATCATATAGAACATCATTTGGATGGTAGAGTGCTATCATATAGAACATCATTTGGATGGTAGAGTGCTATTATATAGAACATCATTTGGATGGTAAAGTGCTATTATATAGAACATCATTTGGATGGTAGAGTGCTATTATGTAGAACATCATTTGGATGGTAGAGTGCAATTATATAGAACATCATTTGGATGGTAGAGTGGTACTTTTTACATAGAACATCATTTATAAAAGAAAATCCCTCTGCTGTTTCTTTGTGCGCATTTCCAAGATTCGTCTCATTAGGAAAGTTATGCACATGTTCCTCCTATTCAATATGTGTCTGTGGTATTGCACATGTTCCTCCTATTCAATATGTTTCTGTGGTATTGCACATGTTCCTCCTATTCAATATGTGTCTGTGGTATTGCACATGTTCCTCTTATACATTATGTGTCTGTGGTATTGCACATGTTCCTCCTATTCAATATGTGTCTGTGCTATTGCACATGTTCCTCCTATGCAATATGTGTCTGTGGTATTGCACATGTTCCTCTTATACAATATGTGTCTGTGGTATTGCACATGTTCCTCCTATTCAATATGTGTCTGTGGTATTGCACATGTTCCTCTTAAACATTATGTGTCTGTGGTATTGCACATGTTCCTCCTATTCAATATGTGTCTGTGCTATTGCACATGTTCCTCTTAAACATTATGTGTCTGTGGTATTGCACATGTTCCTCCTATTCAATATGTTTCTGTGGTATTGCACATGTTCCTCCTATTCAATATGTGTCTGTGGTATTGCACATGTTCCTCTTATACATTATGTGTCTGTGGTATTGCACATGTTCCTCCTATTCAATATGTGTCTGTGCTATTGCACATGTTCCTCCTATGCAATATGTGTCTGTGGTATTGCACATGTTCCTCTTATACAATATGTGTCTGTGGTATTGCACATGTTCCTCCTATTCAATATGTGTCTGTGGTATTGCACATGTTCCTCTTAAACATTATGTGTCTGTGGTATTGCACATGTTCCTCCTATTCAATATGTGTCTGTGGTATTGCACATGTTCCTCCTATTCAATATGTGTCTGTGGTATTGCACATGTTCCACCTATT
>JAGDYQ010000002.1:7192325-7221554 GCA_021962125.1 Bulinus truncatus
GAGAGAGAGGGAGGGAGGGAGGGAGAGATAAAGAGGGAGAGAGAGAGGGGGAGGGAGGGAGGGAGGAGGGAGAGATAAAGAGGGAGAGAGAGAGAGGGAGGGAGGGAGGGAGGGAGGGAGGGGAGAGAGAGAGGAAAGGAGGGTAGGAGGGAGGGAGGGAGAGGGAGAGAGGGAGGGGAGGGGATGGACAGGGGGAGAGAGAAGGAGGGGAGAGGGGGAGATGGGAGAGGGAGGGAGAGAGAGAAAGGGATATGGGAGAGGGAGGGAGAGAGAAAGGGAGGGAAGGAAAGAGAAAGGAAGGGAGGGAGAGAGGGGGTAGGGAGGGAGAGAGGGGTGGGGAGGGAGAGGGGGAGGGAGGGAGAGAGAGGGTGGGGAGAGGGAGGGAGAGAGGGTGGGAGAGAGGGAGGGAGAGAGATGAAGAGTGAGGGGGGCAGGGAGGGAGAGAGGGAATGAGGGAGGGAGGAAGAGGGAGAGGAGGTGGAGAGGGGGAGGGAGGGAGAAAGAAGGGAGGGAGAGAGGGGGTTAGGGAGGGAGAGAGAGGGGAGGGAAGGGAAGGAGAGAGGGAGAGAGAGAGGATGGGAGAAATGGGAGGAAGAGATAAAGAGAGAGAGGGGGCAGGGAGGGAGAGAGGGAAGGAGGAAGGGGGAGAGAAGGAGGGAGGGGGATGGACAGGGGGAGAGAAGGAGGGGGAGAGGGGAGATGGCAGAGGGAGGGTGGGAGGGAGAGAAATGGGAGAGGGAGGGAGAAGGAGGGAAGGAGAAAGGGAGGGAGGGAGAGGGAGGGAGGGAGAGAGAGAGGAAGGGAGAGAGGGGGTAGGGAGAAAACAGAAGGTAAACAGAAAACCTTATTTTAAACCCGGGCAAAGCCGGGTACTTGCAACTAGTTATATATAAATGCCAAATGAATTAAATTATATTGAGATGTGCAAAAACAAAAGAAAGTAATTCTTTCAAAACTAAAAAGTAAAAAAAAAAAAAATAAACTCATTATATCAGACAAATATTGATATAAATTATCATTAATAAAATTAAAAGCTTGAGTGATTATTATAATATATTGCACTAAATATGTCTTTACATTAGTTGCAATAAATAAATCATCTATATATTTACATGGGCACTCACGCTTATATTTTTATTAATTTTAATTTATAATTTTATTTAAATTATATTAGTATGATCTATGGAATTATTAATTCTCTTTACTTTTTTTGTGCATTTTAATATAAAGACTTTCTTTTTAAAGTTATTTTTAATATATTTTTGTATTGTTGATGTTCTTTATTTAGCCTTATATATTTACTTAGGAATGAAAATCAGGAGTCCTAATAGAAGCGAGCCAAAAAAAAGTCTCGTGTCTAGTGTATTTCAGAATATTTCAATATCTATGGAGCATGACATTATTAGTGGCACAACATTTTTTGATAAACATACGACCGGCCATTACCAGGTGTCAGACACTTCCGGTGTAAGTTCTACAGACATTATGTTTGATTCACATTATACTGAGACTAAGCTAGTAAATTATATATGTCTGTAAGCTTTGACGAAATAAAATATTGCCATTTTGGTGAAAATAATACGGAATTTAACCTTGACCATCTGTCATTAGTGTCTGTCGCATTATAATTATATAAACGTATATAAGTTCTGGTCATGTGGATATAAAATATCCAGAAATCAACTCAGCCTATAAGTAACCTTTCTTTCATCAACCTGCTAAACAATAAATATCAACTATTGTTGGGTTTTTTTTTCCAAGAGCACGTTTCGTCTTGCAACTATCTCTGCTGTGCATGATTCTATTTAGTGTAAGATTACAAGACATTCTCAGAGCTGGCCTTCCTACAGGTCAAGAGTACACCTTCGTTTTCTCACTTTTTTTTTTATTGTTATTGAATGTGCGCCCTATTCGTCTCCTTCTTTTACACTTTTTGTGTGTTGGGCAAGTGGTTGCCAGGCCACATCTTGTTTATGTACGTTATTCCACAGCCCTGGCAATTTCAATCAAGGACTTGCCAGTTAACTTCCGGTACATCGTATTACATAGACATTGTACACTTGAAGAAAGGAGGGAATGTAAAAAAAAAAAGGGGAAACCCAGCCATAAGATTCAATAACAGTTTATATGTACATGTATATTGTATTTCCTTGACATGAATGATTATTTTCAACCGTTTCTTAGCACAGGTATTGAAATTAAATTGGTTGGTGTTATAAAAAAAAACACAGTCAAGAGTAGTTCTACTACACACACAAGTAGCCTTGTATGAGTCCTGAACTTCTAAATAGTGCGTGTATGTATATTTGTTTACATACATAAAAAAGACAATTACAATATATATCAACAATTTATTTCGTCAGCAGAATTTCTTTTGATACTACTTGAGAGCCTTAAGTGTAAGATATATAACGAAGGACAAAGCCACTGAGGAGATGCCGGAAGAGGTGAAGCGACAATTATGTCTATTTCACATCACATGGAACGTGTGGTAATGCTAATTACTGTAAGGGACCATGAAATTAAGAGGATTCTTGTATCAGGAAGAAAACTTTTTTTATCATTGAAGTTTAAGACATATTAACATCATAATAATAACATAATAGGTTTAAAATAATGATTTTGCCAAAAAAATGTAATCATATGGTCCGGCCCCCATAAACCAAGTATATTTCTCACACCAATGTAAGTAAAAAAATAGTTACATTTCTTATTACAGCCCCACAATCTATCACCTATTTTAGACAGGTAACCCGTCTCCAAAGCTTGACTGGCAAACCTACATAATAGCTCTTATTGGGGTAAATTTGAAATTCAGGGTGGTCATGTCAACTCATGCAGAAAAATGTGTTTGAAAAGGAAAAATAAAATCGGTAACGACGACATAAAAATATATCTATCGTATGTCAATTTGTTTGTATCTCAAAGCAATTTTATCAATCGAAAGTAATTAAAATTGCATTATTCAGTTCTAGCCCCCGAAATGCCATCCCAGTCGTTTTTGTCATGTGCTTTTAATTAGAAAAAATGTATTTATAAATGACAAATATTGTATAAAAACATAATAAAAGAGGAAGTAAGAAATAAACTAGTTTTATTAAGTGTATTTACTTGAAAATTAGCCGACATGATCTTATGAAAGATGCTGACGGAGGTGTAGGGCTCAGTAGCATAGAAATAATTGTTATGCCCTTAGCTAGTGTTTGTTATACCCTTTATCAACTCCTTCTGTTTAAGCAAAGTACATATCATACTACACCCGTACTGCCTCGCTAAGTCAGTTACTCGAACACCTTGCTCATGATTTTTTCCTATAATTTCACGCTTCCTCTGAGCACTGCCCTTTCCACTCACTTTCTTCGGACCCATAGTTATAAAAAAAAAATGTGATAAAGTACTGTAAATGAACAAAAAACACAAACGCGAGCACAACTTATCAAAGATACTTCGACAGTGAGGCAAACATGCACACCGACTGAGGCGCGGGAAAATGCGAGACGCATGAGGCGCAGTAAACTAGGTGTCGTGTGCAGCCGGCCTACCCGCTTGTATCTCAAATTTCTGTTGTATTTCAAAAGGAAACATCACTTGTTCGAAGGCTCGTATCTAAAAAATATCGTTTGTTAAGGCCCTCATATGTTGAGGTACCACTTGTACATATATTGGGGAAAATAGTGTGGTTTTTGTTTCCTAAATTTCATCGCCACTGGCTCTGTGGCATGCGTTAGTGGCACTTGTGGTGGACTTAAAAATGCCGCCCCAATCCAGTGCCAAAAAGTACTAAAGTGGTGTTGCAATCTTGGATGAATCGCCCCTTCACTACCGCCTAAGTACGCCAATGTCATGGGATGATGGTTTCAACAAATCATATGAACTTATTTTCTCTACTAGGCTGAAACCGCATTAGCTTACTTTACACACTTTATGATCCGTGTTTCCTTAACATGTATATTTGTGTGTTGTTGTTTGTTTAGTTAAGGACAACATGTTTACCTAAGATCTTCTGAACCACTAAAGGTACCCTATTCGTGTGCCCTTCTTTCATCTCCACCATAGCCTAGAGTGGAGGCCACTGAGGAACAATGGGAAACATAGGTAAACTAGCTACAAGTGTTTCACACTAATGTCATTTCAAACTAGTTGGGCTTAAAAACCTTCACTTTGGGATCAAACATAAAATGGGCAGGTTGTAAGTCACACATCTATGCTGACATGGACATGTCCCCCACATGTAGCTTTTACAGATTACCATTTTTTTTTTTTGTTTTGCTTTTGGTATTAAACAAACTAAAATTATATTCATGAAACCTGAATAAAAAATATATTTATGGATAACTGCACTGCAAGACAGATGGAAATTTAAAATGATTTAGATAACCCAAAGAGATTTAAACAAGATTGAAACAAAATGTCAACAAGCTCACGGACAGCATGACATCAAACCAATTATTAAAATGAATGTTTGCTAAATGTTCATCAGCTGGTAATTCTGGCAGCAAGTTCAAACAAGAAACAAAGAAAAAAAGGAAACAACCCTCCTAAAAAGTTCTCTAATGTAAAATCTATTCATCTCAAATCAAATTAATTTTATATGTTTCCAATTAGTTTACATAAAATGAAACCTGCTGAAAAATAAATAATTAGTGAGTGTCTCAACAGATAATTCAAATTTATATTTCATTCATTTTGTAACCATTTTATTATTTACTTTTCAGTGCAATCCCAAACAATATAAATAACAACAATGAACAGAAACTTGACCTATTAAGCAAAGAGGAGTAATCATGCTAATTAATAATGCAGCAATAGTACAATTCTATTTCTTAAGAAGGGAAAGATATATTATGACATGTATTGACATCTGGGGAAGGCGGAGGGGAGGAGTTAATGTGAGAGTCAGATAAAGAAAAGAAAAAATAGGTACAACTTTAAAAAAAAAAGTCTTTTTGGGTGGAGTCTAAATGTTCCAATATTGAAAATAGGACATGTGCTGGAGAAGTGACTCACCTATATGGAAATTTCCACTGCCAGGAAATGTCAAAGTGCAAGCTGCCAGCTCCAGTGAGTTCTGTGGTAAGATCCTGACAACTACTTGTGTAAATGTGGTTTGCCATAATAATTCCACTGAATTCTTCCATTCTGATGTTATCAAAGACTCTGATAATAAGATAACAAAAAAATTCTAAATATTATAAAATCAAACCGCAAAAATAATGTTATTAAAGAGAGTATCAAAACTTACACATTAAAACTTAATTATTTGTGTACTTTCTACAATTCCAGGCTTTGTAAAAAAAATGTTTTCTAATAAATAAAAAGTACCTTTTTATTTCTACTTTGAGACTTTATTTACTTTCATTTAAATGTAAACTTTTTATGGGTGAACAAAAAAAAAACAATGTAAAATTTTTTTATACATCCACCATCTGATTTCACTTTGAAACAATGTTTTAAAGATCGGTGGAATAATATTCCATGAAAATTAAATGTAATTGTTTTATTACAAAAAAAAAAGCAAACATATAAAAAAAATAATAATTAATGGAAATGGAAAATTGCACAAGTAAAATTGTTTTCATAAATTATAATGAACTAAGTTCATTACATATAGCAGGGTTGGCCAAGCATGAAGTCAATAATAGCTGCAATCTGACATTTTTATTAAGTAAACAATACTTTAAAGAGCTGCACCATAGTCAGATTAATATAATGGTGCTTATTTTTCTATTAACTGACTTTGTAGAACATGGTTTAATGAAATGTAATTTGGGTTTTGTAGCACATGCCCATTTAACCATATTTGTACTTTTGTGAACAATATATGCATTTGTTCATTTTTATAGTATTTTCTGGTTGTCAATTCTGTATTATTTCACACATGGGCATACAACCCAATTAATCATATGTGAAAACGGTTAAAATGATATAGGAGGGGGGTATCACATGGCACTTTGATTTCCTGGGCAACACTGGGTATTAAAAAGCTAGTATATCCACCCATATACATGTATAGTGTCAAAACTAAGTTTATGAGTAATTTGGTTTATAAGTGTTTCTCAAGATTAGAAGAAAATTCTCATAAAAATAAAATTTGTCTAGATATATGTATTTCAAGATGAGCAAAGTTTTTAAAATAAATTTTTAATGGGTTTAAAAGCAAGGTTCTGCAATATGAGTACAGTGGGTATTCGGTTAACAAACTGTTCGGACAGCGAACAAATCGGACAACGAACACTTTCAGGAAAGATTTTTGTGTTCGGACAACGAACCAAATTCGGATAACGAACAAAAACTAATTCTAACAAAAATGTCTCGGCTCTCGGAACACCCGACATCAGTCTTCAATTTGTCCTGAAAATGGGTGTGCGCGTGCGCTGACACGACAGCATTCATACTACGTAGCCATGAGGCTGCACCATACGACGCGTAATGTAGTGTGCGACGACACATCGTCAGTAGTGTACCATACATGTGTAGTTGGTTTATGTCCTTGTGGTTTTCGTATGTGCTTCTCTAAATGCCTTATAAAAAAGCCCTGAAAATGTGACAATATTATAGGACCTGAAAAGAGTGGAGTGTCAAGAACTGTGCTCACCATAAAAACCAAGCAAGAGATTATTACTAAAGTAGAGAGTGGACAAATAATGACTGTTGTTACCAGGCAGTACAGCTTGGACAGGTCTACTGTAGACACAATCCTAGCTAAAAAAGATATCATCAAGAAGACTCAAGCCGCTAAAGGAGTAACGAAAATTACATCTGAGAAGTAAAAAAAAAGTGTCATCCATAATAAAATCGAGAGTTTGCTTTTAGTTTGGATAAATGAATGGGAGGTGAAAAAAGATGTGACTAGAATGGCCATCATTCAAGAGAAGGCTGGAGAAATTTTTGAGAAATTGAAAGAACAAACTCCAGGCTCGTCCTCCGAAAATCTAGAATTCAAGGCTACCACTGGCTGGTTTACAAAATTTAAAAAGAGATCTGGCATTAAATAAGCTGATGTCAATAGGGTTGCTGATCTCCACATCGACATTGCTATCAATCATTTCCTGAAAGTCCTGAAGGAGAGATAAAAACAACCGACATTGGACATGTTCTTTAACGCCCACATCAAGAAAAAGAATTGATTAATAAGCAAGACCATATGTATGTATCATATTTGTAATAAATAAACTTACTAAGAATTTATTCTTGAACATGACAATTTTTTTTTAATTTAATTTTTAAAATCTTCAGAACGAATTAATCGAATTTCCATTAACATATATGGTAAATCGATGATCGGTTAACGAACGATTTGGATAGCGAACATAATTGTGGAACGGATTAAGTTCGTTAACCGAATACCCACTGTATTTAGTATTTGCTGCTTTTTATTCTGGGCTTTATCTGATCACTTCTGAGCCTATGGTGGTTCTTCTCTCATATGCTTGGTCTTACTATCTTCACCTGTATGTTCAACATCTTTTTGAGAGTACAGTCAGACCCAGCGTAAAACTGTTTCGCTTCAACACTTTTTTTGCCAGATTTATTTATAGAAAAAAATTTTAATAGTCCAGACGCATAAAATATGGTAAAATTATGGCATTTATTGAAATCTCATGACTCAAGCATTCCTTTGATATCATTAACACTAACAATAAGACTGGTAGCGAGATAGGTATCAGTGTGTAGTGTCTAAAGTGGGAATGAAAAATTGGCCCTACTAAAATATCCCATCAGTGGTATATAGGATCTAAAAGATAAATATCCAAACCTTACATGGACTGATCATCTTAATTGAGAGTCTGCATTTGACAATAAAATTTCTATGTTTAGCTATATAATCAGTGACATTTCTAGATAGCTAAATGACAATATCTATGTATGATGTAATGTAACTAGACAATTACCTCTACGCACATAGGACACACAATTAAACTCTATGATCTGTCTACTATTCTAATCATAAACAATGGAAAAAACATGATACCAATAGCTTCTTCTCAATAGTCAACTTAATGTGTTTTTTTAATCTCCTTAGATTGTTCTACTATTTCTTTTGATAAATCAGTTACCCAATCTGTTCTTAGTTAATCTAAAATAACATGAAGTTAACTTTGAAAAATAGCTTAAAGTAGAGATGTTCAATCATTTAGCTAACCAAGGCTACACCAAGAGAAGACCATACTTCCGAGGGTCTGCTGAAAGAAGACAAAGCTCCCACAGTGCTGCATATAAACCAATATGATTGCTCACAACCATGACAGAACACAAGTCCTGACACTTGTATTTTTTTTTATATTTATGATTTTTACTGCTCTTAATGCAGTGATTACTATGAGTGAAAAAAATTCATTTTCAAAATGTGTATCTATGGCCAATATTTGAAAAACACATTTTTAACAATGTCATCTACAATAAAACATAAAATACTTATCGACAAAATATTACTCCACTTTATGTATACAATGTTAATTTGGAAAATGTTTTTTTTTATTTATTTAACTCACAATGTAAAGGGACAGCAATTTAATTTTTTTTTAAATTGTGAATATTCAACTTGATAAATTTTAAACCTTATGCTTAATTACCCTTTACAGAATATATATATGTGAAAAAAATAAATTAATGTAATGCTACAGTTTAATCTGCATTATATTTTAAATGAATATACTTTTAAGAAACAAAAATGAGATCTTTTACCTTTTAGAATATTGACCAATTTATTGAATTGTAGCATAACCTGCAGAGTAACTGGGACATTTGACTCCACCAGCTGAGTAAGTGGCTGAATACTTTCTATGTATGGACCAGATGATGTATAAATGCTAAAAGTGCCATTCAATTTACCACCACATGGCAGACCAGACTCATCAACATCCTTGCAGCTTTAAATAAGAACAAAAACCATAATTTAAATATTATGAGTAAAGCTTTTTTGAGGTTTTGAATGGGTATCAAAAATGTCAATAGCAAATAGGTATTTGTATTTTACTCTTTCCCCCAGTTAGTAGAAAATGCATTTTTTTAAAACAATATTTTTTGTGTGAATAATATTCACAGATAAATTTGTAATTGAATATGTAGATTGTTATAAATATTAAATTACAAATTTATCTGTGAATATTTTTTATTTATTACTACTCTTTTATTGTTTATTCTAGCTAATACTACATTATTCACACAAAAAATATTGTTTTTTATGGGACAGGACGAGGGAATAGTTTTTTTTTATTGGTAGATGCCTGTAATTTCAAGATAAAAGAGTGTCAGCTACATATGCATAGAGATTAAATACTTAGTTATTTCAAACAAACTTAGTAGTTTTATTCACCACTATTTTGTACTATGTTTATTTTCATGTATGTTGAAAATATAAACCAAATAGTGTATGTGTATATAAGATGTAATGGTGGTTTTTTTTTCATTATCTATGAAAACTTTATTCTGCATATTTTCCCTATTCTCTTTCCTTATTAAAAGTTCATTTGCACCATTTAACTTACCTGTTATCACAAAGTTTCTCTCCAACAGATTGATAATTACTACCTTCATTTATACAGGTGCAGGAATATAAACTTACTGCTACAAACTGAAATCTAGAAAATAAATTGCAACTATAAATGACTTTATGTCAACAAATAACTCATCTATCTAATAATAAAACTTCCAAATGCACAGATCTACTCTTTAAAAATATCACAGAATACATTTAAAACAGGTCAAAGGGAAGTAATCTTATGAATGGAAACTTTTGAGGGTTGCAACTGACTATATCAGTTCTCCAATCTGTAGTGGGAGCTAGAGATTGGCTGGACGATTGGAAGCCATGGTGGAGGCTGTTCAGAAACTCATGGACATGCACATAGTCTTAAAGTGGACTATTGTCGTGAGGATACCAGGTTTAAGCTGGTGAGAACCAAGGAATTTTTATCCAGGTTCTGATAAAAGTTAGATGAAAGTTTCCAAGTCCACGCAGCTTTAAATAAGTACCTGACTTAATTAGGGAAGTAAAGGCAGCTGGGTAATGTACTAGACACATAATTCCTAAATATGGCATGCCCTGAGCTAAGGGGCACATTACATTACTTTTATACTTAAAAAAAGGTGTCCAAGCGTTCTCCTTTCTTAAAGTCTGTCCTCCCATGAACAATGTTCTCCTTTTTATCCTCCTTTTTTTAAAAAAAATTGGTATGGTATTGGCATAACTGGCTTTCTATACACTCAGTAGATATTATAGACCGTTATTTATCAAGGTGAGCTAACATAATATATAGACCTCTTGTTTATGTAAGAAAGAAAAACAATTTTATCAGTCTGTTTTAGTGTCCCTTGACATAGTAGTATCCTACGATGAAAGAAAGCAGCACTAATATCTGTGTTAAGTAAATATTTGTGTAAGCATTATCCTCTAAAAGCATCCTCCATAAAGCGACTTCTAAGGATCCGCAAAAAAAAAAAACAATAAAAATTGGTATGTGTGATTTTTTCCACTTAAATTTTTTATTCTAAAAAGCTTTGACATCTATGCACTACAGCTGTATTATATCTTCAAAAAGATTGAGATCCACTGTTCTAAAGAATAGCAACAAGTAAATCCTAAATGTTATAAGTACTAAACATGATGGGTGGTAGATAGCTGCAATTAATTTCATTGTTCATCTTAATTTGAAGAGAACTGAGGGATCGTTTGCCGAAGTGTGATACAGTGGTTAAATGGTGAAATAGTGTTTCATCGACAGAGAAGGGAGCATTAATACAAGAAAAAAGAAAGCATTACATAATTGGTGAATGGCCTATAGATAATAACATTACTGAAATGCGTCATTTCAAGAACATAATACAGTGCGTTATATAGCAGCTTTTATCCCCCACAAATGTAAGTAGTTTATTCTTACAATGAAACTCATAAATTGCCATTTAAAATATAACTTCCATAGAATCTCTAGTCATTTGAATATACATTGGAAATATGTAAATATCTTATTCTTATATCAACCTATTTCTTATGTCCTACATATGTATTTTTTACTCATAACTATTTTTCCATAATTTAAGAAATAATCAAACAATTTTAGAACATAATATTTGCTAAATTTACTAATCTGGTTTTTTTATGCATACTGAGCATTCTGTATTATTGCTGTACAGTTGTTGATTTTTATATTTCACAATATTTTCTATTTAATTAATTTGTGTCTTCCTATTCATTGTAAACATTTGGTCACATTAATATGTGCTGCTTGAAATGACAGTGGAAAAAATAAGACTTCAAAGCCCTGAGAATTATGGGTTAATGAAGAAAGATCATGGATTGGAAAAGATGGAGAGAAGTTTGACCGCAGGCCAGAGCCTTATAAGGAAAGAAGAAAAAAGAATGAGCAGATTGGCTTTTAAAATAACTAGCTACTTAAAAAACTTCAGCAATAACAGCATTAAAATGCCAAACAGATCTAACTTTTTTAAGCTATAAATTTGAAAAGGACACGAAAGCTATTTATTTAAATGTATTGCCTATTTTTAATCAATTATTCATATACTATAAATTTACAACAAAACTATGTTATTAAGTACAGTATGTTATTTTTATCATTTTGAGCAGACAAAATCTCAATGAATGTGCATGTATGATTTATTTTGAATGCCTGAATTTGTTAGGTTTTTTTTCAGAACTTACAAATATCATTTTAGATATCACTGATAGGTTTATAATTTTTAAAAATATTGTGCTTAGTTTGATTTGAAAAAAAAACAACAAATTTCGTAGTATTATAATTTGAAACATGAAATATTTTAATCAAAATATATAAGCTTTCATTTTGTGTTTCATTTAGATTTTTATTCTTTTCAATTTTTTTAGAGTTTCTTAATTAGTACTAAAAGAACATGCCGCACAACAAATGCTGTGGCAACACCTTATTTGCCTCCAAGAATGAACATGTTTCACATTATAAACCCTTTATCCCAAGTGAAAAATAAATTTTGCATTCAAAAAATAGCTGAATACTCAGAGGCGTACCTAGGGGGGAGGAGGTATCTAAATTCGAAAGTCCCCCTGGGCCCCAGCTTGAGGGGGCCCCCAAAATGTTTTTCTTACATTAAATATTAAGTACATTATCTCATGTCATGGTGTTGAATGCCAAAATGCAGAGGCCCCCAAAGAGGCCAAGCCCCCCGGGCCCCAAAATACCTAGGTTCGGCATTTTGAATACTATAAGACATGTTTCAGATAACGATAAATCATTACATTGTTTTTCTTTCCACATCAGCATGATTTTTTTCCTATTTGAAGTGTTTTAGTGTCTATGTAGTGTCTATGTATTTTTCTGATGGTTAAAATAGAAGCTCTTCTTATATTGCACGACAACTATTTTGTAAGCAAAACTGCTATTAATTATTTTGTTTATGTTAAGTGTTAACGCAATAAAAATGAGTCTACAGAAAGTGTTCCATCTCATCTAATTATCACCTAATGGGCATATCTTTCCTAGCTTTGGTTAGTGGTTTACTATTTTTACCCCTTATTAACAGCACTATAACTTCATTTTTTATTAGCTATTTTTATTGATAGGATTACAAAACTTCCTATTGATATTTATGGGGAAATAATGTTTTGCACAGCAAACACCCCACTGGAACGGATTGCATTCATTGTTTGGGGTATGTATGCTTGATAATTAGAAAGGGCTGTATAATTGTGTGTATAGTGCCTTTTATCAGTTTCTGTTTTTAGAATATAAACTGGTTTATCATTTATAGTAAGCTATTGGATGAAATAAGGCTATTAACTAAATATACTTTACTGTCAAAATTTGTCTTTTTTTATCAGTATAGGGAGCCATAGTAAGACTAAGAAATTAGATGACTATCTAGCAGTATCTAGGCTTCCAAAAGACGACAGAGGATGTCAAATCTATTCATAAGGATTCATACAGTGATAAGAATTAAATCCAGAATGATAAATTTATGGGAATGAAATAATTACCCACCCCATTCCACAAGAACATCTCTGAATGCATCAGGATTACTGTATCATTTTCACACTAATATTGTGTATTTGCTACACTCCAACAAATGTAAAATTAATAACTCCCTACCCTTCTTTTCTGCATTGGCTTGCACAAACAGGCAAACTTGTTTCAAAGAGCAAAGGTTTTTCAAGATGTGGACTGTTCTTCACATGACATCCTTGGTACCAATTTTCGGAAGATTTTGACAATCCTGCACAAAGTATCATGAATAAGTACAGCATATTCAAACCATTATTATCTTATATTATTGAATATTAAAAATTATATTTATATAATCACCATATTTAAAAAAATGAATGAATGATGTAATAATGTTAATGTAATAAATATTTATCCAAAGATGCCAAGAATTTTTTGTTTACTTTTTAAAACTTTAAATTAAGATCAACCAGTTATAACAAAAATGTAATACATATAGTAAAATTGTTATTTTGATATGGCTAATTCTATATATTATCTTACCACTACACTTTCTAAGTAGAAGTATTTGAAATATCAGGATGGTTATGAATCTTTGATAAGGGAAAACAGACTTCATCATGACAAAATAGATCTCTAAAATGTAATAGAAAAAAAAGGAAAATCAAATAAAAAATAAAAAAAATATTTTATAAAAAATAGAAAATTACATGCATCTGTGTGAATTTGGTCAGTTTGTACATTCAGCATAATAATTTCTAAGATTAGAAAAAAATTGTGTTTTATTCAAAGTTCGTTACTAACATTTTTAAAAAAAAAGATATGTATTGTAAACTGTTGTAAGAAATTGTTTGGTATAAAACAACCGAAAAAAATGGGTTGAAAATAACTTTATTAGCAACTGTTTCTATGGTTACATGGGCAAGATTATAGGCTTAGGGGCCATTCAATATTTACAAAACAATTTTTTTTATCTCTAGATTTTAATGAATTTTTGCCATTTGTTATCTTTGTGTGTCACACTTTGCCAACCCCCAACCCCAAGGCATAACGTAATAAGTTGTTACTTAACGCTTTCAGTTGAGGGGTGGAGTTGCCCAAGTGTTATGGAAAGGAAAAAAAGTGAAATAATGGTCGGTGGAGTAGAGTGTGAAGGAGAATAATATCAAGAAAAGAAGCATTAAGTAGCATGTGAACTGCCCCATAATAGTGGTAACAGGTACTGACCACACTTTTTTATGATATTTTTTAAGTAACATTAAATAAATTTGTGAAGCTATTGGATGAAATAAAGCTATTAACTAAATATACTTTATTTTTCACTAAATAAATAGCATTATAAAATGTAAAGTGATTTTAACCAAGCTAATAAGCATGAAGGTACTAAAGTAGTAAAATGTATAATAATATATTCTAGATTAAAAGGTCATCAAATTTGTAATTGTTTTCTTTATTTTAAAAAAAAAATCTTTCTGGCCTTTTCCTCACAAATACTACAGTAAATTAGTAAATCTAAGTTAAGCTGTAATTGTATTCAATATAACATATGTGTACAGCTTTATGAATATATTAATGTAAAAACTAGTAAGTTATTAAATAACAAGTAATATCACTGGCACATGCCAATGAAATTATGACATATAAAACTACTACTAATTAGACAAATTAAAAAATACTAAATAAAATGCAACTTAATTTATATCTTTTCTTAAAATTTATAATAGTATTAAACTGAAAATATAGCTTGTGTATCATACATGTTTTGCAGTAAAATTTTAAGCTAATTAAAAAAAAACAGCAATAATCTAAATCATAACAATGATAAAAACAAAAAGTTTTTAACTTCTAGGAGGTGAGCGCTCACATAATAATATCATTAATCTCTCTCTTCTTGATCCGACAGTTATCACGGGTTTAAGTCACTCAACATTTCTGAATATGATAGCGGTTTAATAATGGCAGAATTCTCACTCCGTTTTAATGTAAACATAAATAAGTAAATAATTTGCTCGTCGTCATTGATGAGTTTTTCAGACTTCGACGTCAAAAAAACTCACTCATGGAAAGTAGTACTTTAGAAACTTAGCAAAAGTCAGTTACATCCGTAAACAAAACTTAACTAGGTGTGTTACTATACTTCTTTTAATATCTAAATCAAACTGTAAAGTAATATTTACTTTGTATTAATTATTTTTGGTATTTGAATGTTTTATTTAAAAAGGAAAAATTCTATTTATTTATTTTTTCAGAAAGGAAGAACTACTTTACGTCGCGCGAGCGACTATCTATGTGTTGCTTGCATCCCGAGCAGGAATCATAGGTGTAATACAAACTGTTCTACATAGAAAGCCTATCATTCATAGGTGGACTCGGGTTATAATTAAATATGTCTTATCCGATCAAATAAAGAAAAGGAAATAAATTGTATCGTGAATAAATGTTTCAAACTATTCATAAACATTCAATGAATTTAACACTAGATTACATATAGATCTACGTAGCCGTAGGGTTGAAACGGGTTAATATAATAATGATTTGCGAATATAGTGAGGGGCAAAGGTGTGGCACTTATCTACCAGCAAGGCAGAACATACTATTTACTGACATAGACAAACCCATCTCTCTGCACCCCCTCCCTCGCCGACGACAACTAATTATTTAATTAAATGTAAGTGACGTAATATATAGGCCATAATGTTAACTTTTTATAAAGAAAGGCTATGCTGTTGTTTGTTTTACGTTTATAAATTCATTATATTCTATAGAATGTACATTCCTATATAACTGTATAAGGATAAAAAATGTTGGCTATGTTTTAGACTTTATTTTCCGAGCTTTTTTTTCGCTTTAGCCATGTTGAGATCCATCAGTTTAAAGTCTCTAACAATATCATGTTCAGTTGAAAGAGTAGCTAGTAAATAAGTCTTATTTGTAGCAAGGATGTTCTAAAAAAATGTCTTTTTAGGGGCACATAGCTATAACAGTGTTAGGGGCACATAGCTATAGCAGTGTTAGGGGCACAGAGATATAAATGTGTTGGAGACAGAGCTATAGCAGTGTTAGGGGCACAGAGCTATAGCAGTGTTAGGGGCACAGAGCTATAGCAGTGTTAGGGGCACAGAGTTATAGCAGTGTTAGGGGCACAGAGCTATAGCAGTGTTAGGGGCACAGAGCTATAGCAGTGTTAGGGGCACAGAGCTATAGCAGGGTTAGGGGCACAGAGCTATAGCAGTGTTAGGGGCACAGAGTTATAGCAGTGTTAGGGGCACAGAGCTATAGCAGTGTTAGGGGCACAGAGCTATAGCAGTGTTAGGGGCACAGAGATATAAATGTGTTGGAGACAGAGCTATAGCAGGGTTAGGGGCACAGAGCTATAGCAGTGTTAGGGGCACAGAGCTATAGCAGTGTTAGGGGCACAGAGATATAAATGTGTTGGAGACAGAGCTATAGCAGGGTTAGGGGCACAGAGCTATAGCAGTGTTAGGGACACAGAGCTATAGCAGTGTTAGGGGCACAGAGCTATAGCAGTGTTAGGGGCACAGAGCTATAGCAGTGTTAGGGGCACAGAGATATAAATGTGTTAGGGGCACAGAGATATAAATGTGTTGGAGACAGAGCTATAGCAGGGTTAGGGGCACAGAGCTATAGCAGTGTTAGGGGCACAGAGCTATAGCAGGGTTAGGGGCACAGAGCTATAGCAGTGTTAGGGGCACAGAGCTATAGCAGGGTTAGGGGCACAGAGCTTTAACAGGACACAGATCACAGGTCAGTTCGGTTGCAAAAACTGCTGACATCTCTAAATTGGATGCATTTTCAGCAGCATCTACCTGTGTTGTATGAATTTCGAGGTTCACTGGAAACTTTTAAGGTTGATTAGGTAACATATGACGCAATGTATATCTAATGCTTTAGTCTGAAGCTGTCAAGTCGATCTTTAACATCACGCCGTACTACATAACTAGAAACAATTAAAAAACCAGTGGTGTGAATAGAGGTAGGGGGTGAGGAGTCACTCCGAGAGACGCTTACTTTGCCACAGGTCAGGAGCATCATTTTCACAACTTTACTTTTAGGTGGTGGCATTTTCGGAGTCAGTCCCCTGGCCCCAGTTATTCCACTGCAACGAGCTAAAACCTGTACATGTTCTTTTGTAATTTTTGTCACTGACTTTTAGTGCCGCCCCAAGAAATGTGCCGCCTAGTTCGCCACAGATTCAACCGGCCCTGATTATAAAAAGAAGGAATTTCAACTAGGCGATACGAAAAATACAAAATTAAAACTTCAGTAAAATTTTATTTGAACAAAACTTAGAAATCATCAACAAAATGTTACTAGCTGTGGGAATTTGTAAGCAGTGCCGAACCTAGGGATTTGGGGGCCCGGGGGCTTGGCCTCTTTGGGGGCCCCTGCATCTTGACATTCGACACCATGATATGAGATAATGTGCTTAATATATAATGTAAAAAAATGTTGGGGGCCCCCTTAATCTGGGGCCCCGGGAGGACTTTCGAAATTTGACCCCCTATCCCCCCACCTTAGGTACGCCTCTGCTTATAGGCGACAGAATTCCCAACTAGGTGACAAAATATAATGTTGACGATCAGAATAGGGTTATACCGCTTCATTATAAGAGGATTGTATTTCACCATCAAGGGCGGATTTAAATGCGGGCGCGCCCTCCCCCGGCTGTCTCTGTTGTACACATATTTCTTTTTCTGTTTGTATTTTTCGAATGAAAAACTTTGTTTAGTCTGAACATATTGTTGTACCTCTGTATTAGTGATTTTTGTTTTAGTCATCAAATAAGGTTTGAAACTTGTCAACAAGTGACTTCTCTTGTCTTGTAATTCTCTTCATAACAATACTTCTTCCTCATTGAGTCATCAGTGTCTGCAGTGAGAGCCTTTCAATGGAGTTTTTATCGGCACATTAACTTAAAATGACTAAACAGTTGGGGGGGGGGGCGGTTGGGGGGGGGGGATTATGAAAGATTATTTTTAGAGACCTAAGCGTCGGCCTTGACAGCCTTTTTGCATAGGGACCCTAATTGTAGCTTTGACATGGGATCCAATTATTAATATGCATATAACCCCCCCCACACACACACACACACAGTCCGAATGTAGCTTTACCCAGGTACCACAAAAACGTAAGAACGGTCCTGCCAGCAGCTCACCATGTGACATCAAAACAGGACCAATCAGTGTAACTCGGGGGGGTCCTACGACAATTAGGCATGGTGTTAACAAAAAAATAAATATTAATGATCAACTAATATGGGACCTATAAACACACCAGGCTTTGGGTAAGTGCTAAGGCGGGCCCTGTTTTCCATCTGTTATGACCATAAACTATCGTCCCATCCATTCGTTCTTTTTTTTTTTGATTGACGTTGTCTTCACCCTTTCGTGGACTCGGTGTATGTTCACATCCTCTACATAACAACATAACTCATAATTTGTTCCACTGATCTCTGTATTTACCTCAACTCATTCCAAGTTTGTTCATGTAAATAGGTTCACTCTCCGATAGCTAGGGTGAATCTCATGCAAGCAGAGATACGGTGACCAGATTTTTCTGAGGTCAACCTTGGACGATGAGGAGGGGGGGGGAGAATACTCCGACCTTCCCCCACCCCCACCCCCCGCCCATTCCATTTATATAATGGAAATGATGTCACCCTGTCCAGGCTTTCCTACAAAAGAGTAGCGTCATTCAATGTACATCATATATTGTAAAGCAGTTACCTACAAAAGAGTAGCGTCATTCAATGTACATCATATATTGTAGAGCAGTTACCTACAAAAGAGTATCGTCATTCAATGTACATCATATATTGTAGAGCAGTTACCTACAAAAGAGTAGCGTCATTCAATGTACATCATATATTGTAGAGCAGTTACCTACAAAAGAGTATCGTCATTCAATGTGCATCATATATTGTAGAGCAGTTACCTACAAAAGAGTAGCGTCATTCAATGTACATCATATATTGTAGAGCAGTTATTTTGTGAGTTATGGACTAGTTATTTCAGTCTGAAATTCAACATGTTACATTATCAATATTCTAAAAATGTTCTCTATAAACAATTGTACGTTGTTGTTTTTTTAATTGCTAAAAAAGACTCAACAGGCATAAGGTCTATGTAGGAAATATCAACCAGTGAATTGTAATACATGATTTACAGAATCTAAAAATGTGTATTGTTTAAGTTATTGAAGAGTTGAAACTTCTTTTTGAAAAAAAAAATTGTCGCCAGCTCTCAAAGTTCTCATAAATATAACAACTACACTTTTTTTTACGCCAGGACAAAACTGTCCATTCTGTGAAAGTGACATCTCCCAAGTAGCATAAAGCAGGGATGTTTGGTCACCGTACATCAGCGACGGCCTCGGTAGTACTCAGGGCCTTGGGTGAATGTTATGTGCGGAGCCTAGAACAAACATTGCTACAGGAAGTTAATTAAAGATAAACATTAAAGCGTGCACTCCCCATCAGTCGCACCCCTCCCCCTAAAGGCCACCAATGATGCCATATATGTTTACTTCGTGTTTTATCGTGACTTCGTGGCGGTAAGATTTTGAGGACGATCACTGTGGACGGGTCAAGTCGTAAATATATTCTCCCGCACTAGTGCTGTCTATTCTTGGTATGGTATGCCCATTCTTAAAAGCCCGATAGGCCTATATATATAGCCTATATTTGTACGACCTGTACTGTAAGTGTGTGTGTGTGTGTGGGGTATTCTGTCAGAGTCCATTTCTTTTATTTTAAACCTAAAATTAGTTTTGCTAATAGGGCTTATTACAGTTATTATATTTAGTTGTAAAATCATGTTTTTGAATAAATTTTGAAATTTAGCATAATCATTGGCAGATAGTTTTGATGAGTTGTGTAAGTTATTTACATAAAAAGTATATATACTTTTAGATTCAGGAACCTGATTTGTGGAATGAAAATTAGCTTTTTAAGATAAATGTGATATCAATTTTTTTACTAGGGCTTATGTAAAAATTCATTAAAAAATGAAAAACCAGACTTTTTAAAATAAACAGTAATAAACTAATAAAAATCATTCCTGAAAACAACATAAGAAGATTATAAATTGAAAGTTTGGTTAAGATATGCAGTCATTTTTTTTCCTACTTTTCCAACAAGGATCTAAAAAAATGAATCATGGAGAACTTGCAACTTGTTATTTTAGCTAGTGATCAGTTAAAATACATGTTTTGCTACCTACAAATGCAAAAAAAAAACCCCGCTTCTGCCGATTTTGGCGGTATTGTGATGCTGCATTAGTTGAACATAATTTTTGTGATGGTTACCTGGTGACTCCATTGACATTGATGTGTTAACTACTATAGGGATGTAAAATAGGATTGACAAAACTATAACAATAGCGGGTACTGGTTTGATATAAGATCAAGAGATTAAACATCTCGTCCTTATAGGTGGGGAAATCAAGGATGCAACAGGTTATAACTGTTTTGAATAAATTAATTTACTTTTGTTGTTGATTATTAAAAAGCTAAAAATCAAAGACTGACTATTAAACATAATAGTAACAAATAAATCATTCAAAAGAGATGAAAGATTTTTGTTATCAAAAAAATTTATTACAGTGGGAGAAGTTGAGATCATATAAACTGAATATCACAAGAACAATGAAATAATAAAATACATCAGATTAACAAAACATTATCTTTGATAAACATTGACATCATTTGTGTACTACAAAATTAAATACTCATCCATTTCTGCACTCCAACATTAATCTGCTACATCACTATCTAAACTCTCTCAATTAATTTTTCCCCCAATATAAAACAATCAATAATCAAAACTAAATAACTTTGTCCATCAATAGTCAAAACAAAAGGCCAATCATAAACACTAATTTTCTGTTTATAGCATTAAGTCAAAACAAAAGGTTAGCTAAAAGTATTAAATGACCTTGTGTCCAGTTCAGCTTCACTTAAACTGTCCTTTTTTGATAAATAACTCTTGCTCACATAAATATATTTACACTTAGCCTACACTCTTCTGTAATAACCTTTCATCTGTACATTATATTTTAGTATTCATTTATACCATTTTTACAAATTTCAATGCAAGTAGTTTATATAACAATACAAAAAGTTTTACTTTGATTTTCATAACAATCTAATGTAAACCAACATTCACAAATACTGTGTATTACTTTCAATGTATTATGGAATATTACCCTGAAACTGTTACAAGGCATGTAATTTACTTTAAGAAGATTTTCTACATTTCTATATTTGCAAAATATTTTTGGAAGACAGCATGACACACAGACAAAATGAGGAATTTAATGTTAAAACTTAAGAGTGATCAATAAATTTCAAATAGTAATTGAAATGATTTAATAGTTCCTGAAAAACTCTATTTTGAATAGTTAATAGGTGACCAGAGACTTATTATGGATAAGTAGACCAGGCAACTAAACCTTTCTATTACAAATATCTTAAAGTCTCTGCCGAGGCCCTTCCCTAGCGCTATGCATGTGGTGTTGTGGTTGTGAGCCGGATCAGTGAGGTGCAGGGGAAATAATTTTACTCAAATGGGTTTGGGCTTAAGGAACCTGTGTCATACTTTACATTGCTGCCTCAGGATTAACGTGGATCTAAATGCCAGTAGAAAACTAAAATCATATACTATTTCATTCATGATTAACATTTCCAATAAAAATATTAACTTTTTGTGTAATAAAGGCACATAATTATACAAATTAAAACAATGAGTGGATAATCTGAACAAATATGAATGCTATAAAAACATTTTCAAATAATTGAAAAAAATTACAAAAAAATGTGTAATATCAATGAAATATCAACTAAATGTCAACTAAATTTCAATCCCTTCTTCTCCTTCTTCTTTTCCAATTAAAAGTATAATCAAAAGTCCACTGCTGCAAACTGTGGGCTTGAAGTAATCTGTGATCACTATCATGATGTTTATCTAAACTGTTGGATGATTGTTTATGTTTTGATACAACAATATTTGTTTCAAAGCCGAAATCACAAGGAAGAAGTTGAACAACTTCATTATCGACTGAGGTCAGACATAACTCAGTTTGATCCAATTTTAGGAATCCATCCTATTATAAAAAAAAAACAACAAAGAAACAAATAAATAAGTGAAAATTAGTAATTGACGTGTACATAATATAAATAGCAGTGCTTTTTTGTACAAAAATAGGTGCGGTATTAAGTGATGAATTGACCAACTTTTAACTACCTATTCGCACCTATTTTAATTCTTATTGTGTGCAATTTTAAAATAATTCAATTGTAACAAATTAATAATATAATAAATTGATAATAAATGTTAAAATACAAGAAAAGTAATAATTTTTTCCCCACATTGAAAAAGGTGCAGGTATGCCATACTGGTGCGTACCGGCACAAAAAAAGCACTGATAAAAAGTAAGTCAATAATTGTTAAACACATTCCAATAACTTGTACTTTGTACTCACAAAGCCCAATTCAATAGCAGGTGCACTGGGTATGCACTTGGGACCCTGCAATGTGAGAGGCCCAGCAAAATTAAATTTATACCTTTTTTTGATATTGTTATATATTTTATAGGCCCAATATTTAATTCTACACCAAGGGCTCCAACTGAACTTAGTCTGCCTCTCACTATATAAGTTTTCAAAGTTCAGACAGTCCTAATTTTTTATGAATTCACCAAATGTATAAAAAACGACATATTTTCAGTCAATTAAATTTTTACATCACTAGTCTAAACATTACATAAGAAATGACATTAAATATAAATAAAATCAAATTTTTGAATTTGGTTAATAGTGTACCTAAACATTTAATTTGCTGATGATTATTTCTAACGCTGAGTAGCATTATATCCACTACACATATATCATCTCACCTGGAAAATCCAAGACATATTTTTTTTACACAAAGAGAGAACCAATTGTTTATTCATCCCTGGCTTAATGCATGCTTCAGCTTGAGACAGTCTATTGGTTGATGAAAGTCTGAATGTCTGTTGAAGTTTATACAAGTGATTTTAAATGCATTTATATACATCGTGAATTCACTTGAGAGATTATGAAAATTATTTCATATCATCAATATTTTTTTTTAACTACCTGATTTTTTCCTCCATGACAAGGAGAAAGACCCAGGTAAAACTCAGTGGCTGAATTCAGGACATCCAAACACATAAGAGATCCTTTATTTCTCACCTAGAGATATACATGTTATCAACTTTGTACATTTTTTTAATAGCATTTGAAAAAGTTTTAATGCAATAAAAAGTTACGACTAAAATGTCTAAAGCCTTTCATTTCATTTTAAAATAATATCATTGCTTCACTAAATTTGTATTTCGATGTAATATATCCATTCAAAATTAAAAATAAACTTAAGCTTTTTAAAGTAAAATGTACAAAACTAAAACAAATTCTGAACAGCTGAGGCTGTAAACATGTAATGTAAGAAAATGTTTGCAAATATTGGTTGAATTTGAGAAAAAACTAAACAAATTACTAATTGGTGGCTATTGTTTAAAAACTAAGAAAGGTATTATTGTACACATATCCACCATCACAGCTTTAGAATTAAAGTTCCTATGTCAAGAGCTGAAATAATTGATTGGATAATAGATTTTAAGTACACTGTTTGAATAATTTGAATAAAAATGATTTTCAGAAATATTATTTATTTATTTCAAACTGTCTGGTAATTGTAATTAAAGATTCCACCAAAGAGTTCATTGATTAAATTTTATGTCAGATCAAAATGGTTCATGCAATTCAACCAAATATAATAAATAATGCTTAAAATATAAAAAAAAATAATTTAGTCTTTTAAATTTCTTTCTTTTAAAATTTTATTTCAATAGCTCCATATGCTTTAGTCTAACAATATTTATTTAGTATAGTAATTGTGTTTGATGACAGAATAAGACATGCAAAAATAATTTACCATTCCATAGTTCAAAGTATCTTGATCTAAGATTTCAAGTTGTGGAAAAACATTACTTAGATACCATTGAAAAGAATGGCATTTTAAATTCTTTCTTAGCTGGATTCTTTGTGATAGGTCTCCAAGTTCTATATCTTTAGGCATGTTCTAAAAAAAATTATTATAAGCTTATTATTTTGTATACATTTATAAAAACTGTGAATATGTTATATTATAAAGTAATCTGATATAGTAACTAATATTACATTATATTACAATTATTCATTTTCAAAGAAATATCTCTCAAATCTTAAGTCAATTATTCTGAAAGAGCCTTTAAATATGTTAAATGTGAAATTTGTTTTCTTTATTATTAAATGTCATACCACAGCGGAGTAAAAAACTTCAGCATAGTCATCCATCCACACACTGGCCACACGGCCTAGATTCCGTAGGACAACTTCCTCTGTGTCTCTGAGAAAACTGTATGGAAGAGATGACCGAAACACATGACCAACTCTGGAACAAGGGATGATTTCTAAACTTCCACCACACATCCATGTCTGGGAAGAAAAGTATTAAAAAAATTAGCTCATTGCAAAATGTACGAAATTGTTACTAAAATCGTTAACAAATGGAGTTATACAAAACAAATATAAAAAAAGGTGTGTGGCTACAAAGAGTTATGATAACTTGAGATTACTCGATTATAAATAGTGAAAATAAAATTGCAGATTCCCGGTAAACTTTTTATTACTTTATATATCACACCTAGTACATGTATATCAAACCTATTACATGTACATCAAATCTAGTAGGTGTACATCAAACCTATTACATGTACATCAAACCTAGTAGATGTACATCAAACCTAATACATGTACATCCAATTAGTAAAAAAAACACTGAGCTTCACAAGTTGTCTCATGATTTTCATTCTCTACTCTAAAAGGGGTTTAACTCTTTCGATTGTTTAAACATTCTGGTGGTGCCCCTTGCATTAGAAAAAGACATTTATTTTTATAACTGAAAAATGAATAAATCATTGCAATACAGGGTGCGCACAAAGTCTCTATACCCCTATTTTCTGGATGATTTTTAAAAGATAAAGTTTAGCTGTTAGAAATCCAAAACATCAATCATGGTCCGTCCAAGATCTCTGCATAAGTGCTAGCACAGCAAGGTTCTGATGGTATATTTTTTGGGTGACTTTCTGCTGCCGGGGAAACCGCATGTTTCAGTTCACTAATTGGTGAATATCGGCGCTTGTTACGACTGCCACATAGTGGCGTTTTCTTGAACAACAGCAGTAGTCAGCACCTGGCACCTCGAAATACTATAAGACTTGGTCTGGTTAGTCATGAAAATACTCTTAAAGATAAAGGTATGCAGACTTTGTGCGCGCCCTATACATGTAGGAATACACGTATGATACATACATTTGTTAGCGATGAAACAGCTAAAAAATTATAGGGTATAAAGATAATTAAAATACAGGGTATATTGATAGTTAAAAGTGCTATGGATACAAGTTTTAATACCTTGAAAGAAAGTTCAAAGTTTTCACCTCCCCATATATCAAGTTCTGGGTCGTAGCTGCCAATAGATCTGAAGTAATCTCGCCATACAGCAAACAGCCCGCCACTAATGACAGGAGTACTGTAAATAATAATACAAACAGGAGTACTGTAAATAATAATACAATCAGGAGTACTGTTAATTATAATACAATCATATGAAATTTTAATCAATAATAAAAACTACTTTCTAAAAAAAATAACTTTCAAGTAAAAAAAAACCTGATGTAAGTAAATCACATTTTTAAAATCAAATTATGAGTTATTATAAATGATATATTGAAATAAAATGAGTGTTTATTTGGTGGTATTGATATTAATCAGAAGGGTTTATTCACATAAGATTTAATATTAAAAACAATTCAAATAGTTGGGCAATATGAGAGAAGGGGTGTATTTTTTTGTCCCTACCATATTGCTATCTTAGGACAAAACAAAAAAAATAGAACAAAAAAAAAATAGAACAAAACAACAACGTACATTATTGAATCTTTTTCTGATCCCAGGTTCCCAGCAACATTGGCCGCCCGCCATCCAAACTCCAGCCTCCAGTTGAAGCCACCCTTGAGACGGGCTGGAGATCTCCTGTACTCAAAGTTCTCTGCTTTGATCGTGTCAATGTAGGGGCTTACCACCTGCAGGAAACAACAATCAGGTGATACAGTGTACTTGGGACCTACACGACGGGGTAACCGGGTGTCTGCGGTGAATACTGTTAGGTTACCTGCAGGACCACACCTCGCCAAGGTATGTAGCCCGATTAGTGTCACACAGGTGATGTAGCCGCAGCTTAAATGATACATTCTGGACGTTCTGGTGGATGGCAATATGGTCAAGAGGTTTGACTGACCACATTTATCGATAGGGACCGTTCAATTATTACATAACAGACTTTAATTACCACAATCCCCTGTATAACTGATTATAGCGCAAACCGGACAGCCCATTTCCATAAGCCTTTTATATAGACATATCTTAAATGTTGAAGGAGGCCGTCGAAGAGGGCGCCAGCGGAAATGTTGGTTAGACGTATTGTGCTATTGTGCCGGGTGTTTAGTATTGTGCCGGGCGTTCAGTATTGTGTCGTATGCAATGGCTGCTATAAATAGGTGAACTAATTTTAAAGTTCCATTCTCTACCTATGCCTTTTTTTAAAACAGCCCCCAAGAAACATAAACATGATTTTCATTAATCTGAATGAATTTGTTCTCTGAATGGTTTCAAAATAATAGGTTTTTACAAAGAAAATAGCAATGAATTAAGAATAAATAGTGTTTTTTTTTGCAAAATGTTAAGGAAACATAGCAAATACATTTTCAAAACAGATACAAATAAATGATATAATGCAGAATTTGAACTTAGGGAAACAACAGCTCAAAGCCAGTTCTATTAAAGAACGTTTACTTTTAAAATTGAAGAAATTAAAAATGAGGTCACTGAATAATCCAAACAGACAGTAAAATAAATCTGATTAAATTCACAACTTTCAAGGTAATTAAACATTTAAAACAAATTTAATCTGAATGTAAAGACACATGAAAGAATTTTTGGTGACATTTGGAATTGCATCTCTAATTAAGTTTCATAATTTTTATGAATTATTAACTAATAATTTAATCATTTGATAAATCAGAATTTATCAAGTGACACCAGTATCAACAAAAATTACAAAAAATAAAAAAGAACAACAACAACTGCCTGATAGTTTACTGTTGACTAAAACTCTTAGACTTACTCTCCCTCTTTCTCTAGTTATAGTTATGTAGGCCTACATTATTAGTATCCAAATAAAAAAAAAAGTCAAAACAGATTTACTGGGTAGTGCTGTAATAACTTGGTGATGCCTACCTTGTGTGGGTCCAGTTTTAGACTGAGCAGTAAAGGCTCCAGCCAGCCGACATTACATTCACAGTGGGCATCTAAGAATATGATGACATCTGATGTGGCGACTTCTGAGCCTTGATAACAAAACAAAAACAAAAAAGGCTACAATCTTTATTTCAGTCTCTATGTGTATGGAATACTCGAATATTCATCCTAATGTAGTGCCAAAGCCTTTTAGGCCCGACATATATATATATATATATATATATATATATATATATATATATATATATATATATATATATATATATATATATATATATTCCTGTCCCATCTCAAAAAAAATTTTTATTACAAATAATTATTTTTGACTAGGCCGGAAATTACGGAGACCTGATAGTTGCGAGTAAGATAGTCTAGAGTTATTTTTTATGCATGTACTAATGGAATAATGTACTGATGGAATGATGTACTGATAGAATGTACTGATAGAAAAATGTACTGCTGGAATAATGTACTGATGGAATAATGTACTGATGGAATGATGTACTGATGGAATGATGTACTGATGGAATAATGTACTGATGGAATTATGTACTGATGGAATGATGTACTGATGTACTGATGTTCTGCTGGAATAATGTACTGATGGAATGATGTTCTGCTGGAATAATGTACTGATGGAATGTACTGATAGAAAAATGTACAGATGGAATAATGTACTGCTGGAATGATGTACTGACAGAAAAATGTACTGATGGAACAATGTACTGATGGAATAATGTATTGCTGGAATGATGTACTGATGGAATGTACTAATAGAAAAATGTTCTGATGGAATGATGTACTGCTGGAATATGATGTACTGACAGAAAGATGTACTGATGGAATAATGTACTGATGGAATGTACTGATAGAAAAATGTACTGATGGAATGATGCACTGATGGAATAATGTACTGATGGAATGATGTATTGATGGTATGATGCACTGATGGAATAATGTACTGATGAAATGATGCACTGATGGAATAATGTACTGATGGAATGATGTACTGATGGAATGTACTGATAGAAAGATGTACTGATGGAATGATGTACTGATAGAAAGATGTACTGATGGAATGATGTACTGATGGAATGATGTACTGATGGAATGATGTATTGATGGAATGATGTACTGATGGAATGATGTACTGATGAAATGATGTACTGATGGAATAATGTACTGATGGAATAATGTACTGATGGAATGATGTACTGATGGAATGTACTGATAGAAAAATGTACTGATGGAATGATGCACTGATGGAATAATGTACTGATGGAATGATGTATTGATGGAATGATGCACTGATGGAATAATGTACTGATGAAATGATGCACTGATGGAATAATGTACTGATGGAATGATGTACTGATGGAATGTACTGATAGAAAGATGTACTGATGGAATGATGTACTGATAGAAAGATGTACTGATGGAATGATGTACTGATGGAATGATGTACTGATGGAATGATGTACTGATGAAATGATGTACTGATGGAATAATGTACTGATGGAATTATGTACTGATGGAATGATGTACTGATGGAATGTACTGATGGAATGATGTACTGATGGAATAATGTACTGATGGAATGATGTACTGATGGAATAATGTACTGATGGAATGATGTACTGATGGAATAATACACAGAAAGATGAAATCAGACTTTACAATTATTTTACAAAAACAAATAAAAAAACAACTATAGATTCTATGGAATGTCAACCAAAAGGAAAGACAATTTCATTATTTTAAAAACCTACTTGTATAAAAAGAAAAAAAGGCACAAGAAATAATGTAATTACTTTTTTTAAAGGGAGGGGGGGGGGCAATATTCAGCATTCATTGTTAGAGAGAGTTGTTTCCCATGCTATTATCAGGGAACATAAAA
>JAGDYQ010000002.1:7222054-7242278 GCA_021962125.1 Bulinus truncatus
TGAAATTTAGCTGTTTAAATGAATTGAAATTTTTCTTATGGTAACGCTAAAGAAGATCCGCGTCAGTCCGCAACTTAACCATACAATGCGTCCGCTGTCAGTCCGCGGATTCGGAAAAGTCTGCGGATCTGCGTCCGTAAGCGGACGCGTCCGCTGTCCGCTCATCTCTGATATATATATATATATATATATATATATATATATAAACTGTTTACACCCAACGGCCCTAGGCGGAGACTATCAGAGACATGCGGGGTAGCATGACATGATTTAACAAGGGCGTCGACTGTCAAAGATTATAAAGGTCGCAAGATTTGCAAGCCTTGACCT
Organism: Bulinus truncatus; assembly: GCA_021962125.1. NCBI lineage: Eukaryota > Metazoa > Mollusca > Gastropoda > Planorbidae > Bulinus > Bulinus truncatus. The sequence goes on from JAGDYQ010000002.1 coordinate 7,222,385, forward strand.
AAACAGCGTTTTTTTGCACCCCCCCACACACCTTTTTTCTTTGCAGAGGACCCCTAAATGTACCTCTGCAGAGGACCCCTAAATGTACCTTTGCAGAGGACCCCATAAATGTACCTTTTCAGAGGGCCCCTAAATGTAACTTTGCAGAGGACCCCTAAATGTACCTTTGCAGAGGGCCCCTAAATGTACAATTGCAGAGAACCCCTAAATGTACCTTTGCAGAGGATCCCTAAATGTACCTTTTCAGAGGGCCCCCTAAATGTACTTTTTCAGTGGGCCCCTAAATGTACCTTTTCAGAGGATCCCTAAATGTACCTTTGCAGAGGATCCCTAAATGTACCTTTGCCATGCCCCCCCCCCAATGTTCCTAGGGCCCTGCCACTTACTTTTACCCCGAAGACCTAAGAGGGTTCTACCTTTCGGGCTAGAAAGAGAAGTAGATATCCCAAACGTCTTCACGAAATCCTACGTTATGTCGAGTCCGTTGTGATGTATGGACCAGTTCGGGTTAGCAGGGGCCATACTAATATACAATGGTAGCCAAGATTGTATACCTTTAAGTGGTTGTTTAAAAATTTTACCAGCATTAACACTTGGGGGGGGGGGTTGGCTGTAATGACGGATATCAATTATTTATTATTACTTTTTTTTTTGGTTTATTGCGTTATTCTAAGTTATAAAACAAACGAAAAAAAAAAAGATTTTTAAATGCTGCCCCATTTAGTTAAGAAACTGCTGAGGAAAAAAAAAAACCGCTGATATTTATTCACTTATTAACTATGAAAAAAGTTTTAAAAAATCATTAAATCATACAAATAATTATATCAATTATCATTTCTAAAATGAAAAGTATTGGCTATTTAAGCAGTGCTTTTTTTCTGGCGGAACGCACCGGAAGAGCGTTCCGGCACCTTTTTTTCCAAAGACTTTTGTATATTATAATGTATATTACTGCCTGGAATGTTTGGTTTTTAGTACTTTTTCAGATTTTTTTCAGATAAGAGTTCCGGTGCCTTTATTTTTTTTTTATTTAAAAAAAAAACAGTACTGTAGTTAACTAAATAAACCTTACATTGCTGGTTATGTGATAAGTTGCTATTAATAAATACACAAATCTATGTAGACTAAAAAGGCATATGCGCTTCTATTTTTTAGTAATAATCATTTATATACATATTTGTATGATATAATGAATTATTTTGTTGAGTTTTCAGAGCATTTTAATAGAAATCTTTTTTTTTAAATAAAGGCAAAACAGTAGTTAGCCGCCCCCCCCCTCCAGCCACCGATAAACCAAAAGTTTCAATTTTAACGATTGCAAATATCTATCGATTTTACATTACATCGATCGCTTACGTCATGATGTCTTCTAATTATTATAAATGTGGCAGATTTATTTGTCATTAAGCGTCTTTCATGAATAATAATCATTCATATATTTCTACACGAACCTTGTCTATATGAATTGTGTCTTATAACTGGAATGATGAAATGAGTAGTTATTTTCATGTTGGTTAATACTACAACAACCATAACATGAGAAACCTTTGTTTCATTAGTAATAATAATACATTTATAGGATGAATCTGGTGTGCACATAAATATGTATTAATACGATTTTATCAAACGTTACATCATCATCAGAGCCGTTCTTAGTTTGGGGGGAGGGAGGCCAGACCTAGACAAAAGTACCTATCTGGGCCCTATTCAGCCCCGTAGCGTGAAAATTCTACAGCAGGGGGCCAGGCCAATAGCAGGGGAGAGGGGCAGGAAATAAATGTTACTAAGTAGAGCAAACAAGCAGAGGGGGCCAGACAAAACGCACGCTGCGGGCCTGGCCAGGCTTCCGGAGCCGTGGAGCCGCACTTTTTGCTGGAGCCGGAGCCGAAAAAATCTGGCGGCTCCACGGCTCCCAAATGTTTTTTTTTTTAAAGCAGTTTTTTTTTTTTTTTTAGCTTTAAAATTCCAAATTTGTTTGATTGTTTGCCTCCTACAATTTGAAATGTTGTCATGTTTTACGAACGCCACAACAGTAACAGCATTTAAATGATAGCGTGCACGCACATCACCACAAGAAATCTTTAATGGGGAATCGTTTTGTGTTCGTTTTAAATCTTGTTTACCCTCCGAAATTTTTTTAATGGCATGTTAATTTGTTATATATAAAGTTAAAAGTTTTATTTCATAGAATAATTGTATCAATCATTTAAAAATAAATTTTTACTACGACGACAAATAGAACGCGTCATTTTGTATATTATTTGACCGCGAATTTGTAATAGACTAAAAACAAAATGGTCACTTTCTGTATTAAACAATTTTATTATAAACAGAATAGCTGAAATAGAGTAGATAAATTTATAAGGCTGTGGGTCCGAATAACAATCAGACTTTATTGGGACGGGGTCCGAATAAAAATCGGAGTTTATTGGTTCCCGTGTCCGAATAGTCACTTCGAATTTATAAATAATAAATATAAATACTGAAGTCTTTAAAATATTTTAAATAATGTACTGGTATGATTTTACCATTTGCTAATTTGATCATTGAAATAACTTTTTATTACTTATGAAAATGGCGACTAGTGAAACCTCGGTCGAAAATAATGATATGATTCTGGATGCACTGAAATGGTTTGTTTTTAGTAAAACCGACAATGCGTATATTTTTCAAGTTCCTGATTATGGGGGTGAACGCGGCAAAATTAGCATAACTTTTTATCAGCGGCATGTTTGCGTGGCGCAATTACAAAAAATTTTGTTTCGTGTGGTGCTATCTTAATAGGGAGCCGGAGCCGTCAAATTTGTGGGAGCCGGAGCAGGAAAGAAATATGGCGGCTCCGCAAGCCTGGGCCTGGCCCTATTAATACTATTTGATGGGCACGTTACTGGATTAAGGATGGTCCTGATAGGTCACCCAAAATACAAAAAATGATAATCCAAGAGTTATCGGTAACCATGGGGTCTACTTCAGTTTTGTTTAGTCCGTTGTTTTACACCCCACCCCCTCTCCCACATGTTCAAAACCATTTTAGCTGATTATCTGAAGCTGTGTAACGTTCATATGGACACGTGTAACAACAGATTGACTTAAATGTGTCACTGAAATGAAAGGTTAAATCTATCACCCAATGGTCCTTACGATTTTCTATTTTTATTCAAAATCTGAACCAACAAAACATCACCACAATGACCCTCTTCTAGTCGAGTTGTGCAGTGACGAGTTGTGCATTGACGGGCTGTGCAGTGACGAGTTGTTGTGCCGTGACGAGTTGTGCATTGATAAGTTGTGTCGAGACGAGTTGTGTAGTGACGGGCTGTGCAGTGACGAGTTGTGCATTGACAAGTTGTGCCGTGACGGGCTGTGCAGTGACGAGTTGTGCATTGACGGGCTGTGCAGTGACGAGTTGTTGTGCCGTGACGAGTTGTGCATTGATAAGTTGTGTCGAGACGAGTTGTGTAGTGACGGGCTGTGCAGTGACGAGTTGTGCATTGACAAGTTGTGCCGTGACAGGCTGTGCCGTGACGGGCTGTGCCTAAACGAGTTGTGCATTGACGGGCTGTGCATTGACGAGTTGTGCCGTGACGAGTTGTGCAGTGACGAGCTGTGCAGTGAAAATGTTGAAAAAGAATTATTTCCATGACATACGACACTCGTGAATATTTTAAAAAGCAATTAATTCTGTTTACTTTTTCATTATCAATCTTTCTTGACGTTACTACATCTTAGTTCCATTCCTCATTATCCACCGTGGGGGGGGGGGGGGTAGCAGAGGCGGATCTAACGTCGGGAACACCGAGCGCGCACCAAGGGCCCAACTTGAGAGAAGCCCTCGAAATGCCCAAAAGGTAAATGACGTTCATACCCTCTCTGATGTCAGTTTTTTTTTAGGGCTCGATAATGTCGTCTGCGTCTAAAGCCTCATCAGACCTGAGGGGTGGGGATGGGGGGGTGGAGTAGTGTTTCTTAAGTAGGTTACTGTGTTGAGAGGCAGGCATGTTGTTGCTGTCATATCTTCATCCTTAAGTCATACGTCGCCACTGTATTTACATTGTTAGACCGACCAGCAGCTTGTAGGAAACTACATAATGTTGACTCGTGTTTAACCTCTTTGTTTGTTGCGTGGTTACAAGATGGCATTTCTGGTCCGCGATATGTGGATGGGATATGGGTTTGTGGATCTACAGATGTTACTAGAAGCGGTAGTTATCCAAATTATGCGTATGATGTACAAAGCCATGCATATGCAAAATCTGTATGCTTTATGTTAAACACATTCTTCCATAACTGTACTGAGGTGGAGATCACATATTTATTTAAATAGCCATATTTTTTTATATAGGTTAGTGGGAGTTAATAAATAGCCCATCTATATTAAGCAACAAAGTAATTCATTACTGAGTAACCAACACGGAGTAACCAACACGGAGTAACCAGAGTATGTTGGGGAAATGTTGATAGAAATGCAGGTCTAGAGTTTTACTATAATATTTTTTTTTTTAAAACAATTAACATATTTTTTTTAGATTAGGTACTTAAAAAATATTTTAACTTCTTTTTAAACATCAAACACGAATTTGTTGAGCATAGGTTGTCAAAGTACTTTTTAAGGCTGACTAACAAACTCACTCAACATAACCAAGGTATTTGGTAAACCTAGCCAGGCCCGTAAGCGTGCGGGGGGCCGCCCCCCCCCCCTGATTTTTGTCTGGCCCCCCTCTGCTTGTTTGCTCTACTTAGTAAAATTTATTTCCTGCCCTTTCCCCCCACGCCCCAGCTATTGGCCTGGCCCCTGCTGTAGAATTTTCACGCTACGGGGCTGAGCCTAACCAAAGTAAACACCATGTATGGTGTATCCCCAGGGTGTCAAATTGTATTGATCAACTCAATGAATGTTTGCCTGCGCCTGTGTTAGTTTTGCAGTAATCCACAAATAAGTACCCTGCACATATTGTTATTATTTTTTTATGAAAACCTTAAATTAATTATAATGATTTATGAGACTATTTTTCTTAGGGTCTTCTTCCTTATTTATAGTTAGTTAATAAATAACTTGTGTAAAATGCAGGATTTAAAAATAGAATTAGTGAAATGCGCAGATTTTGATACCATAGATAAATAAATATTAATAACAAACATACACTACCACACGCGCAAATACTTGGTTACTTGTTTACGTACATATACGTACAGATACACACATTCGTACAGGTGCACATATACGTACATATAGACACATACGTACAGATACACACATACGTACAGATACACACATACGTACAGATAGACACATACGTACAGATAGACACATACGTACAGATACACACATACGTACAGATAGACACATACGTACAGATACACACATACGTACAGATAGACACATACGTACAGATAGACACATACGTACAGGTGCACACATACGTACAGATACACACATACGTACAGATACACACATACGTACAGGTACACACATACGTAAGGATACACACATACGTACAGGTGCACAAACCTTGCAGAAAAACATCCAGGCAGATTTAAGCATACTTACGGTCGAGAGAAAATTCGCTGTAATATGAATGAATAAATTGGGTCATGTGGTTGTGAACATGAACTGCATGCTGTAGACTACAAGTTCGAATCCCATAGTGTACAGTCTCCATAACCACTGCAGAATGGGCAATGTATTACGGACATTATAATGATGGAGAGGTTTCATTGAAAATATAATGCAAATTACATATTAACCACGAGTGTTCCTTATGCTACAAGAGCATAACAATCAAAGTCTTAAGAGTCTAAGTAGGTCATTACTAAAGAAATCCTGTTTATTATTGTATAAACCACAGTGGAATATTCTTTCAGACGATATAAATCTAAATCGATATTCAAAGAATGAAATAAATTTGATTTAATCAAATAAGCGCGTCATTCTGAGTAATTGAAAGTTACTTATTTTATATCCTTTAAATTATACCAATAAATGAATTTAAGGTCAGTTTCGCAGTTTTTGAAAAATGAATAATTTCTTTTTATAAAGCATTCGTTTATCATGCAAATAAATTATTTTGTGCTGGTTGGTTGGAAGCTATACAATCGAAATACATTTCGCATGGAGTACACGCACTAGAGAGAGCTAGCGACATATGCCTGCAATAGTTCATACGAATAACTAAGTCTAGTTGCCAACTGTCATTGACTGTAACAACACCTGAATTCATTACCTTATTCATTTATTCAAAGCCCCACAGATTCATTACATCAATCTTCCATTCAACGCCTAAAACTGTCTTAAAGTTGCTTGGTAACTATTGCTACAGAAAACTTTTTTTTTCTGGCTGTTTAATATATCACAAGTTCAATATTTTGAATATGTTTGCTTATAACTTTTTTATATTCAATTAAAAATTAATTTTGTTAAAAAAAATCATTCTTTTAAATACATCCTGTATGAGTTTCACACTTTCATTCATGAGTGGTTGTCCTGTTAACTCATTCACCCTGACTGAATCTTGTTTTCATATGAGTGGGCGCCATTTGGCAGCTACATACACGGCCACCATTGCTACATACACGGCCACCATTGCTACACACACGGCCACCAGTGCTACATACACGGCCACCAGTGCTACATACACGACCACCATTGCTACATACATGGCCACCATTGCTACATACATGGCCACCATTGCTACACACACGGGCACCATTGCTACATACACGGCCACCATTGCTACATACACGGCCACCATTGCTACATACATGGCCACCATTGCTACATACACGGCCACCGTTGCTACATACACGGCCACCGTTGCTACATACACGGCCACCGTTGCTACATACACGGCCAACGTTGCTACATACACGGCCACCATTGCTACATACACGGCCACCGTTGCTACATACACGGCCACCGTTGCTACATACACGGCCAACGTTGCTACATACACGGCCACCATTGCTACATACACGGCCACCATTGCTACATACTCGACCACCATTGCTACATACATGGCCACCATTGCTACACACACGGCCACCATTGCTACATACATGGCCACCATTGCTATATACACGGCCACCATTGCTACATACACGGCCACCATTGCTACATACACGGCCACCATTGCTACTTACACGGCTACGTTGAAAAAGATGTCTACCGATTTATTATTACTAATACGTAATATTAGGGATTTACAAACAAACAAACATGGTCTGATCCGGTTAAACACAAACCATTAAAATGTGAATTTTTTCCCAAGTAGTAGTGCCCACTTTTTCCTTTTATGGTGTTTTTGTGTCTTAAATGTTTACTGATGGTTAAATCGTTTGTTTGCTCTTTTGAAGGACAACTTTTTCTTGGGTTAATGCGAAGTTGGAGCCCAAAAGAAAGGCTAGTAGGGAGCAGAGATGAGCGGATAGCGGACGCGTCCGCTTGCGGACGCAGATCCGCAGACTTTTCCGAATCCGCGCACTGACAGCGGACGCTTCGTATGGTTTTTCTTTAGCGTTACCATAAAAAATTTCAAGTCATTTAAACAGCTAAATTTCAGCAATGCGGACGCGCGGACTGACTGCAAACCAATGTTGTAAGATTCTGCGGACGCGGATCATTGATAGAAATCCATGGACGGACGCGGACGCTAAATTTCAAGATCCGCACACTATGGTAGTATATGTATATAGTATGAGTATAGTATAAGTATATAGTATGAGCACAGTATATGTATATAGTATGAGTATAGTATATAGTTTGAGTATAGCATATGTATATAGTATGAGTATAATATATGTTTTCTCTATATCCAGGCCCACCGATAAGAAAGTTTGGGCCCCTGAGCAGGGCTGTCACGCCCCCCCGTGCTGATAATAATATTTTCAAAAGTTGATTAGCCAGCTTAGTCTGGGCCCCTAAAACTCGCCGGGCCCCTGGGCATTTGCCCCCTCCTCCTGCCCCCCCCCCTCTTGGCGGCACTGTCTATATCACGAGTCCATCTCACTTGACCAACGTTGAACATTTTATGGAGTGGTTTACGAATTCCCCCCGTCATTTCATACATGTTACATTTTGATTTTTAGAGCATTTTGGAAAAAAAATGCTCTATTGTCCCCGTTTTGTCTGTCTGTCTGTCTGTCTGTCTGTCTGTCATCACCCTAGATCTCAACAACCATAAGTCCTAGACCCATGATGTATATATCATTTTGTAGGTCTTGGCCTGCCAAGAAATAGCTTTTTTCCATTTCGCGATCTGACCACTCAGGGCCGTAAAAGGGGCCTTATAAAGTACCGTTTTTTACTATATAAGCTATATTAATAATGGACCGCCCTATATCTCAGCAACCATAAGTCCTAGACCCATGATGTATATATCATTTTGTAGGTCTTGGCCTGCCAAGAAATGATTTTTTTCCATTTCGCGATCTGACCTCTCAGGGCCGTAAAAGGGGCCTTATAAAGTACCGTTTTTTACTATATAAGCTATATTAATAATGGACCGCCCTATATCTCAGCAACCATAAGTCCTAGACCCATGATGTATATATCATTTTGTAGGTCTTGGCCTGCAAAAAATGATTTTTTTCCATTTCGCGATCTGACCTCTCAGGGCCGTAAAAGGGGCCTTATAAAGTACCGTTTTTTACTATATAAGCTATATTAATAATGGACAGCCCTATATCTCAGCAACCATAAGTCCTAGACCCATGATGTATATATCATTGTGTAGGTCTTGGCCTGCCAAGTGTACATCAAAAGTCCATTTCGCGATTTGACCTCTCAGGGCCAAAATATAAGAGTTTGTTATGTACCTTTTTGCTTATATTTTAAATATAAATAATAAAAGCTAATCAAAGGGGCGTAATCATTACTTATTTTTGTAACAGTTATTCAACATGACTTACTTGTCCTTTAAATATCTTTTTTCAGATATATGCATAACACAATTGAATTTATAAACATTTCCAAAATTTACAAATATTTACTGAAAGATAACAAACGTACTGATACATAAAATGAAAATGCGCTAACACGTCCTGTGTCCAGAATGGAACAGGCTTAATTGCTTGTTTTTTAAATTAGCTGTCTCGATATTAAGCGGTGGCATGGAGCACAGTGCACGATATGTCAACGAACACAAAGAACTGGCATTGACACAACGAACTGGCAATGACACAACGAACTGGCAGTGACACAGCGAACGTGCAATGACACAACGAACTGGCAGTGACACAACGAACTCAACGACCTAGTAATAGCACAACGAACTCAACGAGCTAGTAAGAGCACAACGAACTCAAAGAGCTAATAACACAACGAACTCAACGAGCTAATAAAACATCAAACTCATCGAGCTAGTAATAACACAACAAACTAAACAAGCTAGCAATAACAACGAACTCAACGAGCTAGTAATAACACAACAAATTAAGCAAGCTAGCAATAACAACGAACTCAACGAGCTAGTAATAACACAACAAACTAAACAAGCTAGCAATAACAACGAACTCAACGAGCTAGTAATAACACAACAAACTAAACAAGCTAGCAATAACAACGAACTCAACGAGCTAGTAATAACACAACAAACTAAACAAGCTAGCAATAACAACGAACTCAACGAGCTAGTAATAGCACAACGAACTAAAAAAGCTAGCAATAACAACGAACTCTACGAGCTAGTAATAACACAACAAACTAAACAAGCTAGCAATAACAACGAACTCAACGAGCTAGTAATAACACAACAAACTAAACAAGCTAGCAATAACAACGAACTCAACGAGCTAGTAATAACACAACAAACTAAACAAGCTAGCAATAACAACGAACTCAACGAGCTAGTAATAACACAACAAACTAAACAAGCTAGCAATAACAACGAACTCAACGAGCTAGTAATAGCACAACGAACTAAAAAAGCTAGCAATAACAACGAACTCAACGAGCTAGTAATAACACAACAAACTAAACAAGCTAGCAATAACAACGAACTCAACGAGCTAGTAATAACACAACAAACTAAACAAGCTAGCAATAACAACGAACTCAACGAGCTAGTAATAGCACAACGAACTAAAAAAGCTAGCAATAACAACGAACTCTACGAGCTAGTAATAACACAACAAACTAAACAAGCTAGCAATAACAACGAACTCAACGAGCTAGTAATAACACTACAAACTAAACAAGCTAGCAATAACAACGAACTCAACGAGCTAGTAATAACACAACAAACTAAACAAGCTAGCAATAACAACGAACTCAACGAGCTAGTAATAACACAACAAACTAAACAAGCTAGCAATAACAACGAACTCAACGAGCTAGTAATAGCACAACGAACTAAACAAGCTAGCAATAACAACGAACTCAACGAGCTAGTAATAGCACAACGAACTAAACAAGCTAGCAATAACAACGAACTCAACGAGCTAGTAACAACACAACAAACTAAACAAGCTAGCAATAACAACGAACTCAACGAGCTAGTAATAACACAACAAACTAAACAAGCTAGCAATAACAACGAACTCAACGAGCTAGTAATAACACAACAAACTAAACAAGCTAGCAATAACAACGAACTCAACGAGCTAGTAATAGCACAACGAACTAAACAAGCTAGCAATAACAACGAACTCAACGAGCTAGTAACAACACAACAAACTAAACAAGCTAGCAATAACAACGAACTCAACGAGCTAGTAATAACACAACAAACTAAACAAGCTAGCAATAACAACGAACTCAACGAGCTAGTAATAACACAACAAACTAAACAAGCTAGCAATAACAACGAACTCAACGAGCTAGAAATAGCACAACGAACGTGCGAAGTTCCACTGTGTAATTGAATCGGAAACTTTGAGAACGCCAGAATGATTTATGATAGTGGAATTTCAAAAGTCACGTGATGAGTGTCAATGATTAAGTCATGATGTAAAGGTTTGCTATTAAAAATAATACCAAATATTAGACCGTGGTTTGAACCCGGGACCTAAGTGTCGACAATCTAGTGCTCTACACCGCATGACAATCCGTCTCTCCCTAAACAAACCGAATAAACACATAATTACAGTAAACAACACAGGTCATGATAAATGACTGTCATGTGACCGCCAGTGAACAAGCATTTATTGTGCACATCTCCAGACATGAATTATTTGTTGACACATACTTTGTCCACTTGACTGACCACCGCATCAAGAGTATGAGATCCGGTGAGCGAAAAATTTAGAGGCAAATCCGTTGACCTTTACACATTTAACACGCTAAAAGCAGAGGCGGACCCCAATGTCCCCTTCAGCCCCATAGCGTGAAAATTCTACAGCAGGGGCCAGACAATAGCAGGGGGGGGGGCAGGAAATAAATGTTACTAAGTAGAGCAAACAAGCAGAGGGGGCTAGACAAAACGCGGGGGAGGGGGGGCTGGCCCACGCACGCTACGGGCCTGGTCCCCGTCCAGTTTGACGAAGGCTGTGTGCGGCAAGAGATATTGACTACGCTCTACATAAAGGTACATAGGGATGACAAAAGGAAAACATTTCTAGGCTTTGTTGTTACGAGTGTGCCCTGCTCGTCATGCAGGCCCGTAGCCAGAGGGGGGCTAGGGGGGGGGGGCTGAGCCCCCCCCCGTGCATGACCTGAGCCCCCCCGTGCATGATTTGAGCTTTTTGACACAATTTTAATAATAACGGCTAGAAAACATCAATCATTTTGTTCAATTAATCAATAATAATAAAAACTTAAAAGTTTATATTTTGGCAATCATTCAGGCTATTTATATATATGTAAGAGCAGTTTCTCAACCCTCAAACGAATGCTCACCCCATATCGCAGATCAATGCTACAAAAGCGTCTAAGCAATCTTTTCCTGCTTGCATTTGAAAAAAGATTTAACACACAATATGAATGCTGAAGCATTTTTAGGTAAATTCAGTGCTAAACCACGACGTTTGTAAATTTGAAACGTATGTGTGGGAGGGGGGGGCGGGGCGGGTCGGGTCGGGGCCAATGCCCAGGGGCCGGCAAGTTTTAGGGACCCGGAATGAGCTGGCCAATCAACTTTTTAAAATATTAATACCAGTAACCCACTTTTATACATATGTATAATAAAATAATAAAGTACAAACTCCGTGATTTCTGAGTGGTGTTATTTAATTTGCAAATGTACTTTTTAGCAGAATTAATTTTATTTTAAATTGAATAATTGCGACTGTTGTTGTTGATAGATCTGTTCTTTGTTTTAATATTTTATAAGAAATATCACACAAATAGCTAAGCTATATTCGTGCATCTTTGTCGTTCTTCCCGGGTTCTACGTTAAACAAACAGTATAATAATATAAATCAGGTATCTAATATGTAACAGTTGTGTAGCAGAACAAATGATCAATATATTTATAACAGGAATCAGAAATTGCTCAGCCTTTGTAAATTTTTATTATTAAAACTCTTTACTATTTAAATTATTGTTAACAAAACTGCAACATGCAATGCATTATTGAAACGTAGTTAAAATTATATATTTCTAATTAATAGCTAAACAATCGGTACTAAAATGCACCATTCCAGATATGGAACTGCAAAAAATTTCTTGGGGAAGGGACTCACTGAGATCCCTTCCCCAAACATCTCCTCTCCGTTCGCAAGCTTTCGGCGCTTCGCGCCTCCATTTTCGCCCTCCCCCCCCCGAACATTTCTCCTACCCCACCAGGGGCGGATTTAGGGGGAGGGGCCGAGGGGGGGCTGTGCCCCCCCTTCCCCCGTTATCGCAAGTTTAGGTAATACATCATTAAATTATCGAAATATTTTTCGTTCTAGACCAATTTTCAACAATGAAAACAGTTTTGGACCCCCCGGGGTCAATGTTTTGTCCCCCCCCCCGTCAAAGTTGTCTAGATCCGCTCCTGTGCCCCAGGATTATTTCTTCGGCACCCCCACCCGAAAAAAATTTCTTCGCCCCCCCCCCCCCCGAAAATGTCTTCGGCCCCCCCAATCCAATATTCCTGGCTACGGGCCTGTCGTCATGCACACAAAGACTGCCGATGGTATAAAAGGGGCTACTGTGATGATTCTAGTCCCATTATTATCCTTTGAAAGTGATAGTCTCTACTGATGATCCAATATTAAGCCTGATTTTTGTTATGTGGACTGTCTTGCAGTGATCGCTCTCTTCATCCAACCCAGACAACTACAAGTGCCATGGTAGTTGTACGAATACTTCGGCTGACTGGTATCACTAGGGATAAATAAAAAGCAAACAAACGATGAAAATGTTGCTAATAGTTGTTTATTTTAATGTTATTTACAAGTTTTCAACAATGTACATTCAGCCTACAAAATACTGGAGATATTTGAAGCGACAACTCCATGACACTTCTCTGTCAAAGACTCTTACGAGGAGAATATCGTTTTTTTTTTAAATCTATTTTTAGAACGACCAGAAGCTTCATAGGAAGCTAAACCCTATATTCAACCTAAATTTATTTTTGTTGGCATTACACAACTTAATTGCCTGGTGTTAAAAAGTACATAATGTCGGTGATAATTGGTCTATAAAAGACGGTGTATCTAGGAAGTTGTTAAATAGTGCATACTGAGATGTTGATAAAATAGACTTTCAAAAAAATTCTTGAGGCAAACTGTGAGTGGCATTTTCATCTCTATACATAGTTATAAGGTGCTTATGTTAGCAATGTTAATCGATAAATGTACTATTTAAAAATACATTGTTAAATAATATAATGTGCACCACCATGGTCAGTTTTAAAAGATTTATTGTTGTTGAAAAAAAGTAACTAAATAGAAGGGTAAAAAAAAAATCACCACAAGCCGATCCTAGTCTTTGAACAGCCGCATGCGGTCATCATAGGTGGACTTTGGTAGACACTGACCTAGAAAATATGTTGACATTTTTAAACGTCTCCGGGATCACAGGCACTGTTTGAATAATAACAAATACATACATAAGTACTGGTTCATGTATGTATTTATTTATGAATATCATTTTACAGTAAAACAACGGATTATTTTATTTGATTTGACAGATTTTTAAATAGACTTGTAGGCTATTGTGTTGATTCGGAAATTAAAAAAAAAATGTAAATATATTACTTTTTATATTTTAATTTATTTGAAGTGAAAAAAATCTGTTGTTTCATAGCTTTTCTCAATTCTGCGTCTGTTAATAGCATTTTGACCACAATAACGTGCGCTAATTTTGAAGAAATGTGCCTTGGCCCTAGGAACGCACTAATTTTTAAGCTCAATAACGACGCCATTTTGGTCTGCAAGCAACGCCACATATGAAAATAGTCGGTGATGTCGGGAAACAAATCCTTACAAAATAGAAAAACAGTTTTTAACAATAAAATTCAATTATCTTGTAAGAAATTGGACAATGTTTAAGAAACAACTGATTTTTTTATTCTAGAACGTGAGTGCTTACTTTAATCAAAAGAAATATATCATGTACACAATGTTCAACCTTTTGATTATGTTTCTGAGTTGTCTTCTCCTGGTCATCGCCGTGGTCAGCTCTCAAGGTTTGTTTTAAAATGTGACGTAATGATGCTGGACAATATATAGGTCTCAGCACAATGGTGTTGTCCTATTGTAATATATGTATATGGTGTTGTCCAGTTGTAAAATATGTATATGGTGTTGTCTTATTGTAATATATGTATACGGTGTTGTCCAAGTGTAATATATGTATATGGTGTTGTCCAATTGTAATATATGTATACGGTGTTGTCCAATCGTAATATATGTATACGGTGTTCTAATTGTAATAAATGTATATGTCGTTGGCCAATTGTAAAATATGTTTATGGTGTTGTCCAATTGTAATATATGTATACGGTGTTCTAATTGTAATAAATGTATATGTCGTTGGCCAATTGTAAAATATGTTTATGGTGTTGTCCAATTGTAATATATGTATGCGGTGTTCTTATTGTAATAAATGTTTATGTCGTTGGCCAATTAGAAAATATGTATATGGTGTTGTCCAATTGTAGTATATGTATGCGGTGTTCTTATTGTAATAAATGTTTATGTCGTTGGCCAATTGTAAAATATGTATATGGTGTTGTCCAATTGTAATATATGTATGCGGTGTTCTTATTGTAATAAATGTATATGTCGTTGTCCAATTGTAATATGTGTATATGGAGTTCGTTTAGATTCTAAGCTTTAAACTTCCTTTCCTCAGCAAAAGTTTAGCAAAAGGGGTGGGCAAACATTTTGGGCCACAACGGGCTGTTAAGTTTGACAGAAGGGCCGGACCAAGAAACGATGGACGGAATGTTTTTACTAAAAAAAAAAAGAATTAAATGTAAACATTATGATGTGGAGTGAGAGGAGAGGGGCGGGCACTGGCTGGATCAAAGAGAGGAGAGGGGCGGGCGCTGGCTGGATCAAAGAGAGGAGAGGGGCGGGCGCTGGCTGGATCAAAGAGAGGAGAGGGGCGGGCGCTGGCTGGATCAAAGAGAGGAGAGGGGCGGGCGCTGGCTGGATCAAAGAGAGGAGAGGGGCGGGCGCTGGCTGGATCAAAGAGAGGAGAGGGGCGGGCGCTGGCTGGATCAAAGAGAGGTGAGGGGCGGGCGCTGGCTGGATCAAAGAGAGGTGAGGGGCGGGCGCTGGCTGGATCAAAGAGAGGAGAGGGGCGGGCGCTGGCTGGATCAAAGAGAGGAGAGGTGCGGGCGCTGGCTGGATCAAAGAGAGGAGAGGTGCGGGCGCTGGCTGGATCAAAGAGAGGAGAGGGGCGGGCGCTGGCTGGATCAAAGAGAGGAGAGGTGCGGGCGCTGGCTGGATCAAAGAGAGGAGAGGGGCGGGCGCTGGCTGGATCAAAGAGAGGAGAGGTGCGGGCGCTGGCTAAATCAAAGAGAGGAGAGGTGCGGGCGCTGGCTGGATCAAAGAGAGGAGAGGGCGGGCGCTGGCTGGATCAAAGAGAGGAGAGGGGCGGGCGCTGGCTGGATCAAAGAGAGGAGAGGGGCGGGCGCTGGCTGGATCAAAGAGAGGAGAGGTGCGGGCGCTGGCTGGATCAAAGAGAGGAGAGGGGCGGGCGCTGGCTGGATCAAAGAGAGGAGAGGGGCGGGCGCTGGCTGGATCAAAGAGAGGAGAGGGGCGGGCGCTGGCTGGATCAAAGAGAGGAGAGGGGCGGGCGCTGGCTGGATCAAAGAGAGGAGAGGGCGGGCGCTGGCTGGATCAAAGAGAGGAGAGGGCGGGCGCTGGCTGGATCAAAGAGAGGAGAGGGGCGGGCGCTGGCTGGATCAAAGAGAGGAGAGGGGCGGGCGCTGGCTGGATCAAAGAGAGAGAGAGGTGCGGGCGCTGGCTGGATCAAAGAGAGGAGAGGTGCGGGCGCTGGCTGGATCAAAGAGAGGAGAGGGGCGGGCGCTGGCTGGATCAAAGAGAGGAGAGGGGCGGGCGCTGGCTGGATCAAAGAGAGGAGAGGGGCGGGCGCTGGCTGGATCAAAGAGAGGAGAGGGCGGGCGCTGGCTGGATCAAAGAGAGGAGAGGGGCGGGCGCTGGCTGGATCAAAGAGAGGAGAGGGGCGGGCGCTGGCTGGATCAAAGAGAGGAGAGGGCGGGCGCTGGCTGGATCAAAGAGAGGAGAGGGGCGGGCGCTGGCTGGATCAAAGAGAGGAGAGGGGCGGGCGCTGGCTGGATCAAAGAGAGGAGAGGGGCGGGCGCTGGCTGGATCAAAGAGAGGAGAGGGGCGGGCGCTGGCTGGATCAAAGAGAGGAGAGGGGCGGGCGCTGGCTGGATCAAAGAGAGGAGAGGGGCGGGCGCTGGCTGGATCAAAGAGAGGAGAGGGGCGGGCGCTGGCTGGATCAAAGAGAGGAGAGGGGCGGGCGCTGGCTGGATCAAGAGAGGAGAGGTGCGGGCGCTGGCTGGATCAAAGAGATGAGAGGGGCGGGCGCTGGCTGGATCAAAGAGAGGAGAGGGGCGGGCGCTGGCTGGATCAAAAGAGAGGAGAGGTGCGGGCGCTGGCTGGATCAAAGAGAGGAGAGGGGCGGGCGCTGGCTGGATCAAGAGAGGAGAGGTGCGGGCGCTGGCTAAATCAAAGAGAGGAGAGGTGCGGGCGCTGGCTGGATCAAAGAGAGGAGAGGGGCGGGCGCTGGCTGGATCAAAGAGAGGAGAGGGGCGGGCGCTGGCTGGATCAAAGAGAGGAGAGGGGCGGGCGCTGGCTGGATCAAAGAGAGGAGAGGTGCGGGCGCTGGCTGGATCAAAGAGAGGAGAGGGGCGGGCGCTGGCTGGATCAAAGAGAGGAGAGGGGCGGGCGCTGGCTGGATCAAAGAGAGGAGAGGGGCGGGCGCTGGCTGGATCAAAGAGAGGAGAGGGGCGGGCGCTGGCTGGATCAAAGAGAGGAGAGGGGCGGGCGCTGGCTGGATCAAAGAGAGGAGAGGGGCGGGCGCTGGCTGGATCAAAGAGAGGAGAGGGGCGGGCGCTGGCTGGATCAAAGAGAGGAGAGGGGCGGGCGCTGGCTGGATCAAAGAGAGGAGAGGTGCGGGCGCTGGCTAAATCAAAGAGAGGAGAGGTGCGGGCGCTGGCTGGATCAAAGAGAGGAGAGGGGCGGGCGCTGGCTGGATCAAAGAGAGGAGAGGGGCGGGCGCTGGCTGGATCAAAGAGAGGAGAGGGGCGGGCGCTGGCTGGATCAAAGAGAGGAGAGGTGCGGGCGCTGGCTGGATCAAAGAGAGGAGAGGTGCGGGCGCTGGCTGGATCAAAGAGAGGAGAGGGGCGGGCGCTGGCTGGATCAAAGAGAGGAGAGGGGCGGGCGCTGGCTGGATCAAAGAGAGGAGAGGGGCGGGCGCTGGCTGGATCAAAGAGAGGAGAGGGGCGGGCGCTGGCTGGATCAAAGAGAGGAGAGGGGCGGGCGCTGGCTGGATCAAAGAGAGGAGAGGGGCGGGCGCTGGCTGGATCAAAGAGAGGAGAGGGGCGGGCACTGGCTGGATCAAACACCATGACGTGGCCGGCGTTGGCCCGCCCACAATTTTGAAATTGCTTTGAGACAGTTGTCATCAACAGAGGCGGCACTAGGCGGAACGCGGGGCCCTGTAGTGGGTGTCATATACGTGGTTTAGAATTCACGTTTAGTTTTGTTAAAGTTTAATAAAAAAAAATGTTTTTAGACCCCCCCTCCCCAGTCCTGTCCCAAAGATTAGGGGTCTGGGGCTATGGACGGCCGCTAATGGTCATATAAAAAAATAAAGATAAAATCTACATATTTATTTTCTCACTAAATGTGTTTTGTCTGATTTACGTTTCAGCTGTGCTGCCCGAACAACTACCCCAGCCTCAGAATAGCGTGGCGCCGTTTAACGAAGCCGACCTGTTTCGATTTCTAATGCTGAGACAGTTTATGAGACTATACGATTAAATGGTTGGCCAATTACCGCAGAAGCATGACTCTTATGTTGCCATGACTACAGACTATACAACGAAGCGATAAACACAGTCCTAAGAGATTATTTTAAAATTTATTTGTTATATAGTTTGACAATAGTTTTTTTTTTTTTTGTATTAGGCTTTTTATTTTTTTTATCCCCTCTTATTCTTATTTTATTCATTGATCTACAGAAATTGATTCTATAAATATATTTCATAATTATTGCTGTATTTAAATATGTATGTTTCTTAAATTAAATAAGTGTCAACAGCAGACAAAGAAAGAGAGCGACGTTTATTTTGTTAATACTTTTGTCAATAAAGAATTTAATTTAATAAAAAAAAAAACCTTTGAAATTATTCTATCATGTAAGTGTAATTATATTAAAAAAAAAGCCATCGGGGCTGATGAAGTGTAGAATTCATCTGTTTCTATAACCTCGGCATATGAAGGCAATTGTGTGGTTAGCACAACAAACAGCCGCCTTTACTTCCCCAACTTAAGTCAGGTACCCATTTAAAGCTGGGTGGACTTGTGGGACGACTTTGAAACACAATTTGCCAGGAAAAATTCACATGGTTCTCACTGAGGATCGAACCCAGGATTCTCAGGTCGACAGTCGACCATGGTTAACCTATATTTATTCTATCTTATTAAAAACATTGAGAAACTAATTTGTTCGAAAACTATTCCTGTGATTAAAAAAAAATACTGTTATTAATTTTAAGAAAAAAGATAACGAATTCAGGATCATACGTATAATTCAGTCCAGGGTTAGTACATCCTCCACATACGTTAGTCTAATTTACATACAACTTACCACCGTCACAGACTGATATAAATATACAGTACTACATACAACCTACCACCGTCACACACCGATACAAATATGATAGTATCGTGTTGACGTAACATATGTATACGTGCACTACATATCCCCGTTACATACTGAACATACAGGAAGTACGTCAGACCATATCAGTGTACAATGTGCACACTATAGAAGAAAAAAAACAAATATATATATACAAATAAAACACAGTGTTGGAATATCTTAAAAACAAATGTACTCAAAAGAAAACAAATAATTTTGGTCATACACAAATATATAATATAATAATAGCGATTTGGGCGCTGCGTTAAATCGAAAGTAAAGAATTAATATAACAGTATTCCAGTTTAAAATACAATCATGAAAAAAATTGGATCTGCCCGAAACCAACAATAACCCAGCCTACCGATCAAGCCTAAGGGGATATAACTCTATGCAAATGTTTTGCAGGGTACAGCTAGTTTATATAAATAATGATGACTTATCAAAAAGCGGGAAGTGGTGGGGAGTAGGGCAGCCTTTCCTTAATTACGCCACTGAGACAAGGTCATTTACGTGGAATAAGTACAGAGACAAGGTCATTTACGTGGAATAAGTACACAGACAAGCTCATTTACGTGGAATAGGTACAGAGACAAGGTCATTTACGTGGAATAAGTACAGAGACAA
>JAGDYQ010000002.1:7242778-7449240 GCA_021962125.1 Bulinus truncatus
TGCCTAGAAATATTTCAGCAGGAAATCTAGATCTTGTTTCTTCTAAGTTGAAATAAGGAATACGTTCACTGTTGCTAGTGGCAGTGAATCAATAAATTTAACAACATTTTATTAATAAGGTCGTGAAATTAGAATATTTCCTGGCAGCAATGAGTACAGTTAAAGAAGCACCATGATTCAATGTCAAATCAAATATTCAATCTACTAGTCTGCCCGAGTCAAAAGTTATCACTGCTACATCAAATATTAAATGACTGTGACTGTATGTACCACAACAGAAGAATCAAGTCTATTCAATTTGGACTATCAACATGTTCATCAATTAACCATCCTCTAGTCACACTGAGTTTGTATCAAGTCGTCTCTAGGTTTCAAGTAAACCAATCAATAATACATTGGGCTGGCAGATGGTAAAAAAAAAAAATAATTAAAACCTTTTTCTGATATGCTGACCACCACTGAAATCCTTTAATGGATTCCTCGTTTTTCGAAGGATTTTTTTAATAGACAAAAGAAACTGAAGACTCTTTTCAGATAAGATTGCTACTGAGATGAAACCCAGATATAGCGAGTTGATGAGTTCAAGAAATATTACATAAGAAACTTATAAATTGATCCTACAAGAAGGAGTTCAGTTGTATAACAAGATCATTAATCTTACTGTTTACTGCTAACTTCGGCTCTTTCAAGAAAACCTAAAATGTCACACAGGCCAGACACTGCGAGGTAAATGTTGACAATTTGTTTGTGTGTTATTCCACGTCCCCCACATTATTTACTAAATACATAAAGAAACTTCGTCGGCAGGTGCCCTGTGCAAGTACTCCCCCACCCTAGCGGTAGAGCTAAACTTAATGCTGTTTGTGGCATACTTGTTTCGATATAACTTGAACTCACTAACATTCGCCATTACATCACTGCAAGCTACACGGTTTTGCCATTACCCTTTGACTCATTTCGACAAATCAATGATCAAGTTAGTTATAAAAGCATGCCAGTAGCACTAAGGACAGCAATCTATTCAAATAGCCGACGAATTAAGAGTTTTTAATTCTTGTCAAAAAAGAGGTGGAAAGGGGGGAAGGGGTGGAGTGTTTGTACAAAAGCAATTAATAGCGATTTTTTTAAAGAAAAAAAAGAAAGAGAAGATTCAGATAAGATTTTTTTTATCGCTCTTAGATATTAGAGTGTGGAAGTTGAACATTATCCTTTCACTGGGATCATTTTATAAGATAGTTCAATATACATAAGTTCATCGGGGAAAAAACGGGTTGCAGATCAGATTAAAAAGTGATCAAATTATTATTTAAGTAAGTAAACATTACACATTATATAGACACACCGGTTATGATTGTAATAAACAGGTTGAATTATTTATTTTCGCGAAATATAAAACATAATTACTGTGAACAAAAATAATTAGGAACAAACACTGAACTATTCTGAACTGACCAGTTGTGTGAAGTTTGTAAAACACTGGACTATTTGCTTATGTCTAAAGACTTTGTGAAGTACTTGATCAATGAGTATTTTAAATACTTTAGGTTTACATGTTAAAAACAGCACTGTTCTGTACTTGGGTTTTAAGCGAAATATTAATATAAAGTGGAAATAACTTTACATGTACAATTGTTTGTGAACGTATTCTGAGATGTCAAACAATATATGAAAAAAAAACAATAAGACAAACAGACTCCACCTCATAATATATATGGTGAGGGAGACTGTACACTATATATGTATTATAGACATATACATACATAATACAAACATGTACTTTCACTACTACCAGCCAATGAAATCAACAAAGTCTATTTTAAAACATGCCACGCCAACAAGTAAACAAAAGATCTCCACTCACCTCACAACATCCGCCTGGACATCTGGATGACTCTCTATGGCACCCTGAGTGGGCTGTGCCTCAGCAGATATAGTTATATTACACACAGAAGTTTTGGCCCCCAACCTGTTTATCACTGCGATATCTAGCGGCCCTGCAATTGGACACAACAGTTCATGTCAATAGTGAAATCAAATCCAAAACAGTACGAAAAAATATAGTATTCTATTTTCGGTTTAAAAATCGATAGTTTTTTTTTTTTATATGAGGAGACTTCTGGTTCCTTTTTCTCTCTTTCTAATAAATCCATTAAAAATGAAGTGAGAATGAGTGTATAGTGAGCAGAAATTACTGATATGCAAGGGCATGACATTATGAGAGGCAAGTTGAATTCTCCCCCTCTGTCTGTCCCAAGACACGATATCACAAGCAACGCTCCACAGTGGGGGGACAGACACACACACAAGTCTTCCGCTTGCTGTCCGCTTGTTTGCCCAGGCCACTCGCTCAATTTCTCTGCTATTGATTGATTTTGAAAAATAGGAGAGGAGGGAACACTGAGACGGGGGTTCGGGTAGTCCAGATGGGACAATATGGCACAAATTTTACTTCAAACTCGGGATCCTGTTCATAGTCGTGAGTTTATAGTCTACTAAACTGGCTGACTCACTGTTTATTTCACTAAAATGATCTAATGTGAAGTTCATATATATATATATATATATACATCGTTGCTGCATAGAGCTACTTCCCATATAGTCTTACATCTACCATTTTGAAACATATTTAAAAAAAAAACCTACAGTTATTAGCTACCATATTTTTTGTTTTGTTTATAGAAATAAGTAAATAAATAGTTTTGTTATGAGTACATTTTAAGAATGACAAGTCTGTGCCATGTCATACTGTACTAATGAAGAAAATGGAATGGGTCTGTATATAGAGTAATATATTATTTACACACAGTCTACATTTTACTGCAGGGCTGCAGTTTCTTTTCGCCAAATTTACGAAAGAATTAATAAAAATAAAACCTAAGAAATTATAATGCAAAGATAATTTGGATCATAATTTTATTATTTAAAAAAATATGTTGGTGGAATATTTGTATTGCATGTAAACGTTACAGTGAAGTGATGAATCAATAGAATCAGAGTTCACAGGTCATAGATAAAGAGTTGTCTAACCACCTTACCCCTCTGGGAGGTTCATAATAAACATGTTACTATCAACAGAGCACCTGTACTGTGTAATGTCCAATTAAGGAACTGAAAGTCAAACGAATGTTCATACCGCCGCGTAACTCCACCGAGGCGGGAAGGCGTGGGGGGGGGATAATGGAGGAAATTCGATGAACCTATAGCCGTATTTGTATTTGCCTGTGTGTGTGTACATTTATCAACATGCTGTTTTTTTTTTGTACATGTTTTGTTTTGACACATCTAGTTTAACCATAAACACACCACCGCAAATTTGCTTGAAAACAATAAAATCTCGAACAGAAAAGAAAAAAAATAACATTGAAAACTCGTAATAAACCACACGATTCAATCACAAACTACTGTATAAAACAGTATAAGCAAAAACAACAACAAGAAATGTACCGGTCTCACCAAGTAACTTTACCTCCAGAGAACCGCAGAAACAAACAAAAAAAAACCGGGGCATAAGGTGAAAGTTGTACTCTATCAGGCAAGTATTCAAACCAGTGACAGATCCGCGCGACACTCGGTTCAACTGGCGGGGTCAGTCCCTGACAACACAACGTAAAGGGCGGGAACACAGCCCAAGTGGGAGAGGGGAGGAAGTGCAGTAGTCTTTTATTTTTACAACGCGGAAAGAATTCTATAAGGGTTAACTTAAAATAATTAACAGTTAATAATTGAAGGGAGGGAGAGAGTGAGGGGGCGCAACTCATTTCTTAAAGAGGCGACAAATAATGAAAACTAAACAAAGGTATAACTTGGCAATTATTGCAGATAACACTGACGCTATGTCAAATGAATGAAGCCCTAATCGGTTAACACTATAGTCATTTCACTGACACCGGCGTCTGGAGATTACGCCGTTGATTCCAGGTATCAAGCAGGCTGCATTTAGACGAAGATGATAAAACAAAATTAATTAGGAAAAAACAAGGATGGTGATTTTTTTTAAAGGAAAAAAAAAAGCAAAATACAAACACTGGTATTTGTAATGGGCAGACAACAAACTGGCATTGACAGCAATATAGACCGATAGATATAGATTGATACACCGAGTAAAATACGAATGGAAACGGAGAGGTGGGCACAGGGAGGGGGGGGGGAGGTGGGTACAGGGACTGAGGGGGAGAGAGACTACTGCTAAGCATTAAGAGGCGTGACTAAGCCGAATGCAAGGGGACCTAATTTAGTAACATTCCTTCTAAAGCTTAGAGTTATCGTTCAGTTGACTAAGTACTAGATGGACAACACAGGAATGCCTAATGATAAGAGTTTAGATCAACCTCAGTCCACTACTAAACTTTCATAGATTTTGTATTTTTCTTCAGAATTAATGTTTTTGTTTTCATTTATTAGGAAATGATCCTGGTTTTTTTTTTTCAACATTCAGAATAAATAAATGTTTATGTAAACCCAATCAACGAGTTGGCCAAATTGTTTAGGTATCTGTCATCAGTGTCATGAAATATTGGAACAAATATTGAACATGAGCTAGTCATTACTAAGAAAAAGTACTTAACAGAAATACATTTTCTTACATCTTATAAATCAAACAATCAGAATTCGTTACATAAATAATGAAGCACACTTTATTATAGTAATTTCTGCTCACTGGCATGTCATATTTTATAGGCAAAAAATCAATCTTGTCAGTATATTTCGATGAAACTAAAGTGCACAAAAAAAATTTGCATGTTGTGTAAAACGAACTATTAAACCAGAACCTAAACCGAGATTTTAGTTGTGTACATTAGTATTCATGAGCCGCGCCCCACTGTAAGTGTTTGCTGATTGGCCAAGTTAAATATTAGGACAGAACCAATTAGACTGGGATGGATTCCACACGTCAAATGATGAAAAAAAAAACATTTTCTGTATCAAATGTGGGCTTTATATTCTGCAACGATTGAACCATGATTTTATAATCTGAGAGTTTTGTGTTGCTGCACAATATAATGAACTGACTTATAGAAGTGAAGGAATGAAATTATTTGTAGAAAATAAAATACCATGAAAACGAACATGTGGTGATTGCATATGCGGCGATTGTATTGGATATGTAATGATTATGTTAATAATCAAGTGAATGCATTAGTCATTTAATGAATATGTTGTCAATTAAGCGACTGCAATCTTCTGGCACATGTGAGAGCTTCTTCCACATGTATATTTTGCGAGAATAAAACGTTTATATGTATGTGCTATATGTGACATAGCCAACGAATAATAAAGGATTTTAAAAACTGCCATTGACTTTTATAGCAGATCAATTGTAGGACAGTGTTTACAATCTTCCCTCGTTTTGCGCGTTAAATCTATTTAAAACTCTATAATCACCATTGAGCTTGAATTCCTTAAGATACTAAATAAGGAGGAAAAAGGCATTGGACTTTCAAATAATCCGATTTTAACTATAGTACGGAAACATTATTTATGTTATATATATATATATATATATATATATATATATATATATATATATATATATATATGCTCTTATAGTTACCCAAGTACCTGGCTTTTTTGGGGGTTTAAAATAAGGGTTTTCTGTTTTTTACCTTCCTGTTTTTCTCCCTACCCTCTCTCTCTGCTTCCTCCTCTCTCTCCATCCTTCCCTCCTCCTTTCCTCCCTCCCTCCTCTCAAATCTCCTCTCCTCTCCCTCTCCCTCTCTCCCCTCTGTCCATCCTCCTCCCTCCTCCTTCCCTCTCTCATCCTCCCTTCCCCCTCCTTTCTCTTCTTATCTCTTCCTCCACCCATTTCTCCATCCCTCTCCCTCTCTTCTTCCCTCCCTCTCTCTCCCACTCCCTAACCCCTCCTCCCCCTCCTTTCTCCCTCCTCCCCTTTCCATCTCTCTCTCTCCCTCCCTCTCTATTCCCCCTCTCCTCACTACCCTGCCTCCCTCACTCTTTTGTCCCTCTAGCGCCTCCCTCTCTCCCTCCCTTCCTTTCTCTCTCCCTCTCCCCCTGCTCCCTGTTCATCTCTTTCGACTAGCTACGCTATACCTCAGAGCCCAGGTACTTTTACTTTTAAAAAAATATCACGTATTCGTTGAGACTTCGTCCGCACCTGAGAAAGTCACAGCACCCTCCAGGACCCAAGCCCGTGACATTGACCTTCGTTAGATTTAATATAAACTTGAGGGCAGCTCTATAAAGTTTTATCAATGAATATGGAATACAACTGACATTACAATATTCTATATTAAATCGAATCGCTTGATTTTGATATTCTCATTCCACTGTGAATTTTATCCCATAAAAATAATTATCAATGAGTTATTTCCAGTATTCAGACATACAATTTTAGAGAATGTTCTATTCAAAAAACTAAAATACATATTTAAAAAGTAGTCTATAGTTTATTTATATCTTTTATCTAGCCGTTACATTTCATGAGGAATTTTTATTTTTATAATCTGGTTACGATAGTTAATTTTTGTATTTGCACAAGTTGATATTTATAGCAACAGATTAAGTGGTATTGAAAAGTTCAACAAAACATAAGTTGGTGACATTGCTAGGCCGTGCAGCAAAGTACGTCATCTGCAGGGAGTGATTAGCATACTTTAGATCAGGGATCCCCCTAATGTGTTACTGTATGAGAGTGTGTATGTGTGTATTTGCATATATTAAAGTAAGATAAATGTATTGCTAACAGATTGACCACTGGGCGTAGCGAACAGCCTTTATTTGATATGAACGATTTAAATAAGACTGGCAATTCTTGTGTAACTGAGTGAGACAATTAAAACTATTAATCATTTTTCTCTTTCATCCCTTGTTGAACAAAACAAAAACGGGCCATAACCCAATTTTGATTGAGCGATTTTTTTTTCTTCTGTTGTACGGAGTAAAACTATTTTAATGATAAACAATACTTCTCCGTCATCATTTGATGAAACAAGATGAATTTTTATGAAACATACAAAAACATTAAAGCAAGATTAATTTAGAAAACATACTGGGCGAGGTCGACTACCTTTGTTAATAATATTTGTTGTGATTGTTGTGTGATTTGTGTTGTGGGAAATTTAAAGAATAGACTTAAACTAATTCCAAGCTATTTTAAGCTCTCTACGTGTCGACCTGAACAATATTGGATCAAAGGTGTGACAGAATAAAATATTTGGGTGCATAAAGACAACAAGGCGGTAAATCCTCGGATCTATTTACACTGACATGTAGCCATACACAGATTAATTAGTGGCACAAGTGGTTTGCATGTAACACAAATGTGCGATGGACAAGTAGAATAACTTCACAATTCTTGTGGCATCAAATACGAAAAAAAGGTCAAATGTCACAACAGGTGTACGAAATCATTAGAAGTAAGATTTGTTTTTTCAAAGGCCAAAAAGACTCGAGATTAAACACAAGAACATGTACCCATTCTTTATAAGAGATCAACGAACAGACTGACACACAGACACATAAACTCGAGAGACAGAGAGACCGGCAAGCATGTAGACAGACAGATGTGAATGCAAGTAGACAGCATCCCAGAGTAATAATAATAATAATAATAATAATATATATATATATATATATATATATATATATATATATATAGATGTATTGTAGTCATAGGTACAAGACATAAAGTTCAAATGTATATTTGTCCTATACTAAATCTAAACACACTCATTCAAATATTTGACAATCTTTTTCCTGAAAGAAGACTCAACATAAACAAACATATAGGCATGTGCCATCACTTGAAACTCCAATTAATTTTAAATGTTCCATAATGATACAACATGTATGTAGTTATGTTTAGCTCCCCCCCCCCCCCAACAACGTAGTGTCATTACTCCTGCTGTTACGTATTACACAGTATCTTTTAAACTAATGGTGCAAAATAAAAAACATCCTATCGATCCTGGGTAACCCAGCATTAGATAGTGCAGACAGTTAGGTCCCTATGGGTTGTCCTAAGTTGCACCATACAATTATCCACAAAATCTATCTGAGAGCTATCTGACAGCACGCCAACTTTGTATTACCCCAACCTTAACTCCCTCTCCTTTATCCAATTTCACAATGACTTTTTTTTTCTATTGTACCATTTATTCAATTGCAGCCTACTATACTGATTTTTTTTTCTATAAAATTTCCCTGTAACTCTTACCTCTTTTTTTTTAAAACCACTGAACAAGTACTCTATACGCGCAACCATTTCTTTCCCCACAGTATCCTCACATCCTCTCGTCACATAATCCTGAGTTCACTCTTTCTGTCTGCTGTACGCCACAACCCAAGTCCCTATCATTACTGAGTTAACACGTTTGGACGTCCGCCTATAATTGGCACATTTCACCAAGTTCATAGCAATGTTAAGGGGCAATAATCATGTAAAGGATTATACATGTTTGACGAATGTGTTTATCTTTCTTGTCGTGACAACCCTGGTTCTCTAAATATTAAAAAAAAAATGGGGGAGGGGGGCGCTATGTAGCCAATCAATTAACTTTAAAACTAATTAAGGTTTTATTTCACACAGATACTACCCATATATTTATAGATAATAGAAGTAATACTATAAAGCATTTTAAAAAAAGGGTTGGGTAACCTTAATTATCTAATTATGTGCTGTTATTCCGATTATAAGAGGTTGGACGGTAATAGGCGAATACAATTTAAAGCGCTAGGCGAATAAAAAAAGCTTTCAAGGTCAAATACGAGCCATTAATATTTGAAAAACTGGGCCCTCTCTGACTCCTCCCCATCTGTTTAGTCAATTTAGTCCGGACTCTGACTAGTGCTTAGATCGCACTTCCTGGTGGCTTTCAAAATACAAGTCCTGACAGTGGGCTCCCTTAGTAATGTGGCAGTCACGTAGTTTATTTATCAATAAGAACGGTTTGGTCCATGTGTCTAAAGTAATATATGCAATTTAGTGTTTATAATTTTTTTTTAAAGCAAGAGTAAATTTACATTAAAAATGGGGAAGGATTATCTTGTGATGTCAATTTTAGTGTTACTGCATTAATTGAGAAAATACAAAAACAATTGAATGTTCTCATTAGTGTTCTAAGTCATGGGGTCAAATGTTAGTTCAATAAAATGAATGAAATAAAGTACTGAGTGTTTTATACTTGACAGAGAATATAGATTACAGCCCTTCCTAGGTAAAGGTACGTCAAATAGGACATCATCTACCACTAAAAGAGACCCTCCTCTCTCAAACACATCCTGGGGAAATCATCCTATATCCAGATTATATTTATATTCAAAATTATAGCTGTCTGTCTACACATTTAAAATATGATCTTACTTTAGTTGAATGTCCTACACAAATGTCACGTTACACAAGGATTTTATTGATTCATTTATCAGTATCTATAAATAGCATTAAAAAAAACTATTTATTCATCAGAGGATATAATATGCTTGTATTGATGCTATTATTAGCAGCCCTTAATATAATATTTCTGGTTGATAAGTTGGCTACTAGTTTAAAAAAAAAAGGGACAGCAAAAACAGTTTGTTTTCTTTCATGTTAAGTTCCCTTAGCCCTTAAGAGCCATTGGTGCAGATGAGGTGTAGAAATTTGTATCTGTAGCCACAGCATATTGTTATAGCACAACGCCCAGCAGTCGTCATTACTACTTTAACTCAAGTCTGGTAACTGTACTTCATGAAATTAATTCATCATTACCAAATGCTAAAAAATTGACATACACTGAGGATACATTGATCTTAAATTATATTAAGTGCGGGTGAAGTGGGGGGGGGGTGTCCTATTTCTGTTGTGACCTTGATACTCAACGTGAAATTTAAACCATGCCCGAGCATTCTGACACTTTTGAAACATAAGTGATTAATTTTACACATTTGTTTTATTGATAAGAATCGGCGATGGGGCATTCATAGTAAAACCAGACAGTAAAGTTGAGTTTATTAAATGTATTCATTGTCATAAGTTAATTCTTATTTAACACCAATCCGTTTTTTTTGTTATATTATTTCCAGTCTTCAATGAAAAGGGGAACTTTAGTGTGTACAATATCCCATTCAAATAGAAAACATTTTTTCCTGCAACACTTAATATCTCTCTATTTGAAGCTAAAAGTAAACTTAAAAATAGATCATTGTTATGGTTCTCATACAGGGATCCCGTGATGAGAACTATTTTTATCCAGGCATCCCCGGATAAGCAAAAATGAGAAACCCTTGTCAATATAATCTATATTAAATATGATGTTATACAACTGTAACAAAATAATTTATTCTCAATAAATATGACACATTTATGCCAAAACAGTAATTATCAAGCATCTATATGAGTCCAGATAGGTACCAAAAAAAAAATAACAACAACCTAAGAAATTTCTAGATACATGTGCAGAACCTAGTAGATATGTTAGAAATAGTATGTGCATAATAATAATCTACACAACACTGTTTTCTAAGTGCAGTAAGTATTATTATACCGGTGTTGGTAGGCTGTATATGTGAACAGAGTAACTGTGACTTCTTGGAATTAAATCAAAATTCAAAATCAAAATAGTAAATCATCTCACTCCTAGGCATGCAATGTATGTGTGATAGAGATGTGCTCACCTGGTTGCTGGTTGATCTTGGGTATTCTGACATCAATGCTATGTCTGAGTCCCAGGTAGATGACCACTGGCTCGTTTACTTCGTGTGACTGTTTCCTCATTGAATAACTTATCTCATACAATAACGGCAGGTGCTGAAATAGAGTTCATTATTCAGCTAGTTATAGAATTCATGATTAAAGTTATTCACACTGACATGCAAACAAACAAATATTCCTCGTATTTTAATACTAAATCATCAACAAAAACTTGAGTAACCCAGAGGTTAAAAAGATGAAAGATATGCGACACCATTCAAAACAAAAAGTATACAAACAGAGCAATAAGTTAGTCATAATACAAAAACAAACAGACGGAGGTTATTTGTGAGATACCCTAATAAAACTACTACAATTGTCCAAAAATTTAGTGAAAGATGTAGGTGTACTCTGTGTTTGTCTTCATGTATATAAAAAAAACATTTATCAAGTTTTATCAAATTAAATTATTATGATGCTTGGTGTCCTGGAAAGAAAATAAAAGCACTGAGCCAATCAGGACGATGAAAATAAATAATGTAACGTTTACTTCAAGCAATCTTTTGTACTCTCTTCTTGCAAAAAATGTGCATGTTTGTACTTGTTGCATTTACATATTTTTACTACTCGTACAGTGGGGAATATTGATTTTTTACTTTGTCTTGAAAATATCACACATTGATTTAACCATAGTGATACGAATCATAATAATATAAACTTTGTCCGGTTTGGATCATTCATTTTAAACATATCAGCTTTAGTAATACTTAAAATAAATAACCGTACTGAAATAAAAAAAACAACGTTGCATAATGTCTTCTTCACTAACAGCATGGTACACTACTAGTCATTTCGATGTTTTAAACTAGTCAAACTTATCCATCATAGTGACGACTTGTCTTTCAAGGTGAACATTAGACATGATATCTTATAGTTCTGTCTCTTAGTATAATGATATATTTGTGCAGTCATGTAACGTGCCCACAGAATATAAGATGTGTATAGTGTGACAGTACTTACGTGTAATACAATGAACTAAACGCAAACAATATTCTAACAAAAAGATGAAACAATATCATCTTGTATCACACATATTCAAAAAAAAAGCGCACATCCCATACAACTTAGGGGAAGGAAAGAAGCAAACTCTAAAGTGCGTAATAATGGTGAATAAAAGTACACACACACACGCTCACATCTACCCACACCCACTGACATTGTTAACGTCAATCATTCTACAACAATGGCGCGTCGCTTTGTGTGTGTGTGTGACGTTTTATTATTTTCAATTACAAATGCGTTTTTTTTTTCAGTTAGTGTTCAATGTTGCCACATGGTGTGCTGCTGTGACATGACATTTTAAAGGCCCTACCACCTATGTTTAAATTGTGGAAATTATCTCAGTGATTTTTTTGATAATTCGCCCCCATGCGTTGCCGGTAACAAATGGATACATTCTGCTGTAGTTTTGTTTTTTCAAATATATTTATTTCAAAAAAGATAGCAACAGTACTCAATAATTTCACAATGATAGCTGTTCTTATAAAGTTAAATTGATTAAAGTTCCTTTTGTGTTAGGTATTTGAGATGTTTCCATGTAAAAAATCAAACAATAATAAAAAATGTTGAATCAATTTTTATTAAAAAATTATAAAAAAAGGATACAAAAGCACTAAATGACATTTCTAACAAAAATATTTGAACAGCAAAAAAAAAAAAGATCATAAATATGTGGACAATGTGGCAGGGTAGGTAATACATACAACCAAGAGTACCATACAGTAAAAAAAAAAATTTATATTTAGACCATATAAACTTAGGTATCCTAAAGAGTTGTTTTGGCACAAACTCCCGCAGTGAACATATTATGACAACATTGTTTTCACTCAAATCATTGGGTAACGAAGAAATCTTAAGTCATAATGGCAGGCATTGAATTGAACTATCTGAAAACAAATCTCACTGGATGCTATCTCGATAAGGGGGCAGTAACTCATCAGACTCAGTCATCAAAATCTGTTCGATATTTTGGTCTCTAGCAACCAACGTTTGTGGGAAGGGGGTGGGATTCAGGATTAAACGGGGGGGGGGGTGGGGGTGGAACAGGAAATGACAATGACATTGTTGTTAGCTGGACACTGCTCACATCTCAAATCAATCACTACTTACTACAGGGATCTGTACAGATTTACAGGAACTCAGACGTTATGAGGGGTGGGATCAAATTGCTGAAAGCAGTAGTTGGGGCAGCCGAATGGAGGAAAAGGGAGGGAGGGTGTGGGGCATTTTTGCTTCATAAGCCAGAAAGAGAATTGAGTTTGCCTATTGATTACCCAGACTCTTCATTCTAAGTGGCACATCAGACATTAGGCTAGATCTATAAGTCATCAAAATCAAAAGGTCGGTCATGTTTAGTTGTTTATTTTGATGTTTTTTTTTATATAATCACAGTGATACACCAACAACCAAACATAAATTGAACTTGATGATAACTAATGTAAACAACATCATCCACATACTGGTACATGTACTCTTTTTAGACTAACAAAAAAAAAAGCAATAGTGAGTACACGTATAGCAACTACTCACCTCATCCTGCCAATCACTACAGAAGAACCTAAAGAATCCTCTCTGTGGACGTCTGGAGCATTTTCCTCTCATGGGACTTTGGTTGACTTTGAAATAAATCATTGCCATGCCTGTAGAACCATCTAAACAACAAAATGTATATGTATAGTTCAACACAATGTCAGTCAAAGTTACTCTATGTTTTCACATACATAAAGAAAGACAGACAGAACAAATAAAACTAGTATATTCATAAAGAAAAGAAAATGATTTGACATAAACATCCTGCAAGATGTGTAACTTACATTACTGAGATAATGTTGTGTAACTAGACCTTCCTCCCCCCACACACACACCAACAATACATGACATAAATGATCAAATAAACAATAGAACTAGTAGGCCTATGAGCAGGTTAATACAAATAAAATCATATAGATTGACAACAGTTAGTTGAGAGCTTAGCTTCAGAGAGATATAAAAAATATAAAGCTAATTGCATCATGAGAAATGTTGATAACTTTAATGTATTATTGTTAGACAATTTATTAACATTTGTATTTTAACAACACTCTACCAATTTTGAAAATAGAAACATGATATTATGTCAAAAAGAAAAAAAAATTACTTACGCAACTTATTTTAACATTTTATATATGTGTGTATATATATATATATATATATAGAACATAAAAACATTTAAAGGAATCCCAACACTGCAAGGTCCCTTATCTTTAAGAACACTGTTTAAAACCACAGAACCAAGGTAGCATCAACTGCTTCATGCATAAGTCCCAGACAAGTGAAAGTCAAGAAAGGCTACCTTCTCGCCCATAAACTCTGCTAATGGCCACACAATGTCTACATTACATAAGACACACTGGAACCAACGAGTCTGATCCTAATTTGCATGATTTAATCTTTGTCCGATGATTCCAACCCGCCTCACCGCACCCCTCGCTCCTTAAATTTTCCAACTTGTAAAACTAGCATTGTTCAACCTCTCCCTAATTTAGTGGCTTCGGCCTTCAGAACATGCAAGCAGTCTTTCAAATACTCGATCACCGTGGTGTCACGGGCTAAGGCGATATCACTCCATTGTAGCCTGAGAACTCCCTTGCAATAAAACTGGCTTCAGAATTTGCATATCAAGAGAGCAGGGAGCAAAAGAAAAGAAAATATACGTGTTCACCGTGCCACGTAAAGCTAAGACGGCAAATAAAAGAAAACAAAAAAGTTCAAGGTAAGAAATGGGCTTGAAAGAATCACAGTGGATAATGAAAGACTGGAGATGTGAGTTTCCTGACTGTGTGTGTGTGTGATGGGTACGTACAGAAAAAAAAAAAAAACATGCAATAGGGACATGTTTAGCTGGTTATAACTTACTGCTATAGAATTAAACAGTACTAAGACTATTTTGTGTACTTTTAATTAAAAACAAAGAAAGAAGGTGAAAAGAGGATGGGGAGATAGATGGGGGGTATGTGTTCAGTCTTTGATATGGATTTATAAAGAAGCGGCAGAATTTTCTATGATTTCGTTTCATTGTAATGCACCAGAAGTGTAAATATGTTGGGTAGACATAATTTAGTGGTTGTTTTAGAAGGGAGATGAGCTGGTGTAGAACCACTGTACAATACAGCTTGCTCCTGTTTCGACATACCTATTGGCTGTACAATTGTATGTACAGTATTTAATTACAAACATACATGTACACTGTATTCTCTAAGTTTATGGAAAATCATGCAAACTACCATAAAAAAACACTTTGTTTTTTAA
This sequence comes from Bulinus truncatus, assembly GCA_021962125.1. NCBI lineage: Eukaryota > Metazoa > Mollusca > Gastropoda > Planorbidae > Bulinus > Bulinus truncatus. The sequence goes on from JAGDYQ010000002.1 coordinate 7,257,750, forward strand.
TACTTCACATCTAACCATATAACAATAGCCATTCAATGTATTATCTTTACGGGACAATAATAAATAGGCAGGTCAAGGTCATGAATAAGGTCATAGGATTTTTTTTTTACCTTCTTTCTCCCGGTGTAAAATGAATAAACCAGATGAAATGTAATTTGTGGGAGAAGTAAATTTGAACGTTACAGTAATTGCGACCCCCCCCCCCCACCTTTAACATTGGGACTGATTTCATATAAATGTACAGTAGATAGGCCTATAGGGTAAGTGGCGTGTGATGAATGTGCCTGCTACTCAAATGATTGAAAATGCACGAAGTATTATAAGAACAATCATATACAGTATTTTAAAGTATTATTTTACGGGCTACCTTCATTAGTATAGTTAAAATTACTTTATGTAATGGAAGTAGAGAACAAATGTAAACAATACAAACAATAAAATTAAATCTCATTGCTATATTATTTATTAATGGAGCTCTCTCATAAGGCTTAGAATGATGGGGGGAAAACTAGCAATATTTTGTTAACAATTTAACATTCATCACACCAGGATTTATTTGTCTGGTTCGTACACATGGGGTCGTTTTGAGCCGCATACCGATTTTCGATATAGTAATAAATACTATAAAGAGATGTGACAAAGTCAAATGAATTGGATTTAACCAACAAGGGAATTGAAAGAAAAAAAAAACTGGCTCATTGACAGCTGCAGATTTTTCAACATTATGTCGCCGCAATTAGCGGCCATTTCTCTGAAGGTAGCCCATTCGTCAGATGTACAAGATTCAATAAACACTAATTTAACAATGAACCTAATTCATTAGGAGCAGCACGGAACATATACCAACAGCTTCAGTTGGCCATCACCACTGTTACTAGACATAAATAATGTAGGCTGTGAGAGGCTAACTGTGTCGATCATTGATAGTTTTGAACACAATTAATATTACAGCTAGAAAAGTAGATAAGCCAATTTTTTTTAAATTAAAAAACAGTAGACAAAGGGAAAGGGGAGGGGTCAGTTGTGTTTTTAGTTTTTTTAAAAAAAGCTATAAATCATATATGGACCTTTTTAGTGGATTATGAAATAAAAACTGTTTCAGTAAATATAAAACGCCTTAGCATCAGCAGCGTTATTATGGTTGGATGTTCCGCATAGAGGGTATATATATTCTGCCACCCGCAAGGGTTGAATTTCCACCACTGTAGAGTGGTTATTTTTTTTTTGGTAAGGGAGAGGGGGGAGGGTGAGATTTGTAACGTCTTGTCAGAGCCCCGCGGACGGTGTGCACAAAGTAATTCTTTTTACCCTAATGTTTTCTGTCCACTGACACAACATAAACTATAGAACACGATGTAATATTTCTTACAAAACATTTTAAGATGTTAATTCTATCCAGCATGCCAGAACAAGAAAGAAAGATTTATTTCCATGCCTGTTTGTATTAACAGAGTAAGGACTAAAATATATATTTCATTTGTATCCACAAAATTATAGGTTACCATTTTAAAAATGTTAAAAAAAATATACAAATATTTGTAAGCCTAGTTTTAATTGAGTTAGCTTTAGCCTTATATCATATGAATGACATGTGATGAAATAATGAACACTTTAGACTTGAGTGTCCAAGCTATAGAAACTATGTGGGTCTATACAGTTCAGTTTATAATCTACATAAGCTGAAAATGAAATGAGTAAAGAAGCTACAGAAACATTATTAAGTAAGCCTACTGAAATGAGACGTCAAAACAGAATTAAATAAACTTGGCTGATTTGATGAGAGCAGTAATGCCCCATTATTAGTTGTTTTTTTAATTAATAGACATTGATTAATGTTAGTTTACGTCAGTGGCGTCACTAGGGGGGTGCGGGGGTTGCGGACCGCACCGGGTGACACCCTCATGAGGGGTGACACCCAAGTGCATTATATCTAGTTTTAGGCCTATATTCTTATTTTGTAATTTAAAATAATTCAAAGCCGTATTTAATTTTTATAAATAAATAAAAATATCTCCGATTACTAACGGACACTGCGTACTTTTTATTATTAATTATTTTAACGCACTGGCTCCGGATACGTCTAAGATGAACTCTTATGATTTAAAGTTATTTTCTTTTCGCGGGAAATTGCATAACCGAGCAATTTTTTTTTGATTATATATTAAAATTGTAACTTCGTTTCTGTGGCGCGCTGGCAGAGTTAATCGTTTGGCTGTGACCCATTTATTGCTAACTGTATGCGGGTTCGATTCCTCTCAGAGTCGTATATTTTTTTTTTCAGATTTTTTTTGTCAGGATTAGGGTTAGGGATAGGGTTAGGGTGTGGAGCAATATCTATTGATGGTCCCCGAAAAAAAAATATATCTCCCATTATTAACAGTAAATGATGTCATCAACGACTGCAGTAAATAAGAGTTCTCATTCATTCTGTTTACTGACGTCATCAAAGTTTGCTAGACGTATCCCGAAAAAAAATACGTAGTACGTCTTAGACGTATCCGGAGCCAGTGCGTTATTTTAATGAAATTATTGGTATACTTGCACTGACCTATAGATATCTATTATCGCTAAAATCCTGACCCCGGAAACGGAAAAAAAATAATAAAGTCGCGCATGCGAACATATATACGGTCTCTGGAAAAAAAATATGGAGACCGGGGTGTCATGAGAGGGGTGACACCATGAGTTACCGCACCGGGTGACACCAACCCTAGTGACGCCACTGGTTTACGTACACATTGTTTTAACACTGGGAGAAATAATTTACAACTTAAATGAGAACTGAAATACCAATATGTATATATATGTTGTGTCTCAAGAGATATGTATACATCCTAAAACTAGAATAATCACACATGTAATTTTTATATTAAGTTTTGTTTTAACAACCTTTGTTGTCATATGGCACTAAATCTTAATATTGAGCGGAATGCAGAATGTTTAATAAAAAGAAATTTATCTGTATGTTTTGTGTTCATGTGAAATGTACATATTAAGCAAACCAAGTAAATTCTTAACAGTTTTAACCTGTGGTACATAATTCTATGTAGCTGTATAACAAGTAGGTAGCCCTATTGTTATAGAATCAATAATTACAATCAACCGGGAGGTGAGAGAAACAAAAAAAAAACTGAGCAACTCACCTACTGACGTCACAGACAGATCAATACGATAAGCCACCCCTTGTTTCAGCAGCCCAGGTTTCAGAACCAGTGATGGTTGGTCCAGTCCGGTCAGAGTGTCCTCGCTCCTGATATCAATGGGCTGGTTATCTCTGCTGACCACATGAGTGGGTGTTGATGGGGTAGGGATCAGATGATTCAGGAGGTCCACTGATCAAATGGGGGAATAACCATGTCATTATATACTATTCGACAAGTGAGTCAGACAACTTTTATCATTGCAAACTTTCCCAAAATTAATAATATGTCTTTGAATTATTTACAAGTGAAACCTCAGATTGTAATGTTGGGCTTCTTATACACCCCCCCCCCACCCATCCATCCCAGCATGCCCTATATCCACGCCACTAAATAACAATTTATGGTAGATTTAAACAAAAATGACTGACCTGTAGGTGGGTGTACCGAGACTTCTTCATAACCTGCTTGGCAAATGTTTAGAGAAATAAACAAAACAATTCAACCAATGATATTTTCATTATGTTCATCACACCTATTACATAATTGTGTTCAATTAATGTTAGTATAATATTTAGATTTCTCATAGTTGGAATAGGGTGATGAAACGAGGACTCATCCTTCCATTTAAACATCATTTATTTTTATAATATTACAAAATCTGGAAACATAACAAACACTCAAGAACATTATGTTTTTTTTTAATCCGACCCCCCCCCACCCCGGAAAGTGCTTGTTGTATATGTGCAGTGAAAGCAGTACAGTAATGGTCTATAGGAGAAGACAGGTAGGGAGACCAGGTAAGGAAACAATGGGACATGAAAGGTTCTGGAAAGCTTTTGATGACACGGTATTGTAGTGTATTGTGTGATCGACACCTCTCATGGTGTGCACTGCCGGATTTGTTCAGGTAACACACACACTCTCAGGTCCATTGATACCTACACAAACTGACATTAAGTTTGTTCACCATTTAACAGTTTATCCTTGTCTGTTTCTGTTATTAAAGTTTCTTGAATTATGTTTAAAAAAAACAACAACACATATGGCCTATATATAGTTAACAGCAATTCAGAATGGTGTAAATGTGGAATGCTGTATAATGATTTAATGTTAGCCAACCAAAAGCTTAACATTATTGTAAATAGTTAAAACCCAATAGTCACCACAGGACATATACTATTTCTGCTATTCCCTACTTGGGACTACATTTTTAAGGATCAGTTTTATAAAAGGTGGGAAGAAATGTTTTTCTCCCTCAACTCTTTCTTTTAAGAAAACGTTTTTTTTTTTAAATGAACATTAAATACATGAAATATAAGTTTGACACTACTCTACCAGGGATAGAGAATGTTTTCTTTCGGTATTTTCCCCAAACACTCCAGTGTCAAAGTGAGAAGTGGAAGAAAAGGGGATAAAAGAAGACTAGGTTTTTTGAATAGTTCCAAGAAAATCCAGGACAAGCAACTACTGCAGTAATCATAGGGAAGCAAACGATGTCTTAATCCTACAAAATGAATCTGTCATACAAGACAGATTGATTCTATTCAGTATTCAGTGCATCCAAAACTCAATAGTTTTCAACTTCTATAAGTTATTTTGTTCTCGTGATTCCAACTATTACACTTTAAAAACAAAACAAAAAAAAAAAAACGAAAATTTTGTGCTATCATTGAAGCTTACCACCATGGCATGATCTTTGTTCTATCTCTAGATCAAAAGACCATTTAAAAAATGAATTTTAGTTACTCTTGGGTGGGAGGCAGAAATCAGATATCTCTCTAGCTTGGGGGGTGGGGGGTTGACAGAAGGGGTTCAAATGTACAATGGCACACACAGAGGTAAATGATAAACCTTTGGAATTTAAAGTCTCCCTTTATAAATCTTCAATTAGAGATAAATAAAATTGACATTCCAAAACAAAGCAAAAAAAAATATGGGCATACATCTGACAAACGTCCAGCTAATGTTTACTGATGGATAAACTTTCAGATAATGTTTAATGATGGACAAACATCCAGCTAATGTTTACTGATGGATAAACTTCCAGCTAATGTTTACTGATGGATAAACTTTCAGATAATGTTTACCGATGGACAAACATCCAGCTAATGTTTACCAATGGTCTAACTTCCTGATTATGTTAACTGCTGGACAACCCTCTTGCTAATGTTCTTTATGGAAGTATGCAGGGTCATCTTAACACATGGAAAAGCCTGGACACTTGCACGGTGCCCACACATTTATAGGGGCCCAAAGATGATGAGCGATATACATATATATTTCATTCTCTTGAATTATTGTCTTAGGAGCCCCAATTCAATGTTTTTTACAAGTGGTCCCTAATACTGTAAAGAGGGCTCTGGGTGTTGATGTCTACAGTTCATATAATTAGTATGTTCAATTTGGCTACAATAGAAACTTCTAATGTACTTACTGTTTGATTTGGAAGCTTTATTGTTGCTAGATACTGCCAAATCTGCCCAATGAGGCTTTCTGGTATGTATTCTCTCATCCTCCGATATTTCTAATAAGTCTGAAAAAAATCAATTACATCATAATGATTGACTTAATCACAAGTTCACAACAATCAAATTGCCTGTATAAGTGGCTCTCAAAGTGTAGGTCAAGACTGATGTGAAGAGGGTCACCTAAAATTTTGAGAATTACTTACTGAAAATGAACACCATTAATTTTTTTCTTTCTTTTAATATTTTGTTTATTTCTTTACGGGTGGTTCACGAAAAATTAACAGGTTTCTTAGTGGGTACCAACAGCAAAAGTTTGAGAACCACAGTTCTATATTATCACTTGCATTATTTTTGTTTGTTTGAATGCACTGAATACCTTCCATGAATATGTAGAGTTTCTGAATGTCCCTTGTGCAGTAAGTAATTACTGGATGAGTGTTGCTAATTTCCTAACCCAAAATAATGTTGCCCAAATTTTAACATTCATCATTAATTAAAACTGCATGAGCTCATCTTATAAAATTAAAGTAATTATTTCTAATGCTAATACATGACAACTATACTGCCAGAGCCCTTCTGACTCTCATTGATCTGTGGTAGCTCCTAGGCCATAATACCTATCAGGTTACAGAAGGCATCAAATTTGATAGGAATCGTTACTAGAGCATAATAATGGAAGGGGTGCCTCAGGCGGTTTCCTACTTAACCTATCCATAATAACAACTATACAACAGCTGTTTATTTATGTATGTAAGGACATGTCAGCATTTTGTTGCAGCTCTTGCATTCAAAGACTATATATCCCAACATTTTAAAAGTAAAAAAAAAAACCACAATGGCGGCAGGAAAATGTTACAGGATGAATTTATTAAGTCATAAGGTCGATCAATGATCATAATGGAGGGCTCATTGATCATAATGAAGGGTTACAATGGAACCTGGTGATAAAAAAAAGGGGAAGTAATTTAAGCAGCTAAAGCAGTAGAGTTTTTAAACAAAGTCATTTGACATGCACAATCAACTTTAAAAGTCAACACCATTCAAATGTTTACTTAGTCAACTTTTTTATTGTGTGTGCTTTTTTTTTTTTTAATTACTGGGTTACTTACGGTCACCTATCTGGATTGCTAGTATGTGATAAAAAATTAAAGGATAAATGAGGGCTTTCATTAAATAATACGGGTGTATATAATTATAGAAGAGGTGGAATTACAGAGCTCCAGCAGGCATTGTCTCACATTCTCTACCACCACAATGAGACCCAAAGCAGTACAGACTCAATTGGGTTGTTTTTTTTTCATGTAAAAAAGAAAATTATCAAAGTACTAGATGCTAATTTAAAAATACATAAGGATTATGTAACTCCCCCCTCCCCTCTAATATATATATATTTTTTAAAAAGACGCTTTTATTTACTGTGAGGTACTTAAAAGTACATTTTGATTTTTAGTGAGAACTTACAAATACAAAAAACGTAAAATATGTAGCCTATTGCAAAGTAATAAATATATTCTTTCAGTAAAAGAAATAATAATATTAGTTGAGAAGAAATCAAAACTTACAAAAACAAATTATGTTTGCCAAACTTCTTTTTTGTCAACAAAGAAAAATAACTTAATTCTGATAAAAAAACCTGTTCAATTTTTAATCACATCTAAAAATGTTCATTCATTTATTTTAATAACTCTCTTTACCAATGAAAAAATGAAATTAACCTTCAGCTTAAAAGTATTTTCTATGATGAATGTAAGATGTTAAGGTTTTTTAAAAATGTTCAGTATATAATATCTAATGATGACTTTTTTGGCCATTTTGTATATAGAATAGTGGCATCACAGCAGGTCTTATGTTGGACTTTTTAAGATTTCTTTTTGTATGCACATAAAATAATTAGGTTTGAATGGGGCTAGAATAATTAATATTCTAAATCTAATGACAAGTGATTATATATGAATAGTTGTAGACCAATGTTAACCAGTGATTCTTGAACTAGGTGAAGCCAAGAAATGTTCCATGAAAAAAAAACAACAAATATCCAATTAAAAATTGTTGTAAAAAAAATAAAAGTAGCTAACCTCATGTTTGTGAGTGTTTTTATTCAACAACATATATAGAGGATGCATTAAAAAATGAAAATAAAAATGACTCAGTACTTACTTCTTCCTTGAGTTTCTGTGTGACCTTCCAAAACTCCACTTTGGGCCTGTTTAGTTTCTAGATTTATGAAAGTTAGAATTACCATATTAGTTGTATGTAAGTTGGTTGACATACTAATGTATGTATATAATATTTCACATTTTGAACTGTGTGTATAATAGCTAACATATTGAAGTATGGGTAAGATATTTTATATAGGCCTTATGCATGTAATCAAATTATGTATGTATATCATCGTAAACACATTGATCACAATATAACTAGCTGTATAGCCTATTAAAACAGACGAAAGTGATGTATAAGCTTACAGGAAGCTTTGATTAGTGGCACGAACAAATCCGACAATGTTACTAAGTTAAATTTTACACAAACTAATTTTCAAAGAAATATGTTAATTTTTATATTATACATCTCTCCTTTGCCAGACCCCTTGGCTTATGAACCTCCCCCCCCCATACCTCTCCACAGCCCCTCTCTTTCTCTAGCCCTCCGATAAAATTGATCAAAACAAAAGTAATGAAGAATATAAATTGGTTAACTGAAATCAATAATAATCATATTTCCAAATAAGATACAAAAACTGGAACAAATCAGATCAAAACAATACGAAGAACGTAAATAGTTGAATTGAAATCAATAATAATCCAATCTAAAATATGGCACAAAACAAAAGGGTTAAAAACACAGTCATATATATTGGTACATTACAAGATGTCTTGAAGTAGTTTCCCTTCTTTATCTCCATCCATCACTCCCATAATTTGAAATAAAACACAATCTTTTAAAATCCAAACCCCTAAAAACCTATTCACTTACAATATAAATATTAATAGATATTATGAGGTATAAGTTATGTAGTAAAGGAAAATGAATTACTAAGAAGGCCACGATGACATCAAAAATTGTTCTCTTTTTGAGAATGTTCTGATTAATAGTTTAACATAAACATGGTGACTATGAACACCCTTTGATTCATACTTTCAAACGTCAAATTCTTTTTAAGTGAGGTGAGTTTTGAAAACATATTAGGGCAAATAGGTTTTTATTCCTGTAGAATGTAACAATATAATTCTGAAATTATTTACAAGTCCAATGACTGAACATATACCACTGGGACAGACGGAAACACAAGATATGTAATAGGCATTTTATGTAAGTTTTTATGGAGATTGATGGTCAAGCAGTGTAGAACGCTTGACCATCCACTTGGATTAGATCATCTGTTAAAACCAAAAGGAAATTTTCCAGATAATGCTGAGAGTTGGTTGAAAGTCCCTCAAGCATTTAATGGGCCCTGGGGAAGAATAGGCAACTTAGCGTTGTGCTAGCCACACAAACCATAGTATGCCCTGGTTATAGAAACATGAATTATATACTTCATCTGCCCCGATTAAAGGGCTAAGGGAACTTTGCTTTTTTTTTTTTTATTATATATAATGTGTACACAGTGGATAGCTAACAATTTAATGTACATTTTACAAAAACTAAAACAGAGAAACAAAAGGACAAACAGTGATAAAATAATTCCTTTAAAAACATTTTCCCAGAATAAAAAAAATCATATTTTCTAACAGTAATAAATAATTTATTTTCCCACCTTCTACTGAATTTATTTCCATTCTAAAGAAATATTCTAAATATTTACAAAACAACAATCTACTTACTGAGTTCTGTATTTTTCTCTGATTTTAAAACTGGAGATGTCTGCAATTTTAGAGAATGTCTCACTACAAGGAAAAAGAAAAACATTCTAAAAAAATTCTTGCAATACATAAAGCAAAAAGTTAATTTAATAACTTTAACTAGCAAAACATTAGCAAAATGTTTTAATTTACAAGACTAAAAGATTTTAAAACAATTCATTTTTGACTTTGTAATAATGCATATTGCCGTATCAACTCAATTATCAATTAAAGAAATACTTTTTTAAACATATTCACCTTAGAAATAAATAATAGAATTTGCCCTCCTAATTGCTCATTCCTGATTAACTTAATTACATATACAGGCTACATAACTAAAATCATTCAGTGGAAGGATGGTGGTGGGGTAAAGCACCCGAATTTTGACCTGAGGGTCCCTGGTTAGACCTTTAGTGAGGGACCAATAGATATTTCAGGTTATGGTTTAACCCCCCGCTTTATCTCCCGTGGAGCCTCCAAGGCCATTACACTATCGGCTATGGTGGGAATGAAAAAAGAGCACTGTAAAAACCATCCCATATTGGTTTATAGGAGCTTAGAGATTTTACCTCATCCTTACACACTAAAACTATGCAAAATCTTTCCTAATAATATCATATATCGTCTGAAAAAATGTATTAGTAATGTATCCGGTTGTACGCTTGAAATGACATAAACATTTTCAGCTTTGTAAGGAGCAAAATATGTCACTCAATCAATCATTAGTTCTTAGCTGTATGTTCTCACACTCAAAAGTTTAATTTATTATAAGTCCAGTTACTTAAAAATCAATCAGTTTATATGCCACATAGAACATTATCAGAATCCATTAATGAAAATATACTTTATTAATTTTGTTAGCTTTATATTTTTATCATTTATATATTGATATGTGATAAGTCTTTTGAGTTCAAGGTGAAAGCAGGGTCACATCTCATCAATTAACTTTTATTATATAGTACATGTAGCTGTATCCTGCATAATCCTTGAAACACCTTTCTTTGGTATAAAGTAAGCAATACAAATTTACTTAAATTTATTTTTAATAATTTCTTTGATTTGTCAACAGTCTGCCTGTTGTTTTTCTATGATTTGAATAGCTTTCATTAGTTTTGAGATCACAGATGCTGACAGGTCAAACAAGTTCACTGTCACAATGCAGACATATTCAATTCATAAAATTTCAGCTAAAATAAATATTTCGTCCCTAATCTGTCTAATTCAATATATAACTCACATTCATACGATATTTACATCTTCTTCAAACAAATAACTTGATTTACGTACACCAAAATAATTGATTTAAGGATGATATTCTAATTTACACCAAAATAATTGATTTAAGGATGATATTCTAATTTTCATTATTTTCGCCTCTCATTGACCTCATTTTCAGTCAATAAAGTGGGGCTATTTGACAAAAAATTGTACAATTTGAAAATGATGATAAAAAAAATCTGATGTCTAATATATTTAAAACAACAGAAAAACTATTTTTTTTTAAACATTTATCAGATGCAAAAGCCACCTTGATTATCAATATTTTTTTTTGACAGTAATAAAAATTTACTTTTGATTTTTGCCATATAAATTAAGAGTATTATGATAAAAGACTAGCTGTACCCTGCAAAACCTTGGCATAGAGTTAAATTCCCTTAGGTTTGATCAGTAGGCTAGGTTATTTTTGGTTTTGAGCAGATCCGATTTTTTCATGATTGTATTATAACTGGAATACTGTTGCATTAATTCTTTACTTTCGACTTAACGCAGAATCCAAATCGTTATTATTATATTAGATATTAGGAAGCGACCGATAATCGGATCGGTATCGGACCGATAATGGCACTATCGGTTAATATCGGATCGACCGATTTTTGTAGGGACGACCGATAGTCGAACCGATATTGGCACTATGGGTTAACTATCGGACCGGCCGTTTTTTGGCTGCCGATACATTTTTCTTTTTCACAACAGAGTTGCAGAAAAAAAAAATCTGTAAATAACCCAATTCTATAACCAGATCAGGCAAGATTTAAAAAAAAAGGGAAAAAAAAGCCCGTACACAGAAATTGTCACGTCCACAAAAATTGCATCAGCCATATGACCTTGAAACAATAGGATTGGCATTTTTTATTCTAATGTATGACCTTGAATGATACAATTAGTGCACATCTGTGTGTATTTTTTTTTGGATGGGAAGTTGAGGGGGGGGGGGGAACAAGACTTACGTGTGGGCGAAGTGTTACGAATTATGACAGGGAAGGGGTGAGCTTGGGTTGACATACGTCATTAGCTGTAGCACGAGAAAAACACGTGTTTGGCATTGTTGTTGATTAAAAAAATAAAATCGGTATTGGTATCGGTACAAATGTTGGGGAAAAATATCGATATCGGACTATCGGTAAAAAGGCATATCGGTCGCTCCCTATGTGAGTTACAACTAAATAAATTGATTACAACTTCAGACAGTTTATTCTACGAAAAAACAAAAAGTATTGCATTTATATAATCCTCAGAAACATTTATTTGTTTAAGATTTTTGATTGACTTCTTTTTTCCCTTGAAAGTTCATCATCAATATACTTTATTGAACAATATTTATAAGATGTTTATAGTTTTTTCAACATAATTTTTCCTCATAAATTCAATATTTTTTTTAGAAAGTCATAAAAATAAACAATACATTCATAAAAAAAAAACAATATTTACTTTCATTTTCTGAACTTCTTATTGTGGTAGTAGTAACATTTGTTACTGGAGTGGTATTGGTGGAGGTCAGCTTCAGCAGATGAAACTGCGAGTCAGTTAGGTCAACACACTCTCCTGAGGGGTTATCTATCAATAGCTTGTCTTTGGTCTCAGAAAAACGGGAAATTTTCCAGTTGTAGCTCACCTTACTGTTGTGACATTTGGGGCAGTGAGCACGTATAGAAACTTTTCTGTCGGGGTTGATTGTATTTCTCCAGCACTGAGGGCACTCTAAATAAATACTGTAAGGGGAGAAAGATTGATACAGATTATTTAATTATGGCATGCTGAAAAAAAAAAATAAGTTATCAAAGAAAAGATCAAAACTTGTTTCCATTGTTAAAAAATCATAGAAACTTACTCAGTTATTTTTTTATCTGGTGGATGAATTTTAACAACTTGGTCAGAGAATGCAGAAGCATCATCACCATCAATTAAGAATACTTTCATTTTAAAAATGAATTCTGTACTTATTGAAATATTCAACCAACTCGCTGGGAAAACTAGCAAAGAGCTTTTCAAGGAAATGTTCCTCTCAATTAATGTTTCAGTACAATTGTAGGGTTTCACCGGAAAGGTTTCACAGCTCCAAGCATACCTGCCAAGACAAAAATATTTCATTCTATTTTCAAACATACATTATAAACAACTTTTTATTCTTCCCACAATTATGCTGTCTATATTTTCATGACAAGATTTAAATTTTTTTCATTTACCTTAATAATGCACTAGCATTGTCAGGAGAGTAAGATTCGCTACCATCTAACAGAATCATATCATTGTGAGCAACTTGACGATAAGCTCCTCCAAAGATAGAGCTAACAATTGGTGTTGGACTAATGTAGATCTTTGTTTCTGCCTCTGAATAGACAGGTATGACTGTATCACTCATTTCAGCCTAAAAGAGCGTATATTGAAAGCAACAAATCATATTTCTCAGTAAAGAACAAAGAAGTTGAAGTTAACTTTAAGGATTACTTTTAAAGTAAAATCATTTACTTATTTTTTTTTAGCTATTTCTCATTTTTTTTATTATTTTCATGTAAGCACATGATGTTTATTTCTATAAAATCTTTAATGGGACAGTTCTTGTAGTCCTTTTTTCTATCCCACCTTATCAGAATGCAATGGCTGCAGAATACATAGGTACATGACTAACACAATGCCTAGCAACTTTTACCTCCCCCAATTAAAGTCATGTGCACATTTCAAATGGAGTCAAGAAATTTCACCACCTTAAAAAATTAGCATAGATTGAACCTAAGAGCTTCATGTTGACATCTGCCAGCTCTACACAGCTTGACATATGTCCCCCATTTATTGTATTAGATCAGCACTGTATATTTAAAATATAATTCTTTAAATTGATGATGGAATTATAAAAAAAATAGTAACATTCAGATAAAACTAATCACCTTCAATTTAATCCAATATTCTCCAGCTTTCAGTGACCTAGGTGGGAGATATAACATAGGGTACTCCAAGTACTTCATATCTTTATAATCCTGTTTTTGAAAATTAAAATCCACAACTTTGCTTTCCGGTTCCATTACTTGCCAGTTGTATTTAATTCGGGTAGACATTGAGCAATTGGTTCTAGTCTCTGCTTCCAACATAACTGGTTCAGATCTAAGGAACTTCAACTGAATAACAGTCAAGTGATAGATATATTTGGGAAAAAGCATGCTTTAAACACATTTTATCTTGGTGAAAAAATGTACATTAAATTCAAACACTTACATCATTACGGCTAGCTGTATGAATGTTTCCAAGAATCCGCACAGAAGGTGGGTTACAGGGTTGATTTAAAATAAAGAATTTTCTGACAGATCTGCCACTGCTGACCGGATTCTGTGCTTCCAGCTGTACTGTGTACTCGCCAATCCTGATGAAATAATGATTCCAAATATTACTATGTATTTTATCTACTTTATACATTCACAATTTTTAGTTTTACAGCTACATAAATAAAATAAAATTTGCAATCCTAATTGTTGTTCAAAATAAAGATGTTTAAAATCTTTATACATGTATAACATCAAGTCAGAAACAGCACAGCTTAAACAAATTTTACAGAATACAAGAAATGATACATACACAGAATAATTATGAACAACTTCACTGCTGTGGGTGGAATTAATAAATGATCCATCTCCAAAGTCCCAAGTGAAATTAAGAAAATCTCCCTGCCAATACTCAGCTTTAAATCGAATGGATGAATTGACAACAGCATCTCCAGTCATTGAAATAGTTAAGCCATTCAGTTGAGAGACCACAAGTATGGACATTTTCACAGACTCCACAGAACTCAGGCAGTTTACAGCTTTCACTGTAATGAAGTGCCTAAAACAAAAAAGTATTTGACTTAAGTTACATTTAAAAGATTTTATATAGCACAATGGTTCTTTTTAAAAAATATTTATCAAGGGTTTTTTTTGTCAGTCAAAAGGTATTTGCAAGCCAAACAAACATATCAATCATATTTACTAACTAAAATTTAATCATCTATATAAATAATAGTGGTCTCATGTCTGCGTTATATCGAAAGTAGAAATCAAGAATTCAAAATGGCGTCTTTGCTGGCGTTTCGATTCAATAAATGTTTTTTTTTAAATCTACAATTTCAAATAGTTTCTGCAGTTTTTATTTAAACATGACACCCAAACGCCAAAATGTGAAATAATTCCATTTAAGTATCTTTTTGGTTTATTTCTACAACATATAATATGTAATAATATCATGAAAAAATCGGATCTGTCTGAAACCAAAAATAACCTACCCCACTGATCAAACCTAAGGGAATATAACTTTATGCAAAGGTTTTGCATGGTACAGCTAGTTATTAATAATAAGAGTAAATAAGTCATGCACAGTGCTGTCCAAGAGAGAAGCAGAAAAGCGAATACAGTTGTCGTTCACATCCAAGGTGATTAAACACATCCTCACCTTCCAGATTTTGTGTAAGAAAAATTATGCACTTCCTTTGTTGTTTCTAATGTAAATGGAATGCTCCGATGTTGAGTAGTCTTGGCTGAATCTTCAGAAAAAGTCCATTGATACAGAATGTTCTGTTTTGCACTGCGAGGCATAACTTCAGCTATATGAACAACCTCTTGCCCCACAGCAGTCATGTTTGTGTTAACAAGTACTTTCAAACCTGATTACCCATTAGTTTATAAAGTGAAATTGTTATTATTAAAAAAGTAAAAAAAAATCACATTCATATAACAGTTTAAATATTTTACATTTATGGTAGTAATAAATATAATAGATTTATGTTACATATTAAATTCATATTACAATTAGAACATATTATTTTGGGTATTATGATATATCCACTTACCTGTCAATTCTGGAACAACAAAATACTTCTCATGCAAATACAAAATTCCCACTTTGTTGGAAGCTGTTACAAATATATTTCCAGAACCTTGCCTGTCAAACTGATGTACAATAGAGTTACCTGTCAAACAGATTTAAAAAAAAATAATTCTATTTATACTTCACAAAAACTATAATAGAATCCAATATATTCAAATAGTTTATCTAACCTCAGCTATTTTAAATAGATGTATTAAAATACTTTTATGATAAATCTAATCCATTTAAAGAATGAAAATAATTTAGCATTAATTATAATAAGGTTAGACTAATGTTAAGGGTGTTGAGCAAGCGGTTTAATGGATCATTGTTTTTGTGTTTTAGAGAAAATACATTAAAATTAAGATATGGGACTGTACAAAAAATTGCAAAATGGAAATATCAGACTGCACCATAATCAGATTTGGAGAGTTTCAGCCCAATTTTTGATTACTAAATCATTTCTCAAAATTTCTATCAAGTATTTTTGTTCATTGTATAAAGTATGAGAATGAGAAATAGAACCATATCGGAATTTCAAGTTTAGAGATATATAATAACTCATTTACTATATTTAATGTACTGTATGATAACTTATTCACTATTATTGATGTACCTAAAGGCAGAAACAAAAATGTAACAGTTATCAAATAGATTTTAATGATACCTGTGAGTTTTATTTCTGGATTATTAGTTAATTTCCATAAAAAAGAAACATCAGTTCCGGATTCAACACTTGCATTTGCAACTATCTTTTCTCCCACCTTGAAACAAAATTTGTTCACTGTCCAATTGAAACCAGCTGGAGGCATTTGAACATAGAAAGGTTCAGCTGAAGTAACTGTTAAGTTACCTAAGCCATTGAATGCTGTTAACTTTACACTATACGATTGAGCTGAAAATGTCCGATGTGAAAAAAAAAAAACAACATAAATTTTACAATTAAAAATTCTATTCTTATTATATATTTTATTCACACATCGACAAACTTTTTTATTACTGATTTTTTTTTGATCACCTTTATTATTTTTTTTTAAATACCTTTAGTATACACATGTTCAGCGTCTGCTATCATGTCCCGAGTAAGATCTTCCTTCCCAATAATTTTAGTAGATTCACCATCCCCAAAGTCAAAATGAAATTGAACAGGTGATCCATCAGATCTGAAATACAAAAAAAAAAGATCTTATGTGTTATATAAAAATCCCAATTGATTAAAAAAAAAAATTAATTTAGATCAGGAATGGCAATAGAATCTTATCAAAGTGCCAAATATAAATTAAATATGTGATGGCCAAATGTGGAGCGTAATAAAAATGAATTTTATTTTGCACAATCCAGTACCATATTTGAAAAAGTCAGGTTTCTAAATTTGGAATTTGCCATCCCTGATTTAGATTGTACATTAAGGATACTAAGATACGTCACACATGCTTATTGATCTTCTTACCTTGCCTTAAACACAACTTTTTTAGTAGCATAGTGTCCGCTCTCATTCACTAGACTAGCTGCATTGGTCCTTTCCCCATCAACATATGTTTCTATAGATGCCTTAGTTATTTTGTCTATTACATCCACACTTTGATGAAGACAAACTTTAATCCCCTTTGGCTGCAGATTGTTTGATACAGTGACACAAATGTCATATCTGTCTGGTATACTGTAGAAATGTTTTGCTGTACTGGTATGGCCTTCACTGTCAAAATAAAATGAATATTGAAGTTTAAAAGATATATATTTTTTACCACCAAATTACCAAATTTGACTCATTAAAATTATTAAAGAATATAAAAAGTACAATAGTAACAAAATTACTGATTCATTTAAGTTTTATCACATAGCACATAATTAATTCTGCATAATAAAAAAAAAATTTAACAAACAATTAATGAATTAATTATTTGTATTTAAAAAACTACTTTTGTTTTCAGATTTATTCTGTTCAGTATTTCAGTTATTTATTTATTATTAAAGAGCCTTACCTGAATGTAATTGGGTTAGAATAGCGATCAGAAAAATCCCAGGAAAATTTTAGATTTTTCCCAGAGCTGACAACAGCTGTCACTTCCAACTCATCACTCAAAGGCAGTTGCAAGGAATTTGTGTATAGATTCACAGATCCTATAGGCTCTTCAATGTAAGCCAATTCAACTCTTTTCAAAGAGGAGATGCCATTGGAAACATTCACAGACACACTGTAAACTCCTAGATAAATAAATCTGTGTGATAAATGTATGACTGAAATGGGACCTTGATTTCTGGAGGTGTAGGAATCATTTTTGGATACTTCCTGAGGTGAAAGGGAATTAGATGCAACTGTCTGCAGTTGCCCATCTCCAAAATTGCATGTAATGATACAATCAGATCCACCTTGTATTGAAATAGTAATGGTTGTTACATGGCCCAAAATGGTTGGTGGGATAGACAAAGAAACATTAACCAGGGGATATTTCACTTGAAATGTAATTGAAGCCTGTAAAGAACTGACTTCATTGGAAACATTAACTTGAACTGTATGTAAGCCAGCCTTTGAAAAACTTTTGATAAACTGAAAAACAATAAAGTGAACAAATTTTAACTGACACTGTTGCCAATACCTTGAGCACCAAACTTAAAACAGATATATACATGTTTGGATGTTCATTACAAATGAGAGAATATATTAATGTTTTAAAACTGGACAATGGCCAGCAGTTTCTCTTGTATGGTCATATATATTCTTTACAGATCAGATATATTTTAAAATAAGTGTAAGTGATGCATTTTTTGCAGAGCCATTCTTACTGAGACTATCACATATTTGTGGCCCTACGCAAACCTACCTTTGGGGCCCCACCAGCATTAGATTTTATTGGAATATGTAGAGGAAAGGGTAATTTATATTGGGGGCCCTAGATGGTGCCTAGCTTGCATATTCATAAGAAGTGCTCTGACTGTTTGTTTCATGAATGATAGCCTACCTTTTGGCTTGTAGTTGGAAGTTCTGCTACACTGTCTACTGACCAGACATACACAACATGTGATCCAGAATAAAATTCAACATGCCAGCTGGCCTCACTATAAGGAAGCATCAACAGCAGAAAAAAAAAATCAAGGTCAAGTCTTTGTGTATACTAGTAAAAACTGTCTTGTGAAAATATAGAGTTTATTATTTGCATTTTCTTAAAAGTCAGGCTAGAAAAGTAATTAAACAGAATACACATTTTTAACAGATATTTAACAATGATGTCTAGCATTTATGTTAATTAAACAATGTTATTTAACAATGGTATGTATTAATATGTCAGGTTATAAATTAAAATCAATGAGAAAAAAAACAGTGCTCAATACATTTGAAGTTAACATCTCTGAAATTTAAATGCTTTAATCTATACTGCATGTAACAGATTTTACAACATGCAATTATTCACAATTACTGTGGCTGTACTTCATTAATTAACCTAAAATACAAAAAAATATTTTCGTTTATCAAAAATGTCCAGTAGTTTCCTGAATTGTATATAAAACTGAGGCATGGAACGGAAGAACTGAGTTTGTATGTATAACTGATACAAAACTTGAGATCCATTTTCTGCTCACATTTTTACACACGCACATATATATCTAGCAGATTACTTAAATAACACACACTCACCTACAGATCTAGCATATGCCTACTGCTAGCATTAAATACTATAGCCTACAGGTCTAGGTATTATTATTTGTAAAATAATTAATTTTAAATTTTGATAGTAGGTGTAGCTATACCATATTAATGAACATAACATTTAACGAACAACACAACAGACTAAATGGTATCGTTTTACTACAGTGAAACAGTGCTTACATACTATAAGAACGTACAGAAGAGACAATGTAATACAACAAATCACATAAGAATGGGACAAACTGATGTTTTAGATCTTTTTTCCCCAGAAATAGCCTGAGGTAACTAACTAGGCACAGGAAAACCAGCTTGAAGACACAAACAATGCTGTCTTAGTTTGTATGTTTGCCAAGAGGAAACATTCGCCTGCTGGAGAGACCACGGGACAGTTGAAAGGGAAAGGGACCAGCTATTTATTTTACCCATAAAAGTTGTTCAGTCTAAACTCAAGTGTGCACTGTGGGATCATGAACACACAAAGAAACAAAAAAAATTAGATTAACTAGATGTGTTCATCTGTCTTTAGACAGTAACTAGACGTGTAGTGTCTTTAGAAGCTAGCTAGATGTGTTGTGTTCAACTGTATATAAACACTAAGAAGATGTGTTTTGTAAATGTAAACTTAATGTGCTCCTTTCAACTGTCTAGAAACACTAAATAGATGTGCTGTGTCTTTCAACTG
This sequence comes from Bulinus truncatus, assembly GCA_021962125.1. Lineage (NCBI taxonomy): Eukaryota > Metazoa > Mollusca > Gastropoda > Planorbidae > Bulinus > Bulinus truncatus. Next base: position 7,277,636 of record JAGDYQ010000002.1, read on the forward strand.
TCTAGAAACACTGAATAGATGTACGTTTCTTTCAACTGTCTTAAACACTAAATAGATGTAGTGTGTCTTTCAACTGTCTAGAAACACTGAATAGATGTGCTGTGTCTTTCAACTGTCTAGAAACATTAAATAGATGGGGATTGTCTTTAAACGTTAACTAGATGTTTTGCGTTCAACCGATTTCCATCCCTAGCTAGTTGTATTATGTTCAAATGATCTTGAAACACTGACTAGATACGTTGCGTTCAAATGTCTTTAGGCATTAACTAGAAGTGTCGAGTTCAACTGATTATAAACATTCTCTAAATGTGCTGTCTTCATAAGACTTAATTCACTAATTAGACGTGTTATGTTCAACTATATGTGTACTTTAACCAGGTGTGTTATGCTCAACTTATTTCAAAGATATAACTAGATGTGTTGTGTTCAACTGTCAGTAGACATCATAAAGATACTTAATTTATTCACATATTTTTAATCCTAAAAGTTCACATATTAACACGTATATATTTAATTTACCCCAATATGTGGTTGTTTTGTTTGTGTGTGTGTATTTGAAATTGTGATGACTTGAAAACAAAAATGTCTTTCAATTCATTAAAAATTTAACTGAACAGCTTAAATGTTTAAATGATCATTCGATACCCTTGTGATGCGCCCCAGGCCAGGGATAGCTGCATAGCCAAAACATCTCTGGCACGAAGGAATTAAATGCACATGTTATTTGGATTGATTTCTTCATTGTTTTCATTTCCTTGCAATTACTAGCGAGCAACCCACAGAAAGAACTCTACATCTGTTCATAATTTACCTATTCCGTTTAGCCGTTCACTGGATTCTATCTTCACTTTAGAAAACTTAATTGTCTCAACTCTCATCGTTCAAGTTTCTTTTTATTTCGTTCATTCTATTGAAATTCATATTTTTTAACACATGGAAACGCACTGACTTTGTTTACTGGTCGTGATAAATCCGTTAAATAAACCAAAACCATCCAGTATACGCATCTGTCAACATTATAGTCAAAATAACCAAAAAAAGGTTAACAAACTGTATGCTAGTATAAAATGGCAACCAACTGAGTCCGAATGTTGAATTTACAAGAGTAGACTTAAAGGACTGATACACAGATAATCCTATAATAGAAACAAGTTGATCTTGTATCAAAAGTTGAAGGTGGGGCGAAGGGGGGTAATAAGATGGAAGAAAAGTTTTTGTCACAAGGTAAGGAAAACTACTGTTGTGAAATAGATTTCGAAATGTGTCAAGCCATTTCTGCATGAACAAGTCCCGAGGTGCAACAAGATATTGAATGGCAGAACACCATTTCAAGGCCAGAGAGTTGAACAGAGTGAGTCACCCGATAGTCAATCCATTTAAAACAGGATGACCACTGCTAGACCACACAGTTACTAGTCGACATGTTTAGCAATTTGACTCATTTCTTAAACAGTGTATTCTAAACGACAAACATGTATCTAAATTTAGCCACTTTAATTGACAGAGCCGTTCTCGTGTTTTTTGTAGGTCATAGGCAGAGACTTTTTACAGACATGGGGCCCTAGGAAAAAGTACTTGAGATCATCAGACGAGATGGGAGTTAGTACTGGCATGGTGTCCTTATGGCGTACCTTAGGCTTCCACCTAGTATGACTTTTTATATAAACGACTATCATCTGGCAACATCCTTAAACAGTATCGAGGAACATTGTCAAGGACATGATTGTTTTTGAAAATAATACCATTGAAACCATTTAGTGAGTAAAAATGTACTAAATCATTCTAGCAAAGTCGAACATTATCAAGCCATATAAACCTGAAATTTATTTTCTGAGGGTTTTTGTTAGTTTATAGCCTTTAAAAAGAAACTAGCTCGATAAATGGGCAAAATACTTTAAAAATAGACTTTGAAAAACTGCACAGATAAAGTAATCAATTATAAAAAAAAATATGCTCAGACCTTACACATAGATTGACACATCTCTATGAAATATATATTCTACACTTATATAAAACAATACACGATTAATGAACATAATGTATTTAAAAAACATATTTATATTTACTGAAGATACTCAAAAAATATTAAAACTTGCCACTGTCTCAATCATAATCAATGAAAAAATTGACGACCCAGTCAATTTGAGTCAATCCACAGTTTTATATCAAATTTCTACATTGCAAGTAACTTGTGATAGGAAGTGTAGCACGGAAAAGAAACTGATACAACACACACACATCATCAACTGATGTCAGTCTCCGTAGATAACACTTCACATATCTACTACTAGCCAGTCTCCGAATAAACTGACATTGTGAAGTACCTTGAGCCCACCTAACGAGCCATTCAGCCTGGCGAGGCCAACTATTTGATGGTCAAATGTGGATTCAAAGCCTGACACATCTCGCGCACCTGAATGACAGACAACTCAGAAAGTAGTCCAATTGCCAGCTCAACTTGTTTTCAAGATAAACATTTCCTGCCTCTTCTAGAGAGACTTGTTTTCTACACGGCTCTGGTTTGGTGCTAACAGTTCTATCTTACGTAGGATTCTATCACTGCACAGGCCCAATGAAAAGTTGTTTTATCATTTCGAGTTTAAAATCAAACAATTCATATATCATCAGTATAACACTATATTTACTTAATATAAACTGCGGTCTAGAGATCAGACCGCAATAACAATGATATCAATAACTATAATATCCGATACAGTTGAACCAGTAATGAGCGATAAATAGTTCACCACCAGCGATATAGTGTGGTAGAGAGTTTTCAAGAAATATAACCCCAATTTAATCAAAAACAAGACTTGTAAACCTTCATTTTCTTCCCTAAGGGGTCGTCCATTAATTAAACTAACAAATTTTAGTACTTTTTAAATACCCCCTTCTCCTCTTATGAACAAGTGTCGAGCTTTCGGTGAGCGCCAACCCCCCCTCCCCCCACCCCCCCAGTAAAGTTACGTCCACTTTAACACCCCCCCCCCCAATACAAACTTATAAAAAAGAAAAAAAACACATATAAACAAAAAAAAAAAACCTCCCAAATATGACGTAAATAACAGATTTCAAACTCCGCCTCCATAATAGTAATCACTGAAATCTAATTTGCCTAATCTAACAAAATCAACCACAACACTTCCCAATGTAACGGGTTAAACACATCTCTTACCCTAGAATATTACATCACAGTATGCAGCTATTCAATGAATTTGATTTGTCTCCCAATGAGACAGTTCTTTTAACTATTTATAAAAAGGTTTTAGTAAGGCTTTTACTTTATAAAAAAAAAATATCCCTTGCGACTCTCATCGACCTAAGTTATTTATAACATTCTTATTTTATGCTGCTGGCTTTATTGAACACAAAACAAAAAAAAGTTATTCACATGTACAGAGAGTACAAGTAGATTTAAAAAAAAATTATAATATTTAGAAGACCGGTATCTGGAAAGGACGTACGTTGAGGAGGTTCTGAAATGAGCGACCTTAATCCGAGAGCTAAAATCCGTTAATATCACATAAAAATTTAACATATTGACGTTCCCAAAGTGGCCCATAAGCAGAGTTGTTGAGAGAAATTCTTGGCCCTGGAGCAAAGAAGGTGATTGGGTCCATACACAAGGTTCCACAAAATATATTGTACCAGTTTTTAGACTGCTGAATGAACAGCTCTGCCAATAGGAATATGTGACAGGAATACACAGACTGATACGCATATTAGGGAATTTCAGAATTTAATTTGTTCTTGTTTTAAAATTGTAATGGCTTAAAATAGTTCCTAGGGAGTTAATGTATATATACTAGTACATTATACACTACAATTCATATAAAATAAATCATATTTTATTTTAGGCACAATTCATTCATTTCATTGTTCCTAGAATGACACTTGCCTTAAGTTTTTATTTTTAAATGTAATAATATTTCGTTGTATGTAGACAAATAAAATAAAGTATTCTATCAATGACATTGTCAACGGATACTCCCCCCCTCCCGCACCTAAGTTTTGACGTAATTAATGAATTAATGGACATTGAGGGGAGGAGAAGAATATCCATGTTTAGTAAATATTGAGAATGTTCACAAAGACTAATATATTCCTTATCATAAAACGAAAGTTTTTTAAAATAAGATGTTTCTAACGTTTCAGGAATATATATACAAACAACCACCTCAAAGCTTGCCACTGATTCATCGACACATTTTATGAAACTTATCTGGAATTATGCGTTCTGTAAAATTAATTTAAAAAGTAAATTTCCATATATAATAGACTCAAAACAAAATTTAAGCAATCAACAAAGCGGACATTAAAGTGATTAGACTTAGGCGTCTTAAAAAAAAATGATGCTTTCTAAAATTAATAAAAATGTCCTAAAAACGAAAAGCAAACAGCCAATAAAAATACAACTGCAGTAGGTTATCCAGTTTGTGACTGTCTCACCTTGTTTACAAAAAGTTTTTTAAAAAAATGTACCCATAATTTACTTTGCCATATTCTTGCAATTGTGTACTTATTTTCTAATTAATATTAGTATTAGTTTACATAGTATTTTGGAACAATGCAGACAATATTGTATGTTAAATTGTCTCTTACGTGATATGTTTCTCGTAATTAATTGAGACATTATAAAATGTATTTTAAAATGTGCAAAATATGTGTGTAATCATATATTTTTTAGAGTACTAGCCACTACTTTATGGTGACAAAGTAAGCAATTGAGCGAGTTTTAGTATTAAAGAAGCGATTATATATAGACCGACCTATCGGCTATAAAGTTAAACAACCACATTATACCGGATAGGCGAGAATCTACTGTAAATATAAATTTATGTGTTAATGCATACAGTTTTATAAGAAGGCCGAATGCTAAAAATGTCAAATGTAACTAACTGGTCGGACTGAGAAACTGTCAAGCCAAGGTAAATATAAAGTAATCGAATACAAGCAACCAATAAGCAGCTAATCTTATTTTCACACTAGATTCCCAGAAGTCGGCCTAAGGAAAACCAAAGATAACTTCATTTACAAAGAACGGATCGATTTCTAGAAATAACTGTCATCAATCGATTTTTTTTTCACCAAAAAGTAACAGATCCTGTCATTTTTTCGACCTCTTTATTTTGGTAGCATTCTTACGGTAACATAATTGTTAAAGACCTTTTATTTGTATTTACTGAATGGGTAAATAAAACAAATATCACATCTCAAAAGCAAAAAAGAAATCTCTTCGTTTTTTTTTTATGTCCAAAAAATATCACAGTTGAATAAAATCACCATATTAATGACCATTACATTTTGACAATCACCTTACTGCACTGATAAAACACGAAACTTGATACATAAATAAAAGTGCCTGAACGAGTTTTCTAATGACCACACGTAAAGAGATATAATGGCAAACATTTCTCACCCTGATTAATTACGATAGCTAACTCCACTTGTACGGCCCCCACTGTTATGGAACTGCCATAAACCATCAAGAAGATCTGTTTAAACTTTTTTTTATTTGTATCCCGAGACATGATCCCCATCCCAGCAACTTCCGCTTATCACCTCACCACATCAGTGGCGTTACCAGCCTGTTGTATGTGTGTGGGTGGGTGGGTGTTCACCAATCCGCACCAGATAATCTAAACATTTGCTATCACATAGCATCATGTCTTTTTCTCTCACTCACTCACTCACTCACTCACTCACTCTCTCTCTCTCTCTCTCTCTCTCTCTCTCTCTCTATTCTACTTACCATTTGATCCCGACGTTACTGGGCCCAAGAAGTCTGAGACCTTTGATTGGCTCCTCCACCACCAACACCGAGCGCAGAGTCTGGTCGTTGCGGTTCGGTCTTCGGCCGTATAAGGAAACGTCAAGCGCAAACACACCTGGGACCTGAAACTTGCGGTCCCAACTGCAACTGTTGAGGAGGGGGGAAATGTAGAAGAAATAAAGTACAAAAAAAAAGGGGGAGTGAAGAAGCGAGTGAGTAGAGAGAAAGAAAAGCTCTCACATCAAGAGAAAACAAACAGGGGGATTGCACCTGGAATGCTCCAGTCCCTTTAGCCAAAAAGTCAAAGTTAAAAACAGCTAGTGGGAGGATAACCGACTGGCAAAGTTTGTATATGGTCAAAACACCAGTAAAAATGAAGCAAGTTGGCGATACACTAGGAAAGGTCCCCAGGCCAAAAGGTTTCCGAAGCATATAGTCGCTGGTGTTGAAACCAACAACAAAAAAAAAAGGTGGAACTGCAACATAAGACCAAGCGGGAAGTATATAGCTAGGCGGGAAGTTGTTATTGCAAGGAAAGGGGTTTTTGGGCTGAAGACACTCACGAAAGACTTTTGTTTTTATTTGAAAACGTCATTCTGTTGGTCACGTCGTGGTATATAACAAAATTACATTTGTGTGCTATCATGTTGTATCGATTTATTTTCGCAGTTAAACATGGCGTATAATAAAAAGAAAACTTTGGTCAAGTCATCTTAATGAATTATCTGGCTTCATTAGCATATTGAATGATCCCATGTGTACAATAGTAAAGAGAGGGTAGTATCTAGGAGAACACTGTGAATTGAATGACAGATTAGTCCAGTTAGTAAGATTGGACCGACTGGGTTGTGTTGTGTGAAGTCCCTGAAAGGATGAGATGAAATCTCTTAGATCCTATAAACCACTAATGGGACGGTTTTTATGGTGCCCTTCTTTCATCCCCACCATAGCCGATAGTGCAATGGCCATGGAGGCACCACGGGAGATATATCGGGAACTTAAGCCAAGACCTGAAAAATTTTCTTTGGTCCTCACCGGGGATCGAACCAGGTACCTTCAGGTCGACAGTCGAGCGTTCTACCGCACGACCATCCATCCCCAACCGACTGGGTTCTCTCTACTCATTTATAAAGGTCGGGATGAAGATTAGTTTAGACTGTGTTATTGTTAAATATGTTTAATATCAATAAATATAACTGCACATTTTCTATTTCTAAGTTTATTTGTTAGTTAGTGTTGCTCATTCATTGTTGTTTAGATAGTAATTGGTCTGATGTAAACAAAAACAATAAAGCTAAAACTTGCGCAGGAATATAATATTCCTTTTTCGATCAATTGTTTTCGTTGATAAAAATATATTTTTAATTATATTTAAGCCCGTACACTATGGACACAGCATTCATAATGAAAGCTACTTGAGTGAAATAACATGAAATGATTGTTCAGCATGGAGCAATGCTAACGTTACGAGAGAGGAAATAACTCCAGTCTAATGAAGTGTTAAACTATGAAGAGAGCACACACACTTCTCAAATGGACACCATTACAGCATTGTACCTGGAGCATAAGGAATTATTCAACCATGGTCAATAAATAATGAGGGGTGGGGGTGTTACATACACACCGGGGGCATTGTGTTGAAATATAATCACTTTAGCTCGGCTCATGTACCATTCAATGGATTTTTCTTTCGATTAATTTTAAAAAAGGAAAAATTTCACTCAAAAAAAGTGCTTTACATTTATGAACAACTAAGCACAAAAAAACAGCACTTGGTGTTATAGTTGTATTTTAGCTTAGTTGTTTTTTTTATTTCTTTTAATTAATTATATAGAGATATACGATGTAATTTTGTTTAAGTAAATGAATGAATTCCATGACTGACAGTCACCACTTTTAAAGCTAACCGGTACAAACATATAATGACTTGACAAAATACCTTATCGGTCATGGAAGGCCTATTTTTTTGCCAGTGATCCATTTTATTTTAAAACTAAACTAGATACTTAATGTTTCAATTAAAGAATGTTTCCTCTGTTTTCACTGATATATGTCACCTTAGTAACTAAATATAAGTGGACCTATTTCCTGCAGTGTTGTCAAACAAGTGTTTGATTCTCATGTGTCTGTACTTGACTTTGTTACTGGCTTTGTTTACACATCTATACCAGAGCCTGCCGAGAAACTTTCTGACAAAAGGTCAGCTAAATGTCTAGTTTAAGTTTGTTTTGAAAAAAAATATATATATATTGAACATATCTCACGGGAAAGACAACTTCAAATCTCCCTCCTTTACGTCCAACATAAGTAGCAAACGATGAAAATACACACCATTCACGCGTAAAGCATATATAGGGAAAATATATGTTTTTAAAATTAATTTTTTAAATGCAAAAACTGACGTGAGATATACGATGTTGTCAATTTTGTTTTAAACTGCTGGGTGATGTGATACGATCTACAGACACACCCCCTCTACACGTGATGATTCGTATTTCTCCCTACAATTGTAGACTGAATGACTTTACCCCGTGCTACCCTCGCAGGCAACAAATCAATAGAAATCATCAAGTAATGACAACTGCCGATTTTGGACACAGCTCAAATTTCTACGGGCCTGGATCAAACAAATGGACGAGACTAATCAATTGACCGCTTCATTTAATTAGTTCAGTGAATATTGAAAGCTTCTAGCTTATACTAGGATTTTGTAGAGCTTGGGGGGTTTCTTAACGCTGAATGTATGTTAGGAGTGGGGGGGGGAACGGTAGGGGGGACACTCATCACGTCATGGCAGTTGACATTTGAGTTTCATTGTTGACTGTGTGGCAGTTTCCCCCATATCACACACACACAAATCAAGAAAAGGTTATTTTGAAAGAAATGAGTCTATGCACCCAATAGAAATATTTGTGTAAGGCTATAGTTGTAGAATTTAAGTTAAATAGTATACAGTTTTTTAAACACACATTAGTTTAATTGAATAAAATTAATATTAAAAAAATTTAAAAAGAAAAAGAACTACAGATGTATTACATACCTGTCATTGAAACAAAACATACTTGAGGGTGATCCATAGCCATAATTTACAAGTACAGATGTACTAGCTTGAGATTTATTCTATTCAAAAGAAAATTAATGTGCAGAATACAGTGCACAGATAAATATGTGTACACTACAGTATACTGATACAGTTACCTAACTATGTGTAGAATACGGTGCATAAATAAAGTTCTACAAAATATGTATAGAATATAGTAGATAGATACAGTCACAACAATGTCTAGAATACAGTACATAGTTACATTCATACAAGTATTTGTATAATGAACTCAGTAGATAGATACAGTCATACACAATGTGTAGAATACAATACATATAGGCTCCAGAAATGTTTCTATATGTTAATTAGTGGGGGAGGGGGGAATTGGTCATTTAAAAAAGCAGCTTCCAATTGGCTTTAGAATTTCTTTTGTTAAAAGTGAAAGATTATGTAGGCCCTATACATTAATCTGATTTTTTTTAGTTTTCTGTATTCATCGGGTATTCATCTTGCTACATCTGTGCCTATATCATCTAAAATTGTTCTGTGATATTAAAAGAGATCTAGAAACATAATACACACAAAGATATGAGCCCACAGATTCAATAACTAGTACATTTACAACAGAGGTTTTCAACCTTTTTTATGTTGCGGACCCTCAGACATTCCAAGCTCGGGTGGCGGACCCCGATAGCCCAAGGCTCACTGGTCTCTACTTTTCGTACCTCAGGTTGGGCCTGAGAATATGTCTTAAGTTTGCGGATGCAATCTACTTAAATTCTGCCAAACGGTAGGCCTAGCCTGTTACGGGCAAAACATGTAAAAAAAAAAAGAGGTTTGTCAGCATCGGTCCCCACTGCGGTGAAACCGAATGGTATATGTTCTGGATTATACTTGCGCCGTTTTCTTTTTCGTTCGTCTTTGGCTGCTTGATCGTCAGAATCTTCCAGGTTCTAGTCAGTTTTCCTCTTCACAAATGTATCCATGCTACTAGCCTTGGACAGTTTACTTATACAAATATTGATAAACACATGACCAACAACAGTTTAGTCCCGTTGACTCAGATCTCACAGAGAAAAAAATAGAGACAAAGTTTCAGAGTAGAGAGGGTTATAGAAGGTAATTAACTATCTGTAAAATATTTCATATTCTGATGACGAAAACTCATTAAATCGACGACTATAATTGTTTTCCAACATTTTAAAAAGTATTCGTCACATAAGCAAGTCACATAACAACAGAACAACATAATAGGTTCATCGCTAGAATTATGCACCGTTTCATCGATGCTTTAACGAAAAGTCCCTATTATCGTTCTGGCCTACTTTTATATTAAAAATTTACGAAAAATCTACTTCCAACTAAAACAATCTGTGGGTGTCATTTAAAATTTACATGCGCAGTGTATACCAGCAATTTGATATCAAAAACTTTTCTCTAGGATTATTTCTTGGCCAATCTAGGCTTAGATTTAGATCTAGGCTCAGTAAGAAAGAAATATTGCCAAGATGACTTGACTCAAAAACTCACTACACAAGTACATGTAGTATGCAGTCTAGTTCAGACTTCAGACGAAAATATAAGGAAATACCAGCGAAGTTTTCAATTCTGCACATGGTTGTCTGTGCATGAAACATTGACATAGCTAGTATTTTTTGTTTAGCTAAAAGCCAACCAAATAACCAAACCAAGCAATACTTTATACAAGAAAAATCACTACTTTCCGTGACTTGCCCACGGACCCCTTTGAAGCTCCCCACTGACCCCCAGGGGTCCGAGGACCACAGGTTGAAAACCTCTGATTTACAACATTAAACAAAACAAACAGCAATGCACGTATTCACCTTTGATAAATTACAAGTTAGAAAATATATATATATATATATATATATATATATATATATATGTATATATATATATATATATTTAAAGTTGCAAAATGTAAAGCATTTTTTATTAAAATAAAGCGCCATTGTTTCTAGATAATTCAATGTAATAAAATAGCACAATGAAAAGGAGGAATGCTTGGGGGATTGGGGGAGGGGGGGATAAAACAAGTGAAAGCCTAAGACAGACAGAAGAGAACGTTCATGCATACATCCATATGGCAATCCTAGGCTACTTACTTCTAAGAGAAAAGACGTGTATTCGTTTGACCTTACAAACGTTGAATGCCAAAGTGTTGGTTTTCTTCTATTCTTTCTATTTTTCCTCTTCTCCTGTCTTTGCCCTTCCGATCTATCAGCATTGCTTTCATTATCAACAAGTGCTAGTCTCCTACACGCCTGTCCCGCTGGAAGGATACAAAATAAAACAGTTCAATAAAATATTTAGATATACCCTATCTACATAATACGTCGGTAGGTCTTGGTGTGTTAGTTCTACGTGTTTATATTACACGATAGATGAGTCCAATGTGGAGACAATGAACCATATCTATGAGTATTGCACACTGACGAACTCTCCTACAAATAAGGTATCACACACACTGCACCGTGTTAATAAAATAATGCGCATACTTATTTGTTAAATGTTCAATCAATTATTTCATGCAGACTGCAAACATACCAACCACTTGTTGAGAACCAGGTGTTTTGTTTTTATATTTTCCTGTTGACCCACATCTGCCCCCACCCCCTATTTCCAAGATACGTCAACACAAACTGTTTTTCTTTAAAGCCAGAAGTCAAGGTCCAAACGACAAACCCAGACCGGAATAGGCTCAGATGAACAGGTTTCTATGTTAGTTTTGTGAAGCAAATAAGGCAAGTCTAATTATATTGCCAAGTTTAATGTACTAGTGGGTTTTTTTTTGTTTAGTTTCCTCTTCCATCAAGGTAACTCCACTGACTTACAAGGTAAATGACCAAGGTGATCCGTTTTTTATCCGTCATCTATCAACGCGACACTACCCAAACTAGCATCACTAAACAAACAGTCGGTACAAGCATCAAGAAGGTCGATAACTGTGGAGCAGGGGATAAGGACATTGTACTTACTACTTTAAGTGAAATGAGCACAAGAAGGTTGCAGTTTGCAGTGTAAAGAACGCAAACCTCAGGTTAACCAGGATCAAAGAGTGCGAGTAATGGTATGGTACGAGAAGACATTTTAAATACATGTACTAATAAATGGGGGAAATAAAACGAAATATTTAGCGCTGTAAAGTTTTCTATCACTGTATAGATGTTATACATTTTAAAAATACGTTTTGCTAGCTTCTTTATGAAACTCAAACAACCATCTATAACTATTATACTGCATCGAAGAATCAACGGAAATCTGTTAAGGCTATTGACAAGTTTTATTAAAATATCCACGTATTTAAAACTACTTCTTACTGCATGGCTTGTGGAGACCTATCATTTGATAGAAAGAAATGTATTCTATCATTTCACTAATGTGTGGTATTTTCCAATAATTTAAGTTATAAGCTAAATGTTATAATTCAATAATTTCTGCTAAGTTCATGAATTGGCCCATGTGCTGAATTTTCACCATTTCAGCAATGTGTGATATTTCAGTAATTTCAATTTAAATTTTGGGAAATATTGTGGGCTGAACTACAGAAAACTGAATTGACAACGAGACCCCTTGCCCATATAGGAGTTAAAATGGCAATAAAAAAAAAATGCAAACTATTGGCAGATGACAATAGTAGAACAAGGGTGGCCACGAATGAGGTCAATGAGTGACGCAATGTGTTTTTTATACATTAAAAATAACTTAACAGACCATAATCAGTTTAAAAAAAATAGTTAACAACAATAATTTAATTATAGAAAAATTGGCTCACTGGGAGACGCACAAAACTCATTAAAGAGCCGCATTTAGCCTTCCCTGTACAATATAGGTAAAGAAGGGACATTAACATTTTAAAAATAAATATGATTGGTATAACAAGTGATAGTCTATAAGGTATTAAGTAAGCAGGAAACCAACTGAAAGAGAGAAGATATGCATCCATTGTGCCAACTCAATGCTTTTTGATGCTTTTACTAGACACTTAAAATGATGCCCTAATGGACGTTGCAATTAGCCAAAATCTATACTCAGCATCCAATGAATAATTCAGTCCAGTGTTATTAAATATTCCGAAACTCCAAATGTCACCTGCATTAATTATGTCATCAGTCACCCAAGTCAGCTTAAAAGCTTGAGATTAATAAAGTTTTAAAGTGCATGTAATTTAATGAAAAAACTAGCCAGAATTATTATTGTGTACAATTAAATTAAACAGAGTCAAAGCAATGTATTGAATTGCACACAATCAGACAGTGAATTTTTAAATGAAATATTTCCTGCATTGTATTAAATTGTATAGTATTTTGAATACAAGTCCTGCTTTTTTAACAAATGTTTTTTTTTCAGTCGAATATTAACTAGACATATTACTGACTAACCGCTTTTTAACAAGAGCTGGTCTAGTATAGTCAGAACTGTACTAGTTAAAACTGAGTTGGACTAGATTAACAAAAAGATATAATAGATTAACAAGATTTAGACTTTCTTGACTATAAAAACACAAATTGTATCAGAAGACTAAAATGACCAGAGCTACAACATATTAACAAGAGAATAAATAGCTTGAAATAAAAATATAACACTGACTACAATAAATAGAGCCAGGCTACACCGACCATAACTTGACAAGCTAAAAAAAAACTAAGGCTAGATAAACGAAAACTGGACACGCTTTACTATAGTCAAACTAGACTAACAAGCGCTACACCAGATCAACAAGGATACAACACAAAACAAGATTATTTCAGTCGGCTAATATTATTATATATTAATATTTAACAATCATTTGAGTGTCCCATTATTACAGAGATTGGCTGGATGGATATTGTATTAGTTAACGATTGCTGGCCATGGTTTAATGGGTTATGAAATAGATAAATGACATCATTTCTCCATGACATCAACAAAATCTTTTATTAATTGTGTAGAGTGCTGCATGGGATCAAGTAAAAAAAAAAACTAAGAAAATTGAAAATTCGGTTTTGAATTAAGAAATAGAAGCACAGTTATGGCTCGTTTGAGTGATCTGACTTAGAATTTCTGCGACAAATTTCAATGAAACCACATTATGCATTAAGTCAAAAATACGACAGTGCAATTAAAACATTATTTTCTATCTGCACTACTTTTGTTATTAATTAGCCATGTAGATGAAACTTTTTTCTCCTTATATAGCCTAACAAGAAGAGGAAAGGTTAAGAAACAATGTTGTTCTAGACAGAGCAAAAGAAAGCATAACTCTTATTCCTCAGGCAAGGCTAGGACACACTGCTTCAACAATCCTTATCTATTTCCAATTAGGACCATTCTGGGACCCCCATGTCGCTATAAAAAGGTTACAAAGTTAATAGAAAGCCCTGACAAGATTACACACCTTGTATTTATTGTCGAGCCCTAAGACCCTAAAGGTCACAGACATATAAATTGGCAAATTATACAAAGTCACAGCTCAGCTTTAACACAAGGCGTCGGCAGGACCGTTTGGGGAGGGGGTGGGGGTCCCACCAGCAGACAGCGTGGGACCGTATTAAAGGAGAGGGTTCAGTGGGTGTAAAAACAACTGGGTAATGCATTAATAAATAAACAGTACCAGGCAAAAACTACTGGTGTAGTAGTTTTGCGTGGTAGTATTTATTTATTAATGCATTACACCAGCGTTATGTGTTTGGACTATCACATGTGCTAGAACTAATCATCCGTACCAAAAAACTGTAAGAAGAAAAATGCAAAGAAAAAAAAAAAAAGGTCTGAGAATAAAATAGCTAATATTTTAAAACTATTTAATGAATTTCGAAAATGTTTGCTGTTTACCTTGGTTGAACACAATGACCTGGACGATATTGTTTTTGTCGTCAAGGCAATTTGGCCAGAATTTCACACCTGAAGTCTGTGTGAAACGGGCCAGTTTGACCTCCATGGATACCACAGGTACACGTGTAGATCGAATTTCTTCATTATAGAAATGAAAAGTGTACAGCAGGTCCTCTCTGTTCAATGTGTGGCCTGAAACAGAAATATTTGCAATTAGAATGTAGTTTATCAGAGAATGTTTTCTCCACAACATTTGTTATACTGGGCCAAACAATAAAAAAAAATGAAATTATCAAACAGTGTCGTCTTATACAAACAGGATGTGGTGACTACAAATGAAATACCCACATTCAATTGGTGTTATTTGTCTGCTATCATAACCAATTAATTTTATCTGACGGACACAGTTTCAGCAATGTATCAGCTGTAGTAATGTAACTAAAAGCTGTAGGTGTGTGTGTTAGAGAGATATGTTGATACAATGAGATATAAGTGAATGGTTGTTGCATTCATTTGAAAATTCTATGAAATTAAATAACAATGAATATGGCTGTAAATTAAGTTACTAGAAACGCGAAATGTCCGGACTTCGGTTCCAATAGTTCACCAGCGTGCGTGCACCTTGTGAAAATATTATTTCTGAATGGTGTTTTTTAAACTGTTCAATCAAGATATATAACGGTTGAATATTATTTGGACTAAATGAAGCGAATAATAAAAAAAAATTAGCATTCAATTCATATCATACCATATCACACAGCCCATCAAATTAACGCATTTATTTAAGGCACTGGTAAGGGTCGAGTCCCACCGGTAATTGTTAAATGAAACGTAAAGTGACTCTTATTAAACAAACATACAAGGTGAATCAACATTGTTACAATATATGCTACAATGTCAGACATGTTGGTATCGTTCATTAGTCTTATTTTAATGGATTCTTTATATTCCATATTATTGATGCAATATATGAACATTTTTATTTTTATTTTTTTCTTTAATTTATGACCTCATTGTAAAAAAAATCACTACTTACGTGTCCTCCTTTTCATTTCAGAAAAATTGGTCACTTATTATATCACAATATACTAAAGCATTGCACAGCACGCGATGCTCTACCAATAAATATAACCATAACCCAGTGCACCAAAGAACTGCACCCATACAATATTAAAGAGCGTTGTGTTATATGATATGACGTTATCTCTCAACACGTTATTCATATAAAAATAGACATAAGTTTATTTTTGCTAATAAAAGCCCCAATAAATAATTAGACTCCCCGTGCCCAGAAAGTCATTTAGAAACTGGGTGTAGATTATTTATACAAGGCCTACAGTTTTGTTTATATTTTATTAACATCTGATGGAGCCAACATTTCTTAAACGAATTGAGTGAAGTGGCAAGTGTGTAAACAAAATTAAAAAGAAAATCAAAATAAAAGTTATTTAAATAAAAAAGAATGCTTTTTTTTAAATAATCTTAACAGTTTAATTCCAGAGATGTAACTGTATTATTGCCAAAGTATAAGTAATATAACTGAATATAAGATGTATAATGACACAACTATTACTTCACAATGACACTACTATATATAAGGAAATAATTAAAATGTCCAAACTATAACTAAAAAGTAGTAGAATGAAATCACAGAATATATTTGTGGGAGCTGACATTTAAAACCCCATGAGAGTATGTGAAATGAACACCTAAACACAGGACATGTTAAATGAATACATTTGGAAGTCATTTTTTATTCATAGCAAAACCACTTTGATTGGTAAGACTTCATTGTTCTTAAAATGTAAATTAAAAACTCTATTTATAAATAACATCAAACAATCTACTACAAATATGCTAGACGTAATATTACAATGAGGTAAATTGGCTTAGATTTAAATAACAATGATGTCCCTAAGAGTATAATGATGAGATAATATGTTTTGATCCAGTAAACCACAACTGAAAATTATTTATTTTGTAAAGTTCCAGTTATATGCAACTACCAAAAAGGGGCTAGAACCCACGCTATTTGTTTAGGAGCATAAAATCCTTTTTGTTATTTCAAACATTTCATTTCGACGAATGAGTCGCTTTTCCAAGGGAGACAAGAAACTTCTAAAAATGACAAAAAGAAAAAAAAATGATACAATGATTATTATCTTTATATTACCCAAAAAGTTATTATCTCAGGACTCTACAGTATTTTATTTAATTGACTTATACATTTAAAAATAGTGTACTGTCATCGAGAAAATACGTGTTCAAAATTTCAAACAGATTTGACCTCGATAAGCTAGTGAAAGTTGATTTCAAATGTCAGAAAACACGCCAAACATAACATGAGACCAGCCAGACAGCAATATAATAAAAGACGTGAAAAACCACAACAAGGTAAACTTTTTCTATTGAATATATTTAATTTATATTTTGCAAAATCAATGTTTAAGTAATAAAAGTACATTTAATAAGCTGTTATAAATGTGTTTGTCATGTATGTTTATTTTTACATCGCAACAGTATTTAGAAGGGGAAACTATAGTGCATGTATTCTTTAAATGAACTTGTGAGTGCCTGTAGGCACTATTGTGTTAGTTTAGACTACCTTATTAAATATGCAATGGCGATTGTTAATTATGGGTTTGAATCAATGATGTGTGTACAAAATTAGTGTTGGTTTTTTAATTATATAATTGTGTTTGATGTTTATCATCTTATATAACATTTTTCGCTAGTTTATTTTTTTTTATTCATTCATTCATAACATGTTCTAATGATGCTTACTAATTTACGACATTTGTTATAAATGTGTTGCCCCGACACGATATTGGGGACTAATGTGATAAAAAATGTCACTAACTCTGAAACAGACACACATGGGGAACAGATAAAAAAGACGTATAGATAATACATTATTGATATTCACCCATTAGATGCAGTCTACTTAGTTGAACTGTTAAACTACATAGCTGAGGTGCTTCACAACCCCATGTCACCGTTTGCAGCACCTCAGGTCCATCGACCGAGAATGACCTTGTACAGGCCTGATAAGGAAAGCTCGACATTTTTCGAGAATTGCATGTTGTAATGCGACACATTTCCCTGTCAGGTTTTGTGATTAATGAAAAAACTGACAAAACCAATACGATTTTGAAAAAAAAAAGTTTGATTTTTAGAGTCTCGAGCAGACATGTGCAAACTATGGTATACCCTCTAACTATGGTCCGCCAACAAACTATGGTACACCAACTATGGTCCGCCAACAAACTATGGTACACAAACTAACTATGGTCCGCCAACAAACTACAGTACACCAACTAACTATGGTCCGCTAACAAACTACGGTACACCATCTAACTATGGTCCGCCAACAAACTACAGTACACCAACTAACTATGGTCCGCCAACAAACTACGGTACACCAACTAACTAACTATGGTCCGCCAACAAACTACGGTACGCCAACTAACTATGGTCCGCCAACAAACTACGGTACACCAACTAACTATGGTACGCCAACAAACTACGGTACACCAACTAACTATGGTCCGCCAACAAACTACGGTACACCAACTAACTATGGTCCGCCAACAAACTACGGTACACCAACTAACTATGGTCCGCCAACAAACTACGGTACACCAACTATGGTCCGCCAACAAACTACGGTACACAACTATGGTCAGCCAACAAACTACGGTACGCCAACTAACTATGGTCCGCCAACAAACTACGGTACACCAACTAACTATGGTCCGCCAACAAACTACGGTACACCAACTAACTATGGTCCACCAACAAACTATGGTACACCAACTAACTATGGTCCGCCAACAAACTACGGTACACCAACTAACTATGGTCCGCCAACAAACTATGGTACACCAACTAACTTTGGTCCGCCAACAAACTACGGTACACCAACTAACTATGGTCCGCCAACAAACTATGGTACACCAACTATGGTCCGCCAACAAACTATGGTACACCAACTAACTATGGTCCGCCAACAAACTACAGTACACCAACTAACTATGGTCCGCCAACAAACTACGGTACACCATCTAACTATGGTCCGCCAACAAACTATAGTACACCAACTAACTATGGTCCGCCAACAAACTACGGTACACCAACTAACTAACTATGGTCCGCCAACAAACTACGGTACACAAACTAACTATGGTCCGCCAACAAACTACGGTACACCAACTAACTATGGTCCGCCAACAAACTACGGTACACCAACTAACTATGGTCCGCCAACAAACTACGGTACACCAACTAACTATGGTCCGCCAACAAACTACGGTACACCAACTATGGTCCGCCAACAAACTACGAGTACACAACTATGGTCAGCCAACAAACTACGGTACGCCAACTAACTATGGTCCGCCAACAAACTACGGTACACCAACTAACTATGGTCCGCCAACAAACTACGGTACACCAACTAACTATGGTCCACCAACAAACTATGGTACACCAACTAACTATGGTCCGCCAACAAACTATGGTACACCAACTAACTATGGTCCGCCAACAAACTACGGTACACCAACTAACTATGGTCCGCCAACAAACTATGGTACACCAACTAACTATGGTCCGCCAACAAACTACGGTACACCAACTAACTAACTATGGTCCGCCAACAAACTACGGTACACCAACTAACTATGGTCCGCCAACAAACTACGGTACACCAACTAACTATGGTCCGCCAACAATCTACGGTACACCAACTAACTATGGTCCGCCAACAAACTACGGTACACCAACTAACTATGGTCCGCCAACAAACTACGGTACACCAACTAACTATGGTCCGCCAACAAACTACGGTACACCAACTAACTATGGTCCGCCAACAAACTATGGTACACCAACTATGGTCCGCCAACAAACTACACTACACCAACTAACTATGGTCCGCCAACAAACTACGGTACACCAACTAACTATGGTCCGCCAACAAACTACGGTACACCAACTAACTATGGTCCGCCAACAAACTACAGTACACCAACTAACTATGGTCCGCCAACAAACTACGGTACACCATCTAACTATGGTCCGCCAACAAACTACGGTACACCAACTAACTATGGTCCGCCAACAAACTACGGTACACCAACTAACTATGGTCCGCCAACAAACTATGGTACACCAACTAACTATGGTCCGCCAACAAACTACAGTACACCAACTAACTATGGTCCGCCAACAAACTACAGTACACCAACTAACTATGGTCCGCCAACAAACTACAGTACACCAACTAACTATGGTCCGCCAACAAACTACGGTACACCAACTAACTATGGTCCGCCAACAAACTACAGTACACCAACTAACTATGGTCCGCCAACAAACTACAGTACACCAACTAACTATGGTCCGCCAACAAACTACGGTACACCAACTAACTATGGTCCGCCAACAAACTACGGTACACCAACTAACTATGGTCCGCCAACAAACTACAGTACACCAACTAACTATGGTCCGCCAACAAACTACGGTACACCAACTAACTATGGTCCGCCAACAAACTACGGTACACCAACTAACTATGGTCCGCCAACAAACTACGGTACACCAACTAACTATGGTCCGCCAACAAACTACGGTACACCAACTATGGTCCGCCAACATACTACACTACACCAACTAACTATGGTCCGCCAACAAACTACGGTACACCAACTAACTATGGTCCGCCAACAAACTACGGTACACCAACTAACTATGGTCCGCCAACAAACTACAGTACACCAACTAACTATGGTCCGCCAACAAACTACAGTACACCAACTAACTATGGTCCGCCAACAAACTACGGTACACCAACTAACTATGGTCCGCCAACAAGCTACGGTACACCATCTAACTATGGTCCGCCAACAAACTACGGTACACCAACTAACTATGGTCCGCCAACAAACTACGGTACACCAACTATGGTCCGCCAACAAACTACGGTACACCAACTAACTATGGTCCGCCAACAAACTACGGTACACCAACTATGGCCAGTAAGGCTGTAAGATCAGGGCCGCGCTCTGCACCTATACCCTCGTTAGCATCAATGACGTTGACATTTAATTACATTATTGCATATAAACACTCCATTCAAGTCCGATCATTATTTCAAAATGTAAGAGACCAATGTGCCCCGAGGTTTAAAAAGTTATCCCACCCCTGGTCTTGACCATGTTAAACATGAGTCTCCATCGACCACCACACCTTTCAGTAAGGCAGTCTAACTGTGACTAACTGCTGCCATATTGTGGACGTTTTTATTAACTATGTTCAATAAACTTAATTCACTAATTAGACGTGTTATGTTCAACTATATGTGTACTTTAACCAGGTGTGTTATGCTCAACTTTTTTAAAAGATATAACTTAGAAATTACAGGTATGAATGTAACTGAAATGAGATTTATGAGCTGTCACGCAGTGAGTTTGTTCAATCTTTTGTGACTGGTTGTATTTAGATTGGATTTTCAATGTTCATTTTTCTCTAAAGTTAAGGGCTGTTTAAGTTGTAATGAGTTTAAATATATTACTTCAGTTATATAGGGGCCATAAAATGTTAGTCGACTCAGACTCCATGTCAATATTTTATACAAAAGTGACCCAAGGTATTAATTTGGGCCAAAAATGGACCATGAACTGATTTCATGTGGGTCACTACATTTGGTTCTTTTTTTAGAGCATTTTCGAAAAAAAAATGCTCTATTGTCCCCGTTTTGTCTGTCCGTCCGTCTGTCCGTCATCACCCTAGATCTCAACAACCATAAGTCCTAAACCCATGATGTATATATCATTTTGTAGGTCTTGGCCTGCCAAGAAATGACTTTTTTCCATTTCGCGATCTGACCTCTCAGGGCCGTAAAAGGGGCCTTATAAAGTACCGTTTTTTACTATATAAGCTATATTAATAATGGACCGCCCTATATCTCAGCAACCATAAGTCCTAGACCCATGATGTATATATCATTGTGTAGGTCTTGGCCTGCCAAGTGTACATCAAAAGTCCATTTCGCGATTTGACCTCTCAGGGCCAAAATATAAGAGTTTTTTATGTACCGTTTTGCTTATATTTTAAATATAAATAATAAAAGCTTATCAAAGGGGCGTAATCATTATTTATTTTTGTAACAGTTATTCAACATGACTTACTTCCCGTACTTTATATAAACATTCAACAATTGACGGAGTTTTCGGACGATTAAATGACTACAATTTAGAATGTTTCAATTATGAGTCCTATTTCAGTGACCACAAACCACTTGGGAAAATGCTGCTAAACCTCCTTCATATGAAAGCCTAAAAGAGTAAACAAACCAGTGTTTAGAAGCTAGAAAATTAAACGTGGTGCAGATTCTGCAAAGATAATCATAATAAATAATCACAGAAAAAGCCCACTTTGACCAGCTTATACATCTTTTTTAACGTGATTGAGAAAGCAATGGGCGGCAAGCGGACCGCCAGTTTGACAGGCCTGTACAACATGTATATTTTTTAAAGGGGAAATCACCATGTTCTCCCTAATAATGTACGAACGATAAATACCTAAGATTAATAAACAAAAACTGCCATTCCCTCAAAGTATCTTTCTTGGCTTTCGTACAATTCAAAGCTTGTAACAGAATATGCCTATAATTTATGAGATCTGTAACCGGATCGTTAAGTTCACAGTACAATAGTTAAACGCTCTTATGTATAGCCATTCAGTCATGTTCCTGGAATACACCTTTAAACCAACCACAGCAATATATCAAACACTGTATAAAGGTTTCCTAAACCTCAACAGAAGTAATTCGAGGTTTAATTAGCACACAAGTTCAACCAGTTTGAAAAAGTAGCAACTTCCACTCTTGACAAAAAACATCAACAGGTGGAAGATCACTGACTATCAGGTGGTCAAGTACTACAGCCAGCTGGACTGGTCCGATTAATTAAAAAAAGGCCCCGCCAACCAGCAAGAAGAGAGGAGAATATCACATGTATAGTATGTTCATTTTGATACCACTTTTTATGCTGGGATTGGGGGCAGAAGGTTAACGTAGGGTGTGGGAGGGAAACGCAATGTCTGAAGATAATATGTCATGGACGTTGTAGTTCTGCTGAGAGATGGGGCGACTGGAACAGCAGCCCTCATTGCCCTCAATAAAGTTTTATGGCCAGGACAGTTCATCTAACACTCTGCCCTACTTGCTGAAACCTAAAGGCATAGCTAGCACTTATCACATTATGTCTACTTATTTCTAAATATCTCGGCAATGTTACGTTTTGTCGAATTCTAGACATGATTCTTAATGTGTCTTTCTATTATGTCAATAGCAATACACTACCCCTACCTGAAGACTTGTTAATAAAAAAAAAGGGCGCAGAAAAATCGCATCTATATGAAGACCTATCCCTTCGAAAAACACAACAATATTAAAACTGTTGGCATTAAACTAATACATCGAGACCAACTATGAAAGTGTGTCATGAGTGACTAGTGTCAAAGTAACAATGAGCTGTCAGCTAATTCGATATGACTTCTTTTAATACTTGAATTATATTTCCCAGTTCAATCTTTCAATCAATGAGAACATTTCCCCAAAGCCGTGACGAGATGATTTAAAAAAATGATGTGTTCAGAAGTTTTGATCAGCACACTAAATGTGCTGCAGAGATTGTGTGTGTGAGTGCGTGTGCTACGTTTAACACAGCCAGACATTTTATTAATAATTTTCCAATTGTGTTATTAAGATATTCTAATTTTATAAACACTTAAAGCTAACAGTGTGTGGGTGTGTGTGAAGTTGGAAGTTCAAGGTTGGTCGAGCCTAGACTGGCCCTCAACTGCTGGTGAATGACGGGTGTCTTCCTCTACAGTCAGATAGCTATCTACACCTGCAGCCTGTCTATACAGTGTGGCTCACCTGTCATAAACCAACCCGGGTTACAAAGAGAAGCTTCTTTTTATTTTGCCCGATCAATCGAAAATGACTTTTACTGCTCACAGCAATAAAAAAAAATGAGTATTTTACGATATAAAACAATCAAAAGTAATATTTGTTAATTACGAATTTTTTAAGAAAAACTTAAGTTCAAACTAAAGAAGTGTTTGAAACTTTATAATTAGCATATTTCTAGAGAAGAGGTAATTAATTGAATATATGAAAATAGTCCTTCGAGATATTCCAGCTTTTTAAAACACAAAATTAATATGTATATATCTGTAGGGCCAATAGTGTTAAACACACACATAATTAGCTTCATATTTCTAATTCCACTAAAACATGCCTTGTATTCAGTTGTACCTTGATTTATATAATAAACAATAATCTTATTCAATGTCTGCCTCTTTGTATTTAGCTGAGGTTGGACTAAAAAAAATTAACTAACATAAACTGATTTTATGGAAAGGTCTAACTTGTTCTGTGTTTAGGAGGTATGCTATCTTGACATTTCGAGTCAATAGATTATGGAATGACAATGTAAGCATAATGGCGGAGGGCAATTTGTTTGCCTCCTGGTCAGGACACAAATATGTCACGGAGTTGAACAATTGTTTATCTGTGCAGTGCCAAGGGGAATCAAGAACACCGCACACAAAAAAACCTAACAGTCAACGCGGTGCATGAAGCTGTGTTGGTCCAAATGTATGGAGTTTGCCATTTAAAGCACCCCACACACACACACATAATTGTGTTTGTTTGTTAGTGCTTCTGTTGTGTCAAGTTTTTCAGAGTGAACTCAAGTAAACACATTTTGTTTATCTCATGATACCACTTCATCATTTCTTATATTTCTTTCATTCACTGTTTGACCCTTTATATGCCGGTACACTCTTGTGATTTTCTCTTTCTCTCTCTCTACTTTGGACGTTTTTGTATCTATCTCCTAGTTCACAAAATAACATTGGTTCTTTTTTAGAGCATTTTCGAAAAAAAAATGCTCTATTGTCCCCGTTTTGTCTGTCTGTCTGTCTGTCCGTCATCACCCTAGATCTCAACAACCATAAGTCCTAGACCCATGATGTATATATCATTTTGTAGGTCTTGGCCTGCCATGTGTGCAGCAAAAGTTCAATTCGCGATCTGACCTCTGAGGGCCGTAAAAGGGGGCTTATAAAGTACCGTTTTTACTATATAAGCTATATTAACAAAGGAGCGCCATATATCTCAGCAACCATAAGTCCTAGACCCATGATGTATATATCATTTTGTAGGTCTTGGCCTGCCATGTGTACATCAAAAGTTCATTTCGCGATAGGACCTCTGAAGGCCGGGCTTCAGGGCTCCTAAGGGGCTTATATATTATATATATAGCCCCATTTTACACCTTGTACGTTCAATTACCCATTCATTTGGTGTGAAATACTGCAGCAGGTAGTTTCACCAAGATTTATTAAGAAACTCATCAAATGAAATAGTAAGCTTGTGTTCTGAGTTTAATTGAAAGTATCAGAGCTATGCAACAATTAACGGAGTTTTCGGACGATTAAATGACTACAATTTCGAATGTTTTCAATTATGAGTCCTATTTCAGTAACCACAAAGCACTTGTAGTTAGATTTAAGAGAAAATAATTTTTTTTCAAAAATAAAGAAACGTCTTTATAATATTTTTTTTACAGATATATGCATTACACAATTGAATTTATAAACATTTCCAAAATTTACAAATATTTACTGAAAGCTAACAAACGTACTGATACATAACATGAAAATGTGCTAACACGTCCTGTGTCCAGAATGGAACAGGCTTAATTGCTTGTTTTTTCTAACAAAGGCTTTTCTATTCTTTTTATCTTTCTGTCATGGACATTTTCTCTCCGCCCACTTGATTAATTTCACATTGTTCATTTAGTAGATAAGTCCTAATTAGTTTTGTTTATTTTATACCTTACTCCCGACAGAGTCGACCATTGCTAAAAAAATTGTTTGTACCTGTGGCTCTGAGCAAATACTGGATGCTGTATACCAGGGCTGGGGTGTCGGCAGAATTCAGGGCCGACCCCGATACCGGCTTCCCAGCACTGCTGTATACCGTCCACGACATTCATGTCGCGAAGCCCTCTTCAGTCGCGGGACGAGGGGCAACCGCACTAGTTTCCAACGCTAAGGCCGCCATCGCTCTCTACCAATTAAACATCTCGTTTGTTCACCTCAATACCTCTTCATTTAGATTTCAATCGTCTAATTTTATTTTCAGATGTCAAATACCAGATATTTAAGTTCAAAGACTCATCAGTAAAGAGGTCCAAGTTTTTAATGCCATCAAATCAACTTACAAATGTTTAATGACAATGTGTCAAAAAAAATAGAATTACTAAATTTTATGTAATGACATATTTAATCCGATATATTGAAGTGGATTTTAAAAAAATAGGATTTCAAACATTAAGAAATGGACTGGCCATAATGTAGCGACAATACTCGACATCACACGAAAAAGAGATGAATGTACAGACCTTTCCAATACAATGTCCTTAATGTTCTCCAAACAGTAAAACTTCTTGAACAACAAATGATGATAATGATTGTATTCACTCTCGCCTGAATTTTAGTAATATTTATGATAAGAGTTTTTTTTTTTACATTTTAATAAAAGTTTATTTAAAAAAAAAGCCTTTTGTTTAAAAAACACATTTTTTTTAAATCCCATGTCTTCTAAATGAGCTGATGTGAAAAAGTATACCACTAAAGATAAGCTTCTTTACTGGTTTTTTTATTATTATTATTTTAAGAAGAATTTCACTTGCTTTAGTTTGTAAACATGGTGTGCAAACAATAAGACTAAAATACCGCATTGAACAGCTACAGACTTGTATTTATTTGGAATAGTAATCTCCATTATAAACATTACTAAAAAGTAATTAGCTTCATAATTCTTCAAGTTGTTATTTTCCGGACTCGAAATTATCATAATAATGTCTTGTCATTGATAACACAAAAGTATTTAAACTTTAAAACCTTTAAACTAAAAGGCCCGATATTGAGTTACAAGATTTGCTAACACACAAACAGGAAAGTGGAGTTAATTTTTAAAAGCATATAAAAACAGTAAACAACTAACCTGATGAATTTCTCAGGACCAAAGTCTTGAAGGTAGGAAGAGGTGTTGGCAAAATATGAATGGTGAAATCAGGCAGTGGATCTTGTACATACACAAGTAATGATCTGGACAGTTTGGAGACCTGGTTATAAGCAGATATGGTCCATGCATAGCTTCCTGACAATGGGAAAGTCCATATTGTGGAAAATGTCGTTTTGTTGGCATGCACTATGACGTCATGAGAAATCAACACTGCACCAAGTCCCAGATCTAAGTCAAACTTGACATTGGTGCCACCTAAAGCAACAGCTGTGATGTGAACTGGATGTCCAGCTATAGGGGAACTTGTGTTGAAATTCAGACACCTTAGAGGGAAGTTGACATGTATAGTGTAGTTCAGGACTTGTGACACACTGCTAATATTGTTCTGGAATTGAACACTGACGTTAAAGTTTCCAGGATAAATGTATTTGTGTTTGGCAGTGGATGTCTGGTTGGTTCTTTTTACATCATTGATCCTGGAGCCGTCCTGGAAATTCCAATAAAATTTTACATTACTCCCTTTAACAGCGGAAGCCTTGCACACAAATTCTTGTTCTACTGCAATATACTGTCCTTCGCTGCATTCTAAACTGACCTGTCCAATGGCCTCCTGAATGCTGATGTATGACCAAGCACTCTGACTGCTGAGTTGATTTGACACAGTTACTGTAATGTCATATCGCCCAATTTCGGTAAAGACCAAAACAATGTATCCTTCGGTTGTTGTCTGTGTAAGGTAAATAATGTCCTGCTGATCTGTCACAGTCCAATGTACAGATATATTGGCTGATGTTATACCCGTTATATTCAAGTGCAGTGATTCATTAACTGGACCGACAGAAGGGAAGTCCAGCTTTAATACTGGAAGGAGATTTAAAACTGTCACTGGCCACGGAAAATTAAATTTTAAAGTGGATACTTTATTTTCAAGATAAACAGCAGGTTGAAATATGCCCTCTGATTTATAGACATGTTCAAATGCGGGTAAGGCTATACTGCAGCCATTTTCAAAAGAGTTGACGAATTCTCCAAGTGTCAGGGGGAGATAACTGGCCTGTGTGAGGTTGACTGGTACTGTGACAGTTTGATTGACACCATCACCAAACTGCAGCTTGAACAGAGTATTGTTATGAATTCTAGCAGATAACACAGTTACATTAAAGGTTATCACTTTTAGTGTTGGCACAATGTTAGACTCTGTAGCAATTTTCACAAAAACATCTCTGTCATTCAGAACAATCTATGAAGGATCAAAGTTACCAAATATAAAGTGTTACTAATAAATAAAATTTTTCTTTTTAACGGAAATTATTTTTTTTTTCAAATTCAACAAATATTGATTTACGGTAATTAATGCATAAATTAAATTGCAAACATTTGTCTAAAATAAACATGAAATATGGTGAGGTAAATCACAACAACTTTTGT
This sequence comes from Bulinus truncatus, assembly GCA_021962125.1. Lineage (NCBI taxonomy): Eukaryota > Metazoa > Mollusca > Gastropoda > Planorbidae > Bulinus > Bulinus truncatus. Next base: position 7,305,824 of record JAGDYQ010000002.1, read on the forward strand.
AAATTAAATGAACAAAATGTATCAATCAGTTTTCATTCCAAATTCACTTATAGATAACAAAATGCAACAATTTTCCCTGTGCTATTGTGTATTTAACTCTTTTCTTGCAATGAACTAAATCATATAAACTTATGCAACTTAAAACTAGTATTCATTTTCATTCAAGTTTATCACGTTTTATGAATTAAGGTATTCTAAACAACTCTACTTACAATAGTAAAATTCCTTTCTTTCGAACCTTCATCACGGCTGACTTTAGCATTTACAACAAACAGGCCATTCCTCTGTGCTCGGAAAGTCTAATAAGAAAAATAAATATAAATATTTCACATTTGGATTGTTTAATTTGCGTATACATCAGTGCCATAAATCTGTAATAAATGACATGCACGAACTGATAGAAAATGTCATTAACTTTTTTTATTCCCAAGTCCTCCATGGTATACCCCCCGTGTTACATATATAATGTGTAACAGTAAACCTAGTAGCAATAGCGTAAAAAATGCCTTAGTGAGTGGCAACTGGGGCGACCGCCTGAGAGGACTTCCGCGCTTGATGGGACTCCACGTCTAATGGGTCTCGGTGCTTGGAGATTTTGTATTATTACCTACAGCAACAAAACTAAACGTCTCTTTCAGGCCTCGCATATGATACAGCCATTGACCCGCCGATGATCTTGTTCAATGTTCCACATTAACTGCTAAGACCGCCTCTGAATAAACGTTTATAAAAACGTATCCAAACACATACTATTTTTGATGTCTTGGTTAGTTCCTTTGATGCCCCTTGCCATGTAGTGGGTGCGTTTTCCCATTACTTTCATGGTGAATCAAAACAACTAATTGATTTTCCATTTATTTTCTGGAACTTGCTCAATTGGGTAAAAATAATAATTAAATTTTGAGTTATGGGGATAGTGCAAAAGAGCCAATTATCTTTAAACTTTGATGAAAGTAAAATATCTGATTCGGAAATTTAACTATTTCTTGAACTGATATTTGGATTCTATAACGCCCCAATTCAGAGGGTCGAAATTGTGAAAAATCGAGTTTGTGAAGATCAGCGACGGATCTATTTAGATTATGATTTACAAAAATTTGGTTCAAAATTAACATGAATTGTAAAATGCGAGCGTTTGCCTTCAACGCAGTAAGCTTTGATTCTGAGGTATTGTTGTGACTAAGTACTGTAGATGCCGGCGTTGGCAAAACAAAAAAAAAAACAACAGAAAATCTAGTTTGGGGAAATATTGTAATAGATCCATCCATCTTTGAAGTTTCATAAAAGGATTCTGATGTTTCATTGTAAATTAACACGGCTACCTATCCCCACCCCTTTCCCATCTTTACAATAAGAGTGTTTATACAACCCTCTCTGTCTAAAACCACCAAAGACCTAAGACGGCACTGATCACCACTGTGATATATTTCATTATAGATATCTAGAACGAAATAATATTGGAAAATTATACAGACAGGGCTAAATATAATTCTGTTAATTTAAACCTACCATTCAATTTGTGTAAAGTAAGCACGTTCTTCATAGCTCATTACAAACCAGAAAAAAAGTCAAATTGAATTTTTTTTTTAACTGCACGAACCAACAACACCCGAATTAAACTTGGTTTTATATTTCGTTTTAATTAGATTAAATACACATGCTGAGTTTTATCTAATTACGAAAACATATACACGCAGACAAACACTAAGACACACACACTTATCGACAGACACATAAAATTCAGGCACAAAAATAATAATGATATAAAAAAAAATTTTGAAATGTTTGGAGTTCACAAAACTCCCCCTCCGACCCCACCTCCGAGTTTCCTGCACATCCCTTCTGCGGCCATAAAGCCAGGAGCGTGAATTAAAAAAACAAACACGTGCGCGGGTGAAATGAGGAGAAGATCCGGTGAGTAGAAGATACATGCAATATGCAGTGAAATCGTAGCCCTCGTTTCTTCATGCAATTAATTTAATTAATCATAAGAACAACACTCGAGTCACATCAACGTACCGGGGGATGGGTGGGGGGACGATCGCCGCTGACATAAGATAGACAAACGTGATGGAATGAACAGAGAAAGTCAAGTAAAAAAAAAAACGTAACTTCTGGAGCACACATTTCCAGATGGAGAGGATTACATATTATATGGAGTAATTGAAATGAACAACGTCCATGATGATTCAATCATTCCATCCTTCTCTTGTATTGAAAGATGGGGGACATCACTCGATTGAACCTTTTTACATCCCCTAATATTTTTTTTTCTTTATATTAACAGTGTATCGGCATTTAAGTTCCTGTTCAACTTAGTTTAAACAAAATAAGGAAAAAAAATAATTTTCAACATTTTTAGATCTAAATTTAATAGTGTACTATAATTAAAAACACAGAAATGCTTGCACACTAAGTACCTTAAGTTATTTAGGTCATAATCAATAACGCATAAACAAAAATGGGAAAAAGATCATGAATCATAAAAATTAGTTTTTTATATTTATTCAAAAATAAAGACACGTAACAAACTAATATCTACCTAAAGACTTATTAGTGGACCACCTTGTCGGCCCCAACCACCAACTACTGTGTCTACCAATCAGAGATGAACGGACAGCGGACGCGTCCGCTTGCGGACGCAGATCCGCAGACTTTTCCGAATCCGCGGACTGACAGCGGACGCTTCGTATGGTTAAGTTGCGGACTCGCGGACTGACGCGGATCTTCTTTACCGTTACCATAAAAAATTTCAATTCATTGATAGAAATCCGCGGACGGACGCGGACGCTAAATTTCAAGATCCGCACACCTCTGCTACCAATGTTTCCTCTGAGTTGTACGTGTCTGCACAATTCAACGAATGCGCGCGCACACATTACAACAAAGCGCGCTAATGTTTTGCTTATTAGAACTGTGTACCAGTACATTGCGCATAAATATTTTAATTTTCCTTCAAAGGTTTCGCACTACCAATATCTTGTGTCGGAAAACTGCTGTCAGTGGACCACAGAATAAATACTACAGAACCTCACCCCCATCACAAACTCCTGTGTCCCCTCTGCTATTGAACAAGAGTACTACAGTACCCCCAACAACTAGCTTTTCAAAAACCCCAGCAAAACGAAGTGGACCACGCAGAATAAAAAAAAATCTGGTTCCATCAAAAACTGCTGTGTATCCCCTGCTAGTGGACCAGATAATCAACAGTGTCTGCCCCCATCACTAATTTATTTAACCCCCCCCCCCACTAGTGGACCAGATAATCAACAGTATCTGCCCCCATCACTAATTTATTTACCCCCCCCCTTACCCTTCCACCACTTGTGGACCAGATAATCAACAGTATATGCATCTATAACTAACTTCTCTACCCCAAACCACCATTAGATCAGATAATCAACAGTATCTGCCCCCATAACTAACTTCTCTATCCCCCATCCAAATCCCCTCGCTAGTGGACCATACAAAGTCAACAGTATCTGGCCCCATCACAAAATATTGTCCCCCTGTGAGTGGACCACACAAATTCAACAGTATCTGACCCCCATCATAAGCTACTGAGTACACCCGTTATAGGACCCCGCAATATCTTCCCCATCCACAAACTACTGAGTCCCCTCTGTTAGTGGACCACACAGACTCAACAAACTACCGGTAGTGGACCACAGTATCCCCCTGAGAACAGGCCGAGCGATATTTTGTCCAGTCCAAGCTGTCAATCAATACAAGAAGCTCTTGGCCAATTGATCACCGCTTACAGACTGGGAAAACACAGAGCTGTACTTTTTCATTCCCAAAATTGGCTGTTGCTGACGTCTACTAGCTTCTGCCAGTCCATTTCAGTTGGCAACCCAATAATTTTATCATTCTATTCTATAGAGCACTGAGCATAAGTTGCTGTTTATTTTTTTTTCTTGCGTGTCGTTATAATATAGGTTACAGTTTAACTTATTCTTTACCATTTATTTAAAACAGTAAAAAAATAAAATGTTCTTGAAGACCATAAGGACTTGTGCAGTTTTTATATTTATATAGAAGAATAACAAATATGTTTGGAGAAGAACCTGATTTCATTACAACACAAGTAGGCCCCTTAGGTCTCACATATGTAAATACATTCACCGTGAAAGGATTGAAAGTAAGGGGCGGCAATCTCCGGGACTTAATGAGGTTTATAAGAGGCACCAAGAGACCTTTTTTGTTTTGTTTTACTTTCTTCGAGGTTTACAGGTTTACGAAGAGTTTTTAGCCGTAATACGAAAAAGCATAAATAAACTGTACGCTGTATCAAATACTATGGTACGTCTATTAGTGTATATGTATGTTAGTGTTACGAGTATTGCATGCAACTTTTAAGTCAGACAGTATACATACATTTGAAAACTTCTGCATAGGATTCTGACATTTCAACTTTTATTTTGAAAAATAAAAAATGCATTTACATTACAAAGGAAGTTTTAGATCAATCCTTATATATATATATATATATATATAATAAGAACACTTTACTCAATTTATATCAAATTTATCACAAAATATTTCCCTTCAATCTCAATGAATAATACATAAACCCCAACCTTTATTATCCGGTCTGTTTATCGATTAAACCATCACATCAAAATTTGGTACACACATTTTTAATCACTGCAAATGGTTGTGAAGATAAAGGTTTAAAAAAGTGAAAGTATCAATGAGATAAACAACAGTAGTCGAAGTAAGTATCATTGAAATTAACACCGAGGAAGTTAACAATTGTAGTTTAAATGAATATCGACAAAAAGTACACAAATTAAGTCCAACTGACTGAATGAAAGCAGCTTTTCGCTTCTCGTTGTTTGTATCAGAAATAGTTATTGAATAAACGGCTTTATTTGACTCAATATAATCACTAGCATTACTTTGTTTATGAAAACATTATGACATTACCTCACATTGCCCGCTGCAAGTAGTGGACGATTGAAGCCAATGAAGAAAGGCCGAAGTTGTATCAACACAGGTCGCAATGAGTCACAGTATGCATCCAATTCAAAACAGTAACGTAATGGAAAAAAGTCACGGCGGTTAAAAAAAAAAAAGACAACGCCTTGTGTAGCAACAACTAGCCAGACTATAGAGAGGACCCACGCTATTCCCTTTCCTGGCAGATTAACAATGCTCTTTTATCCCACGCCAGCTTGAAGCAGGTTGGGGGGAAACGTAATTACCGTAAGCGCTGTAAAAGTTTGTTTTTTTCAGTTTTAAAAATGTAAGCATGCAAATGTACAGTTCAGGAACTAAAAGAAAAAAAAAACTGAACCATTTCCATACGAATTTTTTTTTTTTTTTAAATCCAATGACTGTGATTGTATACATTGAACGGCTATAGATTTTTGCTTAAGTCTGTTGATTCTATTTTTAACCGGGCCAAATTAAATATACAATGAGTTTTAATGTGAAAATAAACTCTACAAAATTAATAGCAACACTTGTGATGTATAGCTATGAATAGTCTTGGGGAAAGATCGAATAAGTAAATAACGTCATTTATATGTTATGTACCAAATAAGTCTAAGTAAACAGCGAGTGCTCACAGATTACAATATTTGATACATTTTATATTCAGTATTTAACAAGAATGAATCTAAAAAAAAAAAACTTTGCAATGATGGAACATCTGCATAATTTGTCTAATAGCTCATATCTGTTAAAGGTTGCAGACTGGCGCACAAACACACACACACACAGATATAACGAACAGTGGTGGTGTATCAGATATATTATAAACATTTGGCTCATGAATTCTATGATGATACTAAACTTAAATGCGTGTAAACTGTAGACGGTTAAAAAAAAACAATAACAGCCTAGACTAACTATTCTCTATGTGATTACCTGATAATGTAAACGGAGAGTTACCAGATATCTAAGACTAGAATCGACTATAAATACCAGCAAATTGCTTCGCACCAGACGCAGTCTCTATTATAGAACGTGACTGGACACTGATTAACTTTCACCGATTCACTCTCTCTCTCTCTCCTCTTTCTCTGCCCCATACCCCCCCCCAACTCACACATTTATTCAAACACATACTACTTGATTTGTCCATTCAGATGCACTAGTTCACGTGTTATTTTCTATTTTATACATAGATCAGTGCATGAAGACAATTCAACATTTTTCCATGTTGTTAGTTTATTCCTGGCATCTATCCGCCCCAAGCAGAATGAAGCATGATATGGTGGGATCCTCCCGATTGATTTGTTTATAGATGTAGTTAAACAGGGATGGGTGGTAGGGGGGAAGGAGGTCAAAGCGCGGTCTGGGCAAGCACCAGCTATCTCTCAGTTTCTCCCTACTTGTTCACCTTCCATTGTTTTAAGTCCCTGTCTCTCTGACACTAAACATTCCTAAACAAACACGATACACGGCACTGAGCCCACAACACAATTAATTTTCACTTGCTTGTTAAACTGTAATGCTTATATACAGGACTCGGTGCTGTGTGAATGAGTCAAAACTAGCAATGACCTGTGCCTGGTAGTGCGCCAATTAGAACAAAAAAGGGGGGAAATTAAAATGCGAGCCTTCATTTCACATGCACATACTGTACTGTTACAATCATTATTAAATGCAGTTTGATTTCACATACTGTACTGTTACAATCATTATTAAATGCAGTTTGATTTCACATGCTGTACTGCAACAATCATTATTAAATGCAGTTTGATTTCACATGCTGTTCTGTAACAATCATTATTAAATGCAGTTTGATTTCACATGCTGTTCTGCAACAATCATTATTAAATGCAGTTTGATTTCACATGCTGTACTGCAACAATCATTATTAAATGAAGTTTGATTTCACATACTGTACTGTAACAATCATTATTAAATGTTAAGGCGCAATTATTTTAATACAATGTTTTGTTTTACAAAATCCCCCCTCCCTATTCCAACGTTGTTGTTTTAATACATTTCATTATCTTGGAAAATATTTCATGAAAGAAATGATAGAGATGCGTTATCTTCAATCTATGAAAAGTTATGAGGGGCATTTGAATAAACAAATATTCAAAGGGAAGATGTGTCCATTCTTTTCAAGTCCATATATGTTTAGATGTTTACAAAAAGCACGTAGAGGACATGCAGATTTCATACCTACCCTTTCAGGTAAGAATGTATATCTTCAATTAAAGTTAATAAACCAATATTAAACTCTAAATTTCAAATATTACTGGTTATAAACTCAAAACTGCAAAAGTTCAAACATTGTCTGCTTGAGCAATAATCATTGACAAGTTCAAACAAAATATTTGTATAACGCTTGCGTTTTGATGTAACAGAGGCTAAATCTTTTTAATGTAGGCATAATAATATAAGTTCCTAAATGTTGTTAAATTTAAAATAGTGCGGCTCTGTATATATTTGTGTTTACTTTATGAAAAACCGTAATGCCACTTATCATCTCAATAGCTAACAGTTGAGATGTACTACTAAATTATAACATTTTTAACAGTTGAATTGTATCAGTTTGTACATGTTTTAAGGTATATCAATGATCAATAGTACCCTATTGAGGCTATTTGTGGAGTTTAGTGCTGCTCACGATTAATCAGTATGTTATTTTTCTATTGTGTCATTTTTCTTTTTAGTAAATCATTCTAAATGTAAATGACCCGGATCTTTAAATTACAAACCGAAATGCGGCTCTCAAAAAACCTCATTTGTTGTCATGTATAAACACCCTCAAAATCAGAAAGGTCCGACTTGCGAATAATTTGGAATTAAAAAGAATAAATATGTGTGTGTGTGTTTAATGACTGTCCACAGCGCAAGGACTACCTTTATTTTAAAAGCATTAGATGAAAAAGGGGATTTTTGTAAAGTATTTTAAAACTTTCCGTTATATTTGTAATGTAAAATTAGATTAGTGTATTCCGAATTTAATTACAATACATTTGGCTTAAAATTGAGTGTTTTATCGATTGATATTAAAAAAAAATACTAATTTACTATCAGATTAAACATAAATTAATTGCTTAAACAATTGAAATTTTACAAAAATCCCTTATACATAAATATATGCGATGTAAACGTAAAGTGTATTAAGAAGAAAAACTGGATAATGTAACAAGAAAGCTATGTTAGTGTAAGCCGCACCATTATCACTGTGAAGTCTACTTCAACAGGGAAGACAAAAGACAGGCTGCAGTGAAGAGAAGAGGATAGACAGACCAGACAAAAGTGCTTTTGTGAGGATAACAATAAATTAAGCCTGCAATACAGATAGCAGACTACAAATGGAATAAAGCCAGAGAAATGTTTATTTCGAACAGTCTAAATTTTAGCCTCCTTTCTTAGTTTCTAGGACAGTGTGGTTAACATATCAGTATTTCAATGTTGATAGCCAAGGCTGGACAAACTTTTTGAGTTGTGGGCCACGGTAGGTTCATAACAGAAGGAGCTGACCAGGAACTAATGTATGGTATATTCAAATGAACACATACAGATTAAATATTAACATTGTAACATAAATAGGTCATAAAGGCAATTTTAAGGGGCCAGATTAAAAGCTTAATGAGCATTGGGTAGCAGTTTGCCCACGACTGAGCTAGTAGCTGTACAAATATTATAATTTTTATTGTTTGTCTCATAAAATTTGACTGAATGGTTTATGGTAAAAAAAATAATTTTTAAAGTTATGCTATGGTTGGTAACAGATCTAACATAAATAAAATATGTATTTTTAAAACTAATAAAAAATGATACAATATTTGATTAAAAAAATAGAATCTAAACTTCATCAAATATGTTTGCAGTTATTAGCCCTGTCATTAAATAAGCAGAATGGAGTTGTTAACTTTTGAATACTACACAGCGAACTTGAATCTCACCCAAGCCTTTTTGATGAAATATTTTAAAACGTGAACAAGATGCACTGAGTCACAAAACACTAGAGCTTTGCAGATAATGAGATACATATTCAATTACTCAGCATTAATTAGTAATACAATGTGATGTCGTTTATGAAAAAAGAAACGACTTCCCAATGTTTTGTGTCTTAGCAGAACTTTGTTTAATGGATTTAATTTACTTCAATATAATAAATGTTGTTTTAGTTTTAATTAGACTTTAATTATGCGGGTATTGAATGTTATCCTTTACTATATTATGACGCTGGAAGAAACGTGAAAGCAGTAACAAGTAACCTAACCTAGGTCATTTATTTTACTTCTTATTTGTCATTATATGTAATTTTGTTTGCTTATATGCGATAAACATCTCGCAGACTTCCCGAAATCCTATTTGGTAAAATGAAGTTGTTTTTTTTTTTGTTGTGAATTGAAAAATATAGTGAGATTTTAAATAACTATAGAACGCAGAATAAAAGCAGTTTGAATTTTTTTTAATATATTCATGAGCAAGTTTTAGACGTGAATTTCGATGTAGGAAGTCAAAGGCCAGTATGTATTTAGTTGTTGATGTTGTTTATTTTACCAATCAAGATTTATTTCTGTTCAAAAAAACAGTTCATGTTGGCTTATGGTCAAGTATTTCAAGTATGAAGCCATTATCTTCTCCTGAAGTAGTCTCCCCCCTAATAATGTGCTCTCACCAATACTCAGAATTGAACTTTAGTAATAACTATTTCACCCTGATAGATTTCTCGTTATTCTGGTGGAAACAAAAAGTGTATCCTTTCTGTGAATGAAAAAAGGGGGTGGATGCATGGGTGTATTCGTGTGGGGGTTGGGGCAAGAGGGGGGGGCATAAAGTTGTTATTTGCCCCCCCCCCTGGAAAATTTTTGCCCCCCCCTGGAAAAATTCCTAGCGACGCCCATGGGTGGATGGTGGGTTTGTCGTTGTATATTTGGTACATTTTTAACCATGGTGTAAAACCAGCAATAAGAAAGACCAACGAGGCCTAGAGAGGCTAAAATTAGTCAAGTTTGTGCGCCAAAAACACAATTGCTCATCCTTTTATATACCGTGGCCTACTTAAGTTAGCGTGGGCGACTTGCTGTGAAACTTCCCAAAGTACTACCGATGTTGCCGCTGCGCTGCAAGGTTGTGTCTACCTTAATATGGTTACGACAGAGTCAGTAAACGATTTACAACCGACAGTTTTGTCACCCACCCACCCACTCTGGCTGATAAGTGACATCATCGCCCGCTGACATCACAAAGTGGTTTGGTGAAGTCCCTACAGAAACAATCACTTAATGTCGCACAGTCGCCGATGGTTGGAAAGGGGGGGGGGGGTTGAACACAGGACAGAGGCGGCAGGCAGATATTGGTTTTTCGTAGTTGTTATAATACATGCATTTGATGTATAAAAGGAAATAAAAGCAACCCCCTAAGTTACTGTAATCGAGTAATAAAACACGAACTATAATCTCAGTTGTCACAAAAATCGCGATATTGATTGTTTACATCTCAAGAAGATATCAAATAGCCAGACCCGATGAGAGGACCAGGGGGTTGGGGCTGTTAATAGCTCTTAGGCCTAATAAGCTTAATAGAATATTATAGGCTATAAATAGAGAGAGAGAGAGAGAGATTACTTTTTTTTTATTACATTTAGGGTATGTATATCAACTTATACTAATAATCTACCAACATTATAAATTAATAAATAGCATACATATGTTGTCAACTGTTGCGTACAAAGGTCCAAAAGCTTTCTTTGTACTGGGGCCTGATTTTTTTCCTGGCAGCCCTCCGTCACAACGGGAATACTGTATATATACATTTGCAAGCAAATTACAAGTAAACATGGGTCATGTTTGGTACAGAATCGATGATCACAGTCTGAGAAATAAAAAGCGTTCGTGATAGACGCTCAGCTTGGACTTGACAAAGTTTATGATTTTTGAAGTCAGATGAAAGCAAGATTGTACCAGAGTTTTCTAAAGTAAAGATTTTTTTTTATAATGAACTCAGTGTGCTGGGTGTGGACCACGTTCAAATGTTTCTTATTTGTATCTTTGATGAGCAAACAAAGTCATTATTTGTATAAGCTTTTAATTAGATTCACTTTCTGTTGCTGGGTTTATGTGTCCTTAAATCTCGTAACTCACTTTTGGATCAATTTTAATTTTGTTAGAAGGCTCGATTTTGGCACACGTGTAGATTCGACATGACTATACACGATTTTAATAATTATAAGTCCATAAATTCATATGTTGTAGAATTAAGAAACGAATTACTTTTTAGTAATGTTTATAATAGTAAAAATAAATATGAAGCAAAGTACCGGTTCAAAAGTGCACAAAATAGTGAAGCTATTCTTTCGGTAAATGTAAACCCACTTTAACACACTAGTGGTCACCTTTTCTATAATCTTTGATTTTACCCTTCTACATATCATTGCAAACGGATGCAAGGCATTGCAGCCATGTTCCGTTAAAGTAGGCTGCTTGTCTTTCCGCACCAAATAATGTCGTCATCATGTCACAACTTTGATCGACACTTAAAGTAAATAATTCATAGAATTTCGAAATAGTAAAAATCCCTCCACACATCCCAACAAATTATATTAAATAATGACATTCAGCCACGGCCAGCAGTCAATCTGTTGCAACAAATGTATCTTGCTCTAATATGTTCTTCTATTTGTCACAAATGTCCATATTGTTGCAACAAATAATGAACGGGAAAGATGATTTATCATTTAAAGTATTTGAACTCTGTAACACAGAAGAATAAACAAAACATGCTCATCCTAAACTGGTTGATTTTTTATTATTTTTTTTATTCACACGGGATGACAGAGAAAACCAATAGTTTAAATTATCGCAATAGGTATAAAATCAACAACAACTCTCAACTAACTCTATTACAATCAAATAGAAGCAGACGGCCACACCCAGTGGTCAATCTGTTTGAAATAAATGTAACTTGCTTTAATGTTTTCCCACACTCAAAAAGTTCGTAATTGATGTTATCTTTTATTCGATACTGTTCACATCGTCACTTCGATATTACGAAGGACTTTTAGTAAAAGAACTATTTTACGTCTTCTAAACCACGAGTTTACCTTTATATCTGTCAATGTGTGATTTTGTTCTCTCTAACCTGCCTATCACTGATACAGTTTTAGAAACAATATGACACCTTATAACTGTATCGCCGCTATAGTTTAAGAAATAATATGGGACTTTATAATGGTATCGCCAATACGGTTTTGGCATGACCAAAGTCTAAAACAAAACACATTTTAAAACTTTTTAAAAATAAGATTGTAATAAAATGTACTATAACATAACAAACACATTACATTTATATAAATTATTATTATTAAAAATAAAAACGAGGGCACCCATTTAGATCTATAGATAATTTATTGCTACCTATAAACTAATGTAAAGACATATTTAGTATTGTGTATAATGAAAAATCACCCAAACTTTGAATGTTGGTAACCAATTATATTATACGATATAACGATTTTTATACTGTTTAGTGCATTTTAATAAAACCTTCAACACAGATAAGTATTTCTAATAGCTGAGCTAGATCCTACGAGTGGCATTCTTAGGTCTTTCGTGGCCCTATGCAGAGACATCCAGAGATATTATGAGCCCTAGGCAAATGTAATTGACTGGAACTTCTCAATTATTGAATTGATTTAATTAATGAATGAATATTAACAAGGGGCCATTCGGCAGAAGGGTCCCTAGGTGTAAGTCTAGTTAGCTCAACCCTAAGAGCGGCTCTGGTTATATTTAATAGTTACAGTGGTCGACAACCAATCCAACTTTATCGATCCTATGTACTACAGTTGTGTTCGCACTGGAAACCGATATAAGTGCTTGTTTCTCCGTGCGTATCTACCTTTAAAAAAATCATAAATAAGGACTTCTCCACATATATAATCGGCTGTGGTGAAGCCTCTATGTCGAAATAAAAATACAAAATCTCCATAAATAATTGCAGCATTTCTCTCAAGTAGAGTATATCAGGAAAGGCAAATCATTATTATATGAACAATTATCCATGAATGATGTTGTGAAAAAGACGTACATAGAATATGAACATTATTATGATCAGAGTCGCGCCTAGCCTAATAAACAGCAGGTGCAGATGGTAAGTTACCACACGGCTGCAGATGGTAAGATGCCGCCCAATGGTGGCCAAATTCAGCAGGATTTCGATGAGTTTTTTTCTTTGCGGCTCCTAATAAGCTAGTTTTTTTTTAATTATATAATTAATCTTGTTCAATAAACATTGTTAAACTGATCATGGTGCTGTTCATCTTTTAAAATATTTGCCAGTATATCAATGAGGCTCTCATAGACTGCTTGCCCTTTGCCTACATCCAACATAATAAACATAAAACCAAGATAGTAAATGTTTTGTATGTAATACTGTACAAACTGACAGCCATATTGAGAGTGGACTAGTTTCATGGTGTTTGTCCCTAATATAGACGTGGTACTGTATTGTTCAGTTAGATCACAGAGTCAGGTGCTGCGTGCCTGGCACGTAGATAATTAATGTATGATTCCAATCAAAGGTTAGGGTTCGAAAATTACGCGTAAGATTGGCGCGCGTAAGTTACGCCCAAATTACGCGTACCATTAATTCCCAATTACTTGAAAATGTATATTCCTTTTGTTGCTCACGCTCACTGATTGCTAGTAGGTGTATTTTTAATAAAGTTTTCAAAGGTTTTAACTTGTAATTAACCGGTCATACTAATTTGCCCGTCGTCCGCATCGGCCACGTATTTCGTCGTGTATTGACTGCATCAGCGGCGGCCATCTTTGGCTGAGTAATACCGTCTAATATAGTCAACGCGGGGCGGGTGCAATGCGCCTCGAAATACGGCCGCCGTGCTGAACTACGAAGACGGCACACGCGATCGACGCTGGTTAGGGTCTCGAATATTACGCGTAAGATTGGCGCGCGTGGTTTACGTCAAAATTACGCGTGTCATTAATGCCCAATTACTTGAAAATGTATCTTCCTTTTATTTGCTTACGCTCACTGATTGCAAGCAGGTGTATTTTTAATAATGTTTTCAAATGTTTTTATTTTTAATTTACTGGTCATACTAATTTGCCTCGTCGTCCACGTATTTCGTCGTGTACTGACTGCATCAGCGGCGGCCATCTTTGGCTGAGTAATACCGTCTAATACGGTCGACACGGGACGGGTGCAATGCGGCGCGAAATACGGCCGCCGCGGTTGCCGAACTCAGCAAAAGACGGCACACGTGATCGACGCTAGTGCAATCCGCAGTGAAATACAGACGACGTGGGTTCAATACGCAGCGTACTACGGCCGACGCGATCGACGGAAGCACTATACACAGTAAAATATTTTTCTAACCACGTTTCATGACATTTGGAACATATATTATTATAGATAATGTTTAAAAAAATTGGGTTTTCCAGATTACAATAAAAATTTGATGTCAGGAAAAAAATGTTTTCTACACGTTTCATGACATTTGGAACATATTTAGATAATGTTTAAAAATTATTATTTTTATTTTTTGGATTTTTGGGTTTTATAACCTCCCCGTTTGGCTTGCGGCCGCTTGCCATACAGCTCATGGCGGCATTGTGTAGAAAATTTTATGATTTTGTCTTATTTTTAACCAGACTTTGGCTTCCTTATTGAAAATCTTTATTTTATTATGTTTACTAAAACGATTAAAACAAACAATATACTGTGCGGTTTACGCTGTTTTACCAAACGAATACTTCCGATTTAGGCTTGTGGCCGGATGTAGATGGTACTCCTAATCACTAAATTAATTAATCGCCGCTGTTAACACAACAAATTGCGACAGAAACAATTAAAAATGGCCGTCAAATATGCATTTTTTAAATTACCGTAATTTACGCGTAATTTTCCAAAATTACGTTACCGTAAATTACGCGTAATTTACGGTAACTTACGCGTAACGTTACGCGACTTCGAACCCTAAATACTGTACAAACTGACAGCCATATTGAGAGTGGACTAGTTTCATGAAGTTTGACTTCTGTCCCTAATATAGACGTGGTACTGTATTGTTCAGTTAGATCACAGAGTCAGGTGCTGCGTGCCTGGCACGTAGATAATTAATGTATGATTCCAATCAAAGGTGTGTTCTCCTAACAAGAAGGGGGGAATGGGGAGGGAAGGAACAGAGCGAAAACCGCTAAAACCAATGCATACACAAATCAAATTGGAAACACAACGAGTTTTCACGTGCTCCGCTGAAACACCAGGGCCTATCAAAAGGCTAAATGAACTGACGGCGGAAGTGCTGCCATCATCAGACAGGGAATAAATTCCCGCTCAAGTCTCAGTTCTTTATACAGGCTAACCACATCAAGTTGAAAAACGAAAGGTAAATTTGGTTGTTGGCTTTGTGTCTGTGTGTGTAGGTGTGTGTGCGCGTATGTATATGTGTGCGCTCGCGTGTGTGTGTGTGTGAGTATTGTACAGAGAGTATCCCAGCATGTGAATGTAATCTTGGTCAAGTTTGAAATTTCTTCCTGTTCAGATGGGTTCTATTTTGACAAAAGGGTACATGGCAGCAAGACTGAAAGGATAAATAAACACTAATAACAAACAACAGACATTGCGAATACAGAAGAAGAAAAAAAAATATGATAAGAAGAAGAAGCCCGTTAGTAAAAAAAACAACCACAACAACACTGGGATAAAATGTCATATTGCAATGAGTCAGACACCAACTCACGTGTGTATATTTCTGTGGGTTTGGGGTTTTTCCCCCATTTGAAATGACTAAACTTGGTTACATATCACGTCAACTCAATTGAAACAAGTACACAATTTATACTCTCCGGTCTGGGTTTGTGTGTTTATTGAAGCAAATAGACTTACCTCGCTACCCTAGGGCACATTTTTATGCTTTAAAAAGATAAATAAGATATGATAATATTAAAGCATGATAAGATGTGAGTACGTCTTAATCGTCTTATCTTACCTTTGATATCGTACAGTTAAAATTTCTCTTGCAGTCTTTCGTCTGTTCGCCAACTTTCCCTGACAGCGGTTTCCAAATATTGTCCTTCCACGAGCTGGTGTATAACGACAGACTCCGTCCTACTGCAGCAGCCTTTAGTACTAAAGAAGTGTTGACCAATAGCACCGCACCAAGTAAACTATCTCTATATACAGTTGCAGTACTGGCCGGTGGCTTAAAAACGTTACAGACTAGAACGTTTCCATCGCTGAGAACAATGTCCCGCTCGTTGTAGAAGTGAAAAGGACAAGAAAAGTTCGTCAGTGAATCCCCTTTAACAAAAAACTCGATAGGTTTCTGAGAGTCTCTCGGTGGCAACACATGAACAGTAAAATTTGTCTTGATACTGGACACGATGCTTCGAACTTTTAACTCTGGGGAAGACAAACGATATATTTTTAAACGTTGTTAGAAACTGATTCTATTAAGAGGTTAACAACGAAAACAATCCGAATGACATTAAAATGTGTTTGATGAGTGTCAGATTAGTAAATAAATCACAAATAAAAAAAGCCATTGACATACAATTTTCATAAATAAAATCTTAGCCATTTTGTAACTGGCATATGTTATAAAGATGAGCTACACGCATTTGAAATATCTTCTATTTGTATATTTAACAACACAGCTCATAATTATATAAATATGTATTTTATCCACAGTAAGTACGAAGGAACTAAATAGATCCACTCAAATCGTTGAAACCACATTGTCATCAGTTGTTAACTTCGCATGTATCAGTGAATTACTCAGAGTTAAGATAATGAGCAGAAACATATTCTGGTTATAAACCAAAAATATCTCAACGACTGTAAACAAATGATCTGACAGTAGTAGTGACAGAATTAAGTGCGAGGAAATCGGAGACCACATCACTTGATCATGAATAGCAAGGGTGTAACATTCATTGGCGGATAATTTGTAAAGATTTCAATTGTAGCCTGCTGTTTAAGGGACACGGGCAATGAATAGGTGAAAATGAATCAATCGCAATAATAGATAAATAATAATAATAATAATATAATTGGCCAATAGATAATGCTTTGATCAATACATTTTAACGAATCAAAGAAAAATAGACAAATGTGAAATAATACCGGATGTAATAAGACCATGTTACCAATAAAATACTATGATCGGTGATAAATTGATAATGGCAAAGATTTTATTTTCACACGTACACATTTCCCAAGTAAACCATATATATTTATTTCCATTAAGACTGTTTTTTTATAAATTATTGAAAATAAGCGTGAAAAAACTACAAAAACAATCACATACTTAGGTGCAAACGTTTATTGTATTAAAGTCCTCATTGGTGATTGTTTGTTTAAAGACACATGCTTAATCTCAATCCTATTTAAGGCAATAAAAATGATAAATTTAGTGGTCCGCGAAAATAAAACTCACTAGTTAAGTGATACGTGAGGTCTAGCATAAACTACAGCCCAACCACTGCCGGGTACTCATTTTATGTTGACTGAACCCATCGGGGCTTGAACCCAGGACCTGCATTAGGAGATCTTATTCACAGAAAACGTGCACGCGAATATTACAAAACAGGCGAGCTTCCCTCTTAATGTAGCTGTGGTGGGGAATGGGGAAGATGGGCGGTTTCTTTGGCTGCTTTCTAACGGTGTAAAACAACTTGACATTCTCGCCAATTTATCATCATCCATCGTAGAAGGCTCAGGTAGCCGAACTATTGAAGTATACAGGGAAACTCGTAGAGAGCAAGAAAACAGTTTGATAAATGATTTCAATAGGCACCACTCTCGAAATTAAGAAAGACTTTAACTAAGACACACTGCTAAGTCTTTAATACGGTTGCAGTGAAGCTATTGTTGTTGCTTTCTAAACGAAAAATAGAATATTTCGCCTTGCTGCCAGTGGTTTATGTGGAAGTGGTGTGATAGTTAATTATTTTAAAGACATTTAATATTCACATCTTTGTTGAAAAAATATATTTCAAATTATTCAAATCATGCTTAATAAATAAGTATGCATTATTTTGTTGTTTTTTTGTGCAAGATTATGTATTTAATGGGATTATATGTTGTTATCGTGTTCTCTTCATTTAATATGCATATATATGTGCTGCAATAGATAGTTATTTATCAGAATAATGTTCTCTACTATTAACTCTTAACAAGTTGAGGCTTTTATTTGAAGTTTATAATATATAACTTTAGAATTTATTTATTTTATACAACACACTGTCTGTAGGTATTGAATGTACGAGTTCATTCACACACACACACACAAATATTCAGATGCATGTATTTAAAAATGGTAATAACAACAAGTGGTTGAAAAACACCATGCATGTAGGTTAGTGTTTACCACGTTGTTTTATTGCATCATACTGTAGTGTGAGCTCCAAGTTGAGACTTTCAAATGGACAGCCATCCACTTCCTCACCCAATGGTGTTGTATGTAGTGTGTAGGCTTGGAAATAATGAGAAAGCAACTCAACTCTATTAATGAGTGTGGTTATCTTAGCATTAAATATATCTTACAATCTATTTCGACAATCACTCTCCACTTGTGTGAAACAAATAAACTAATAATTCTGTTATGTCAGTCAATCAACAGATGACATCCGGACCCTATGTTTGTGGCCACATATCTCTCTCTACGCCAGTTTTCGTCATTTGGTGACCTCCATCTAGTGCCACCCAGCATCGCTCAGCACGATCCAACAGTTCGGGAACAGCACAGCAAACATTTACATGCCACCTCACTTTGGGACATCTGGCTGTGCTGGTATCGCTTTTTGTTTCCATCAGGTGATGCTTAGTCTGATAAAGAGACAGATGGGGGCTCAAACAGGGATTCGTGCTCACAGGGAGGAATTATTGGGGGTTGTGGGGGCGTCTTTACCATAGTCGTCACTATAATGTATAGAAAAATATAGAAATAGAAAATGCACGCACTCCACTTCTATCTTTCAACTATAGGCCTGCATTATGATTAACTGGGCTAAAGTACATGCACATTTGTTTAAAACATTACTCAGCTAAGTACTATTTAAATGAATTCAAATACCCCCTATTGACGTCAACAGATTTAATTCGCACAACTATTCAAAAATATATATTTGAATATACCAAACATATTATAATATTTTTAACTAAATCAGTAGATCGAAATGATAACAATCTTGAATAAAATAAACAACGTGTTATTTAAAACATTTTACATCGGAAAACAAAAAAGCACTTATTTATATAAACAATCAGACAGGTAGATGAAACACGGACAAAGATATAGACAAAGCTATTTATATAAATAGATAAAACAGATAGACAGATGAATAGACGGACAAATAGACAGATTGATAAATATGCAGACAGACAGAGAAATGCAGGCTGGCATACAGACAGATAGACAGACATAGACGGACGGACGGACAGACAGACAGACACAGACAGACAGACAGACAGACAGACAGACAGACAGACAGATAGATAGATAGATAGATAGATAGATAGATAGATAGATAGATAGATAGATAGATAGATAGATAGATAGATAGATAGATAGATAGATAGATAGATAGATAGATAGATAGATAGATAGAGTGGCGTTATAAAAGTTCACTTAAGTACTTGGTACTGGCCTATAAAAACAAAAAGAGAGACCAAGTGAAAGTAGTACAGTGAGGTGAGAACTGACGGTGGGTGCGAGTATGAGATGTGGTGTGTGAGATTTGACTTCCTGCCCTTTGCGGCTGCTACCTTTAAATCAATCCAGGCACTCTAAATATCAAAAGCAAGATGGTAACCACATGCTTCAATAAGACCAATGCCAAGTCTTGCCTGGCAGAAAAGAAAAAAAAAAATAATGCTATTGTATTGGAATGTAGATAGAGTAGTGAACAAAAAAAAACTGGTGGTGGATAACTTTGAAGTCAGGATGTAATCTAAACAATGCAGACAAATCTGGATTTCAACGGTGACTTTGTTACACCTGTGAAGTTTTATTGTGTTAGATATTGAAGGATATTTCTCCACGTCCACTACAGCAGATCAACAATAAATGGATTTTTCAAATCCCCAAACAAGCGAATCTCGACGTTGAACAACGTTAATATCATGAAATGTGTTTCAATTTAAAAGCGTGCATTTTTCATACTCTTATAGACATTACGAGAAAGTTTTGTGACTCAAGTCATTCTAATATGTTTTTTTTTAGTAGAAATGACACCTCCTGTAGGCTTCAGCCGAAGTGGACCACCCATTAGTACACCACTGAATAAGTTATTGAGATTATGCCCAGATTGTGTACAAATACAATGCTCACTGAATAATTGTATTAATTGCAGAAAAACAAAAGAAAAGTATATTCTGAATTGATCATTCTCACTTTTCTTACGTATTTGTTTTTTTTTTTAACAATTTTCATTTTTATAATTTCATTGTATAACCTTTTAAAATGTACCTAACGCGGAGGAGTGGGCATGTGAATAGCGTATGAAATCCCTACTCCCACACTACGGTCA
This sequence comes from Bulinus truncatus, assembly GCA_021962125.1. Classification (NCBI taxonomy): domain Eukaryota; kingdom Metazoa; phylum Mollusca; class Gastropoda; family Planorbidae; genus Bulinus; species Bulinus truncatus. The sequence goes on from JAGDYQ010000002.1 coordinate 7,326,304, forward strand.
GAATAAAGGTCTCAAACTGAAAAAAAAATCTAGTAAAATATATTTTCTAACTTTAACAACTAATTATGTCGAGCATAGTCTGTATTGATTAAACCACCAATACTGAAATATCTTACCATATATATTATAATTTATTCTGTGAATTCAGTTTTGATTTATTAGTTTGAATATGTAGACCGGTAATTCTTTCAGTATAATATGAATAATATGAAGCAGAACACAACACTATAATTGAATTACCGTCGTAACTTCTTAATATTCACTATTACCATTGACAAAAATATAGATTTACAGCTTAAAGTGTGTAAGTGTAGTCCTTTTCGAAATATACAAAATTCGGCTAATATTATAAAACGTTTTGCAACGTATTTGACGAAAATAATGTGGATACGTGAGTAGAAGTATTTTGAAAGTAAGTAATAATAATAAATAAAACTAAACAAATAAAATACACACATACAGAGGAAAAATGACAAGTTCATTGATATAAATTATCTACACGCTCATACAAGAAGATAGTAAACGAATGAGTCTAAGATAGCAGTGAGCAAACTACGGCCCGCGGGACCAATCCGGTCCGCCAGACTGTTTATTCTGGCCCGCCACACGTTTCAGAGTGAACCACAGCACTAGCCTTTTATGTTATGAAGTTTACATTTACCTTAATATTAATTCATGTCAACACTCCATCCATCTCCTCTTTTTCAAATTTACGAGCCCTTTGTGGCCCTTTACACAAAAAGTGTGCCCACCCTTGGTCTAAGGCAGGGGTCGGCAACCTTTTGAGACGGAAGAGCCAAAATTTAAACTTTGCATTTTTCTCAGTTTTTAAAGAGCCACTAAAATTTTTGTTTCAATATTATGGTATTTGATTAGGCAGCAATTTGACATCGAAAGAGCCGCAACTTGACATCGAAAGAGCCGCAAGCGGCTCGCGAGCCGCATGTTTCCGACCTCTGGTCTACGGCGTGCTAACTCTAACCAAAAACTGTTTACAACAACCTTGTGCCGATCTTTGTCATACAGTGGCTAGTTCATGCAGACAATAGGAAACTGGTTCTTTTTTTTCAGCTTTTTTTTTCTTCTTTTAAAAAACAACACCTTCCAATAGAAAGATCCTGTATACAGAAGTGATATACAAAATCCCCACACTCATCCCTGCTCTACAGTTAAACTGCATACTTTTGTTATTCATACCAAGCAGGGAGACGGTAGAAATCACTAGTCAGGAAGATAAGAATAACCCGGCACTGACATATATCTCAATCTCTTCACTGTCTCTCTTTACCCCCTACCCCAACCCTTTATACTCAGACAAGGCTCCACCCTAAACACTTTTAGCTTTCGAAAATCCAAGAAGAGTAGAATTATTTTTTTTAAATGGCCAGGTAGGCACAGCATCGCTTCCCTCTTCTTTTGATCGTTATCTACGATCCTGTCTCTCATTTCTCTTCTCCCACGTTACATTGATTTACACATGTCATGAGTGTTGGCTAGATGGAGTAAGAATACAACCACCATCCTTTTTACTCCCCAAATGAAAGTAGCCAATTAATGTACAATATTGTACCACAAACTTGTCACAAATATACAGCAGTAAATGAAATTCTGAATATGGCATGCATCACATTTAAACTAAGGAAGTGAACTGAAGGTGTCCCACTAAGGCAATGTATCTGTGTGATAGATCTATTAAGAAAGGGAGGTAATACACTAACGCAGTGGTTCTTAAACTAATAGATTATACGTCCATATCCGTAACACATAAAGTCCCTTTAATGATAACATCTGCAACTATTGATTCTATATCGAACCGGTACGCATAATCAATACTGGAACAGTTTTTGCAGTGTCTATTTTCATCCCCACCTTAGTCGAGGCTGCTGAGATTACCGGTTCAAGCACCCGAGACGCCAGTTACCTATGTCCACCAAGCAGAAACCGTGTTAGTATTGAAAGGAAATATAAGGTGTTGTAGAGAGTTAATCGTTTTTTTTTAATCTCACTATAAAGTTAGTGAAACGAAACTTATGTAAATACGTGTAATTAAATAGACCAAATTAAAGTCTAGAGATCATCATGGTTGGTAAGTCATTGATGCCTGGTTTGAATAATGTCAGGATACCGAAGGGGGGAGGGGGTGGGATTCATTTGGAAGAAAATCCACAATGAATTCTCAAATGGGTACATCTCTCAATCTTTTGCACACAGTAAGGACTCAAAAGATAAGTTAACTCCACCGATGATCATTTACTTGACATACACAGTCACTGGACTAAAGAACATGGATAAGAAATTACAAGATAGACGCAGACAGTGTTCAATGATAGATAAATATATGAAGCCTAAACAAATCTGAACGAGCTATGAAACCAATCTTGTCACACAACTAAACTCGACTTTAGCACACACAAAACTGATCAACTATCTATTGTTTTTAGAATCCATTCTTTTATTTAACCCCACACTTTATGCGGTTTAAAAATAACACTCACACCAAAGGACATTAGAAATGTCACTATTTCTCTTCTTTATTTTGGACTTTAATATATACCCAGACTTCGCTCGTGTTTGACCTCGTAGTTAATTGATCCCCCTTGTCTTAAAAACTCTTCACATAGTTTACTTCCTTTTACTTTGTGGTAAACAACCAATCTAACAATAACCGCTGACTCACAAGAGAATATATAAACTACAAATTATTAAGGTGTAAGTGTTGTAACTTCTGCATTTTATGATTCGTCTTTTTAAACACATATATTACCAACAATGTCTAAGATATTATGTAAAATAAAATTTTCAGTTGGTTATTCCCCTCTTACTCTGTTGTATAACTCGTATTCATCTGTTTGTTCAATAATGTTTGGTATATTTTAAGATTCATTTTAATATCAACAAGGTTAGTTGTTGATGTATACAGCCTATACATTTTATTCAAAAAAGTCATTTGATAAACAAGATGCTCACCTAGTATACAATTGTTCACGTAAGTGGCATGCGCGCTCTCTCGATACATTGGTCGGGGAGATAAATTAGAGAATATCAAGTGAGAATTAAAAAGCTAAAAATATCTTAATCCCGACAAATTTAAAATGAACGTACATGTGTTGCTCTCTTTTATAAGACGTCTAACAACAGGAACTTAAGGAGTTGCCATCCATTTTTTATGAGTTTTCATATACATTTAGATTGTTCATATTATGTGTCAAATATATTTTTATATGTTACAATTTCTCATTATTCTAACATTCAGACTTCCTCAATGCTTCAAATAGATAAGGAGCTTAGTTACTGTCTCCCATCTGATTGTCCGCTACTCAGATGATCTAAATGTATCATCGAACCTGTTTGTTCGCTCACACTTCAGTAACAGTTGCTCTTACACCACCACCATCACCCCACTACAATAGCTCTGTGAGTCTGTGACGCTTCCTTCGATCCCCAACAATGTAATAAGAGTCACGCCCATAAACAACAATTAGAATCTCGTTATACAAACAATGTAGTTATACCATATTTCATTACTCTCTACATATTAAATATGAATCACTACACAACTCTAGTTGATAAAAAAAATGTCCTGCAGATAATCGTGAGTTAAAACGCTTTGATTGTCTAACTGAAGTGGTCTTACTGTGTGCCGGACATTACTTCAGGCTGTCTCACCTTTATCTGCTGCTCCCACTGAACTCTAGAGTCTTAAGTGTTAAAGACTTAACTGGGTTACAGCGTGGAGAGTAAAACAACAAGATCGGCCGACAGAATAATACATATTACGTGGGTCAGCCCAATTGTTGATTCATCAAAATGTTACTAAAATAGGTGATGAAATAAAAGCTGACCAATATGATTTATCATAATGAGATATTAGACAATGAACAATGAGGATGACTGAAAATAAATAATTTAGCAAACAGATGAATGCGAGTTATACAACAGGTGAGAGAAGAATTATTTTCTTTTATATCATATCCCATTAGTCTAGTCACCTAACACAAATATATACCCGGGCAATACAGCAAGTAGATATGGAAGTAAAATATCTCGAGAAATAAAAGATATCTCTGTGAGTTGAAAACGAGAGAAGACTTGATGAGTACGAGAACAAATGGGTGGCCGATAGGAAATTAAAATAAAGATAAATATTTAAACATTTAAATTACCTTACTGTCAGAAGGTAGAGTGAAAAAATATGGGGGTAAATGACCAGGAGGCTGAACAGAGAAAGACGTGCATAGTGGGCTATGGTGGCTAGAATAGAAAATGTGAATTGAAGGGAACGTGTACAGCAGTCGAGTGACTGTAATGGGGGGAGGGGGGTAAAGAGAGATAGCGGGAGAGAGGGAGAGGAGAGAAATGAAATGGGTAGGAGGGAAGTGGCTAGTGCGTAATGTAAAGGGAGGCGTAAGCGGTAAACGCGGACCGTGGCAAAGGATTGCTGAAATGGGGTGGGAGAAACGTAAATATTGAATATGGGTTGAAGAAATTGAAGACATTGTGAACAGTGGCTATCAGATGGTGAAATGGAAGGCAACAGTGAGTGCCTGGTTTGTGAGATGATGAATTGGAAGGTAAAACTTGAGTAAGTGATGTGGGATGAGAAATGTAGGTAAAATGATGCAAGATTTGCAGAGGGTGGGGTTAGATGTGAGTCAATGTCTAGTCTAAACGCGGTCACTTTATTGTGGGGTGAATAAAAGGGAGCAAAAACATATTTTCAAGATGAGATGATGGCTGTAAAGGGAGAAATAAGAAATATAACGATTTCGGTCAAATAATAATTTCATTATTTTATTAAATGCACCGTTACATAGAAGGGCTATGCAGATTTAAACCATTACTTGGACCTCACCAGCATTATTGTTGGTAGCATTTTGTTAGGAAAGTGTAGGCCTACTAATATTTAAAAGCTGGCTATATTAGTTGTAATGCCATGTTCTTCAACTATCAACAAGCTGATGTAGACAGAAAAAATGTTCTGTGGTGATGCTAATATAAAAGGAAAGCGAAATAATACTTAACAATTACCCATTGAAACTTTTTATAAGCTTTACATTAGTATCATTTTTCTGTGGGTTTGCCATTAAATATTTTAACTAACTTTTGAACCTGCTCTAATTTAGTAAAAAGATTCATAGTTGGCACCCTACAATACACGATTATAATAATTTCGAGTCCATAAATTGCGAAGATAATTACTTTAGTAAAGTTTTTAATGGGGAAAAAATTGCCTAGAGATCATCATGTCAAATGATAATAGTCTTTAGTATTATATATAAATGCGAAATGAATTAAATTATATTGAGATGTGCAAAAACAAAAGAAAGTAATTCTTTCAAAACTAAAAAGTAAAAAAAAATAAACTCATTATATCATACAAATATTGATATAAATTATCATTAATAAAATTAAAAGCTTAAGTGATTACTATAATATATTGCACTAAATATGTCTTTACATTAGTTGCAATAAATAAATCATCTATATATTTACATGGGCACTCACGCTTATATTTTTATTAATTTTAATTTATAATTTTATTTTTATATTAGTATGATCTATGGAATATTAATTCTCTTTACTTTTTTGTGCATTTTAATATGAAGACTTTTTTTTTAAAGTTATTTTTTAATATATTTGTGTATTGTTGATGTTCTTTATTTAGCCTTATATATTTACTTAGGAATGAAAATCAGGAGTCCTAATAGAAGCGAGTCGAAAAAAAGTCTCGTGTCTAGTGTATTTCAGAATAGTTCAATATCTATGGAGCATGACATTATTAGTGGCACAACATTTTTTGATAAACATACGACCGGCCATTACCAGGTGTCAGACACTTCCGGTGTAAGCTCTACAGACATTCTGTTTGATTCACATTATACTGAGACTAAGCTAGTAAATTATATGTCTGTAAGCTTTGACGAAATAAAATATTGCCCTTTTGGTGAAAATAATACGGAATTTAACCTTGACCATCTGTCATTAGTGTCTGTCGCATTATAATTATATAAACGTATATAAGCTCTGGTCATGTGGATATAAAATATCCAGAAATCAACTGAGCCTATAAGTAACCTTTCTTTCATCAACCTGCTAAACAATAAATATCAAATATTGTTGGGTTTTTTTTTTCCAAGAGCACGTTTCGTCTTGCAACTATCTCTGCTGTGCATGATTCTATTTAGTGTAAGATTACAAGACATTCTCAGAGCTGGCCTTCCTACAGGTCAAGAGTACACCTTCGTTTTCTCACTTTTTTTTTATTGTTATTGAATGTGCGCCCTATTCGTTTCCTTCTTTTACACTTTTTGTGTGTTGGGCAAGTGGTTGCCAGGCCACATCTTGTTTATGTACGTTATTCCACAGCCCTGGCAATTTCAATCAAGGACTTGCCAGTTAACTTCCGGTACATCGTATTACATAGACATTGTACACTTGAAGAAAGGAGGGAATGTAAAAAAAAAAGGGAAACCCAGCATAAGATTCAATAACAGTTTATGTGTACATTTATATTGTATTTCCTTGACATGAATGATTACTTTCAACCGTTTCTTTGCTCAGGTATTGAAATTAAATTGGTTGGTGTTATAAAAAAAAAACACAGTAAAGAGTAGTTCTACTACACACTCAAGTAGCCTTTTATGAGTCCTGAACTTCTAAATAGTGCGTGTATGTATATTTGTTTACATACATAAAAAAGACAATTATAATATATATCAACAATTTATTTCGTCAGCAGAATTTCTTTTGATACTTCTTGAGAGCCTTAAGTGTAAGATATATAACGAAGGACAAAGCCACTGAGGAAATGCCGGAAGAGGAGAAGCGACAATTATGTCTTTTTCACATTACATGGAACGTGTGGTAATGCTAATTACTGTAAGCGACAATGAAATTAAGAGGATTCTTGTATCAGGAAGAAAACTTTTTTTATCATTGAAGTTTAAGACATATTAACATCATAATAATAACATAATAGGTTTAAAATAATGATTTTGCCAAAAAAAAACTTAATCATATGTTCCGGCCCCCATAAACCAAGTATATTTCTCACACCAATGTAAGTCAAAAAGTAGTTGCATTTCTTATTACAGCCCCACAATCTATCACCTATTTTAGACAGGTAACCCGTCTCCAAAGCTTGACTGGCAAACCTTCATAATAGCTCTTATTGGGGTAAATTTGAAATTCAGGGTGGTCATGTCAACTCATGCAGAAAAATGTATTTGAAAAGAAAAAATAAAAACGGTAACGACGACGTAAAAATATATCTATCGTACGTCAATTTGTTTGTATCTCAAAGCAATTTTATCAATCGAAAGTAATTAAAATTGCATTATTCAGTTCAAGCCCCGGAAATGCCATCCCAGTCGTTTTTGTCAAGTGCTTTTAATTAGAAAAAATGTATTTATAAATGACAAATATTATATAAAATCATAATAAAAGAGAAAGTAACAAATAAACTAGTTTTATTAAGTGTATTTACTTGAAAATTAGCCGACATGATCTTATGAAAGATGCTGACAGAGGTGTAGGGTTCAGTAGCATAGAAATAATTGTAATGCCCTTAGCTACTGTTTGTTATACCCTTTATCAACGCCTTCTGTTTAACCACAGTACATATCATACTACACCCGTACTGCCTCGCCAAGTCAGTTACTCGAACACCTTGCTCATGATTTTTTCCTATAATTTCACGCTTCCTCTGAGCACTGCCCTTTCCACTCACTTTCTTCGGACCCATAGTTGTAAAAAAAAATGTGATAAAGTACTGTAATGAACAAAAAACACAAACGCGAGCACAACTTATCAAAGATACTTTGACAGTGAGGCAAACATGCACACCGACTGAGGCGCGGGAAAATGCGAGACGCATGAGGCGCAGTCAACTAGGAGTCGTGTGCAGCCGGCCTACCCGCTTGTATCTCAAATTTCTGTCCTATTTCAAAAGAAAACATCACTTGTTCGAAGGCTCGTATCTAAAAAATCTCGTTTGTTAAGGCCCTCATATGTTGAGGTACCACTTGTACATATATTGGGGAAAATAGTGTGGTTTTTTTTCCTAAATTTCACCGCCACTGGCTCTGTGGCATGCGTTAGTGGCACTTTTGGTGGACTTAAAAATGCCGCCTCAATCCAGTGCCAAAAAGTACTAAAGTGGTGTTGCAATCGTGGATGAATCGCCCATTTACTACCGCCTAACTACGCCAATGTCCTGGGATGATGGTTTCAACAAATCATATGAACTTATTTCTCTACTAGGCTGAAACCGCATTAGCTTACTTTACACACTTTATGATCCTGTTTCCTTAACATGTATATTTGTGTGTTGTTGTTTGTTTAGTTAAGGATAACATGTTTACCTAAGATCTTCTAAACCACTAAAGGTACCCTATTCGTGTGCCCTTCTTTCATCTCCACCATAGCCTAGAGTGGAGGTCACTGAGGAACAATGGGAAACATAGGTAAACTAGCTACAAGTGTTTCACACTAATGTCATTTCAAACTAGTTGGGCTTAAAAACTTTCACTTTGGGATCAAACATAAAATGGGCAGGTTGTAAGTCGCACATCTATGCTGACATGGACATCTGTCCCCCACATGTAGCTTTTACAAATTACCATTTTTTTTTTGTTTTGCTTGTGGTATTAAACAAACTAAAAATTATATTCATGAAACCTGAAGAAAAAATATATTTATGGATACTGCACTGCAAGACAGATGGAAATTTGAAATGATTTAGATAACCCAAAGAGATTTAAACAAGATTGAAACAAAATGTCAACAAGCTCACGGGACAGCATGACATCAAACCAATTATTAAAATGAATGTTTGCTAAATGTTCATCAGCTGGTAATTCTGGCAGCAAGTTCAAACAAGAAACAAACAAAAAAAAGAAACAACCCTCCTAAAAAGTTCTCTAATGTAAAATCTATTAATCTCAAATCAAATTAATTTTATATGCTTTCAATTAGTTTACATAAAATGAACCCTGCTGAAAAATAAATAATCAGTGAGTGTCTCAACAGATAATTCAAATTTATATTTCATTCATTTTATAACCATTTTATTATTTACTTTTCAGTGCAATCCCAAACAATATAAATAACAACAATGAACAGAAACTTGACATATTAAGCAAAGAGGAGTAATCATGCTAATTAATAATGCAGTAATAGTACAATTCTATTTCTTTAGAAGGGAAAGATATATTATGACATGTATTGACATCTGGGGAAGGGGTAGGGGAGGAGTTAATGTGAGAGTGGGATAAAGAAAAGAAAAAATAGGTACAACTTTAAAAAAAAAAAAAAGTCTTTTTGGGTGGAGTCTAAATGTTCCAATATTGAAAATAGGACATGTGGTGGAGAAGTGACTCACCTATATGGAAATTTCCACTGCCAGGAAATGTCAAAGTGCAAGCTGCCAGCTCCAGTGAGTTCTGTGGTAAGATCCTGACAACTACTTGTGTAAATGTGGTTTGCCATACTAATTCCACTGAATTCTTCCATTCTGATGTTATCAAAGGCTCTGATAATAAAATACAAAAAAATTCTAAATATTATAAAATCAAACTGCCAAACATAATGTTATTAAACAGAGTATCAAAATTTACACATTTAAACTTAATTATTTGTGTACTTTCTACAATTCCAGGCTTTGTCAAAAATGTTTTCTAATAAATAAAAAGTACCTTTTTTTTCTACTTTGAGACTTTATTTACTTTCATTTAAATGTGAACTTTTTATGGGAGAACAAAAAAAAAAACAATATAAAATTTGTTTATACATCCACCATTTGATTTCGTTTTGAAACAATGTTTTAAAGATCGGTAGAACAATATTCCATGAAAATTAAATGTAATTGTTTTATTACAAAAAAAAAAAGCAAACATATAAAAAAAATAATAATTAATGGAAATGGAAAATTGCACTAGTAAAATTGGTTTCATAAATGATAATGAACTAAGTTCATTATATATATCAAGGTTGGCCAAGCATGAAGTCAAAATAGCTGCAATCTGACTTTTTTATTAAGTAAACAATACTTTAAAGAGCTGCACCATAGTCAGATTTTAAAAATTTAGTGAACATAAGTAACTAAAAAAAAGAAAACACTGGCTCATTGGGAGCTGCTCAAAATTCATCAAAGTGCTCCGTGTGGTATATAATGTTTCCTTGTGGGAAAGCATGTAAACCTTCTTCAGAAAAACCAAAAAATGTGAATAATGCTGCATTATGTTTAATTGGTCTTGGGGAGATTCCTGAATTCAGAAGTGTAACTAGCAATAGTGGCCAACTAGTAATAGTGGTGCCTGATATGAAATTTATAAATATTGCCCCATACCTGGGTCAAAAAAGTACTAATGTGATGGTAAAGTAACTGCTGCTAGGGCAGACCACCTCCACCTCATTGGGTCACTATCTGGGTTACCAACGTTATATATCAGTTAGGGAAAGTAAAGGAGACTTGACTAGGTAGACAATGAGTCAGCTCTTTTTTTCACAATAGTTTACTATGGCTTGCTACTATGAAATAGATGAACTCTATTTTAAGGATATTTAGTCACTAATAATAATTTATTAGTTTTTTTTATGAACATTTATATTCATTAGAGTTTTTAAATGTTGACTTTAAACAAACATTTTTCAGATGTATTTAAGATATAAAGTTAGCATAAAATATATTTCAATTCTTTTGATTTTTTAATTGAGATGTTTCTGGACTATATTAACCTATCATATAAATACAGTTCAACAAGACCAGGGACCTGCATTTAGTAGGAATATGTGTTTATGTGTAAGGAACATGGCACTGACATCTAATATTGCTTCATAGATACAATATTTAAGCTCTTAATAGTTCAACGAACTCTATATATACATTAGTTTTTGCATGCCTTAATATAATGGTGCTTATTTTTCTATTAACTGACTTTGTAGAACATTGTTAAATGAAATGTAATTTGGGCTTTGTAGCACATGCCCATTTAACCATATTTGTACTTTTGTGAACAATTTATTCATTTTTTCATTTTTATACTATTCTCTGGTTGTCAATTCTGTATTATTTCACATATGGGCATACAACCCAATTAATCATATGTGAAAATGGTTAAAATGATATAGGAGGGGGGTATCACATGGCACTTTGATTTCCTGGGCAACACTGGGTATTAAAAAGCTAGTATATCCACCCATATACATGTATAGTGTCAAAACTAAGTTTATGAGCAATTTGGGTTATAAGTGTTTCTCAAGATTAGAAGAAAATTTTCATAAAAATAAAATTTGTCTAGATATATGTATTTCAAGATGAGCAAAGTTTTTAAAATAAATTTTTAATGGGTTTAGAAGCAAGGTTCTGCAATATGAGTATTTAGTATTTGCTGCTTTTTATTCTGGGCTTTATCTGATCACTTCTGAGCCTATGGTGGTTCTTCTCTCATATGCTTGGTCTTACTTTCTTCACCTCTATGTTCAACATCTTTTTGAGAGTACAGTCAGACCCAGCGTAAAACTGTTCTGCTTCAACACTTTTTTTGCCAGATTTATTTATAGAAAAAAATTTTAATAGTCCAGACGCATAAAATATGGTAAAATTATGACATTTATTGAAATCTCATGACTTAAGCATTCCTTTGATATCATTAACACTAACAGTAAGACTGGTAGCGAGAAGGGTATCAGTGTGTAGTGTCTAAAGTGGGAATGAAAGAATGGCGCTACAAAAATATCCCATCAGTGGTATATAGGATCTAAAAGATAAATATCCAAACCTTACATGGACTGATCATCTTAATTGAGAGTCTGCATTTGACAATAAAATTTCTATGTTTTGCTATATAATCTGTGACATTTCTAGATTGCAAAATGACAATATCTATGTATGATGTAATGTAACTAGACGATTACGATTTTTACTGCTCTTAATGCAGTGATTACTATGAGTGAAAAAAATTCATTTTCAAAATGTGTATCTATGGCCAATATTTGAAAAACACATTTTTAACAATGTCATCTACAATAAAACATACTTATCGACAAAATATTACTCCACTAGTGCCACTTTATGCATAGAATGTTAATTTGGAAAATGTTTTTTTTTATTTATTTAACACACAATGTAAAGGGACAGCAATTTATTTTTTTTTTCAATTGTGAATATTCAACTTGATAAATTTTAAACCTTATGCTTAATTACCCTTTACAGAATATATATATGTGAAAAAAATAAATTAATGAAATGCTACAGTTTAATCTGCATTATATTTTAAATGAATATACTTTTAAGAAACACAAATGAGATCTTTTACCTTTTAGAATATTGACCAATTTATTGAATTGTAGCATAACCTGCAGAGTAACTGGGACATTTGACTCCACCAGCTGAGTAAGTGGCTGAATACTTTCTATGTATGGACCAGATGATGTATAAATGCTAACAGTGTTATTCAGTTTACCACCACATGGCAGACCAGACTCATCAACATCCTTGCAGCTTTAAATAAGAACAAAAAACCATAATTTAAATATTATGAGTAAAGCTTTTTTTGAGGTTTTTATTGGGTATCAAAAATGTCAATAGCAAATAGGTATATGTATTTTACTCTTTCCCCCAGTAAGTAGAAAATGCATTTTTTAAAAACAATATTTTTGTGTGAATAATGAAGTATTAGCTTGAATAAACAATAAAAGAGTAGTAATAAAGCAAAAATATTCACAGATAAATTTGTAATTTAATATGTAGATTGTTATAAATATTAAATTACAAATTTATCTGTGAATATTTTTTATTTATTACTACTCTTTTATTGTTTATTCAAGCTAATACTTCATTATTCACACAAAAAAATATTGTTTTTTATGTTTTTGGGACAGGACGAGGGAATAGTTTTTTTTTATTAGTAGATGCCTGTAATTTCAAGATAAAAGAGTGTCAGCTACATATGTATAGAGATTAAATAACTAAGTTATTTTAAACAAACTTAGTAGTTTTATTCACCACTATTTTGTACAAGAGCAGAAAATGTTTATTTTCATGTATGTTGAAAACATAAACCAAATAGTGTATGTGTATATAAGATGTAATGGTGTTTTTTTTTCATTATCTAAAGTGACATAATACTATGAAAACTTTATTCTGCATATTTTGCCTATTCTCTTTCCTTGTTAAAAGTTCATTTGCACCATTTTACGTACCTGTTATCACAAAGTTTCTCTCCAACAGATTGATAATTACTACCTTCATTTATACAGGTGCAGGAATATAAACTGACTGCTACAAACTGAAACCTAGAAAATAAATTGCAACTATAAATGACTTTATGTCAACGAATAACTCATCTATCTAATAATAAAACTTCCAAATGCACAGAACTACTCTTTAAAAATAACACAGAATACATTTACAGGTCAAAGGGAAGTAATCTTATGAATGGAAACTTTTGAGGGTTGCAACTGACTATATCAGTTCTCCAATCTGTAGTGGGAGCTAGAGATTGGCTGGACGATTGGAAGCCATGGTGGAGGCTGTTCAGAAACTCATGGACACGCACATAGTCTTAAAGTGGACTGCTGTCATGAGTATACCAGGTTTAAGCTGGTGAGAACCAAGGAATTTTTTCCAGATTCCGATAAAAGTTAGATGAAAGTTTCCAAGTCCACAAAGCTTTAAATAAGTACCTGACTTAATTAGGGAAGTAAAGGCAGCTGGGTAATGTACTAGACACATAATTCCTAAATATGGCATGCCCTGAGCTAAGGGGCACATTACTTTTATACTTAAAAAAAGGTGTCTAAGCGTTCGCCTTTCTTAAAGTCTGTCCTCCCATGAACAATGTTCTCCTTTTTATCCTCCTTTTTTAAAAAAAATTGGTATGGTATTGGCATAACTGGCTTTCTATACACTCAGTAGATATCATAGGCCCTAATTTATCAAGGTGAGCTAACATAATAAATAGACCTCTTGTTTATGTAAGAAAGAAAAACAATTTTATCAGTCTGTTTTAGTGTCCCTTGACATAGTAGTATCCTACGATGAAAGCAGCCGCTAATATCTGTGTGTAATATCTGTGTTAAGTAAATATTTGTGTAAGCATTATCCTCTAAAAGCATCCTCCATAAAGCCACTTCTAAGGATCCGCAAAAAAAAAAACAATAAAAATTGGTATGTGTGATTTTTCCACTTAAATTTTTTATTCTAAAAAGCTTTGACATCTAATACAGCTGTATTATATCTTCAAAAAGATTGAGATCCATTGCTCTAAAGAATAGCAACAAGTAAATCCTAAATGTTATAAGTACTAAACATGATGGGTGTAGAAAGCTGCAATTAATTTCTTTGTTCATCTTAATTTGAAGAGAACTAAGGGGTCATTTGCCAAAGTGTGACACAGTGGTTAAATGGTGAAATAGTGTTTCATCGGCAGAGGAGGGGGCATTTATACAAGAAAAAAGAAAGCATTACATAATAAGTGAATGACCTATAGATAATAACATTACTGAAATGAGTCATTTCAAAAACATAATACTGTGCGTTATATAGCAGCCCCACAAATGTAAGAAGTTTATTCTTACAATGAAACTCATAAAGTGCCATTTAAAATATAACTTCCAGAGAATCTCTAGTCATTTGAATATACATTGGAAATATTTAAATATCTTATTCTTATATCAACCTATTTCACACGTCCTACATATTTATTTTTTACTCATAACTATTTTTCCATAATTTAAGAAACAATCAAACAATTTTAGAACATAATATTTGCTAAATTTACTAATCTGGTTTTTTTATACATACTGAGCATTCTGTATTATTGCTGCACAGTTGTTGATTTTTATATTTCACAATATTTTCTATTTAATTCATTTGTGTCTTCCTATTCATTGTAAACATTTGGTCACATTAATATATGCTGCTTGAAATGACAGTGGAAAAAATAAGACTTCAAAGCCCTGAGAATTATGGGTTAATGAAGAAAGATCATGGATTGGAAAAGATGGAGAGAAGTTTGACAGCAGGTCAGAGCCTTATAAGGAAAGAAGAAAAAAGAATGAGTTGATTGGCTTTTAAAATAACTAGCTACTTAAAAAACTTCAGCAATAATAGCATAAATATGCCAAACAGATCTAAATTTTGTAAGCTATAAATTTAAAAAGGACACGAAAGCTATTTATTTAAATGCATTGCCTATTTTTAATCAATTATTCCTATACTATAAATTTAAACAAAACTATGTTATTAAGTACAGTATGTTATTTTTATCATTTTGAGCAGACAAAATCTCAATGAATGTGCATGTATGATTTCTTTTGAATGCCTAAATTTGTTAGGTTTTTTTTCAGAACTTACAAATATCATTTTAGTTATCACTGATAGGTTTATAATTTTTAAAAATAATGTGCTTAGCTTGATTTGAATAAAATGTTTTTCTTACATTAAATATTAAGTACATTATCTCATGTCATGGTGTTGAATGCTATAATGCAGGGGCTCCAAAGAGGCCAAGCCCCCCGGGCCCCAAAATACCCAGGTTCAGCATTTTGAATACTATAAAACATGTTTCAGATAACGATAAATCATTACACTGTTTTCCTTTCCACATCAGCATGATTTTTTTCCTATTTGAAGTGTTTTAGTATCTATGTAGTGTCTATGTATTTTTCTGATGGTTAAAATAGAAGCTCTTCTTATTTTGCAAGACAACTATTTTGTAAGCAAAACTGCTATTAATTATTTTGTTTATGTAAAGTGTTAACGCAATAAAAATGGGTCTACAGAAAGTGTTCCATCTCATCTAATTATCACCTAATGGGCATATCTTTCCAAGCTTTGGTTAGTGGTTTACTATTTTTACCCCTTATTAACAGCACTATAACTTCATTTTTTATTAGCCTTTTTTTATTGATAGGATTACAAAACTTCCTATTGATATTTATGGGGAAATAATGTTTTGCACAGCGAACACCCCACTGGAATGGATTGCCTTCATTGTTTGGGGTATGTATGTTTGATAATTAGAAAGGGCTGTATAATTGTGTGTATAGTGTCTTTTCTCAGTTTCTGTTTTTAGAATATAAACTGATTTATTATTTATAGTAAGCTATTGGATGAAATAAGGCTATTAACTAAATATACTTTGCTGTCAAAATTTGTCTTTTTTATCAGTATAGGGAGCCATAGTAAGACTAAGAAATTAGATGACTATCTAGGCTTCCAAAAGACGACTAAGGATATCAAATCTATTCATATGGATTCATACAGTGATAAGAATTAAATCCAGAATGATAAATTTATGGGAATGAAATAATTACTGATATAGAGTTTATTTTTAAGCATTCATATAGATACAATGATTACTATGTCACCACCCCCCCTCCCCACCCCCATTCCACAAGAACATCTCTGAATGCATCAGGATTAATTTATCATTTTCACACTAATATTGTGTATTTGCTACACTCCAACAAATGTAAAATTAATAACTCCCTACCCTTCTTTTCTGCATTGGCTTGCACAAACAGGCAGACTTGTTTCAAAGAGCAAAGGTTTTTCAAGATGTGGACTGTTCTTCACATGACATCCTTGGTACCAATATTCGGAAGATTTTGACAATCCTGCACAAAGTATCATGAATAAGTACAGCATATTCAAACCATTATTATCTTTTATTATTGAATATTAAAAATTATATTTATATAATCACCATATTTTAAAAAAATGAATGAATGATGTAATAATGTTAATGTAATAAATATTTATCCAAAGATGCCAAGAATTTTTTATTTACTTTTTAAAACTTTAAATTTAAGATCAACCAGTTATTACAAAAATTTAATACATATAATAAAATTTTATTCTGATATGGCTTATTCTATATATTATCTTACCACTACACTTTCTAAGTAGAAGTATTTGAAATATCAGGATAGTTATGAATCTTTGATAAGGGAAAACAGACTTCATCATGACAAAATAGATCTCTAAAATGTAATAGAAAAAAAAGGAAAATCAAATAAAAAACAAAAAAAAATATTTTATAAATAGTAGAAAATTACATGCCTCTGTGTGAATTTGGTCCGTTTGTACAATCAGCATAATAATTTCTAAGATTACAAACAAATTTTGTTTTATTCAAAGTTCGTTACTAACATTTAAAAAAAAAAAAGATATGTATTGTAAACTGTTGTAAGAAATTGTTTGGTATAAAACAACCGAAAAAAATGGGTTGAAAATAACTTTATTTGCAACTGTTTCTATGGTTACATGGGGAAGATTATAGGCTTTGGGGCCATTCAATACTTACAAAACAATTTTTTTTATCTCTAGATTTTAATGAATTTTTGCCATTTGTTATCTTTGTGTGTCACACTTTGATAACCCCCAACCCCAAGGCATAACGTAATAAGTTGTTACTTAACGCTTTGAGTTGAGGGGGTGGAGTTTCCCAAGTGTTATGGAAAGGAAAAAAAGTGAAATAATGGTCGGTGGAGTAGAGTGTGAAAGAGAATAATATCAAGAAAAGAAGCATTAAGTAGCATGTGAACTGCCCCATAATAGTGGTAACAGGTATTGACCACACTTTTTTATGATATTTTTTAAGTAACATTAAATAAAATTTGTGAAGCTATTGGATGAAATAAAGCTATTAACTAAATATACTTTATTTTTCACTAATTATATTGCATTATAAAATGTAAAGTGATTTTAACCAAGCTAATAAGCATGAAGGTACTAAAGTATTAAAATGTATAATAATATATTCTAGATTAAAAGGTCATCAATTTTGTAATTGTTTTCTTTATTTAAAAAAAAAAATCTTTCTGGCCTTTTCCTCACAAATACTACAGTAAATCTAAGTTAAGCTGTAATTGTATTCAATATAGCATATGTGTACAGCTTTATGAATATATTAATGTAAAAACTAGTAAGTTATTAAATAACAAGTAATATCACTGGCACATGCCAATGAAATTATGACATATAAAACTACTACTAATTAGACAAATTAACAAATACTAAATAAAATGCTACTTAATTTATATCTTTTCTTAAAATTTATAATAGTATTAAACTGAAAATATAGCTTGTATATCATACATGTTTTGCAGTAAAATTTTAAGCTAATTAAAAAAAAAACAGCAATAATCTAAATCATAACAATGATAAAAACAAAAAGTTTTTAACTTCTAGGAGGTGAGCGCTCACATAATAATATCATTAATCTCTCTCTTCTTGATCCGACAGTTATCACGGGTTTAAGTCACTCAACATTTCTGAATATGATAGCGGTTTAATAATGGCAGAATTCTCACTCCGTTTTAATGTAAATATAAATAAGTAAATAATTTGCTCGTCGTCATTGATAAGTTTTTCAGACTTCGACGTCAAAAAACTCACTCATGGAAAGTAGTACTTTAGAAACTTAGCAAAAGTCAGTTACATCCGTAAACAAAACTTAACAAGGTGTGTTACTATACTTCTTTTAATATCTAAATCAAACTGTAAAGTAATATTTACTTTGTATTAATTATTTTTGGTATTTGAATGTTTTATTTAAAAAGGAAAAATTCTACTTATTTATTTTTCCAGAAAGGAAGAACTACTTTACGTCGCGCGAGCGACTATCTATGTGTTGCTTGCATCCCGAGCAGGAATCATAGGTGTAATACAAACTGGTCTACATAGAAGGCCTATCATTCATAGGTGGACTTGGGTTATAATTAAATATGTCTTATCCGATCAAATAAAGAAAAGGAAATAAATTGTATCGTAAAAAAATGTTTCAAACCATTCATAAACATTCAATGAATTTAACATTAGATTACATATAGATCTACGCAGGGTTTTTTTTGCCATGTAGCGCGCCGGATCTGCGATCCGGCACCTCTGAAATGCAACCCGGCACCTCTTATAGTTTTCTTCATTTGGTAAAATGTTAAAAACTTCAGAGACCCACCACCTCTTATTGAAGAGACCCACCACCTCTTATTGAGAAAAAAAATCCCTGGATCTACGTAGCCGTAGGGTTGAAACGGGTTAATATATTAATGATTTGCGAATATAGTGAGGGGCAAAGGTGTGACACTTATCTACCAGCAAGGCAGAGCATACTATAAGTTCAGGGCCGGCGCCTGACTATTTACTGACATAGACAAACCCATCTCTCTGCACCCCCCTCCCTCGCCGACGACAACTAATTATTTAATTAAATGTAAGTGACGTAATATATAGGCCGTAACGTTAACTTTTTACAAAGAAAGGCTATGCTGTTGTTTGTTTTACGTTTATACATTCATTATAATATATAGAATGTACATTCCTATATAACTGTATAAGGATAATAAATGTTGGCTATGTTTTAAACTTTATTTTCCGAGCTTTTTTTCGCTTTAGCCCAATGCTGAGATCCATCAGTTGAAAGTCTCTAACAATATCATGTTCAGTTGAAAGAGTAGCTAGTAAATAAGTCTTATTTGTAGCAAGGATGTTCTAAAAAAATGTCTTTTTAGGGGCACATAGCTATAACAGTGTTAGGGGCACAGAGCTATAGCAGTGTTAGGGGCACAGAGATATAAATGTGTTGGAGACAGAGCTATAGCAGTGTTAGGGGCACAGAGCTATAACAGTGTTAGGGGCAAAAAGCTATAGCAGGGTTAGGGGCACAGAGATATAGCAGTGTTAGGGGCACAGAGCTATAGCAGTGTTAGGGGCACATAGCAATAACAGAGTTGGGGGCACAGAGCTATAGCAGGTTTAATGGCACAGAGCTATAGCAGTGTTAGGGGCACAGAGATATAACAGTGCTAGGGGCACAGAGCTATAACAGTGTTAGGGGCACAGAGCTTTAACAGTGTTAGGGACACAGAGATATAGCAGTGTTGGGGGCACATAGCTATAACAGTGTTGGGAGCACAGAGCTATAGCAGTGTTAGGGGCACAGAGCTATAACAGTGTTAGGGGCACATAGCA
This sequence comes from Bulinus truncatus, assembly GCA_021962125.1. Lineage (NCBI taxonomy): Eukaryota > Metazoa > Mollusca > Gastropoda > Planorbidae > Bulinus > Bulinus truncatus. The sequence goes on from JAGDYQ010000002.1 coordinate 7,346,282, forward strand.
ATAACAGTGTTGGGGGCAGAGAGCTATAGCAGGTTTAATGGCACAGAGCTATAGCAGTGTTAGGGGCACAGAGATATAACAGTGCTAGGGGCACAGAGCTATAACAGTGTTAGGGGCACAGAGCTATAACAGTGTTAGGGGCACAGAGCTATAGCAGTGTTATGGGCACAGAGCTATAAATGTGTTGGAGACAGAGCTATAGCAGTGTTAGAGGCACAGAGCTATAGCAGTCTTCGGGGCACATAGCTATAACAGTCTAAGGAGCACATAGATATAAATGTGTTGGAGACAGAGCTATAGCAGTGTTAGGGGCACAGAGCTATAGCAGTGTAAGGGGCACAGAGATATAAATGTGTTGAAGACAGAGCTATAGCAGTGTTATGCAACATAGCTTTAACAGGACACAGAGCACAGGTCAGTTCGGTTGCAAAAACTGCTGACATCTCTAAATTGGATGCATTTTCAGCAGCATCTACCTGTGTTGTATGAATTTCGAGGTTCACTGGAAACTTTTAAGGTTGATTAGGTAACATATGACGCAATTTATATCTATTTCTTTAGTCTGAAGCTGTCAAGTCGATCTTTGACATCACGCCATACTACATAACTAGAAACAATTAAAAAACCAGTGGTGTGAATAGAGGTAGGGAGTGAGGGGTCACTCCGAGAGACGCTTACTCTGCCACAGGTCAGAGGCATCATTTTCACAACTTTACTTTTATGTGGTGGCATTTTCGGAGTCAGTCCCCTGGCCCCAGCTATTCAACTGCAACGAGCTAAAACCTGTAAATTTTTTTTTTTTTTTTAATTTGGCAATAGCTTATGCCATTGTAAAATATTATCTTTTGTAATTTTTGTTACTGTCTTTTAGTGCCGCCCCAAGAAATGTGCCACCTAGTTCGCCACAGATTCAACCGGCCCTGATTATAAAAAGAAGGAATTTCAACTAGACGATACGAAAAAGACAAAATTAAAACTTCAGTAAAATTTTATTTGAACAAAACTTAGAAATCATCAACAAAATGTTACTAACTGTGGGACTTTGTAAGCAGTGCCGAACCTAGGGATTTGGGGGCCCGGGGTGCTTGGCCTCTTTGGGGGCCCCTGCATCTTGACATTCGACACCATGATATGAGATAATGGGCTTAATATATAATGTAAAATAAATGTTGGGGGCCCCCTCAAGCTGGGGCCCCGGGAGACTTTCGAAATTTGACCCCCTATCCCCCCACCCTAGGTAGGCCTCTGCTTATAGGCGACAGAATTCCCAACTAGGTGACAAAATATAATGTTGACGATCAGAATAGGGTTATACCGCGTCATTATAAGAGGATTGTATTTCACCATCAAGGGCGGATTTAAATGCGGGCGCGCCCTTCCCCGGCTTTCTCTGTTGTACACATATTTTTTTTTCTGTTTGTATTTTTCGAATGAAAAACTTTATTTAGTCTGAACATATTGTTGTACCTCTGTATTAGTGATTTTTGTTTTAGTCATCAAATAAGGTTTGAAACTTGTCAACAAGTGACTTCTCTTGTCTTGTAATACTCTTCATAACAATACTTCTTCCTCATTGAGTCATCAGTGTCTGCAGTGAAAGCCTTTCAATGGAGTTTTTATCGGCACATTAACTTAAAATGACTAAACAGTTGGGGGGGGGGAGGGCGGTTGGGGGGGGAATTATGAAAGATTATTTTTAGAGATCTAAGATTTGCAAGCGTCGGCCTTGACAGCCTTTTTGCATAGGGGCCCTAATTGTAGCTTTGACATGGGATCCAATTATTAATTTGCATATAGCCCCCCCCCCCAATCACAGTCCGAATGTAGCTATACCCAGGTTCCACAAAAACGTAAGAACGGTCCTGCCAGCAGCTCACCATGTGACATCAAAATGGGCCAGTCAGTGTAACTCGGGGGTCCTACGACAATTAGGCATGTTAACAAAAAATAAATATTAATGATCAACTAATATGGGACCTCTAAACACACCAGGCTTTGGGGAAGTGCTCAGGCGGGCCCTGTTTTCTATCTGTTATGACCATCAACTATCGTCCCATCCATTCGTTCTTTTTTTTTTTTTATTGACGTTGCCTTTACCCTTTCGTGGACTCGGTGTATATTCACATCCTCTACATACAACCACTCATAATTTGTTCCACTGATCACTGTATTTACCTCAACTCATTCCAAGTTTGTTCATGTAAATAGCTTCACTCTCCGATAGCTAGGGTGAATCTCATGCAAGCAGAGATACGGTGACCAGATTTTTCTGAGGTCAACCTTGGACGATGAGGGGGGGGGGAGAGAATACTCGACCTTCCCCCACCCCCCGCCCATTCCATGATGTCACCCTGTCCAGGCTTTCCTACAAAAGAGTAGCTTTATTCAATGTACATCATATACTGTAGAGCAGTTATTTTGTGAGTTATGGACTAGTTATTTCAGTCTGAAATTCAACATGTTACATTATCAATATTCTAAAAATGTTCTCTATAAACAATTGTACGTTGTTGTTTTTTTTTAATTGCTAAAATAGACTCAACAGGCGTAAGGTCTATGTAGGGAATATAAAGGATCAACCAGGGAATTGTAATAAATGATTTAAAGAAGGTTAACAATGTGTATTGTTTAAGTTATTGAAGAGTTGAAACTTCTTTTTTGAAAAAAAATTGTCGCCTGCTCTCAAAGTTCTCATAAATATAACGACTTCACTTTTTTTTTACGCCAGGACAAAACTGTCCATTCTGTGACGTCTCCCATGTAAAACAGGGATGTTTGGTCACCGTCCATCACCGACGGCCACGGTAGTACTCAGGGCATTGGGTGAATGTTATATGCGGAACCTGGGACAAACATTGCTACAGGAAGTTAATTAAAGATAAACATTAAAGCGTGCACTCCCCATCAGTCGCACCCCCCCTTAAGGCTGCCAATGATGCTATATATGTTTACTTCGTGTTAACGTGACTTCGTGGCGGTAAGATTTTGAGGACGATCACTGTGGACGGGTCAAGTCGTAAATATATTCTCCCGCTCTAGTGCTGTCTATTCTTGGTGTGGTATGTCCATTCTTAAAAGCCCGATAGGCCTATATATATATATTTGTACGACCTGGGGCTCGTGTGCCGCTTGTACTGTAAGTGTGTGTGTGTGGGGGGGGGGTACTCTGTCAGAGTCCATTTCTTTTATTTTAAACCTAAAATTAGTTTTGTTAATAGGGCTTATTACAGTTATTATATTTAGTTGTAAAATAATGTTTTTGAATAAATTTTGAAATTTAGCATAATCATTGGCAGTTAGTTTTGATGAGTAGTGTAAGTTATTTACATAAAAAGTATATATTTTTAGATTCAGGAACCTGATTTGTGGAATGAAAATTAGCTTTTTAAGATAAATGTGATATCAATTTTTTTACTAGGGCTTATGTAAAAATTCATTAAAAAATGAAAAACCAGACTTTTTAAAATAAACAGTAATAAACTAATCATAAAAATCATTCCTGAAAACAACATAAGAAGATTATAAATTGAAAGTTTGGTAGGAAGTAATTTTTTTCCTACTTTTCCAACAAGGATCTAAAAAAATGAATCATGGAGAAATTGCAACTTGTTATTTTAGCTAGTGATCAGTTAAAATACATGTTTTGCTACCTACAAATGCAAAAAAAAACCCCGCTTCTCCCGATTTTGGCGGTATTGTGATACTGCATTAGTTGAACATAATTTTTGTGATGGTTACCTGGTGACTCCATTGACATTGATGTGTTAACTACTATAGGGATGTAAAATAGGATTGGCAAAACTATAACAATAGCGGGTACTGGTTTGATATAAGATCAAGAGATTAAACATCTCGTCCTTATAGGGACATCAAGGATGCAAGAGGTTATAACTGTTATGAATAAATTAATTTACTTTAGTTGTTGATTATTAAAAAGCTAAAAATCAAAGACTGACTATTAAACATAATAGTAACAAATAAATCATTCAAAAGAGATAAAGATTTTTGTTATCAAAAAATTTATTACAGTGGGAGAAGTTGAGATCATATAAACTGAATATCACAAGAACAATGAAATAATAAAATACATCAGATTAACAAAACATTATCTTTGATAAACATTGACATCATTTGTGTACTACAATATTAAATACTACATCTCATCCATTTCTGCACTCCAACATTAATCTGCTACATCACTATCTAAACTCTCTCAATTAATTTTTCCCTCAATATAAAACAATCAATAATCAAAACAAATGGCCAATCATAAACACTAATTTTCTGTTTTTAGCAAGTCAAAACAAAAGGTCACCTAAAAGTATTAAATGACCTTGTGTCCAGTTCAGCCTCACTTAAACTGTCCTTTTTTGATAAATAACTCTTGCTCACATAAATATATTTACACTTAGCCTACACTCTTCTGTAATAACCTTTCATCTGTACATTATATTTTAGTATTCATTTATACAATTTTTACAAATTTCAATGCAAGTAGTTTATATAACAATACAAAAAGTTTTACTTTGATTTTCATAACAATCTAATGTAAACCAACATTCACAAATACTGTGTATTACTTTTAATGTATTATGGAATATTACCCTGAAACTGTTACAAGGCATGTAATTTACTTTAAGAAGATTTTCTACATTTCTATATTTGCAAAATATTTTTGGAAGACAGCATGACACAGATAAAATGAGGAATTTAATGTTAAAACTTAAGAGTGATCAATAAATTTCAAATAGTAATTGAAATGATTTAATAGTTCCTGAAAAACTCTATTCTGAATAGTTAATAGGTGACCAGAGACTTCTTATGGATAAGTAGACCAGGCAACTAAACCTTTCCATTACAAATATCTTAAAGTCTCTGCCGAGGCCCTTCCTTAGGGCTACGTATGTGGTGTTGTGGTTGTGAGCTGGATCAGTGAGGTGCAGGGGAAATAATTTTACTCAAATGGGTTTGGGCTTATGGAACCTGTGTCATACTTTACATTGCTGCCTCAGGATTAACGTGGATCTAAATGCCAGTAGAAAACTAAAATCATATACTATTTCATTCATGATTAACATTTCCAATAAAAATATTAACTTTTTGTGAAATAAAGGCACATAATTATACAAATTAAAACAATGAGTAGATAATCTGAACAAATATGAATGCTATAAAAACATTTTCAAATAATTGAAAAAAATTACAAAAAAATGTGTAATATCAATGAAATATCAACTAAATGTCAACTAAATTTCAATCCCTTCTTCTCCTTCTTCTTTTCCAATTAAAAGTATAATCAAAAGTCCACTGCTGCAAACTGTGGGCTTGAAGTAATCTGTGATCACTATCATGATGTTTATCTAAACTGTTGGATGATTGTTTATGTTTTGATACAACAATATTTGTTTCAAAGCCGAAATCACAAGGAAGAAGTTGAACAACTTCATTATCGACTGAGGTCAGACATAACTCAGTTTGATCCAATTTTAGGAATCCATCCTATTATAAAAAAAAAACAACAAAGAAACAAATAAATAAGTGAAAATTAGTAATTGACCTGTACATAATATAAATAGCAGTGCTTTTTTTGTACAAAAATAGGTGTGGTATTCAGTGATGAATTGACCAACTTTTAACTACCTATTCGCACCTATTTTAATTCTTATTGTGTGCAATTTTAAAATAATTCAATTTTAACAAATTAATAATATAATAAATTGATAATAAACGTTAAAATACAAGAAAAGTAATAATTTTTTCCCCACATTGAAAAAGGTGCTGGTATGCCATACCGATGCGTACCGGCACAAAAAAGCACTGATAAAAAGTAAGTCAATAATTGTTAAACACATTCCAATAACTTGTACTTTGTACTCACAAAGCCCAATTCAATAGCAGGTGCACTGGGTATGCACTTGGGACCCTGCAATGTGAGGGGCCAAGTAAAATTAAATTTATACCATTTTTGATATTGTTATATATTTTATAGGCCCAATATTTAATTCTACACCCAGGTCTCCAACTAAACTTAGTCTGCCTCTCACTATATAAGTTTTCAAAGTTCAGACAGTCCTAATTTTTTTTTGATGAATTCACCTAATGTATAACAAATGACATATTTTCAGTCAATTAAATTTTTACATCACTAGTCTAAACATTACATAAGAAATGACATTAAATATAAATAAAATCAAATTTTTGAATTTGATTAATAGTGTACCTGAACATTTAATTTGCTGATGATTATTTCTAACGCTGAGTAGCATGATAACCACTACACATATATCATCTCACCTGGTAAATCCAAGACATGTTTTTTTTACACAAAGAGAGAACCAATTGTTTATTCCTCCCTGGCTTAATGCATGCTTCAGCTTGAGACAGTCTATTGGTTGATGAAAGTCTGAATGTCTGTTGAAGTTTATACAAGTGATTTTAAATGCATTTATATACATCGTGAATTCACTTGACAGATTATGAAAATTATTTCATATCATCAATATTTTTTTTTAACTACCTGATTTTTTCCTCCATGACAAGGAGAAAGACCCAGGTAAAACTCAGTGGCTGAATTCAGGACATCCAAACACATAAGAGATCCTTTATTTCTCACCTAGAGATATACATTTTATTAACTTCGTATATTTTTTTACTAGCATTTAAAAATGTTTAAATGAAATAAAAAATTACAACTAAAATGTCTAAAGCCTTTCATTTCATTTTAAAATAATATCATTGCTTCACTAAATTTGTATTTAAATTTAATAACATGAAAATCAGGGTTGTTAGTATCGAAGTATCGGTATCGGCCAATATAGTATCGGCGATACTTTTTCAGTATTGGTTGCTGTATTGCCGATCCTTTTTGTATCAAGTATTGATTTGTGTATCGCCAATACAGTTTAAACGAAAAATTTTCGATACTCGATACCAATACTTTTCTGTTGCCACTATTAGCTAATTACAGAATAACAATAGTGATTTTAATACATTGTTTTAAAAGTAATCTACATAGATTCAACCACTGCTTGTAATGATAACCATCAAGCCTACCACTATTAATCCCACCCACCTCCCCAACAAAAAAAACTTGGATCGCAAGGCTGAAGTTGAACAAACCTTAAAGTGTGCCTGCAGTGCACTGAGTGCAGTTTCCACTCAACTTACTTTGCAGTGTGTTACAGCTTCAATACAGTCAGCAGTACAGTTTTACTGCACGGCGGCAGAACTGGCTTAATAGTAAAGTTCTGCTGAAGTAGACAGATATCTTGAAGATAACTCATCAGAAATGCCGTCATTAGCACCCTACCCAACCTACCCAAGCATTAAAGGCGGGTACTATTTAAATCTGGGTGAACTTGTGGAAAAATTCCCATTGTTCTCACCGAGGATCGAACCCATGACTCTGAAGTCGACAGTCGAGTATCTACACCAATTGGCCATCCGTCAAGTACTTAAGTGTTTAGCATTAAATTTGTGCTTTGACATTGTATTTTATTGTTTTCACTTTTTTTCACAGATGACACATGTACATTAAATATGACACAGGAACATTACAGATGACACATGCACATTACATATGACACACGTACATTACAGATGACACACATACATTACAGATGACACATGTACATTACAGATGACACATGTACATTACAGATGACACACGTACATTACTTGAAAAACTTGAGAAACTTTCACTCATTATATTTTAAATAAAAATAGTTTGTTGTTCTCAAAAGTATCGGTATTGTATCGGTATCAATTTTGGCAATACATTTTTACTTGAGTATTTGTATTGGTATTAGCGATACTATTTTCATGAAGTATTGGTATCGGTATTGACGATACAATTTAAGAGTATTGTTAACAACCCTGATGAAAATAAACAACACTTCATATCAATAAGGCTTGCTTTATAAAATGAATTATCAGGAAATAACTTTTTAACAGATATATGTAGTTTAAAATTAATTTCTATGTAATTTATCCATTCAAAATTAAAAATAAACTTAAGCTTTTTAAAGTAAAATGTACAAAACTAAAACAAATTCTGAACTGCTGAGGTTGTAATCATGTAATGTAAGAAAATGTTAGCTTAAATAAAAGCAAATATTGGTTGAATTGAAGAAAAACAAAAGAAAGGACTAATTGGAGGCTATTGTTTAAAATATGAGATAGGTATTATTGTACACACATATCCACCATCCCTGCTTTAGAATTTTAATTCCTATGTCAAGAGCTGAAATAATTGATTGGATAATAGATTTTAAGTACATTGTTTGAATAATTTACAGCCGTTGTAGTTATTATAAAGAAAAATTTGAATAAAAATGATTTTTAGAAATATTATTCATTTATCTAACTGTCTGGTAATTGTAAATAAAGATTCCACCCTAGAGTTAATTGTTTAAAATTTTATGTCAGATCAAAGTGATTCATGTAATTCCACCAGATATACTAAATAATGCTAAAATATTAAAACAAATAATTTAGTCTCTTAAATTTCTTTTTAAATTTTATTTCAATAGCTTCAAATGCTTTAGTCTAACAATATTTATTTATTATAGTGATTGTGTTTGATGACAGATTAAGACATGCAAAAATAATTTACCATTCCATAGTTCAAGGTATCTTGATTTAAGATTTCAAGTTGTGGAAAAACATTACTTAGATACCATTGAAAAGAATGGCATTTTAAATTCTTTCTTAGCTGGATTCTTTCTGATAGGTCTCCAAGGTCTATATCTTTAGGCATGTTCTAAAAAAATGTATTATAAGCTTATTATTTTGTATATATTTATAAAAACTGTGAATATGTTATAAAGTAATCTGATATAGTAACTAATTTACATTATATTACACTTATTCATTTTCAAAGAAATATTTTTCAAACCTTAAGTCAATTATTCTGAAAGAGCCTTTAAATATGTTTAATATGAATTTTTTTTTTTTTATTATTAAATGTCATACCACTGCGGAGTAAAAAACTTCAGCATAGTCATCCATCCACACACTGGCCACACGGCCTAGATTCCGTAGGACAACTTCCTCTGTGTCTCTGAGAAAACTGTATGGAAGAGATGACCGAAACACATGACCAACTCTGGAACAAGGTATGATTTCTAAACTTCCACCACACATCCATGTCTGGGAAGAAAAGTATAAAAAAAATTAGCTCATTGCAAAAAGTACAAAATTGTTACTAAAATCATTAACAATGGAGTTATACAAAACAGATATAAAAAAAGCTGTGTGGCTACAAAGAGTTATGATAACATGAGATTACTGGATAATAAATAGTGAAAATAAAGGTGCGGATTCCTGGTAAACTTTTTATTACTTTATATATCACACCTAGTACATGTATATCAAACCTATTACATGTACATCGTAAATCTAGTAGGTGTACATCAAACCTATTACATGTACATCAAACCTAGTAGATGTACATCAAACCTAATACATGTACATCCAATTAGTAAAAACAACACTGAGCTTCACAAGTTGTCTCATGATTTTCATTCTCTACTCAAAAAGGGGTTTAACTCTTTCGATTGTTTAAACATTTTTGGTTGTCCCCCTTGCATTAAAAAAAACTGAAAAATTAATAAATCATTGCCAATACAGGGTGCGCACAAAGTCTCTATACCGATATTTCCTTTTTTTTTTTTGGATGATTTTTAAAAGATGAAGCTTAGCTGTTAGAAATCCAAAACATCAATCATGGTCCCTCTATGATCTCTGCATAAGTGCTACCGCAAGGTTCTGATGGTATATTTATCGGGTGACTTTCTGCTGCCGCGGAACCGCATGTTTGATTCACTAATTGGTGAATATCGGCGCTTGTTACGACTACCACTTAATGGCGTTTTCTTGAACAACAGCAGTAGTCAGCACCTGGCACCTCGAATTACTGTAAGACCAGGGCTGATGTCGAACCTACTTGCCATGGTAAGTCATGAAAATACTCTTAAAGATAAAGGTATACAGACTTTGTGCGCGCCCTATACATGTAGGAATACACGTATGACACATACATTTGTTAGCGATGAAACAGCTAAAAAATATAGGGTATAATGATAATTAAAATATAGGGTATATTGATAATTAAAATATAGGGTATATTGATAATTAAAAGTGCTATGGATAAAAGTTTTGATACCTTGAAAGAAAGTTCAAAGTTTTCCCCTCCCCATATATCAAGTTCTGGGTCGTAGCTGCCAATAGATCTGAAGTAATTTCGCCATACAGCAAACAGCCCGCCACTAATGACAGAGAGTACTGTAAATTGTAAATAATAATACAATCAGGAGTACTGCGTAGCCTAATAATACAATCAGGAGTACTGTAAATTATAATAAAATCAGGGAGTTCTGTAAATAATAATACCAATCAAGAATTACTGTAAATAATAATACAATCAGGAGTACTGTAAATAGTAAAACAATCAAGGAGTTCTGTAAATAATAATACAATCAGGAAGTACTTTGTAAATAATAATACAATCAGGAGTGCTGTAAGTAGTAAAACAATCAGGAGTTCTGTAAATAATAATACAATCAGGAGTACTGTAAATAATAATACAATCAGGAGTACTGTAAATTATAATACAATCATATGAAAGTTTTAATCAATAATAAAAACTTCTTTCTAAAAAAAATAACTTTCAAGTAAAAAAAAAACCTGATGTAAGTAAATCACATTTTTAAAATTATGAGTTGATATTATAAATGATACATTGAAATAAAATGAGTGTTAATTTGGTGGTATTGATATCAATCAGAAGGGTTTATTTACATAAGATTTAATATTAAGAACAATTCAAATATTTCGGCAATATGAGGGAAGGGGTGTATTTTTTTGTCCCTACCATATTGTTATCTTAGGGACAAAAAAAAAAAAAAAATAGAACAAAAAAGAAAAATAGAACAAAAAACAACGTACATTATTGAATCTTTTTCTGATCCCAGGTTCCCAGCAACATTGGCCGCCCGCCATCCAAACTCCAGCCTCCAGTTGAAGCCACCCTTGAGACGGGCTGGAGATCTCCTGTACTCAAAGTTCTCTGATTTGATCGTGTCAATGTAGGGGCTTACCACCTGCAGGAAACAACAACCAGGTGATACAGTGTACTTGGGACCTACAGGGGTGGGGTAACCGGGTGTCTGCGGTGAATACTGTTAGGTTACCTGCAGGACCACACCTCGCCAAGGTATGTAGCCCGATTAGTGTCACACGGTTGATGTAGCCGCAGCTTAAATGATACATTCTGGACGTTCTGGTGGGAGGCAATATGGTCAAGAGGTTTGACTGACGACATTTATCGATAGGGACCGTTCAATTATTACATAACATACTTTAATTACCACCCTCCCCTGTATAACTGATTATAGCGTAAACCGGACAGCCCATTTCCATAAGCCTTTTATATAGACATATCTTAAATGTGAAGGAGGCCGTCGAAGAGGGCACCAGCGGAAATGTTGGTTAGACGTATTGTGCTATTGTGCCGGGTGTTAGTATTGTGCCGGGTGTTTAGTATTGTGCCGGGTGTTCAGTATTGTGCCGTATGCAATGGCTGCTATAAATAAGTGAACTATTTAAATGCAGTATTTCCCAAATTTTAAAGTTCCATTCTCTACCTATGCCTTTTTTAAAACAGCCCCCAAGAAACATAAACATGATTTTCATTAATCTGAATGAATTTGTTCTCTGAATGGTTTCAAAATAATAGGTTTTACAAAGAAAATAGCAATGAATTAAGAATAAATAGTGTTTTTTTTTCAAATTGTTAAGGAAACATAGCAAATACATTTTCAAAACTTTGATACAAATAAATGATATAATGCAGAATTTGAACTTAGGGAAACAACAGCTCAAAGCCAGTTCTATTAAAGAATGTTTACTTTTAAAATTGAAGAAATTAAAAAATGAGGTCACTGAATAATCCAAACAGACAGTAAAATAAATCTGATTAAATTCACAACTTTCAACGTAATTAAACATTTAAAACAAATTTAATCTGAACGTTAAGACACATGAAAGAATTTTCGGTGACATTTGGAATTGTAACTCTAATTAAGTTTCATAATTTTTATGAATTATTAACTAATAATTTCAATCATTTGATAAATCAGAATTTATCAAGTGACACCAGTATCAACAAAAATTACAAAAAAATAAAAAAGAACAACAACAACTGCCTGATAGTTTACTGTTGACTAAAACTTTTAGACTTACTCTCCCTCTTTCTCTAGTTACAGTTATGTAGGCCTACATTATTAGTATCCAAATAAAAAAAGTCAAAACAGATTTACTGGGTAGTGCTGTAATAACTTGGTGATGCCTACCTTGTGTGGGTCCAGTTTTAGACAGAGCAGTAAAGGCTCCAGCCAGCCGACATTACATTCACAGTGGGCATCTAAGAATATGATGACATCTGACGTGGCCATTTCTGAGCCTTGATAACAAAACAAAAGCACAGAAGTCTACAATCTTTATTTCAAGAAATTACAATACAGTCTCTATGTGTATGGAATACTCGAACATTCAACCTAATGTAGTGCCAAAGCCTTTTAGGCCCGATATATATATATATATATATATATATATATATATATATATATATATATATATATATATATATATATATATATATTCCCTAGTGCCACCTCAAAAAATTTTTTTATTACAAATAATTATTTTTGACTAAAGGCCGGATATTGGATATTACGGAGACCTGATAGTTGCGAGTCAGATAGTCGAGAGTTATTTTTTATGCATGTACTAATGGAATAAATGTTCTGATGGAATATTGGATTTACTGATGAAAATGTACTGATGGAAGAAAAATGTACTGATGGAAAAATGTACTAATGGAATAATGCACTGACAGAAAAATGTTCTGATGGAATAATTTACTGATAGAAAAATGTACTGATAGAAAAATGTACTGATGGAATAATTTACTGGTAGAAAAATGTACTGATGGAATAATGTACTGATAGAAAAATGTTCTGATGGAATAATTTACTGATAGAAAAATGTACTGATAGAAAAATGTACTGATGGAAAAATGTACTAATGGAATAATGCACTGACAGAAAAATGTTCTGATGGAATAATTTACTGATAGAATGTACTGATAGAAAAATGTACTGATGGAAAAATGCACTAATGGAATAATTTACTGATAGAAAAATGTACTGATGGAATAATGTACTGATGGAAAAATGTACTAATGGAATAATGCACTGACAGACTGATAAAAATGTTCTGATGGAATGATTTACTGATAGAAAAATGTACTGATAGAAAAATGTACTGATGGAAAAATGTACTAATGGAATAATGCACTGACAGAATGATGTACTGATGGAATAATGTACTGATAGAAATGATGTACTGATGGAATAATGTACTGATGGAAAAATGTACTGATGGAATGATTTACTGATAGAAAAATGTACTGATAGAAAAATGTACTGATGGAAAAATGTACTGATGGAATAATGTACTGATGGAATGATGTACTGATGGAATGATGTACTGATGGAATGATGTACTGATGGAATTATGTACTGATGGAATAATGTACTGATGGAATAATGTACTGATGGAATAATGTACTGATGGAATGTACTGATGGAATGTACTGATGGAATAATGTACTGATGGAATGTACTGATGGAATAATGTACTGATGGAATAATGTACTGATGGAATAATGTACTGATGGAATGTACTGATGGAATAATGTACTGATGGAATAATGTACTGATGGAATAATGTACTGATGGAATAATGTACTGATGGAATAATGTACTGTTGGAATAAAACACAGAAAGATGAAATCAGACTTTAAATTTTTTACAAAAACAAAAAAAAAAAAACAATAATAGATTCTATGGAATGTAACTAAAAGGAAAGACAATTTCATTATTTTAAAAATCTATTTGTATAAAAAGAAAAAAATGCACAAGAAATAATGTAATTACTTTTTTTTAAAGAAAAGGGGGGGGGGCAACATTCAGCACTCATTGTTAGAGAGAGTTGTTTCCCATGCTATTATCAGGGAACATAAAAACTAATTATGGCGGGAAATAATTCCATGTCGCGTTTCAATGGAAATATTTTCCATGTCGCTGATGACGTCTGCAATGATCGTGAGCTTGACTCTCACATAGTGTGTCACAATGTTTAAGTGTGTCACAATGTTTGGTGTGTCACAATGTTTAGTGTGTCACAATGTTTAGTGTGTTGTAATGTTTAGTGTGTCACAATGTTTGGTGTGTCACAATGTTTAGTGTGTCACAATGTTTAGTGTGTTGTAATGTTTAGTGTGTCACAATGTTTAGTGTGTTGCAATGTTTAGTGTGTCACAATGTTTGGTGTGTCACAATGTTTAGTGTGTCACAATGTTTAGTGTGTTGTAATATTTAGTGTGTCACAATGTTTATTTTGTCACAATGTCTAGTGTGTCACAATGTTTAGTGTGTCGTAATGTTTAGTGTGTTGTAATGTTAAAGTATTGTAATGTTTATGTTTTCAGTGAGAGGAGAGTAGGACTCTCAATTCATTTGTGATTTGCAATGATAAATCATTTAATACTTCGTCAATCAACTCTCTACAAGTTGTCCAGCTCATTTTTTACAACTCTCTACAAAATGTCCAGATCACTTTACAACTCTCTACAAGATGTCCAGATCACTTTACAACTCTCTACAAGATGTCCATATCACTTTACAACTCTCTACAAAATGTCCAGATCACTTTACAACGCTCTACAAGATGTCCAGATCACTTTACAACTCCCTACAAGATGTCCAGATCACTTTACAACTCTCTACAAATTGTCCAGATCACTTTACAACTCTCTAAACATGCCCAGATCACTTTACAACTCTCTACAAGATGTCCAGATCACTTTACAACTCTCTACAAAATGTCCAGATCACTTTACAACTCTCTACAAGATGTCCAGATCACTTTACAACTCTCTACAAGATGCCTGCATCACTGGTAGTCTCTACATGAAGTCTACATCACTGATGATCTCTATACAAGATGTCTACAACACTGATCAACATCATTGATGAAAAGCATAGTGTGAAAACAAATGAACTCAGAACAATATAAAAGAGTTTGAACACAAAGAGAAAACCTTGAGCTGAATACGGTCTACTGGGCGAATCAATCACTGTCTCTCTCTTTCACTTCACGTTATTTAAAGAAATTGTCTAAATGATTTGGCATCTTTTTAAGGATGTCTTGGCCTTTGTCGGCACCATTTTAATTTCCATCTCTTTAATTTCTTTGTATTTTTAATTAAAACTAAGCCAAAAAAATTATCTCGGAAAAACAAAGAAATGTTATTGGTCAAAACTCAAACTGTCTGGGGTACCGTCTGGCCTATTTGAATTTTTTCTCCTTTAAAAAAAGTAAAAAAAAAAAACAAGTTGCCAGTTTGGCCATGACGAGCCAGTTGTCAACCACTAGAAATAAAACGCAGACGACAAGAGGGTAATTCCCCCTTGGTCCCCCCAATTTTCATAGAAGCTGGAACATCCCGATGTGCTATTGTTTGGAGTCCCCAGGGTTTTCAGTTGCCCTCCCCCCCCCCCAAAAAAAAAGGAGACTCATAATTGTATTTGGACATGCGACACACGGGCCTTGTTAGCGAGAATGGGCAGTGGTGAGGAAATCACTGAATCAAATGGAAATTTTTGGGCGGTCCAACAACCAATAAGAGGGGGGAGGAGGGGGGGAGAGAGAGAGAGAGAGAGGAGGGGAAAGTATAACTAAGAGTTGGAAAAGGGGGTGTGGTGGTACCGAGGGGGGGGGAAATCTTGAATTCTGAGTCTGTCATGCAAAAATGAAGAATGTAACTTTGATGCCGGAGTATTCGGAATCAATAGTTAATTTGATAGAACTGACTCTAATGAAGCCTTATCAAAGAAATAAATTTGCCAAGGGCTTCGTTCTCAATTATCACCCCTCCCTGATTTGTAATTAAAGGGTTCTGAAGTCCAGTGAGCCATCCGCGCGAGCTGGTCTGACTCACGAAAGTACAGGACATGGGGGAGTGGAAGCCGTGTGGGGGTGGGGGTTAGGGCGCTGACAGATGTTGGCCGACACTAACAGAGATGTCTACAATACTGAACTTTTTGTTCAAGAAAAATTTTTTCTTTAATGCTGTCTAATTAAAATTTTGATATGGAAATAAATTTCAAATAATACATGACTTTAGAACCTACCCAATAAAAAATGTTCAAATACATTAATGTAGAACCTACCCAATGATGTTCAAATAATAATGTAGAACCTAACCAATAATGTTTAAATAATACATTAATGTAGAACCTAGCCGATAATGTTCAAATAATACATTAATGTAGAACCTACCCAATAATGTTCAAATAATACTTTAATGTAGAACCTACCCTATGATGTTCAAATAATACGTTAATGTAGAACCTACTCAATATTGTTCAAATAATACATTAATGTAGAACCTATCCAATATTGTTCAAATAACACATCAATGTAGAACCTACCCAATAATGTTCAAATAATACATTAATGTAGAACCTACCCAATAATCTTGCCCGCACCAGTCCTTCTCTTTTCGTTGTTCTGAACAAGACAACTTTGTCCGAGAGGGGGCTCAGATAGTCTTCCAACTCTGTTTGTAGGTCATCTGTACAATTCAAGGAGCACAATATTGTTGGAAAATAAAAAGTTTTACATGTTGACATAATTACATCGCTAGATACATGAGTAGAATGATTGTTTTTAAAAAATGTTGGAGGAATATAGGTTTATATATGTATACATGACTAGATAAATAGTTCACATTCATGTTGATAGAACTATTTGCTTGGTTTACAACTCTAAAGAGCTAGAAAATGAAATGTATGTTTTTATAGACAGTCCATAGTTTGATACGTGTTTTTTTAAAGGGGTAGTATTTCATTATTTTGAGTGGTCAAATCACGCTAGTATGCCCAGAGGCCCAAATGCTGGTATGAAAAACCTGGGCATAGGTTATAATAGATGCCCTCGTCATATAAGCCTCCCTATGATGTCATCCTATTTACGGGTCTGATGATAGAATGTACACTGCTCTCAGCAAAGGGGCACACAAAGATTAGATGTTTTCCAATAATAAGTTCATGAAATATTTAAGTCACTATTTGATACACAAGCGCGTAACGGAGACATTGGCACATGATATTGTGATTATGTGATTCAAGCAATTAATTTCATCTTAATGATTTAAGGACTTTAATATGAAATTTATCGCTATACATTCTTAATTATCTAAATGTACCAATGAAAGATATTTCGTTAATAAAGAATATAGGATGTACACATATATACATCCCATTCTTATGAATAGAATTTTGTATATCTCTCTCGATCCATAGACAGTATTGTATGATTTCAAGCAGCATTACACTATAACATAACTACATTGATAAGGGGGTCGTTCACTTGTTACGTAACCTTAAGGGGGAGGGGGGCAAGGGTTCAGAAGTGTGACACAGTGTGAAATAATCGTAAAAGACCGTCACATCGGGGGGGGGGGGATTGATAATCAAGGGAAAAAAAGTGTTACATGATAAGTGAATGGCACTAAAAATGTTTTATAACTAAAGAATAAGGATATATCATATTTGCCCTAATTCCAATTATCTATGACGTGTTTGGTCAGCTACTTACCTAGACTACTATTGTCGTCCACTAAAATAATTTTCTCCAACAAGCTGGGCGGTGACCTGACAAGGATGGAATGAATCGTCCGGAGCAGCACGGACAGAGCCTCGTTGTGGAAACAAATAACAACACTGGCTTTAGGTAAAGTCTGGGTGTCGGGCGGCTGGATACACCTGGAGACAAACAATCAACAAAATTATTGCTGGGACAGAAACAAAATATGAGAAACTAGCTGTACCCTGCAAAACCTTTGCATAGAATTATTTTCTTTTAGGTTTGATCGGTAGGCTAGGTTATTTTTGAATTCGGGCAGATCCGATTTTTTCATGATTTTATTTTAAACTGGAATACTGTTGAATTAATTCTTGACTTTCGATTTAACGCAGAACCCACACCGCTATATACACAATGTATGTGTTGAATCAATCAATGAATCAAGCTATTCTTCCATACACTATGTCTACCTGTCTATAGGTTTTCTTTTGTAAGTCGATAATGACGAAGTTTATTTTTGGAATTCATTCCATGGGTCTTTATAAAGCATCTGGAACTGTAGCCTAAACTCAGAATATTCATCTAAATTCAGATACTTTATAAGGTGGCATCTCCATGTTTCACAAAATAATTTTCTGGCGAGTAGCATTAAGTCTCCCCACCGGTCAGAAAACTTTTCGTATTGCGGACAACCTATCTCTCTACAGACTAGTACAGACACGTTAGCTGACCGGAAGGAACACTATTTATAATTTCTTTATTTTGGCTTAAGAAGAGTATTCGAGTTTTAAAATAGATTACAGTTTTCCCGAAACCTTCGATGTTTTTTGTTTCTAGCTACATAATAATCGTCAACCCAAACATCATACAAGTATATCTCATAAAATATACCAATTAAATTAAATTTAAAAAATTTGCTAAATCTAGTTAAGACTAACGTATTGAATATTTCGATCGATCGATAAACCTAATCATAAGGTGTAAGAATATTGTAGGTTGACATGGGCAAACCTTTATTTTCCCGGCAAAAAAATCATACATCAGATAGTTTTCGTCTTAAATAATATCTAGTTTATGCCTTTTATATTTTTTTGTATCTATCTTTATATTCTTATTATACTGTGGTAATACTTTTTTATTGAGTTTCATGTATCATTTTTAATCATACGATTTTATATTAGATAATTTGGCTATTTTTTTTTTAAATTTCGATATTTTATTTTAATGAAAGATTTTTTTTATATAGGACATTAACCTTCTGGCTACAACACAGTTCTGTTCTACACAGCCGATAGACCAGCACAGTTCTGTTCTACACAGCCGATAGACCAGCACAGTTCTGTTCTACACAGCCGATAGACCAGCACAGTTCTGTTCTACACAGCCGATAGACCAGCACAGTTCTGTTCTACACAGCCGATAGACCAGCACAGTTCTGTTCTACACAGCCGATAGACCAGCACAGTTCTGTTCTACACAGCCGATAGACCAGCACAGTTCTGTTCTACACAGCCGATAGACCAGCACAGTTCTGTTCTACACAGCCGATAGACCAGCACAGTTCTGTTCTACACAGCCGATAGACCAACACAGTTCTGTTCTACACAGCCGATAGACCAGCACAGTTCTGTTCTACACAGCCGATAGACCAGCACAGTTCTGTTCTACACAGCCGGTAGACCAGCACAGTTCTGTTCTACACAGCCGATAGACCAGCACAGTTCTGTTCTACACAGCCGGTAGACCAGATAAAGGTTAAGAGAAAATAAAAACATTTTACATTTTTATTTTGTATTTTTTCTAGTTTTTTTTATTTTAAAGTCTTAAAAAGTTAAAAACAAACAAGTTCGTCTGCTGCTTATTCCCACCCCTCAGTCTCCATCAGTCTCATGACGTCACATCATGTATTGTTTGACTTCACACACACTGGTTGTTTTCTTTCAATTGCTGGAACCAGATTGTTGTTTGTTTTAAAACGACGGCCCATCCCCAATTAGTTTATTTTATTGGACACCTGAATCAGAGATTCTCAAACACTTTCATTATTGGACCCATACAACACACTATATATATAATGTTATCTGTAAATGAACAATTGATAAAACGGTGTCGGGTAATATAAATACAATTATTATTTTCATATTGTTCGTCTATAATGAACAGTGAAAATTGACCCGTGTAAAGAAGAGAGCAATGTTTATTGAAGGTCCATTTGTAAATACAAGATGCACTTTTATTAATTTACGCGTTTTATTTTCTCAAATATCTCCTTTCGATACAAACAAGACGTTTATCGTCCATGATGGTCCGGGAGCGTCCAGTCCATCCTAAACGTACCTGATTAAATCACACTTTCAACTAGACTTGAGGTACACGTTGATTCAACCGCTACATTTAGTGAAAGAGCTAGTATATAACTTTTATTGGCAATGGAGCACGCAAGCTTGGGTTGATATTTAGCAATGACCAGACTATATTTTGGATATAAGGGACTGTACCCAAGTTGTTGTTGGGTGACCAGACTATATTTTGGATATAAGGGACTGTACCCAAGTTGTTGTTGGGGTTTTCAATGAAATCGTTTTCATTCGAATCAAGGACCTTTATATAATATTGATTATAGCAGACAACTAACACTAATAAATTGTACACATTTTACCAACCTCACATTTCAAATGTGCAGAATGCTAATCTATTTTTAATTATATGAACTTTACATCTGTTTACTTTTTGAATGTTGACCTTTTTTTAACGGTTACTTTTTAATTCACCCAACGTTTTTTTTTTAACTTTTTTTTTCTCGTTACTTTTTGTAACTGTTGACAAAAATTTCCTTCCTAAGCTACTCATATGGGAGGTGTCGAGGAGTTAAGGTTGATTTAAATATACATTAATTGATTTAGTTTGTGTGTTAGTCACACTTTTTAAGTGACTCTAGAGAGTATGAATTTTTATATTGTTATGTGACGTAGTTTTTCTGGTTTGACGTCATTTAAGATTTTTGCTTAGAAACAAGCCTTGAAGATAGAGGCAGTTACTTTTTAGATCCTGAACGTATAGGACGTATTTTTGTCTAACTTTAAAAGAAGTTACTATTTTGCTTTCATATAGCAAGTTGTGTATTATTTGACTTTCTTAAGATGTGCCTGTATTACGTGCCTTTATTCAAAGTTTAATATAATATTTTAAAGTCTGTGTTTATTAATAAAACGAAGAATCAGCAACACTGTGTTGAACGTTCATTTGAGAATTGTTTGAGTACCATCAGCGACACGCTACCACAGCAGCGCCTCCACATTCATTCTGACTGCAACTGCAATCAGACCCCCAACATCAATACCAAATTATACACCTTCACACTACTCATATCCAATATCTTTTACAGCACACAGCAAATATCTTTTACAATTACAGCGCACAGCCAATATCTTTTACAGCACACTTCCTATATCTTTTACAGCGCACATCCAATATCTTTTACAGCACACATCCAATATCTTTTACAGGGCACATCCAATATCTTTTACAGGGCACATCCAATATCTTTTACAGGGCACAGCCTTTGAAAATTAAAGGGGACATTGGATGTCATCCACCACTGCCAAGCCTTAACACATGCTAAGGAGTTGGGTTAGGTGAAGGGGGTGGGGCGTCACACCCACATTCAAGGAAACAACGAGATGTAGAAATCGCACATTTACATCTTCTATGCAAAAAAAAAAATAATTTTTCTCTCAGTCCAAAAGTCAAACAGCGGTCGAGAGTCTTCTCGTTTAACAACTGCACGTGCATGGGTCCGATGTTTAAAAATCTATAACAAATAGCTCCCAGCTATTTCATCACCACTAATTCTGGAATCTTTCAAACAAATTGAGACTCCGACGTCTTGAACAAATTACTCACAGTTTCCTCATTAGAGATTAGAAAATTACTTTCTGTGAAAAGAGGGAGGTGGCGAGCGGATAGAGTTTGTGTGTGGGGGGGGGGGGGCTATAGGAAATAGTAAATATTTAAACATACGAACACATCTGGAACTTTGTATAATAGGCTGCGTACACACTGGAGTTCAAGCAGGTTTCAAGCGAGAGAAAAAAAACGAACATAATTTTTTTAAAAATCAAAATTTTGAAAAGTTACCATTTTAGAGGTATGTTAGATGTTTCTATAAGTAAAATAGTGGTGGGTTGATAACAAATGTCAAATACAATGTAAAATAAACAAACAAACAATGCTTTCATCATAAGAAAGTCTAAATTATGCAGATATAAACAACTTTCTAATAAAGTCTAATTTATGCAGTTAATGTTAAAAGAAACTGTTTGTGTTGCCGATAAACTCAAACGATGATTTTCAGAACTGCCTGTGTTACTGAATCATTTCGTACGATAAACTGTTGCT
The DNA here is from genome assembly GCA_021962125.1 of Bulinus truncatus. Taxonomy (NCBI): domain Eukaryota; kingdom Metazoa; phylum Mollusca; class Gastropoda; family Planorbidae; genus Bulinus; species Bulinus truncatus. Next base: position 7,368,395 of record JAGDYQ010000002.1, read on the forward strand.
GGTCTAAAGCCCAATATGCCAATAAATTGTCGCTGGTCTAAAGCACAATATGCCGATAAATTGTCGCTGGTCCAAAGCCCAATACGCCGATAAATTGTCGCTGGTCTAAATCCCAATATGCCGATACATTGTCGCTGGTCTAAAGCCCAATATGCCAGAAAAAACCCTCAGTTTACCAAGACGATGGCATAAAAAACAAAGCAACTGAAGTGTTCTCAAAGTGTGGGTGGCGGACGAGTTTTCTGTGGGTCGTGACAAACTTTCAATTAATAATTAATCAAACGAGAGTCTGCGATTGACTTATTTACAACTACATTTGTCCTAAGCTGCAATAGAGTTGTTATTCTTCAAATAAAAACTAAATAAAAAGCAGAATTTTTTTGTATAAAATGTTTATTTAAAATGTTTATGTAAGATGTTTATGTAAAATGTTTGTTTATGTAAAATGTTTGTTTATGTAAAATGTTAATGTAAAATGTTAATGTAAAATGTTTATGTAAAATGTTAGTGTAAAATGTTTATGTAAAATGTTTATGTAAAAATTCATTCAACTTTTATCCGTTCTTTTTATCGTTGTTTTCTTCTGAACACATCCCTCGCGCAAACAAAACAGTGCTCAGAAAAAAAAATAATTTGAGAAACAGTGCACTAGACTGACTAGAGTACAGAACCACTTGTGCACTGGTCTAATACATGCATACCGCACGTGCAGAAAACCAGTAACAACACAACCCACGGTGTATACTGTACATGTACTTAACCACTGTTGTACAGGTCTAATACATTGCATACCAAGCGTGTAGAAAACCGCTATAAACACAACCAACGGTATAGACCAGACATGGGATAACTACGGCCCGCGGGTCACGTGAGGACCGATTGGTTGTTTAATCCAGTACAATGTGTGCCACGCTTCAAACAGTTGATCCGGTACAATGTGTGTCACGCTTCAAACAGTTGATCCGGTACAATGTATGCCACGCTTCAAACAGTTGGTCCGGTACAATGTGTGCCACGCTTCAAACAGTTGATCCGGTACAATGTGTGCCACGCTTCAAACAGTTGGTCCGGTACAATGTGTGCCACGCTTCAAACAGTTGGTCCGGTGCAATGTGTGCCACGCTTCAAACAGTTGGTACGGTACAATGTGTGCCACGCTTCAAACAGTTGGTCGGTACAATGTGTGCCACGCTTCAAACAGTTGGTCCGGTGCAATGTGTGCCACGCTTCAAACAGTTGGTCCGGTGCAATGTGTGCCACGCTTCAAACAGTTGGTCCGGTACAATGTGTATGCTGTAATGAGCCACTGGTGTACACATCTGCTAGAGTACATAGCTGGTGAAGTTTATATTCACTTTTGTAGAGAACGCTTGGATTTTTTTTTATTCATTTATTTCGTAAAAAAGGAAAGTTCTGAAAGCTGGTATAGCAATGAACCTGTCGGTAATTTACTCTAAAAGAAAAAAAAAATTGTCCGGGAAGTAAGCACTTGTATCCGTCTAACAACCAACATGTCTGATTGTACTCACAAACAAGTGAAAGATGTTAAGTTATAATAGCGATAGTTACAGTTACCTTCACGTAACTATTTACCCCCCTCCCTCCCCTATCCCCATACAGAAACATCCCTCCCCCCCTCCCCCCACAAACACATTTTAGTAATAACGTATCTGTCCTTCTCCCCAATTCAAACAGTCATTCTCTCACACACAGGCATATAGTCCATTTCTCACTATTTCTTCCATCGCCAGGCCAGGTAAACCCCTCCCCCCACCCACTCCTACACCACCCCCCCGCTCCAGGTGCTAATAAGAGGGGCCGTGCCAGTTCGTGAGTTTCACACGCCAAAATAAACAATAAACCATTTCATCTCATTAAATCCCAGGCAGTGCAGGCCACGTCGACTGTAAGTCGATTGCTGTAGAGTTGACCTGAGATGGCAACCTTCACCGAGGGGGGAAATAAACCCGGTACCTTGACTGTAGCCAACTGTCAAAATGTGGCAGTTAAAAAAAAAAAGTTAAAAGCATTTTACAAAAAATAAAAAAATAAATGGAGGGTTCACCTTAATAGTCTTCTAAGTGCTTCTTTTTTTTTTATATATTGGACAAGTTTCTTTTTTAGAAACGACAGAAAAGAGATGACTTATTTCTGCCTAATGACATTTCTTCCAAAAGACTACTTTCTGCCAAATGACTTATTTTCACCTAAAGACTACTTTCTGCCTGTTGATTTATTTCCACCTAAAGACTACTTTCTGCCTGTTGATTTATTTCCACCTAAAGACTACTTTCTGCCTGTTGACTTATTTGTATACATATAAATATTCATACACTATAACACACAGCATATAATGAGATCATGCAGCCAACTTTACATAAGTAGGCCTACATTTAGTTTTATATATATATATATACATATATATATATATATATATATATATATATATATATACATACATACATATATATTTATTTATTTATTTAAAACACGCTTAACTTATATAATATGTCGTAAAGGAGAAATAAAAGTACTTTTGAGATATTGTCAAATCGTATGAGAAAGAATAAAGTCACGAACAGATAATGGGGGAAAGAAAGAAGAGACGAACAAAGGAAAAGAAGGACAGACAATGAAGAAATAAAAAAATGCCCATGCAAATATTTTTGCCACGACCAAACTTTGGTACAGAGACATGACAGGCGGAACTTGTAAGGAAGACCTCGGCACAAACACACACATATACTGGAACTAATTCAACACACAGTGCCATACTGGAACTAATTCAACACACAGTGCCATACTGGAACTAATGCAACACACAGTGCTATACTGAAACTAATGCAACACACAGTGCCATACTGGAACTAATGCAACACACGGTGCCATACTGGAACTAATGCAACACACAGTGCCATACTGGAACTAATGCAACACACAGTGCCATACTGGAACTAATGCAACACACAGTGCCATACTGAAACTAATGCAACACACAGTGCCATACTGGAACTAATTCAACACTCAGTGCCATACTGGAACTAATGCAACACACAGTGCCATACTGGAACTAATGCAACACACAGTGCCATACTGGAACTAATTCAACACACAGTGCCATACTGGAACTCTGTATTAACACACAGTGCCATACTGGAACTCTGTATTAAAACACAGCACCATACAGTATTTAATGGCCGCAGTCAGTCGATGTCAGACTCGCAATGTCGTAAGAAACCTATTTTCGAGCAGCCGTTAACTAGAGTGTAAATGTATTTATGTGGAAAACAACAACAAAATAGTCTCACGTGTAAAAAAAATAAATTAATGGGAAGTGAAAATAAATTTTAAAAGTTTGAGGAGGGGGGGGGCTGGTTATAGGATGATGCTATGCATTTAACTGTACAGTATTAACTAGTCCAACCTATGGAGGACAATAATAACTTGTAGTTCGAACAAACAGCACAAGTCCTATAGTTCTCGCTACCGTTATGTCAGCTATAATATTTCTTGTTGTTGTAAAGGCATTTCATGTGTTTTATTTATTTTTTGTTTTGATGCTAATTATACGATTTTCTTCATGTTCTTTTTCTTTTCTTTTTTTTTTAAATAATAAAATAATTTTGTTTATTTGTTGTATTATTCACTACTATCTGTACCCTGCAAAACCTTTGCAAAGAGTTATATCCCCTTGGGATTGATCGGTAGGCTAAATTATTTTTTGGTTTCGGGCAGATCCGATTTTTTCATGATTGTATTTTAAACTGGAACACTGCTGTATTAATTCTTTACTTTCGATTTAACGCAGAACCCAAATCGCATATATATATATATATATATATATATATATATATATATATATATATATATATATATTATCACTTAAAACCAGGTTTATGAGCATCTAGAAAAGAATCTAAAGATATTTACAAAAAAAAAAAAAAAAAAGAAGAAAACCAATTCGCAATTTGTACGATTGAAAAGTCGAACGACTTTTTCAATAACGGATTAAAATCGAACTTTAATGTAAGATCTTCTATGTTGAATGGCTTTCTACTGGAGGAAAATATTTAAACAGTAAAACAACTACATTACTTATCTAGTGTATAAGATAGATAAGAATTGTTTTATATCAGAGCAGCACAGATCATGATCCCAGGGAATGACATCTGACAAATTGTGTCAATCAACAACAAACTACAATAAATAAATTACATTGCAAAAAATAAAAAAAATTAAATCAAACGGAACAAAATAAAAAAATACTTGAGTTCCATTATTCGTCTGATTGTACTTTTTTTTTCATTTATTTCGTCAGCTGAAGTAATTAATGTAATTAATTTAATTAAAGTAATTGACAAGAGCGGGGATGAGCGGCACAAAGAAGTCACACAAAGTCTCTGTTGAAACAAGACTGCTTTGATTTTTTTATTATTACATTTTTTGTTACATTTACAGATGAAGATTATTGATTTATGTTTAGAAACCAATACAATGGGACATACATAGAACATGATTAGAATGAACTAAATACAAAATTGTAAGTGCTATAACTCTGTTAATGCAACATGACCAGCAGTAGTCTAGATATGGTTGTCTAACTTTAGACCTATACATTGTATTCAATCGAATATTAGAATTTAGATGCATATCAATATCAAAACACCTATATTTAAACCTGTTATAGTAAACACTGTGTCGGTATACAAGATAACCAGAAAGAATTTCCAAATTTCTCTATGTCATAAGTATGTGCTTTTATTTCAAAAGAAATTAAGTATTATTTTTTTCAGAACTAAATAATTAGGGATCTTTTAATGAACTAATGAAAAAGAAATTTAATAACTTATTCAAAAAAAATAATTGGAATTTTTTTTTACAAGTGATAACATGAAATATTTTAGTGTAATTTAAACATGTAAAACTTAGTCATTTAGATTTTATTTAAAACAAAAATAATTTTACAACTGAGCCACATATAGGTAATTATATTTACCCTGTGAACATAATACTCAGTAATTAATATATCATCATTCTTATAAAATTTCAATGGTTGTTTTGATCGTAATCAAGATAAGTTTACTTTTTTTTTCGCCAGAGTGTTAAATAATTCTTATCAAACAAAAGGGAAAAAAATCATTCTCCTTTTTTGTTAACTTTTGTTTTAGAACAACAACGACAATAACAAAACAATATCCCGCATATTTATATTTAGATTGATGTAAGGAGAGCAGTACAATAGGGGTTTGACTTCTCCCAATAAACAGTCAGTTTTGACTTCTTCCAATAAACAGTCATGTTTGACTTCTCCCAATAAACAGTCAGGTTTGACTTCTCCCAATAAACAGTCAGGTTTGACTTCTCCCAATAAACAGTCAGGTTTTACTGCTCCCAAATAAACAGACAGTCAGGTTGACTTCTCCCAAATAAACAGTCAGGTTTGACTTCTCCCAAATAAACAGTCAGGTTTGACTTCTCCCAATAAACAGTCAGGTTTTACTGCTCCCAAATAAACAGTCAGGTTTGACTTCTCCCAATAAACAGTCAGGTTTGACTTCTCCCAACAAACAGTCAGGTTTTACTGCTCCCAAATAAACAGTCAGGTTTGACTTCTCCCAATAAACAGTCAGGTTTGACTTCTCCCAAATAAACAGTCAGGTTTGACTTCTCCCAAATAAACAGTCAGGTTTGACTTCTCATAAATAAAGTCAGGTTTGACTTCTCCCAAATAAACAGTCAGGTTTGACTTCTCCCAAATAAACAGTCAGGTTTGACTTCTCCCAATAAACAGTCAGGTTTGACTTCTCCCAAATAAACAGTCAGGTTTGACTTCTCCCAAATAAACAGTCAGGTTAGACTTCTCCCAAAAAACAGTCAGGTTTGTTTTCTCCCAATAAACAGTCAGGTTTGACTTCTCCCAAATAAACAGTCAGGTTTGACTTCTCCCAATAAACAGTCAGGTTTGACTTCTCCCAATAAACAGTCAGGTTTGACTTCTCCCAATAAACAGTCAGGTTTTACTGCTCCCAAATAAACAGACAGTCAGGTTGACTTCTCCCAAATAAACAGTCAGGTTTGACTTCTCCCAAATAAACAGTCAGGTTGGACTTCTCCCAATAAACAGTCAGGTTTGACTTCTCCCAAATAAACAGTCAGGTTTGACTTCTCCCAAATAAACAGTCAGGTTTGACTTCTCCCAATAAACAGTCAGGTTTGACTTCTCCCAAATAAACAGTCAGGTTTGACTTCTCCCAAATAAACAGTCAGGTTTGACTTCTCATAAATAAAGTCAGGTTTGACTTCTCCCAAATAAACAGTCAGGTTTGACTTCTCCCAAATAAACAGTCAGGTTTGACTTCTCCCAATAAACAGTCAGGTTTGACTTCTCCCAAATAAACAGTCAGGTTTGACTTCTCCCAAATAAACAGTCAGGTTAGACTTCTCCCAATAAACAGTCAGGTTTGTTTTCTCCCAATAAACAGTCAGGTTTGACTTCTCCCAAATAAACAGTCAGGTTTGACTTCTCCCAATAAACAGTCAGGTTTGACTTCTCCCAAATAAACAGTCAGGTTTGACTTCTCCCAATAAACAGTCAGGTTTTACTGCTCCCAAATAAACAGTCAGGTTTGACTTCTCCCAATAAACAGTCAGGTTTGACTTCTCCCAATAAACAGTCAGGTTTTACTGCTCCCAAATAAACAGTCAGGTTTGACTTCTCCCAAATAAACAGTCAGGTTTGACTTCTCCCAAATAAAGTCAGGTTTGACTTCTCCCAAATAAACAGTCAGGTTTGACTTCTCCCAAATAAACAGTCAGGTTTGACTTCTCCCAATAAACAGTCAGGTTTGACTTCTCCCAAATAAACAGTCAGGTTTGACTTCTCCCAATAAACAGTCAGGTATTAAGATACAATAAATAATGTTTCTTGGGTTGTAATTAATGTAATTATGTAAAACCTCACAATGTGATTATTGTTGTTTTATGTTTGTGATTGTCTAAATATGTTTACACATTAACTTGGAACACAAATATCTAAAGATGCCAAACAGTTTTGATCATGTCAGATGCCATCACTACTCCTTGTTTTGGTTCCGCTTGACTTAGTAACAGCTGTCAACATTCATCTCAAACTTCACCAACATTTACCACCACCACCACCGCCCGGGCACCCACTCTCTCTCCGACCCCAAACAACAACAGTGAAATCTCCTGTCAGAACTAATGTATGCCGGTAACTGTATCTGATGTTTTGTACACTGTGACTCTGTGAAATGCTGGAGTTGTATGCCTCTGTGTGTGTGTGTGTGTGGTGTGTGTGGTGTGTGTGTGTGTGTATGTGTGTGTAAGAGTTGTGTATAAGTGGAAAGGAAAACAGAAATAGTCATAATATCAGCTATTATTTAAAAAATACATATCTAAAAAAAACAATACAAAAATGCCTGAGCAGCCTCTATCTACCTCTCGTTTATTTGTTTACATTAATTCAAAACAAAATTTAGATAAAACAAAAACAATTTATAGAACATTAATTTGAATACTGTGGGACATGAGAGTCGTAGGTTCGATTCTAGGGGAGAAAAATAGAATCTTTTCCTGGTGAAATTTGGTCGTTCAACAAATCCACCCAGCTATACATGGGTACCTGACTTAAGATGAGGAAGTAAAGGCGGCTAGGCGATGTACTAACCACACAATCCATTTATATTCCGAGGTTATAAAAACAGTAGTTACACACACACACACACACATACTATACATGTACACACACATACTATACATGCACACACACGTACACTATACATATATAGACACATACTATATATGTACAGACACAGCATGACCAATGCAACTATTTCAAATAAAAATAAAATCCGGTTAAATTTTAGTATAAAACAAATCACTTTTTGTAGAACAAATACATATGTGTGTTATGAATTTCGTAAGTTTGTTTTAGTTTAAATTATCCGGAAGTGATCCAGAATTCCGCAATCCACATATTGTTCAGTCAATGGACACTTGTGACGCTGACTTTTGTCTATCTACACCTATTGATGTATCCATTGATGTAGACAGGCGATGACTGGAGGTTTTGGAAAGTATAAAGGTAAGATCAAGGTGAAACTACTTATGATCATGTGACCCCACCCGCCCAAAAGGTTCCTCATTAGTAGCACCAGGTTTCCGTTAGAAGGTCACAGATACAAGGCATCAAGGTTTGATTATAACCTGATATGAAGGGTGCTGGGTGGTGATAGTTGTGTGTGTGTGTGTGTGTATGTGTATGTTTGTGTGTGTGTGAGAGAGAGAGAGAGAGAGAGAGAGAGAGAGAGAGAGAAAGAGAGAGAGAGTGAGAGAGAGAGAGAGAGAGAGAGAGAGAGAGAGAGGTGAGATGTATGTTGCATGTAGGTGGTCTTGTGTGGTATAGATAAAATATTCATCTCCTGACCATGTATCACATTTGTAGCTCTATCTTCATTCCTACCTTAGTCTAGTCGGACATGGAGACCCTACGCTGTGAATCAAGTCTATTGTGCGAAATAATATAGAGAAAAAAGCTGTGTGTCAAGTCTATTGTGTGACATAGTGTATAGAAAAATAGCTGTGGGCCAAGTCTATTGTGTGACATGGTATAGAGAAAATAGCAGTGACCCACGTCTATTGTGTGACATAGTATAGAGAAAATAGCTGTGAGCCAAGTCTATTGTGTGACATGGTATAGAGAAAAAAGCTGTGTGTCAAGTCTATTGTGTGACATAGTGTATAGAAAAATAGCTGTGGGCCAAGTCTATTGTGTGACATGGTATAGAGAAAATAGCAGTGAGCCAAGTCTATTGTGTGACATAGTATAGAGAAAATAGCTGTGAGTCAAGTCCATTGTGTGACCTAGAGAGAGAGAGAGAGAGAGAGAGAGAGAGAGAGAGAGATAGTTTGTGGAATAGATAGATAGAGAAGAAGAGGCGTGCAGATGGAAAGAAGAGAGAGAGAGAGAGAGAAAGATGAACAACATATCTCAGAGTGCAGTAAATGTTGGACCCAAACTACAAGTGTATTCAACGCTCTACATGAGTCTGTCTGCAAGGTCCACATGCAGGGGTTTGTTCTAGGTGATACAAATTATCTTTGGGTGAAAATGTTTGTAAACATCAAGTGTGTGGAATGGAAGGGTGGTGGAGTGGGGTGAGAAGAAAAAGAACAACGTCCCCACCTCTTCCCCCCACCCCACCCCCCAGCCCCACGTCTTGTACAGGTGATGGTGCATCTGCAATGGAAAACCTTTTGAAGTGCTCTAGCCATGACGTGGTAGCTATTATCTTGTCAATGGCGCAGGTGTACCCTACCCCCCTCATTGAGTCAGTGTACCAGATATACAGGATAGAAGTGTGGGGAATGGGAGGGGGGGGGAGAGAGAGATTATGGAGTTTTTTTTTCGGACATATTCAGTTAGTGACCAGATGTCAAGTATTAGTGTTGTTGTTGTTGTTGTTGTTATTGTTTAATCTTGAAGAATGGATCTCAAGATTACCAGGATAGGTATATTTATTATGGACATAGACAGAGATGTTTTTTTGTAAGGCTATCATATTATATTGTTTGTTTATCTTCGCGTCTGAATTAATGCAACACCTGAGAATATATATCTTGATGGTATGATAAACATTTTATTTACTACGACAGCAATCTGTGAAACAGAACACGTGACTTTTTTTTAAACTTGAATATTTCTATTGCGAAAGCAAGTAAAAATGATTTTAAATCTTCTTGTACATTTTTGTGTGTGTGCATTATATTTACAAAATAAAAATAGTAATTTGATAAGTAAATGTAAATTGAGTGTGATCAATTCTAGAATAATATTACACTAAGAAAACTGCAATAATATTTGGTATGATGCGAGTGTTATTTTGTCAATAAATCAATGGTATTGAGTCACCAAGCAGCATTTATCGAAAGGAACAACTAAAATAAATATTTCAAACCGTGAAATTAAACTTATTTATCAGTTAGAAGATAAACATTTTGTTAAGTATCAACTAGGTAATCAAGCCCAATTATCCCTTTAAATAAGTCCTATATTACATATGTCCTACATTACAAATGTCCTACATTACAAATGTCCTACATTACAAATGTCCTATATTACAAATGTCCTATATTACAAATGTCCTATATTACAAAGGTCCTACATTACAAAAGTCCTACAAAGGTCCTATATTACAAATGTCATATATTACAAATGCCCCACATTACAAATGCCCTACATTACAAATGTCGTATATTACAAATGTCCTATATTACAAATGTCCTATTTTACAAAGGTCCTACATTACAAATGTCCTACATTACAAATGTCCTACATTCATATTTTTCTAATACTGGGCAACAATGTGTGGCTATTTAAAAAAAAAATAAAAAAAAAAAGAAATAAATAAAACTTCAACTTATGTAATAAAATAACTTTTTTGTTTTGTTCATTTTGAAGATTTCTGTCCAATAAATCTAAACCTCGTTTACCGAACTCAACTCTGACAATGATACACTGACATGCAGCTGAATGCAAACTTGATACACTCATTAGCAATGCAGCAGTAAATATCATTTCTATAGATATTTAGATAAATACTTTTATGTTTGTTTTTTATTTTAATTTTATACTTTTTAGTTTTGAAAAATGAACTCACAATCCCTTCGCAATATCCAACCCACACCACAGATGTATTACGTTTATATAAGGTATAGAATCTATACTACATATCAATTTACTTGTATAGTTGTCTCATCCGGCCCTTCTCTTGTAAAGTCAGATTGTCGGCCCTTACCCATGGATGCAAAAACCTTTTCAAAATTGACGGCCACACTAAACGTGTCCAGTCCTACGGCCAAAAGTTGTCAACCCCCGTTTTGACCGGCTAGTTTTGAGAAATCGAAATAATCATGTTAAAAAAATCACCCATGCATCTTTCTACCTGTCCGATGACCAGCTACTATTTACACATTAGTCGCAAGTATTCACGGTCACTTTGAAGGAAGTGTTGTATTGTTTTAAAATAGATTTCTTTCACAAGTCACTAATCTGACAAATTGGTTTCTTCTGTCCACGCGTGTCTATGCTTAGAACACCGAGAAACAGTTACTTTTTATAACAAGACCATTATAGTCAACTTGGTAAAGGTTTTAGTTAGTCGTTTGTAGAAAAATCTATTTTTTGTTTGTTTGTTTGTTTACCATTAATAAAAACTGTACCAGGTACCCAGGAGACGTTCATTCTAAGGTCAAAAACCTGGCTTTATGCTACTCACTGTTAACCTCATGCTACCCACGGTTATCTTTGTTTTTATAATCTCGTTTTACTCTAGACTTATTTTCTCTTTCCACCTACCATGGTCATGTGACTATTTGTACCTTTCAGACCAGCCTGTGCTTGGGCGTGTGAAATTACTGGACTGTATCATTTACTCACGTTGGTGGATTTATTCAGTCGGGTAACGTGGCTAATAGAATACAATGGTATCCCCATAGAAAAACAAACGTGTCACTGTAACGGAACACTATCACTAAGAATATAAAATCTACAAATTAATTCACTTTTTTTTTTCATCGACACAAAACACGCAATAAGTTGGCTTTCCAAAGAAGATCTCCATCTCTGGCACATTGGCTACTGCTTAAATTGTCCCACAATTAGTTGCAACATCAGCCAGTAGTCCTTGCAACATCAGCCAGTAGTCCTTGCAACATCAGCCAGTAGTCCTTGCAACGTCAGCCAGTAGTCCTTGCAACATCAGCCAGTAGTCCTATCTATGAATCGGAATACAACAGAGTCTAGTCCAGGGGCGGGCAATCTTTATGTAGTATAGGGCCAGTTAAAATTTATCAACAACACAGAAGGCCTCTATTTAATTATCATTATTTTTTGCTAAAATTGCTGTCTCAACAAAGACTTCACACAATACATTATGGGATATAACCCTTGCATAAAAAGTCGAAAGTAAGAATTAATCAAGGAACGTTTATTTCTCTGTATTAATCAGCACGACTCTTATGAGCAGGTTTATTTGAAGGGAATGTAGCATCCGGCTTTAAAGGCTGTGGTTGCCCTCCCCTTGTATAGTCTCATAGTCGGCTCCATAAACAATCAGTTAACATCGACCAGCCCTTTCAGCTAGCGCTGGTCTTAAGGGTAGGTAAAATTGAGTTCGCCTAGAATCCCCGATTCCATAGAGCCCAATTCCGGTCAAATATGATTATTTTCGGGCCTCGACAGGTGATTTGGCCTAGCCCTCCCCTCCTCCAGTTCTCTCTAAAAGTTTCTGCCTATGGACTGGAGAAACATAAGAGCGGCTCTGACTACATTGACCTCAGAGTACTTGCCCACTATTTAAATTTCTGTTGGTATTCTATAGTCTAGCCATTAGGTACCAGCTGTGTTATGATTGAAAACACCGGCGTGTCAGGAGAGAGACTACTTCCAGACTGGAATAACACCGCTGAATGAAGAAAAACAAGAAAAAAAAAATCTGGCAGAGAAAATATAAACCAATAAGAGACATCGGATCAACGAATTAGCACTAGAGTAAATATATAGGCAGACGACAGCTATTTTCCTAGCCGGCAATATTTGTTACGTCAATTACTGGCATTCCAAACGTCCGTTAAATGGCCAAGTCCTAGTTGAGCATCCACGGGAGAAGTAAGGAGCAGTCGTTGCATCATAAGACAACAGTCTTTTGTGGATGTAACAATGAACGCCGTGTCGGAGGGGCAATTAGAGCTGCCACATTCAGATCAATAACTTGTTCAAGGAAATTACTAGACGTCACTCTAAAGCTGACAAATACAAAGAAGTATTTTGCGAACGTCACAATTTGGACTTAGTAGATGGATTGGTCAATACTCAATGTGTAGAGCTGACAGGGAGAGTTGAATAGACTGAAGAAAGGAATAGAAGTATAATAAAATGATAGTAAGAAGGGACTAAAGGAAATGAGTTTATGTAAGGGTTAATAGGGAAGGTCGGAGTGAAAGGGTAATCAGAAGAGAGTACATTTGGGATAAGGAGAAATATTGTTGAGAAAGCTAATGTAGAAAGAGTACATGCATTTAAGGTATAAAAGTGAAAATAGCATGATTGAGTGAAACAGTGAATAAAACAACACTCAACCGAACATATTCTTGAAAGCCGCCAAGTCACCGTTACAACGATGTTGTTTTATCTTTATGCACGGTTGGACCAATAAAGTCTTAATGTATCTGGGTACTGTTTAAAAAAAAATCCCTTGTAGCAAACAGAGTACAATGTCCAGATAATGTACGGACATAATGATCCTGTACTCCACCGAGTACAATGTCCAGATAATGTACGGACATAATGATCCTGTACTCAACAGAGTACAATGTCCAGATAATGTACGGACATAATGATCCTGTACTCAATCGAGTACACTCTTCTAAAATTATCTGGGAAAAATTATTCTGAACTCTAGTGTGTACACTATCCTGATATGTATGTTGGTGCCGACCATGTACCGTGTACAATATCCTGATATGTATGTTGGTGCCGCCCATGTACTTATCCGTGTAGACTATCCTGATAATGTCAGTACATTCCAGGCCCTGAGTTAACCGAGTGAGGCCATTTCCTGGATAGGCGTGAAACTCTGTTATTTAATAAAACCTAATCTTCACTAAAACCACATGTGAGACGGTGTGTGTGTGGTGGTGAGGGGGTTGTTTCCACGAGACCCGGGGCCTGTAAAGAACGATCGCCTGTGGATTGGTATGCCAGGTGAACAATCATCACCGTTTAGAGCAGAGGTCAGAGGTCACAATGTCTACTTGATCTAACCGCCTCGTGGAATCCATCGTGTAGATAGCGGACTGTTTGATTCACACTGTAACAGTTGACTGCAGGGCTGAGGGGGCGGGGCACGGGGTGGGGGTTGGGGTGAGGTGTTACAGGGTTGTTTATATTATGGGAGTGGAAGTCGAGGTGTTACCCGACTGTATACAGGGTAATACAGGGTGTACATGTTCATATTATCAAATAAAATTAAAAAGTAAAACCTTCATACAAATATTTGTGTACGTCTCCAGGCTGAAGGTCCTCAAACTTGTACGCATCGCGAGACACACTATGTTGCAGGTTTTGCTATCACGACACACTATGTTGCAGGTTTTGTTATCACGACACACTATGTTGCAGGTTTTGTTATCACGACACACTATGTTACAGATTTTGTTATCACGACACACTATATTACAGGTTTTGTTATCACGACACACTATGTTGCAGGTTTTGTTATCACACTACACTATGTTACAGGTTTTGTTATCACGACACACTATGTTGCAGGTTTTGTTATCACGACACACTATGTTGCAGGTTTTGTTATCACACTACACTATGTTCCAGGTTTTGTTATCACGACACACTATGTTACAGGTTTTGTTATTACGACACACTATGTTACAGGTTTTGTTATCACGACACACTATGTTGCAGGTTTTGTTATCACACTACACTATGTTACAGGTTTTGTTATCACGACACACTATGTTGCAGGTTTTGTTATCACGACACACTATGTTACAGGTTTTGTTATCACGACACACTATGTTACAGGTTTTGTTATCACGACACACTATGTTGCAGGTTTTGTTATCACGACACACTATGTTACAGGTTTTGTTATCGCGACACACTATGTTACGGGTTTTGTTATCACGACACACTATGATACAGGTTTTGTTATCACGACACACTATGTTACAAGTTTTGTTATCGCGACACACTATGTTACGGGTTTTGTTATCACGACACACTATGATACAGGTTTTGTTATCACGATTTGCCTTGTCATTAAGAAACTTTTACTGCTCTAAGACAATACAGAGTTTTATGTATGCACGCATATATTAATTTAAAAAAAAACGAAATTTTATATTTTTTTCCGCGACTCTCGGAAATATTTCCCTGTGACCCACCGATCGGCCCTGGCCTACCCTTTGGTCACTACTGCTGTAGGCTACAGTAGATGCAATGTCTGACATGAGCTGCGTGGTATCAATTCATGATTTGATTAATGTGTCTGGTGTGCCGTGTTGATAATGAGGAAGTAATGCGGACAATAACGAGTGAAAAAATAATAACTGACCATTCCATACCTTACCGTGACTTATTCATTGAACTGATACCAGATGATTATTCCATTACCTCAGGGGCGCATCTTGGAATTCTAGGGCCCGTGATTGCGGGCCCCTCTGAGTCCCTACTAAATTTTGCAGCAAAATAAATTAGATTAAATTTCGTAAGCATTGGATTCCCCCCTACCCTCCACACACACACACCAACCTTTAGTTTTACTACAGATTCCTCTGTCTGTATTGATGATAAACAATGTCTGTAAATATCAAGGTTGAGTGTAAAGTCTCTATAAGAATGAGATGAAACCTCTTAGATCCTAGTAACCACTAATGGAACTAATTTTGCAGTGCCCTTCTTTCATCCCTATGATAGCTTATATAATGCAATGGCCCTTGGAGGGACCACGGGAAATATAGCGGGAACTTTAACCATGACCTGAAGTATCCCATGGTCCTAACCGAAGATCGAACCAGGTCGACAGTAGAGCGTTATTTTATTTTTAAATGTCAGGACTAGCAATACTGAAGACTAACACGTTCAGGGGGGACTAACACGATGAGGGGGGAAGGGGTCTGATGGTATATAGGTAGCAGAGAATCCACTGAACCCTTTCATCTTTCAGATAAATGAAACAACCAGTGACCCAGATACGCAGCAGACAAATTTCACACATGAGTTCTCTCCCCTTCCCCCCCCCCACCCCCGGCGAGCACGGAATGTGTCTTGCTGTTCAATGACTGGGGTTGAATATGTTTGTCTTTGTTAGCCAATAAATAAAAATTCAACCATAGAATCATCTTACAAATAAAAGATCCAGCGGGAGAGGTAAAACATTCAAGATGTAAAGATCAGTGCAACAGACATAAAAATCTCATTGGTTTCACTGGCAAATGGAACAAACACACGATAGCCACTTTAAGGCAAAGGCAAATTATAGGATACTATATGGGGTCCTCACTGACAATGTATATATTCATGTCATGCCATCTGGGGCCCTCAATGACAATGTACATATTGATATCAGGCCATCTGGGGCCCTCACTGACAATGTATATATTGATGTCAGGCCATCTGGGAACCTCACTGACAATGTATATATTGATGTCAGGTTATCTGGGGCCATCTAGGGCCCTAAATGTTAATCTCCCTTTATTACGCATTTTAAACAGTCATTAATCAATCATACAAATATGATCAACTATTATGATACTATGTATTGATTGATACAAAGACGTCAGGTATCGATTTTTACTTAAGCCCCCCACCCCACTTCCCCCCAAATACTAACTAGCAGCAAGATGGCAATAAAAAAATGCATATAAATTTCATTCTAAAAAGTCTAACTTAATCACACTTGACTTATACAAGCACGAATTTAAAAAAAAATAATGTTCAGAAAAAACTTTTCAGATTTATTTATCTGTTTGAGCATGACAGATACACAAAAAAATATAACAACACAATAAACAAACAATGTGACAGAAGTCACAACTGACATCCGATCTTCATAACTACTAAATCATCTATATAAATAATAGTGGTGTGGTTTCTGCGTTGAATCGAAAGTAGAGAATGAATACAACAGTATTGCAGTTTAAAATCGTCAAATGTAAACAATAGTAATAAAAATAATGAAAAAATCGGATCTGTACGAAACCAAAAATAACCTAGCCTACTGATCAAAAACCTAAGGGAATAGAGCTCTATGCAAAGGTTTTGCAGGGTACAGCTAGTAATAAATAGATGTCTAAACTCATCCGGACAGATTCTGACTGAAGATTTCCGACTTTCTCAACTGCCATAAAGGTAAGTGACAATAAAGAAGGGTCTAGAGAAGTCTACGTCATTCATACTGAGGGTTCATACGGACGGACGTCCATTATACGTGGGGGAGGGGTGGGGTGGGAGTTCCAGTGCTCATTTAAAGAACGGAGTCCTGTGGATACTTGACAATTTATGTCCACCTACTTGACATGCCGGTCTCTTTACTCCCATCTGGACAATATTGCTCTCCCCTGTACCAATTTTACCCCTTTTGATGTTTTATGGACGTTTAATAGTATGTCAAAATTAACCTTGACTCTAACGATTTGAACGGGGAATAACTCTACGGTCAAAATGTCAAGAGTTGAAAAGGGAAAAATGGAAGGAAAATGGGCTACTATAGAAACGCTGGCTGTTAGTCATTGGTAGATATAGTCATTGGTAGATATAGTCATTGGTAGATATAGATGGTTGATTCTCTAACAGTTTAAATACAGCATGTCGTGGTAGTAATAGTTAAATTACAGTCTGTTCTGGCGGTAAAAAAATATATATGTAGGTACTATGTTTTGTTTTCTGTAATAGTTAAATAATGGGGACAGTGCCAAGTCAGTAAAAGTTCAAACATGGGCCATTATTGATGCAATGAACGCTGGACGTGCTGTTACCTTAGTAATCAGTAATAAGAGTTTAAGCACCAGTGCCGTAACGAGCTTAACTCGCGCCCGGGGCACAATACCTTTTTAATACATTTTTAGCGCCCCCCCCCCCATTCGAAAATCATATAATATTATAAGTAAAATATAAATTTGGCGCCCCATTATGAGTAGCGCCCGGGGACATATGTACCCCCCGTCCCCCCTAGCTACGCCTCTGTTAAGCACTGGCTGTTGAGCCAGACTATTACATCGGTTTTTGTTTAAACATAGACTAATCTGTTATGTTCATAATACCAAATACTGCTATGTCAATGTTAACTGGCATATCATCTACTATATATGTGTTTGCTGAAACGCCATTTCCCCACCCACCACTCCATCAGAAACTGTTTCACCCACAAATAGCAATGCGTATACAAAAACACCGTGCCCATGGTGATAGCCGTTTTCTCTGCACCGAACTCATTGCATGCACGGACCGGGGAGTCAATATTTGCAACAATTGTTCTGTAATAGAACGTGTAAACACTAGCGCCAGGTGTAAGTTAGAACTCACCTGTTGAAAGGTGGTTGTACCTCGCCAGTTAACTACTGAACATGGTAGTCTCTCCCAGCCTCCCCCCTAAAATGTCATTCATCAAGTTGGTTTGTGCTGGCTGTCAGTCAACAGATCACATAGGCTTACCTGGCCTAGGCAGGTTACCTGGACCGCATGACCCAGCCTACAGACCGGCACCGCGCATGCTTAATGCACAGAACATGATGGATGAAAGAGCAAATGTGAGTTCCATAACGTGTAGGTCAGTTGTAGGTCAGATGGACTGAACGACAGAAGTTTCGGTTATGGTCAATTTATTCATTTCATTTTCATATTCCATCTATTTTAGTCCCATCTTTTAAAACTTATTTTCAGTTTAGACCATCGTCAGGAACCTTTCGGACCTCACGGACCACTCGTTAGCCTCATTTCCGAAGGCCACTAAATTTATAAGTTTCGTTCCCGAAGACAACTAAATTTATAAGTTTCGTTCCCGAAGACAACTAAATTTATAAGTTTCGTTCCAGAGGACAACTAAATTTATAAGCTTCGTTCCAGAGGACAACTAAATTTATAAGTTTTGTTCCCGAAGACAACTAAATTTACAGGTTTCATTCATTAGGACCACTAAATTTATAAGCTTCATTCCAGCAGATACCTAAATTTATGAGCTTATTTCCTAAATTCACGATTTATTACAACGAACCAATATATTTATCAGTTTTATTACTATTATATGTGCAATGTGTCTGTGTTTGATTACGAGTGTTATCTTTAAGTTTACAAACAATTACTAACAAATACTGAAATGAACTAATCGTTTTTATTAATCCCGTAATCACTGGCTAAGAGATTGTGAGATTAAAAAAAAAACCCAAATTGTATGGCGTAGGTCCCGGGTTCGAACATAACGAAGTGATTTCATGCTAAGCCCCCCGCCCCTCCCCTCCCCCAAGGTGGTGCCTCTGTGACAAGTCTCACAGGGAAAGCAGAAATAAAACCGGAAGACGCACCCACGCGCAGTGATCACGTGGTGACACAAAGTGAAGAACTTCTTTAGTGAACGTCCCTCTCTTGGGGGCACCCTGTTGACTTGTTCGGTAAACAAATCTTTGTCTCAGTTCTAATTAATATTTACTTCGAGAACACACCGTGAGTCGACAAAAGAATTGGTAATAGTCACGCCACATACACCATGTACAACGTCTATGATTGGTTGGTTCAAGGCGGCCATGCAGAATGTTAAAAAAAAGTTTAGCATTATGTTAGCCAAGATCCTGAGAAAAAAAAATAATTTGATGGGTTTGTTTTTTGCTTTTGCGTTTGTGATGTGTCGAGGTGAAAACGGGTTATGGGGATGATTGTGTGGTGAATTGTGTGTGGTGTGTGTGGTGATTGTGTGTGATGAATTGTGTGTGGTGAACTGATCTGATGTACTCAGGGCCGCTTTATCAACTAGGCACAGTAGGCACTGTGCCTAGGGACTACGGACTTTTCAAGGGCCTACGAAAGCCAGAACATAAAGTGATAACAAGCTCAGAATGCCAATAAAATTTAATAATGTTTGTATTTAAGTAACTATATATAACCGTGTGTGGTGAGCACGTCAAGCTGCAGTGCTGTAGATCTGTAAATTACAGTACGTTGACTTTTCGGCTCATTGTCTTAGCAAAGTCACATATGACATCCTCAAAGTTTATTTAGATTTCAAATGGCAAAGAAGTGCGGGTGCAATCTTGAAAAATATTAAAAATGAAGTCTGGGAGGGCCTACGACTTTGAAAGGGCCTACGATGACCTTAAAACGGCCCTGGATGCACTTACGTGAAATAGGGGCCATATATATATACACACACACACACACACACACATATATATATATATATATATATATATATATATACATATTCTATTTTGTTTGTTAAGTTTATCTGTAAGTGAATGCATGCTGTATACATTTATACGTACATGTATAACTAAAATTCTATCCCAATGCTGTGTGTCACTAACTAAAACAAGTGTCACTGACTAAAACACCCGTATTTAACTACAGAAGCTGAGTGACTATAAAACATCCACAACTCACATTTCTGGCCGTTCCTAAAAGTTACAAAATCCTCATTCCCATCACGCCTTAGCAGCTTCCGGTAAATCGTTTGCTGTGGTCAGTGTAAATAGGACGGGACTGACCCGTGGTCATTCATTTTGATTCCACCAGTCAGTTCTGGAAGCTATGGTTAATTGTCCTGTCAGCTTTGATTGCATCGGGAATCGGTCAATTAGAGGGATGGAAGAAACTCACCCCTGTGGCTATCGAATGGACATTACGGACAGGGGATTAAAGACAGTGGAGAGGGATCTGGGTCACGAAAACAAAGAGTCAGAATAGAGAGGCTGGACAAAACGATAGAGTAAGAAGATGTAAACAGACAGATAATTATCTGACCGTAGATCGATAGCTATAAAAAGATACATATATATATATATATATATATATATATATATATATATAACAATGAACCAAACGTTTTAAATATTCAGTACCAATCAGCAAGCTAACAGTTAGACATTTATAGTCCGAGAAACTGTCAATGACAACAGTACATCATCAAATGAATTATTTAATGTTTACTAATGTGGTTACGGTAGTTGATTTGACTATATTTATAAATGAGAGAAATGTAATAAACCTTAACATGAACTAACGATCAAATGTATTTATGTGTTTAAAGGAGGAAACATGTTGTTTAAACAATTGGTGTTTCTATAGGTAATAGTATGGACTTAATTTCCCCATGTGGACACAGTCACTTGAATTGTGCAAGTTGAACAGTTGAATCGTGCAGGTTGAACAGTTGAATCGTGCAGGTTGAACAGTTGAATTGTGCAGGTTGAACAGTTGAATTGTGCAGGTTGAACAGTTGAATTATGCAGGTTGAACAGTTGAATTGTGCAGGTTGAACAGTTGAATTGTGCAGGTTGAACAGTTGATTAGTGCAGGTTGAACAGTTGAATTATACAGGTTGAACAGTTGAATTGTGCAGGTTGAACGAGAAATATGTTGCCTGGACGTAATCTCCACTAACTGTAGAAAATGACTAGCTATAAATAATAATGTCTAATCGTTTGATACAAGAGGGTTATACATGTTGACATCCTGTTGACAGTGAACACAGAGACACTCAGTATAAGGGAGACATTTGATATCAGCATCACAAGACTGTACCAAATATTATTATCACAACCTTGTAATAAGCATTACCACCACAACCTTGAAACCTTGAACTAAAGACTAGAAGAAATGTTCATTTTTTTTTTTAAAAAACATAAACAAAAAAAAAAAAAAAACTGATAGAGTTTAAGTATCTTTAAGAAAGATAACATTAGTGAACGTCTGTTCACTTGCTTCTGTTATCATTATTTTTGCTATTATTATTATTGTTATAATTATAGTTATTAATAAGTCATCTTGCGGCAAAAAAGGAACATTATTTGAGGGAACAGTAAAAAAAAAAAATATGTTGCGGGATAAAACATAAGTTTCGATTGTCCGTCTAAATAGTTTACCAATGTGTGTGTATGTGGGAGTGAGTATGTGTGTTAGAGCTCGTGTATAACTGAGTGAGTGTATGAAATGAGTAAGTGTATTAAATAAGAAAGTGAGTGAGTGTATGAAATGAGTGAGTGTATTAGGAAAGTGAGTGAGTGAGTGTATGAAATGAGTGAGTGTATGAGATGAGTGAGTGGGTGGATGAGATGAGCGAGTGAGTGAGACTGTGGCGAGAGATCAAACACACGAGGTACTTGTCTTCAACCAGATGAAAAGAAGTAAACGAGATACGGCGGGTGGTGGGAGAATGGGTGTGGGGGGTGGGGGTATTGAGTAGTGTCTGCCTCTAGCAGCAGCGTGAATCACACATTATGTCCAGCGATGTTCCAGATGAATAATAGAACCGAATTAGCCCGGAGTGTGTATGTATGTGTGTGTGTGTGTGTGTGTGTAGGGTGGGGTGAGGAACGTATAAGATCGCCGACTGTAATTGGTGCGGCTATATTCAAACCCAGTAGCGCAATAAATTCAATTTATTTATTTTCTTGATGAAATAGTTATTCAGTCAGTATGAGTGAGATAATAGTCTACAATACCAAATAGTTTGATACATAAACCCAACGTTGACCATTAGCTAGATCAACTTCTCTGAATATTTTCAGACTCAAAGTAAATATTTAGAATATGTATTCCTGTTAAAAATGCCTCTTGCTATTTTTTTTTTTTTTTGCTTTTTAAAATTTAATTGACCAATGGAGAGATTATCGACAACAGGACTTGACTTAGGGGTGGTCAAACTACTGATGGTCAACTTATGATGCATACGCCCAATGTAGTTCAACAAATGGGCTCCGACCCAGATTAATATATATATATATAATATGAGCTAAATGGAGGTATGAAATTGTATAGCACATCATGTCTTCCTAATTGAAAATAACTAGCGCACAAAAGAATTGAGAGACTGGCCAGTCATGACCTATATACTACAATATGTGAAAGATTGTTTGAATTAAATAGTGAACGTATTGAAATGAACAGAAAACAAAGTTCGATACAAACAAAAATGGTTCTGTACAACGTTGTTAACTTCTGTAAGCTTTTTGACAATTTTGATTCAGGATTGTGCGAATAAATAATTGAAATTTAGTTTTATAATATTGTTTCCTTAAGATATTTTATTAAAAACAGAAAAATAAAATATTTCTTCTTCTTTGAAAGACGTGTGACGACCAGGGCTCAAATTACCACCGGGGATGCCGGGGAAAACCCCGGCACTGAGAACTGTCCCCCCCGGCTCTGCTTTAGCTAACTTATCCGTGCCGGGGCTGACATGATATATATTTATTCCCGGCCATGCAGAATATTTTTTTCATCCCCCGCTCTGGTTTTTTTTTCTTAAATCGAGGACTGGTGACGACGCTACACGATGACAGGCAAAGAATCAAGGGACCCCCCCCCCCCAAAGCACTAATATAAATTAAACCGGAAATGTTAAAAATAGATCAGCATTCATCTAAGCTGTGCACGCGCACATCTACAAATTACAAATGTTTCGCTGTGCAGCCTTTCATTTCATTGAATTAAATGAGGCGCTAAACAATAAGAGGGAACAGTGGTTGGGGTGAGTGGTAGAGGGGCGCTAAATTTTAGCTCGCACAAGGGACCTGGACTGGATAGCTAGTAACGGCCCTGGTGGACACCGAAATAAAAACATTAATATTAAACAAATACATTTTATAGCCAATAGAGGGACACCATTGGTGAATTTTACCAGTGGCTATTAACAGTAGTGCAGCTACCCACAGTAGTGGAGCCACCAACAGTAGTGGAGCCACCAATAGTAGTGGAGCCACCAACAGTAGTGGAGCTACCCGCAGTTGTGGAGCCACCTACAGTAGTGGAGCCACCCACAGTAGTGGAGCCACCAACAGTAGTGGAGCCACCAACAGTTGTGGAGCCACCCACAGTAGTGGAGCCACCCACAGTAGTGGAGCCACCCACAGGAGTGGAGCCACCAACAGGAGTGGAGCCACCCACAGTAGTGGAGCCACCAACAGGAGTGGAGCCACCCACAGTAGTGGAGCCACAAACAGTAGAGGAGCCACCCACAGTAGTGGAGCTACCAACAGGAGTGGAGCTACCCACAGTAGTGGAGCCACCCACAGTAGTGGAGCTACCAACATGGGTGGAGCTACCAACAGTAGTGGAGCTACCTACAGTAGTGGAGCCACCTACAGTAGTGGAGCCACATACAGTAGTGGAGCCACCAACAGTAGTGAAGCCACCAACAGTAGTGGAGCCACTTACAGTAGTGGAGCCACTTACAGTAGTGGAGCCACCAACAGTAGTGGAGCCACCCACAGTAGTGGAGCCACCCACAGTTGTGGAGCCATCAACAGTAGTGGAGCCACCAACAGTAGTGGAGCCACCAACAGGAGTGGAGCCACCCACAGTAGTGGAGCCACCAACAGGAGTGGAGCCACCAACAGGAGTGGAGCCACCAACTGGAGTGGACCTATTGGAACCACCACCACTGTAAATAACAAGCTGTTCACAATTATCTCTACAAAGAATCTTTCAAAAGGAAACTTTTCAATTTTATTTTTGTATCTTGAATTTACTTCTTCAGTCTTATTATGCCCTGGATTTCTTTTCACTTTTTATGGATGAATTACAAACAACAGTCAAATCTAGAATGTCACGATTTCACACTTGACTGATGATTAATAGAAATATTTCACATTTATTTTTTTTTTCTATTTATTTAATTTTTTTTTTAAGTTTAAAAATTGATGTAGAATTTTTTTTTATTATCATCTGAATTAAAAAAAAAATTCTTCAGTGTGAAGCAATCACTGTCTAACTGAATGTGTGGCTAGTGAAACTTTATTCAACAGACTATAATATGACCTTGTATAGGGGCGGTGATGATGATATTATTCACCCTGGAATTAACTCATTTACCCATTACACATTCCAATAAAACATCCACGCTATAGAAATACATATCATGAACCTGTATTAACTGATTCATTTGTACTAACGTAACACAGACCAATGAACCGACAAGCCATACTTCTGTGACAAGTTAAACCAATAGCTACCATTCGATATACTGACGTGTCAAACAAATGATTACAATATAATGAACATTAATGTGCTGTACGAGAAGGAACTGTAAATCTTGAACAAACATCTCATTAGATTGATCTTCTCTCATGCAACAGTTCATTGCACTGGTTACTTTACAATTTATTGCACTGGTTACTTTACAATTCATTGCACTGGTTACTTTACAATTCATTGCATTGGTTACTTTACAATTCATTGCACTGGTTACTTTACAATTCATTGCACTGGTTACTTTACAATTCATTGCACTGGTTACTTTACACATGAAAAAAAATTACTTAAAAACAAACAAACACCATGAGTAATTTCTTGATAGATGTATGAATAAAAGATAATCAGAACAGCCTATTTAAATAGAGAGGCAACATCGGAACAGCCCAACAGCACCAGAACAAACAAAACACCGAGGCACACACACTCAGTGGGTCTAAATGAAATCAATGTGATTTCGATGAAAGAGACTGCTGGGTCTATTTGCTCCAATATCCCAGGCACGTGGACTGCAGGGTTGGGGGTGGGGGGGGGGCGTTGGCCGAGAACATAAAACATGCCGAGTGGCTCTCTGAATGCATTTAATGAGGACGAATGTGGCTTGTGGGTTTTTGTCTGTGCGTGCGCGTGTGTGTGTTTCTATTTAAAAGAGAATAGAGTCTCGACAGAGTAACTATGGAGGTGATGAGGAGAGATCTCTGGTACATTCAAGTACAGCGTGTGTGCGCGCGCGCGCGTGTGTTTGTTAGAGACAAAGACAGTCTATCCGACTGATAGTACTGTCAGTATAAGGCCAGTGATTAAACCTCAAGATATACAGTGATACATTGGAAGGCTCTCAATGTATTAAGTAATACACAATCTTATTTTTCCATAACATCCCTCCCCAAAAACATGATTCCCAACAAAATCCCTCCCCCAACATTGTTTTCCCCCCAAAATCACCTCCATCAAAAAGATCTTATATACCAACACCTCCCCCCCACAATATTGATTATCTTCCCCCATTTCCTCCACAATCATGATTGTCTAGCCATATTATCATCGCCAGTTCGACAAGATTTAGTCCGCGAAATAAGTGAGACAAACAACAGACTCAATGGGAGCTGAACTAAAAATAACTGAACAATATTTGGCCACCCCTATAAATTTGGCCAGTGGGGCGGATGGCCGAGTGGTGTAGATACTCGACTGTCGACCTGAAGTCCTGGGTTCGATCCTCGGTGAGGACCATGGGAACCTTTCCAGGTGAAATTTGTTTCAAAGTCGTCCCACAAGTCCAACCAGCTTTAAATGGGTACCTGACTTTGGTTGGGGAAGTAAAGGCGGCTGGGCGTTGTGCTAACAACACAACCCCTTCATATGCCATGTTTATAGAAACAGATGTATTCTACACTTTATCTGCCCCAATGGCCCGTTAGGGCTAAGGGAACTTTACTATATACCTAGCCACCCCTATATATTTGGCCACGCATATATACCTAGCCACCCCTATATACTTAGCCCCTATATGCCGATAAGCTGATCGCGGTTCGGTTACATGTCACCAGATGAACAACTGACCAGATTTTGTTCATTTAAAATTAAGTGATAAGCTGACCTGGTCACTCTAGTTCTCCAGACTACGTTGTCCATTACTGAAATGAACTGTGATATATAGAACTTTTATGTATAGAAATGTGATACATAGAACTGTGATATATAGAACTGTGATACATAGAACTGTGATACATAGAACTGTGATACATAGAACTGTGATACATTGAACTGTGATACATTGAACTGTGATACATTGAACTGTGATACATCGAACTGTGATACATCGAACTGTGATACATAGAACTGTGATACATAGAATTGTGATACATAGAACTGTGATATATAGAACTGTGATACATAGAAATGTGATATATAGAACTGTGATACATAGAACTGTGATATATAGAACTGTGATATATAGAACTGTGATATATAGAAATGCAATATCTCGGTGTGAAGTTTATGTGAGTGCTGACTGTATGGACGCAGTCCTTAGTTTCAGCAGACTAGTCTTTTTGGCGAACATTTGTGTCTATGCATGTGTGTCGAGAGTGATGTGCCTTAATTGCCCAAGTAATAACACTGACCACCATATGACTTCACATTTGACATTCTAGCTCTGGTCTCCCGCGGCGACCCTTCCCCTACTCCCCCCGGACCCGGGTTGAATGCAGCAGAGTCTCAGTTCCAATTCAGACCAATCTGTCTCAGTGTTCAGAGCAGACGGGGGCTAAATCAGACGACAATCTTTCATCTCTCATTATAAGTCGTCTGCTTTGTATTTTTTTCTTTATTTCCCGCTCTTTTTCTTCTCTCCTCTAATTTTCTTCACCTTTTGGTTTTGCTCCTTTTATTCTTATTAAGATGTAATTTCACTGCGTTCTATTTAGAAACGATACGTCTACATCCGATATTTACTTATCCTCAAAAGAAAAAAAAGGTTATTTAGTTAATTTACATAATATTATACTGAAACTGTCGGTCAATAAATTATGCCCAAGCATTATGGAATTGCATTCACTTGGCCGACCATGCACTTATATATATATATATATATATATATTTATATATATATATATATATATATATATATATATATATATAGTGTAAAATATCTTGTATACAGATAAATAAATGTAAAAAACAACTATGACCAAAAAAAAAAAAAACTATGAAGATGTTTTTATCCCTCAAACCCAACGGTTCACATATTTTTAAACCCACAAAGTTCTTTTTAGAATGGACTTCAGTAATTGTTATACAAGTAAATATTTATATATATATATATATAGAAGTCGTTTGTTAGCTTCTTCCACTGAAATGTTCGCGGGACTTCTAGTAAGTGAATTCAGAGCTCTGGGTACTCATACGGAAAATAGTTACAGAACCACTGCTTTGACAGATTACAACAATATTCCCTCCGTAATATACCATCTGTCTCTCTCTTTCTCTCTCACTGTCCGACCATCTGCCTCCCCCATCATCTCATCTATAGCTGTCGGATTCTTCTTCATCTAATTGTCTCTCCTCTTGATGTCAGTCTGTCAACTTGAATGGGGGAAGTTTGGAGGACAAGCCGTCATTTCAAGATGTTATTTTTTTTTTTGCCAACCTAGCCTGGACAGTTTCTTATTCTGGATGCATTCTTCCAGTGAAATTGTTGAATTTTGATGTTTGCTAGACATAAGAGAATGGTTAAACATGATTGGCTGACCGAACAGCCTGCACAACCGGCTAAACAGCAACCAAATATATCAAAGCAAAAGTAACGAAGAACGTAAATAGGTGAATTGGAATCAATAATAATCATATCTTCGAATAAGAGTGAAGACACAAAATAAAATTGTCAAAAAAAGCAATGTAACAAATACACACACACACACACACACACACACACACACACACAACACACAAACATAAACTTCAAATGGGGAAACCCGTTTAACTACAAATTCTTTTTCGCACCAAAACTCATTTCATTTTTACAATGAAAAGGAATTTCCTTTTATTACTAATAGGCTTCTTTCGTTTTTCGGACAGACATGAAGTGGATTATGGGTTTTACGCATATATGATATGGGATTAGTGTTGTTTTCGTTGACGAAAACTAAAACTAAAACCTTCGTTGACGAAAATGGTGACTTTTCGTCAACGAGAACTAAAACTAAAACTAAAATTAGCAGCAAGACTAAAACTAGACGAAAACTGAAATTATTACAGAAAAAACGAAATAAAAACTGAAACTAAAATATAGTGTTGCTTTCGTTCACGAAAACTAAAACTAATACCTTCGTTAACGAAAATGTTGACTTTTCGTCAACTAGAACTAAAACTAAAACTAAAATTAGAAGCAAGACTAAAACTAGACGAAAACTAAAATTATTACAGAAAAAACGAAATAAAAACTGAAACTAAAATATGACCTGGGACTAAAACAACACTATATGGGATGTGTAGGCATAATTAGTGATCTGCCAATGAAGCCTAAAATAATATCTTATTATGTGATAATTAATGTCATTTATCATAAGTTTTGACAAAAGATCTTACTCCTAGGTACGTCATTTTAAAATCTGTAACCCAAGATAGTTTTATCGACGCCATAAGCTCACAATTAACAAGATTATTATTCACACTTTATTTGTTACATCTCCTATGGTCTAATTTCTCATAAAGAGTTTCGTCTGTACTGAGCCACGAATTAAAGTATTATAAATTAAAGAATAAATTTTGGGGAATTACTTATTTTTTTGTTTCCTTAATATGATAAATGGCAGCTTTCAGAAAAGTAGGTATGACTTGTGACTATAGATAATACTACTTATAGATGATTATGGCCGTCTTAGGGTTTTGTATTATTAATTATTATAAGTTCTTCTCGTTTAGTAAGGCTCCCTGTATCTTTTGTTCTTTAATGTTAGTTCTTATATATATATATATATATATATATATATATATATATATATATATATATATATATATATGTGTGTGTGTGTGTGTGTGTATTTGTACTTATGAATGTGTACATATGTATTTATTTATATATAACTAGAGTTGGCACTATTGCGGCCCGGGCACAGAATGAATTTTTGGGGCACATTTAAAAAATGAAAAAAATTATTTAAGGTTAATGTTGTTGTGTGGAGACCAAGTGTTTGTATTGTGTTTGTATTGTGTTTGAAAATGTGTTTGTATTGTGTTTGTATTGTGTTTTAATATGTGTTTGTATTGTGTTTGTATTGTGTGTTTGTATTGTTTTTGAATATGTGTTTATGTAACGTTCGTCGTATGTCTGCATTTCTATGCATCAATTGTTGCTTGTGTTAGCGTTTGATTGTTTTTCTGTTTGTACAGTGTGTATGTTAATTATTGTGTTTGTTTAATCTTACATGTATGTTTGTATGTCTCTCTGTGTTTGTCTCTCTGTATTTGTATGTCTCTCTATATGTATATGTCTCTCTCTGTTTACATGTCTCTCTGTGTTTGTATGTCTCTCTGTGTTTGTATGTCTCTCTGTGTTTGTATGTCTCTCTGTGTTAGTATGTCTCTCTGTATTTGTATGCCTGTTTGTGTTTGTATTTCTATTTATGAAGTAGTGATTTCTTGTATACTCATTTGTCAGTTTGCGTTTGTCCGTGTAATTCAGATTTATAGAAATAAACTGAAGAAACTGTTATTAACACAAAGTTTATCCCCCGCCCCCCCCAATCTCCCGACCCCACAGTTTACATGACTGATGGTAGAATGTAAGGAGCAATGAATGAACTCTTGTCGTTGTGATCTCAATGACTGTAAAGATTGTGATGGATGGCCGTTGAATAGTGTAGTTTTGGACCCGTCTCTCTCTCTCTCTCTCTCTCTCTCTCTCTAGCAGAATAGCCAATAAAGACTGATGAATGCCTGGCCAGGATGTGCTGATGTACGGGACGGTCTTTAGTCTCGTGGTGCCTGGGGGAAGTGGGTGGGGGGTAGGGGGTGGAAGCCGATGATGGAACTGCACGAGTTCCGGAAGATGCGAAAGTCATCGCCAGACGATGGAGTTTAATAAATGGTATTAGTGTCCTAGTTCATGGACCGCTGGGTCTCGAGCCCAGGGGTAAAGTGATATCAGTTCCCAG
The DNA here is from genome assembly GCA_021962125.1 of Bulinus truncatus. Classification (NCBI taxonomy): domain Eukaryota; kingdom Metazoa; phylum Mollusca; class Gastropoda; family Planorbidae; genus Bulinus; species Bulinus truncatus. Next base: position 7,398,830 of record JAGDYQ010000002.1, read on the forward strand.
AAATGATGTCGTATTTCATTGTAATGATACTATAATTTATATAGAAGTGTGATTTAGATGTCTTGAAGTACCTACTCTAATGATTAGGTAAACCAACCCCCTCCCCCCCCCACCCCCACACACACACCAGAAAACGTGTACGCCATATTGAAAATAAAACGAAACCAATCAGTCTTGAGAAAGACAAGAACTTATTTGTAAGAAGAGGACTCAACGTGGGACTCCCTAAAGTACCTGGTGCCCAAATGAACATCAACGCCTAATGTATATAAGCAGACGTCAATGATGTGCTGTTAGTGTGTTTATGAAATATTAATGGTGATATAGATTCAAGATGGACTGGAGAGAGGGCACTCAACAGTTCACGTACATTGGTGATATCCAATAGATATGTGTATGTGTGTGTGTGTGTGTGTGTGTGTGTACCGTTACATAGAGTGTCTAGTGTGCTGGTTTATCTTACCCTTCCGGTCTTGTATCTGGCAGCGATCTATCCAGCGATATCAAATTGCTGGCCGTAACGTTGTAAGAGTACAAATCGAAACCGTCATTCAGGAGCGGCTCCTGTGGGAGCTTTCCATGAGACCCCTTAGCACTCCGCGCCTTGTTTCCAGATAAGTCCGCCCGAGAGTACGTCATCAAGTAAGAGTTTAGACTGGCACTGAACGTGTCAGAAGATGACGTCTGATTTGTTTCCGGTTGTAACTCAGTTGACAGCCTTATCTCACTTGTGACGTTGGCTGACAGGATGCTTGCATTCAGCATGTTATCAGCCTGGGGGGGATTTAAATGTGATGTCCCGCCGCCCAGGGACGGATCCACCGGCCCATGCGGCCTGGCAGAGGTACCATACAAATCGTGGAACAATGTCGGGTATCTAGGTCGAGAGTTTATTTGTGTTGCACTCGAATGGCCTTTTGTATCGACTACTTTGTGCAGCGAAGAAGAGGAATCGTTGTTGCGATATGGGACCAGGATTTGCATAGCAACTGGGACTCCCCGATTCGATTGACGATACTCCTCTTTCAAACTGTGTGTGCTTCTGACACTGTCCTTCTCCGACGCCGGAGGGGACGCCAGATGCGTGCCTGCATTATCCAGAGTTCGTGAACCGTATGAATAAGTGCTCACTTCGATTTCACGTGTCGTGTACGTTGTAGAGCCGTTTAAGAGGGTATCGATTTTAATTTCTCCGCGGCTGTGACTAGCTCGATCGTCGAAATTGCTGTGACGATTACGCGTCGAGTCGATACTTTCTCGCAAATGACTACTGGCAGGGTTTTCTCCCCTGTCTAATCCTCGCGTTAAACTACCGTCTCTCTGCCGGCTGATGTCTGCCTGTTCAATAATGTCTGGCCGTGTCGTAATGTCTGACTGTTCATGGTGGCTCATCTCCCAGGACACAGCTCGTTGCTCCGAGACCCCGGATCTTGTTTTACGATCGTGGCTGTCCGGTTCTGATAGCGAGCCTTTGGCACGTGAGGAAATGACCCGATCAAGTTTGGACTTCTCCCGTGACCTCGACTTGAAGACATTCGATAAACTGGACGAAGATCGTCCCCACTCCGGCTCCAGAGTCCAATTTGGCAGCAAATCGTTGGGATTTTTCTCCGGTGTCGGCAAGTTTGGCCTAATCTCCCCGGCGGTGATAGCTTTTCTATCGATCCGGTCCCGTCCGGCCGATATCAAGATGTTGCCGCGGTCCCTGTCTTCGTGATCCTGTACCCGTGACACGGTCTCTAATCCTTCCATCTCGACAGCTTTAATCTCCTGCATCCGGCGTCCGCTTATTATACCGCTCTCGATTGAGCTGCCCGTCTGTCTACTACCCTCCCGCGAGAGGTGGGCGGAGGTTTTTAAATGAGCACGGACGTTCAGAGTGGCCGAGGCGTGTCTCGAGCGAGATTTCGCCCTGTGGTCGGAGCTCAAGTCAGCCGTGTCGGAGAAAGTAGTCTGTCCTGATTGAAATGTTTCGTACTTCAACGTCCAGCTGGAGGACCCTCCACCGTTGGTCGTGATGTTCACCACGGTGATGAGACTGACCCATAGGCAGACCATGAAAATGACCGCGTTGATGGACCGACATTTCCACCATTTGGTGACCCACAGACTTACCCCCATCCTCCATAGCCCCTGGTGGGGGTGCCCAGGAGGACGGGGCATTTGTTGGACTGATCCCCCTGCCTGGTTGAATTGTTCCAGTTTTTATTTTTTTTATGAAGCCATTAAAATTATGATTTATTCACACACACACGTCATATTTTGTTATAGCTGTCATGGCACACGTTGTCACTATTGTAGAGTTGCACACATGTCACTATTGTAGAGTTGCACACACTGTCACTACTGTACATTCACGATGAAGGTGACATGTCATCAGTTTAATGTGTATTCCCCACATTCAAATGTGTCACAATCTCAACAGATGTCAATGTATGACAGCTGACAGATGTGTGAACAATAAATTCACGTTGCTGTTTACAGGCTTGATCACATGACTTATGCACCCCTCCTTCTCTTGTGTATTCGCCTTCCCACTGGGCGGTTGTGCGCCCAACATGTGTTTAAAGCTGTATTGATGAGCACAGTTTGATGCACAGTGCAGGGTACAACGTGAGCAGAGAAAATAAAAAAAAAAACTTCTTTGTTCACTGCACAATAAAACCACTGGGGGTGGGGGGGAGAGATCACGTATTGGAGCTTTGTGTTGATGTCATCATCCAATGATTGGAAACATCATGTCCCATAGCATTCTGGCCTGGTCTGTTGTACAAGATATGGGAGTCATAAGTGAATTGTGTCCAGTCTTTCAATTGCAGTCTTAAAGCTGGCAGTTGGTTAGTTTATTTTATTTAACAGGTGGAGATCTGGAGATAAATTAATAACATTCATTATAAAATAATAATGCTTTTATGGAATTTATTTGGATTTAATATCTAAATACATTTTTCATTAAATTGATTGAAAACTGTAAAGGAGAAAAATAAATGGATTAAATAATGTCATATTAACCAATTGTGGCTGATTAGAACAAGTAAGGTGGTATGTTTGAGTGAAGTGACTACATATGTACAGATGAAATCAAACCAAACATGACTACCAGTGGTCAAGATATAAAAAAGTGACCATCATTGGTTTAAATATCAACAAAGTAATTGTACGGTATTCAGTGGTCAGACAATATATGGCCACCTTCATATTATTGTTGTCCAAAGGTACGACATGGCCTAAAGTCTAGAACTCACACAATGGACAATTACATGACGACGGACACTGACCACTAGTAAATTATACACAGTAACAAACCCTTTAAGTATGTAATTAATATCGCAGTTCTTAGTTTAATTTTATTTTTAATTTGAGCAATGAAATTTATTTATTTAAAGAAATGTTTGGTCGATCCCAAATCAAATACATTAAACAATAAACGCTAATTACAATAAATAACTGGAGCCATGTTAATGTCTGTGGGTGGGCTGTAGACAAATGTACATTTGGTGAATTCTTGACCAGTCACCTGCCAAGGGCCATTAACAGTATTTTGGACCTCTTAATTATTTTTGACAACTGGGGTTCCGCTGACCCCCTGTTTTATTCATTTAGGCCCCGGGCGTACGGACAAGAGTCGGACAAGGGTGCCGGTACTCGGGTACCACTAGAGTGCATTTTAGAGTACTCGTACCTTTCAGTACTTTTACTAGTACTTTCGGCTTAGCTCTTTTATACTTACGTGCAATTTAAAAAAAAAGTGCTGTACTTATACTCATACTTGCAACGTTACCACTTGTACTTGCCTGGTCAGTAATTTGGAACATCTCTAACAAATGTTCAGATTACCATTTCGTTAAAGTTTATATTGTGTGACAATTAACTAAAATATCCTTAAAGTAGGGGGCCCTCTTGGCTGGGGGGGGGGGGGGTAGGCCCGGTCGCCGCCTTGCTTGCATGTCCATTAGAACTAAATAACATTCACTACCGCGCACAAACACATGTGTACATTAGACGTGCACATTAGTTTTATTTCCTAACTAAAAATAACAGTTACATTTTGTCGTCTTAAGAAGAAATGACCTTGATTATAACAGAATAAAACAATGTATCACATACTTATAAAATATAAGAAAATAATATATATAAAAGGCTCATCGTTAAATCGAAAGTAAAGAATTAATACAACAGTATTCCAGTTTAAAATACAATCATGAAAAAAATCGGATCTGCCCGAAACCAAAAAATAACCTAGTCTAAAGATCAAGCCTAAGGGGATATAACTCTATGCAAAGGTTTAGCAGGGTACAGCTAGTACATAAATAATACTAAATCATAAATAACATAATAGTTAACCGTTCAGTCATTATTTACTCTATTACGCAACGAATAATCAACTATGTAACCAATTCATTGGATTACATATAAAACTAACCGGATGCTTGGTACCAGTGGCGCAACCAGCAAAAAATGCTAGGAGGGGCTCACATTATGAAAAACGACAGTTTGACAGTCTTTTTTTGTAACTTTATAACATTAATTATGTATTGATGATTTGGCTTGAGCCACCCCCCCTGTCCCCTCCTCTGGTTGCGCCACTGCTTGGTACTACTTACCACACACACACTTTACACTCAATTAAATTGAGTAAATCTTGTGATCGGATATCGTAATAGTGGCCATTATTTTCGTATTAATTTAATATCAGCAAAATATCAGAATCAAATGATAGTCCAGGAACAAATTCAAACTCTGAAATTCACACCAAAATACTCCGTAACACTAGATGGAAACAACAACAACAACCACAACAACATTTCCAACAAAAGTGTGACTTCGAAGCTTTCAGTCCAACAAGACATCCACTGATCATCACCTCCAGACCCCAGTACTAGTCAGTACCATAGGAAATGAAAAAAAAGAGTCTCCGCAAATCGGACAAAGAGCCACGGCCAGGTCTTTGATAAGGTAATTATGCGGTCAGAAGCGAGGCAGTCGCTCAAGCGGTACCAAATCTGGTTTTAACATTCTCCCCACTTGTGTACACATTCATTGATAACTATTTTCACACTGTTTCACGGGGAAGAGGGGGGGGGCGCGTCAATCCCTCTTCCTGCCAGTTCACGCTCTTTATCGTTCACAATTAGTTTTCAACTCGCTCGTCAGCCCCAACTATATCTGTAAACACCCCCCCCCCATCCCGGCCCTCAATACACTCCCTCCCCTCCGCCCGCCCTCCCCTCTCCAAATCTCACTCTCTTTCTCTTTAATTCGTGTGAGCCAGGGATGAAATCTCAACGAGGCAACTTGTCACAGTTTGACCTGAAGGCATGGTCGGCAACTGGAGGGAGGTGTCAAGATGATGTATCTCATGCCCAAGACCTGACGATCTGAATGCGAAAGAAAAACAGTTATACATAGTTGCTGTGACATACGAAGGTAGGGTTGTGGGGGAGAAGGGGTGGTTGGGCAACGGCAGCCACAGAGTGCGAAGGTGGGTGGGTGGAAGGGGGACTTTCAATAGACAACGGATATTGAGGTGCATGTCACAAAACAGCAAGAGAAGATGAATGTGATAGTAAAGTACACTGTGAACAACATTAGTAACTAATGTTTGGCAAATGGATTCAAATTATGGCCAGTTATATTTTGTTGTCTACTGGAGCACACCGAGTTACGGTTTATACATAAATACATACATGCACGTATATATATATATATATATATATATATATATATATATATATATATATATATATATATCTTATACCTATAAGAGGCATTTGCTGTCTGTCTGTCTGTCTGTTCCCTTATAACTCAAGATCCAGATAACCAAATAATATGAAATTTGTTACACATACACATAATTACATGGGGAAGGTTTTTCATGCTCTCTGATTTGTACAGTTTGAGGAAGGTAAAGGAATGAAGAAGGATTTTAGAAGAAGTGTGAAGCCATAATAATAAGTATATATATATATATATATATATATATATATATATATATATATAGAGAGAGAGAGAGAGAGAGAGAGAAGAGAGAGAGAGAGGGGGAGAGGGAGGGAGAGAGATAAAGAGAGAGAGAGGGGGGGCAGGAGGGAGAGAGAGAGGAAAGGAGGGTAGGAGAGAGGGAAGGAGGGGGATAGAGGAGGGAGGGGGATGGACAGGGGGAGAAAAGGAGGGGGAGAGAGGGAGATGGGGGGAGAGGGAGATGGGAGAGGGAGTAGGGGGAGATGGAGAGAGAAAGGAAGGGAGGGAGAGAGAGAGGGAGGGAGGGAGAGAGAGGGGGAGGGAGAGAGAGGGTAGGAGAGAGATAAAGAGTGAGTGGCAGGGAGGGAGAGACAGGGAATGAGGGAGAGAGAGGAAGGGGGAGAGAGGGGGAGGGAGAGAGAGGTGGAAAGGGGGAGGGAGGGAGAAAAGGGGGAGAGAGGGAGATGGGAGAGGGAGCAGGGGGGAGAGGGAGATGGGAGATGGAGTAGGGGGAGATGGAGAGAGAAAGGAAGGGAGGGAGAGAGGGGGTAGGGAGAGAGAGGGGAGGGAGGGAGAGAGAGAGGGTGGGGGAGAGAGGGAGGGAGAGAGATAAAGAGTGAGGGGGAGGCAGGAGGGAGAGAGGGGAGGGAGGGGGAGAGAGAGGGGGAGGGGAGAGAGAGAGTGTGAAAGGGAGATGGGAGGGAGAAAAGGGGGGAGAGAGGGAGATGGGAGAGGGAGCAGGGGGGAGAGGGAGATGGGAGAGGGAGAAGGGGGAGATGGAGAGAGAAAGGAGAAGGGAGGGAGAGAGGGGGTAGGGAGGAGAGGGAGGGAGGGAGGGAGAGAGAGAGGGTGGGAGAGAGGGAGGGAGAGAGATAAAAGAGTGGGGTGGGGCAGGGAGGGAGAGAGGGGGAGGGAGGGAGGGGAGAGAGGGGGAGGGAGAGAGAGGTGGAAAGGGGAGGAGGGAGGGAGAAAGGGGGGGAGAGAGGGAGATGGGGGAGAGGGAGCAGGGGGGGAGAGGGGAGATGGGAGAGGGAGTAGGGGGAGATGGAGAGAGAAAGGAATGGAGGGAGAGAGGGGGTAGGGAGAGAGAGGGGGAGGGAGGGAGAGAGAGAGGGTGGGAGAGAGGAGGGAGGGAGAGAGATAAAGAGGAGGGGGGGCAGGGAGGGAGAGAGGGAGGAGGGAGGAGGGGGAAGAGAGGGGGAGGGAGAGAGAGGTAGGAAAGGGGAGAGGGGAGGGGAGAAAGGGGGAGAGAGGGAGATGGGGAGAGGGAGCAGGGGGAGAGGGAGATGGGAGAGGGAGTAGGGGGAGGAGGGAGAGAGAAAGGAAGGGAGGGAGAGAGGGGGTAGGGAGAGAGAGAGAGGGAGGGAGGGAGAGAGAGAGGGAGGGAGGGAGAGAGAGAGGGTGGGGAGAGAGGGAGGGGAGAGAGAGAAAGAGGAGGGGGGCAGGGAGGGAGAGAGAGGAAATGAGGGAGGGAGGAAGGGGGGAGAGGGGGAGGGAGAGAGAGAGAGAGGGGGGAAAGGGGGAGGGAGGGAGAAAGGAGGGAGAGGAGGGGTTAGGGAGGGAGAGAGGGGAGGGAAGAGAGAGAGGGAGGGATGGACGTTGGGAGAGAAGGGAGGGGGAGAGGGGAGAGAGGGAGATGGGAGAGAAATGGGAGAGAGGGAGGGAGAGGGAGGGAGGGAAAGGGAGAGAAGGGGGAGGGAGGGAGAGAGAGAGGGAGGAAGGGAGAAAGGGGGTAGGGAGAAAACAGAAGGTAAACAGAAAGCCTTATTTTAAACCCGGGCAAAGCCGGGTACTTGCAACTAGTATATATATATATATATATATATATATATATATATATATATACTGTCAAAACACAATTCAATCAAAACCTGGGTCACTACATCAATTGAATCATTTATCATTAGACTATATGTATGACATACTTCGCTATCAACTAAAGTGAAGGGATTAACAGGAAAGTCATGCTCCAATTCTTATAGTAAATATATATATACCTATATTAACAAAGTACAATAATACATTTAGTTACATATTACAAATATATATATATATATATATATATATATATATATATATATAGTAGAAGTCCATTAGTCCGGCATCCAACAGTTCGGAATGCTCGATAGTCCGGCATCACTCCAGAAAATAGTAAAAATGTTGGTTTTCTCCAAAAGTGTCTTTAAAGCAATTAACAACACTCGAGAGCTATTCGGAAGTTTTCGGGATAGTTCGGAATCACCCGAAAGCGCTCGGTATTCTTCGGAAACAATTAGCGGCCTTTTTTTTTGTACATTGTTGTTTTGTGTTTTTTTTAACATCGCAGTAAACGTAACTTTTCAAACTTGTATAGACTGTATATAACTGTATATAGACTGTATATAGATTGTATATAGACTGTATATAGACTGAATATAGACTGTATATAGACTGTATATAGACTGTTTATAGACTGTATATAACTGTATATAGACTGTATATAGACTGTTTATAGACTGTATATAACTGTATATATTCCTATAGACCGGAATTTTCGGTAGTCCGGCACCGAGCCGGTCCCGAACGTGCCGGATTATCGGACTTCTACTGTGTGTATATATATATATATATATATATATATATATATATTGTAGTACTATAGAACAATTACAATGAATTGGTTAGTGACGTGTCATTCTCGCCCATAATAAATCTCGGGAAATTCCAAATGGATAGCAGGTGAGCTAATAGTTGGTGGAGGTTGGAATTCAATCCAATATTTTGTCTTCAATTTCAGGAAACAAATCAGATCGAATCAAAATATTAAATAAAATAAATTAAACTATTCATGCTAAATGTTGTTTATTTGTTGCATATGAATACCCCCACCCACCCTCACTTGATTACCTAAACTTTTGATGGGCTCAGGAAGACGGTTGTATACTTAGTTTGCTAATGACACTTCTTACTGCAGACTGGATACAATGTCAAGAACCTGCATTTGCCATAATGTTTATTACTTTAGCAGGTCTGATTTTACATTCTGTGTACGAAGGCCTGATGTTTATATTTTAAATTCTGAATAAGAACGTGTGATGGTTATATTTTAATTTCTGTGTTCTGTTTTACTGACAGTAGTGCACCTATTTAAAACAACGACAAAAGCTGACCAGTAAATAATATTTTTAGAGCATTTTCGAAAAAAAATGCTCTATTGTCCCCGTTTTGTCTGTCTGTCTGTCTGTCTCAACAACCATAGGTCCTAGACCCATAATGTATATATCATTTTGTAGGTCTTGACCTGCCATGTGTGCAGCAAAAGTTTATTTCGCGATCTGACCTCTGAGGGCCGTAAAAGGGGGCTTATAAAGTACCGTTTTTTACTATATAAGCTATATTAATAAAGGAGCGCCCTATATCTCAGCAACCATAAGTCCTAGACCCATGATGTATATATCATTTTGTAGGTCTTGGCCTGCCATGTGTACATCAAAAGTTCATTTTGTGATAGGACCTCTGAGGGCCGGGTTTCAGGACTCCGAAGGGGCTTATATATTATATATATATATAGCCCCATCCTACACCTTGTACGTTCAATAACCCATTCATTTGGTGCGAAATACTGCAGCACGTAGTTTCACCAAGATTTATTAAGAAACTCATCAAATGAAATAGTAAGCTTGTGTTCTGAGTTTAATTGAAAGTATCAGAGCTATGCAACAATTGACGGAGTTTTCGGACGATTAAATGACTACAATTTCGAATGTTTTTAATTATGAGTCCTATTTCAGTAACCACAAACCACTTGTAGTTAGATTTAAGAGAAAATATTTTTTTTTCAAATATAAAGAAACGTCTTTATAATATTTTTTACAGATATATGCATTACACAATTGAATTTATAAACATTTCCAAAATTTACCAATATTTACTGACAGCTAACAAACGTACTGATACATAACATGAAAATGCGCTAACACGTCCTGTGTCCAGAATGGAACAGGCTTAATTGCTAGTTTACTTTTACTATTTCTTCTAAATAAATTACTTGTACAGAGCAAAGTACCAATGATGCTGAGGCTGTTGCCTACTATTGACTCGAGACAGAGGCTATTGGCTACTATTGACTCAAGACAGTCTAGATACATTTAGTCAATAGAATCACCGAAAGGTTCTCATGGGTGGGGCAAACTAGGTAGCCAATATATACACCAGTCAGAACTTCATGGATCATTCTATATATACATCAGACAACTTCATGGGTCATTCTATGTATACATCAGTCAGAACTTCATGGGTCATTCAATATATACATCAGTCAGAACTTCATGGGTCATTCTATATATACATCAGTCAGAACTTCATGGGTCATTCTATATATACATCAGACAGAACTTCAAGGGTCATTCTATATATACATCAGTCAGAACTTCAAGGGTCATTCTATGTATACATTAGTCAGAACTTCAAGGGTCATTCTACGTATACATCAGTCAGAACTTCATGGGTCATTCTATGTATACATCAGTCAGAACTTCATGGGTCATTCTATGTATACATCAGTGTGAAACATAAAGTTTTTATTCTTACATGGTTGGTGGGACATTGAAATAGACCAGGACACTCAGTATGTAGATTACCTCCCTGTCTTGGATAACAAGATGACGTCAGATGATACAACAGATAACTGGAATATTAAAGATGCCCATCACAAAGGCAGCTTTCTCTACCCCTCAACCCCTTACTCACTTCCAGAGTATATGTGTGTGTGTATATATGTCGTTAAGAAATTCCTTCATTTTGCTTTATATGGCATAAACAAATGCAGCTGTCACACTTCTCTCTCCTCCCCCCCCCTCCCCAATCCACACCACCGCCCACTAAATGTTGAAGCTGTTATATTCTATGTCATGATTTATAGGTTTATAAACAAAGTAATATCCCATGTCATGATTTATCGGTTTATATAGAAAGTTATGTCCCATGTGATGATTTTTTAGCTTTATATACAAAGTTATGTCCAATGTCAGGATTTTTAGCTCTATATACAAAGTTATGTCCCATATCATGATTTTTAGCTTTGTATACAAAGTTATGTCCCATGTCATGATTTTTAGCTTTATATACAAAGTTATGTCCCATGTCATGATTTTTAGCTTTATATTCAAAGTTATGTCCCATGTCAGGATTTTTAGCTTTTTATACAAAGTTATGTCCCATTTTAATATTTGTAGTTTATACAACGTTAAGTAAATGGATTAATTTTTTTAAAACATTGGGGGGGGGGGTGGCAAAGGGAGCACTGTAACACTAGAGGTGGAGGGTGGAGGGTGAGTCCGTGGCTAGAGAGGGGAGCTGATGGTGAGTGTGTTATGAAATATAACTCATGCAGTGTCAAAATTACTCAGGTAAATGTGTTTATGTTTATAGCAACAGAAAGTTGACACATTGGACTTAAGGAGCAGATGAGAATGTTTACCACGTGACAGCTGGGCGTGTGTTCAAAATAAAAATGTTGTTTCAACGGCGGCCCAATGTTTGTTGATTCCCTCGCCCCCCCCCCCCCATTGAACATTTTAAGATTTATTTTTTTTAAATTAGTTAATTGATAAATTCTCAAATAATGTATTTAAATCCAGGATGGCTTTTTACAGTGTAAAACAGCGCTGTTCATCGTGTAAATACTGTAAAAATGCAACAGCAACTGGACTGCAGCTCTCATTGGATGTAATATCGCACCCCCCCCTCATTGTTATTAGTTTACCTGATGAATGTTTACATTTTTTTTTTTAATTTCTAACCGTTGCGTGCAAATGTTTAAGATGACCTAACACTTTATACACATGTTAAATGGTGTCCTACCATTACATGCAGTGCTCGATTTAAGAAAAAAACCAGTGCCGGGGATGAAAAAATGATTTCGACAGAGCCGGGGGATACATGTCTATGGTTTCATCCCCGGCAGGGATATATTAGCTGAAGCAGAGCCAGGGATGACAGTTTTCAGTGCCGGGGATATCCCCGGCATCCCCGGCGGTAAATCGAGCCCTGATTACATGTTGCACATACCCTAATATTGTCCTAACAGTTTACACAAACATTTAAAATGTCCTATCACTGAGTGTCCTGTCATTGAATATCCAATCATGTTATGTTATATCATTGAATGGCCTATCACTGAATGTCCTATAAATGAATGGCCTGTCACTGAATGTCCTATCATTGAATGTCCTATAAATGTATGTCCTATCATTGATTGATACACATATCTGACCTACGATGAGATTGATGATCCCAATAACCTCCAACCAATATTTTCATATTACGATGCTGGGCTGGACGCAAGCACAAAATCTTTAGATGACCCTCTGACCCGTTGTCAAGGTTTTAGAGGATAAGAAGTGACGTCATTAATGAGCTTCACCCCCCCCCTCCCTTCCCCTCTTTTTTTTAAGAAAATAAATTGATTAATGCATCACCACCATCTTCCCCGCCACATCGTCATTGGTTGAGTTAAACTTGATATTTCAATGACCTTGCAATGGATCTCAAACTTTTGCGATTTGTGACCCATTAAGTCCCCGCGGTTCTCAACCGGTTGTACGCGCCTACCCCAAGGGGTACGGGAAAGGTTGTGCGGTGGGGGGGGGTACTTAGAGACATATAATTTTTTGTTTAAAATAAATAATAATTTAAAGAAAGTCGCCAGTTTACTGCTTGACTCATCGCCAGACCACTTGCCCCTAGTATCATATTGGTGAGGTCAACACATTCCACTATGAACATAAGTACATTTATTTACTCTCGAACTTACGTGTGAGGGGTACCAGAGGACATACTTTCGCACCTTTGAAGTAAATTCGCGAAAAAATTTGTCTAAGGCCCCAAAATATCTTCATAGTATCTGTCTAAGGCCCCAAAAATATCTTCAAAGTATCTGTCTAAGGCCCCAAAATATCTTCAAAGTATCCGTCTAAGGCCCCAAAATATCTTCAAAGTATCCGTCTAAGGCGCCAAAATATCTTGGAAGTATCCATCTAAGGCGCCAAAATATCTTCGAAGTATCTGTCTAAGGCGCCAAAATATCTTGGAAGTAACCGTCTAAGGCGCCAAAATATCTTCGAAGTATCTGTCTAAGGCGCCAAAATATCTTCAAAGTATTCGTCTAGAGCCTCTAATTTCCCCAAGAACAGTTCCTGGTTATAAATGAACTGACCTCTGCAGGTCAACTTATCACATTATGGTGAATGGCGAGTCTTGTTTCACTTGGCCAGGTGTTATCAGGGTAATTCTGTTTGTCAGATAAACTGAAGGTTCTGGGAGATACCCCCCCCCACCACACACATTCACACATATCTCAACCTCACGTAAGTCAAATAGTTCCACTATTTGTAATCCATTGCACTGATTCACATCCAGCTTCAAGTTCCAGGTGTTAAACTGAAATGTGTATAGCCAAATCCAGCTTCAAGTTCCAGGTGTTAAACTGAAATGTGTATAGCCACATCCAACTTCAAGTTCCAGGTGTTAAACTGAAATGTGTATAGCCACATCCAACTTCAAGTTCCAGGTGTTAACCTGAAATGTGTACAGCCACATCATTTACTAAATCTTAAATTGCTGATAATTACTTTTTTTTTTAGAAATAAATATCAATATAGTTCTGGACGAATTGGAGAATATATCACAAACTTAATAAAGTAATGTCGTTCACAACCGTATCATATAACTCAACAAAATCAAATCATTTATGAACTGTATTTTAGTTAGATAAATACATTCGTTAAGATAATATCCAAAGATCAAACATCTTTCACGAAGCACAAGTTGTCAATTGCAATGTTTCTTGCATATAAGTAAACTTTTGTCCAATAAATATAAGTAAACTTTTGTCAAAACATTCCGCAAAGTTATATAAATTATTAAAAAAAAATATTCATCACGGTTTAACAATCTCAGATTTAAAATTTACTCCGCTCTTATTTTTTTTTTAAGTCCCTCGAGTCAAAAGATTGTGTACATCAAGTTCCTCGAGACAAAAGATTGTGTACATCAAGTTCCTCGAGTCAAAAGATTGTGTACATCAAGTTCCTCGAGTCAAAAGATTGTGTACATCAAGTCCCTCGAGACAAAAGATTGTATACATCAAGTTCCTCGAGTCAAAAGATTGTGTACATCAAGTTCCTCGAGTCAAAAGATTGTGTACATCAAGTCCCTTGAGACAAAAGATTGTGTACATCAAGTCCCTCGAGACAAAAGATTGTATACATCAAGTTCCTCGAGTCAAAAGATTGTGTACATCAAGTTCCTCGAGTCAAAAGATTGTGTACATCAAGTTCCTCGAGTCAAAAGATTGTGTACATCAAGTTCCTCGAGTCAAAAGATTGTGTACATCAAGTTCCTAGAGTCAAAAGATTGTGTACATCAAGTCTCTCGAGACAAAAGATTGTATACATCAAGTTCCTCGAGTCAAAAGATTGTATACATCAAGTTCCTCACACTCGAAGAAAGAATTGGGTTGCTAACATTAAACAATGGACAGGCCAAATTGCAGCAAGTAAGTAATGAATTGCCAATATTGAGTAATGGGGCAAAATGTAGTGACTCCACTGGCGACTAAAAGTTGGTTGAATGGTCGTGCGGTAAAGTGTTCGACTGTAGACCAGAAGGCCAGGGTTCAATCCCCAGTAAAGACCAATGGATATATAAGGTCTTTGTTTAAGTCACCGCTATAATCTCGTGCTGCCTCCATGGTTACTGCACTATTGGCTATGGAGGGGTGAAAGAAGGGCACTGCAAAAGTCCGTCCCATTAGTTGTTTATAGGATCTAAGAGATTTCATGTCCTTACAGAACTTCACACACAAACACACATACACACACACAAACACAGACAATGACTACCACAAAACAAATAATGAATTGAAGAGATTTATCTACTCTAGTGTCTGAAGTCCTCACACCTCCGTCAATGACAAAACTTGGTAAATGTCCGAATGATAATAGTACATCAATCGGTTCAAAGTCACTGACGTGGTTTGAAATTATTTTTTCTGTCAATAATTTCCGCGAAAAATTTTAAATGCACATTCAACAACCTGAATATTTCAATTGTCTAAATTTACAACAAAAAAAAAAATCAACTAAAACCATAAAGTCCACTCACTGTTCCTAATGATAGTTTTCAGTGTACAGATGTTCAGATCTACTCAGTGGAGAAAAACCTTTTCAAGTCTGGTAGCCAGTATGTCAGTGAAAATTGGATAAGTAAGTTACAGTGAAAACCTGGGCTCACTTGAGTGTAAATGTATACATTGCAAGTCTCAAGATGGTCTCCAGATTTTAAAAAAAAAGGGTTTCATGACGCTAAGAGATTTCAGCGCGTTCCTCAAAGCAAAATGTGATACGTTTATGATCTGACGGGGGACGTAACGTATTAAAAAGCCATGAGACCCCCCTCCCCCCAACACCACCCCACCCCCTGCACAGAAAGACCTAACCGCAGATGCTTCCTAGGTCGTAAAATAATCATTTTGTGTGGCGCGGGTTGATCATGGTGAGGGGTGTAAGGGGGTGGGGGGTGGGGGATGGTATCGTATAGGCGGTAGTTGTTTCCTTATCGTGTAGCACATCTACTGGTGATAATTCTATTTCACCTCGTCCAGTTCCACAGCGATCTCATCCACACACACACACACATACACACACACAGGGTGATAGAGAAGGAAGATGGAGGGTCTGAGTGGAAGGGGGGTAGGTAGATGATTCAAATTAGTGATAAGTAACTGGTAAGCTCTTCTTTCAACAAGGGACGGGAGGGAAGGGGGTGTGGGGGTCATTACGTTAATCTGACACACAAGTGTAAGATAATGGAGGACTTTTTTTTTCTTTCCTGGGTTTAAAAAAAAACTGATCTTGATTTTTTTTTCTTTACCGAGGCAGTAATTATACATAAGTTAGGGAACATCTGGTCTATGAGGCATGGGGTGGTGGTGGTGGTCATGCTGTGACTAACGGAGATAGTATTTCAACATGTTTCCCCTCCTACACCACAAAACAATATACTTGAGTATCATAAGAAAAATGTTCACTTCAAGATGATTTTTTTTTACACACATATACGTGTGAAGTAAATAAAAGTAACAAATGAAGTAACACATGAAGTAATACACGCGAAGTAATTCGTTGAAATATGTCATCTAAATGTAAGCAATTATTGCATTGACTAATTGTGTTTAGTAAATATTCTCAGAGGAATCAAATCTAATATTTTGAGTTAATTAAATAAAGTATAATTGATAAGAAAGAACTAACAAATTGATAACATAACTCAAAACATTTATTACAACAAGCATCCGAACAGAGACACAACTAGTTTGATATAATAATTTTCGTTAAAAAATAAATACATTAATGAAATAAAAGTAAATATTTCATTAAATATCAAAATGGCATTCAGATAACGAAATTGTTTGGTGCCAGGCGACTATATCATTACTCCTAAATAGCCAAGCTACTGTATCGATACTACTGTGTCAGGCTACTTTATCGATACTACTGTGTCAGGCTACTTTATCGATACTACTGTGTCAGTCTACTTTATCGATACTACTGTGTCAGGCTACTATATCCATACTACTGTGTCAGGCTACTATATCCATACTACTGTGTCAGGCTACTATATCGATACTACTTTGTCAGGCTACTATATCCATACTACTGTGTCAGGCTACTTTATCGATACTACTGTGTCAGGCTACTTTATCGATACTACTGTGTCAGGCTACTATATCCATACTACTTTGTCAGGCTACTATGTCAATACTGCCGTGTCAGTCTACTTTATCGATACTACTTTGTCAGGCTACTATATCGATACTGCTGTGTCAGTCTACTATATCGATACTACTGTGTCAGGCTACTTTATCGATACTAGTGTGTCAGGCTACTATATCAATACTGCCGGGCCAGGTTACTATATCGATACTACTGTGTCAGGCTACTATATCAATACTGCCGGGCCAGGCTACTATATCGATACTACTGTGTCAGGCTACTATATCAATACTACCGGGCCAGGTTACTATATCGATACTATTGTGTCAGGCTACTATATCGATACTACTGTGTCAGGCTACTATATCGATACTACTGTGTTAGGCTACTATATCGATACTACTGTGTCAGGCTACTATATCGATACTACTGTGTCAGGCTACTATATCGATACTACTTTGTCAGGCTACTATATCGATACTACTGTGTCAGGCTACTATATCGATACTACCGTGTCAGGCTACTATATCTATACTACTGTGTCAGGCTACTATATCAATACTGCCGGGCCAGGTTACTATATCGATACTACTGTGTCAGGCTACTATATCGTCACTGCTATAGACCTAGGCTAGTGTATATAATAAGCGCTACGAAATCATTACCCCTCAATAGCCAGGCAACTGTGTCGACACATCCACTAAGTGGTGTTTACGCGCCAACACCTCCACGTCTGCTGTTCCCACCCAACAGTTCTGTGAAGCGAAGGAACTTCCAACAGACTGAAGAAATCTATTGGATTAAGGTTCACACGGTCAAATCTTTACATAAATAAACCTCAAGCCTTCCTATATTTGTGTACCTTCCCCTTCTATGTATAGGAGGGGGGTTAAAAAAATCTTTTTTTTATTTAAGTGGGGGACCCGCTAGAAATTTTAACCTCAACGATGGAGAATATTTTTTTAAAGGTTTGTATGTAGCAGTTTTTTGACATGACAGTCTGGATGAAAAAATGTATTTTTTGTATTTCTTTGTTTTTAAAAGAAAACATCACTCCTGCCAGATAAAACATCACTCCTGCCAGATAAAACATCACTCCTGTCAGATAAAACATCGCTTCTTGCCAGATAAAACATCATTCCTTGCCAGATAAAACATCACTCCTGCCAGATAAAACATCACTTCCTGCCAGATAAAACATCATTCCTGCCAGATAAAACATCACTCCTGCCAGATAAAACATCACTCCTAACAGATAAAACATCACTCCTTGCCAGATAAAAAAAGTATCTGCTAAAGAAAACAATTAAAAATGTACCAATCAATGATCGGCTAGTCAGAGATATAAATGTAGTTTTTTGTTTAATATTACGCGCGCCTTCTTTAGATAAAACATCACTTCTTGCCAGATAAAACATCATTCCTGCCAGATAAAACATCACTCCTGCCAGATAAAACATCACTCCTAACAGATAAAACATCACTCCTTGCCAGATAAAAAAAGTATCTGCTAAAGAAAACAATTAAAAATGTACCAATCAATGATCGGCTAGTCAGAGATATAAATGTAGTTTTTTGTTTAATATTACGCGCGCCTTCTTTAGGGAAACTTGAAAGCAGGTAATTACCTCTGTGAGATACCTTAAATTTTAATTAGTTGCCCAAAGATCACATTGTTTGGCTGATTTGATCGCACACATGTATACATACCTTTGTGTGAAACTCCCAGTATAGAGTGATGATAAATATAGAAGACAATGATGCGATAATATCTGATGTCATGTTTGTACAGTCGTGCCGTGTAGGTGAGGTACTCAAGTTCGACCCTCAACGGAGAGAGTCGAGAATTAATTTTGTAGGCTTACGGTGAAAGTTCATAAGCCCAACCAGCTTGAGATAGATGCGGGACATTGGTTGAGACGGCAGACAAAGTGTATTGGCCGAGTGTTTGTCAAGCGATGTAGTGCATGCGCCATACAAATTGTGTAAATACAGATCAATGGTCATTAATGCGACAGTGTTTTGTGAATGAATTGTTTATGTCTTGTTGGATTTTGTATTTTTGTTAGTATCACAAATAAACATCATGCATATGTTGAGACGTGTCCATATTATTAACTGCTGAGTTTGGGTTAGGGTTAAGTTTAGGGTTAAGTTTAGGGTTAAGGTTAGATATTAACTCTTCAGGGCCACTGTATCGTCAAATATGAAAAGAAAAAAAAATGGACCAAAGAGCCTTGTGATTGATTGAATTGATTGAATACTTCAATCCAAACAGTCGTTACGCGTCACTAACTCATTTGACCTTCACGGTTCATAGAACACAGCCAGCCGAAGTTCTTTTCACAGGGCAATCTTTCGAGCAGACACAAAGAGCAGTTCGTCGGTCGTCCAGTGTGACGATCAAACCTTCCCCCCTCCCCCCCCTCACTTCTCACCCTGATACTTTGTTGACACACTCTTTAAATCACCGGGCACAAAGAGATTAAAAGATTTTTTTTTAAACTAATGAACAGATTCTTATTCAGCACCCCTCGCACCCCCCTCCGCCCCCTTTCCTTTCTTTCTCCCACACCAACTGTATTCAAGCTTTAAAGTTTTATTGTCGACGTCTTGCCTTAATCTGAGATACTACCCCCCCCCCCCCACCGGCACATGGCACAGTGCAGTCTATGAAGAGTAACTTATAATATTGGGAAAATTGCTGAGATAAAATCGTAGAAAAAACAACATTTTCAAAACAAAACAAAAAAGCCAAAAAGCCGAATTAAAATCGATCATTTTGTACGGAGTGCGAGTCTATCACTGCTACAGCTGATGAGATAAACATGATATCAGCTTTGTTGTATCAAACTAACAAGTGCAGTGAATCGTGACTCGGTGAATCAGGCAGCTCACGAAGTGCTAACATGTAAACAGAACACCATCCATGCATTATATTACATCCACCGTTAATGTAACCCATGTAAACAGAACACCATCCATGCATTATATTACATCCACCGTTAATGTAACCCATCTATACAGAACACCATCCATGCATTATATTACATCCACCGTTAAAGTAACCCATGTAAACAGAACACCATCCATGCATTATATTACATCCACCGTTAATGTAACCCATGTAAACAGAACACCATCCATGCATTATATTACATCCACCGTTAATGTAACCCATGGAAAGTGTAATTTCTTTGTACCAAAAACAAAACACGCAAGAGTTAATGTCATTTGTGGGAAGACGCTCTGCATGGCTCAATTATTAAATTTATAGAAATAGTTGAGTGTCAAGTCAAAACGATTTTAATAATACTTTATTTATTTTTTTTAGTTCTAGTAACAAACAAAGAAGTAAAAAATGCTCCACCGTAAACAACAACAAGCGACATTTGCCGAAATGGCAAACAACGAATGGTATAATTTAAGCGTACCGCCTGTGTTCACAATTCCCTGTAATCTAGCTTACATACCCCTACATAATCTGTAATTGACATCACGTGGTCTAAGGGGAGGTTCAGACAGGTTGAATTCGGTGGTTTCTTGTGTTTGACTGGAGCCTCAAGATGTGGACCACACATACATACAAGGGCCCCGTGTGTCTAGTTCACTGCGTCCTGATATATTTGAGGGGCCATGGGAAAATGTAGCCATAATGCAGTCAGATTTGATAGAAATATATGGGGCCCTTACGCAGTGGAGAGGTGGGCCTAGAAGGTAGTCTTATTGGCCTATCCATTACTTCGGCCCTGCTTTCCTACTACCAGACTAGGCGCTAAGAACCGGGGCCGTTCTTAGATATTTGTGGACTCTAAGGCCGAGAATTTTTAAGATTTTGAGGCCCTAAACAAAGTATGAGTTAGCCCCCCCCCTAGCACCAGGATTTAATAAATAAGAATCAATACTTAATGGGTTCTAAACATTAGGACCCCAAGACAGTGGCCTATATTGTACTTACATGAGGACAGTTCTGTTGACCTATTACAAGACGAGGTAGATGGAACTAATCATGTGACCAGGTGATCGTAGTGTAGGTTGTTTGTAACGACAATATGAAATTAAAAAAATTTCTTCTGAGTACAACATTTACTAATGTTTATAGTACATCATTTACTAATGTTTGTAGTACAACATTTACCGATGTTTATAGTCAAACATTTACCGATGTTTGTAGTACAACATTTACCGATGTTTGTAGTACAACATTTACCGATGTTTGTAGTACAACATTTACCGATGTTTGCAGTACAACATTTACCGATGTTTGTAGTACAACATTTACCGATGTTTGTAGTACAACATTTACCGATGTTTGTAGTGCAACATTTACCGATGTTTGTAGTGCAACATTTACCGATGTTTGTAGCACAACATTTACCGATGTTTGTAGTGCAACATTTACCGATGTTTGTAGTACAACATTTACCGATGTTTGTAGTGCAACATTTACCGATGTTTGTAGTACAACATTTACCGATGTTTGTAGTGCAACATTTACCGATGTTTGTAGTACAACATTTACCGATGTTTGTAGTACAACATTTACCGATGTTTGTAGTGCAACGTTTACCGATGTTTGTAGTACAATATTTACCGATGTTTGTAAATCTCTGTTTGCAAAATGCCTACTAAACGACAATTAAAAAAAAATATATTGCAGTGAAAATTCGCTTGAAATAACGTGTGACTATATAGTCGGCCCCAGGGGCTAGTAACTGTTATGTGATAAGTATCATAACTAGTAGACGAATACAAGTAAAGACATATACACCAATAAAGTCATAATCAAAAGTGTACGTCTGTATGTGTGGATCTGTACGTCTGTATGTGTGGATCTGTACGTCGGTATGTGTGGATCTGTACGTCTGTATGTGTGGATCTGTACGTCTGTATGTGTGGATCTGTACGTCTGTATGTGTGGATCTGTACGTCTGTATGTGTGGATCTGTACGTCTGTATGTGTGGATCTGTACGTCTGTATGTGTGGATCTGTACGTCTGTATATGTGGATCTGGAGTCTGGAATGACTAGTGCACACGATTATACCGATATAATTACATGAACTACTCAAGATCCATTCTTTATATCGATTCATAACACACTACCTTTTCTCCATATCACCTCATTCCACAAGATCTTTTCTCCATATCAACTCATTCCACAAGATCTTTTCTCCATATCACCTCATTACACAAGATCTTTTCTCCATATCACCTCATTACACAAGATCTTTTCTCCATATCACCTCATTACACAAGATCTTTTCTCCATATCACCTCATTACACAAGATCTTTTCTCCATATCAACTCATTCCACAAGATCTTTTCTGCATATCACCTCATTCCACAAGATCTTTTCTCCATATCAACTCACTCCACAAGATCTTTTCTCCATATCACCTCATTCCACAAGATCTTTTCTCCATATCACCTCATTCCACAAGATCTTTTCTCCATATCACCTCATTACACAAGATCTTTTCTGCATATCACCTCATTCCACAAGATCTGTTCTGCATATCACCTCATTCCACAAGATCTTTTCTCCATATCAACTCACTCCACAAGATCTTTTCTCCATATTGTCAGTTTCCCATGACGTTCTGTGTGCAACCCCCCCCTCCTCCGGGGTTTCAAACTGCACACACACACACACACACACACACACACACAAACACACAGATCTGGGCTTCCAAAAATTAACACGTGCTGTGATCCAGGGTAGCAAGCAACAGCCGGTATGAATGTTTACATGTGATACAAAGTATGGGGAACACAGAGCAACAGCCGGTATGAATGTTTACATGTGATACAAAGTATGGGGAACAGTTTGGACATTTGGATGAGCAAGCTGTATGTAGATTGTGAGGTAGAAATTGGGTGGGGGGGGGAATAAAGGAAAGAGTTGGGTGTTGGGTGAGGGGCGTGTTGGGGCGTGGTCAACTTGAACCAACTGTATACTTTAAAATAAAGTGATTGTTTTTTATATAATAACAGGCCTTCGTGAATATTGGTTATTTGTTGAGAAAAGTAAATTTTGTAACAGTGAAATGCTGGTACAAAGTATGCATTTAAAATAACTTGTAATAAGTCCATCCCACATACTGAAGACTTTTAGACAATATAATGACGTCATGAATCATAATTTATTCCATAAACTTACAGATGAAACAGTTTTCTTTTAAGTTATAATACATTGTGAATAAGGGTAAGACAAAGAGACATCCAGAAAGACAGACAGATAGATAGATAAAGAGATAGATAGACAGATATAGATAGATAGATAGACAGACAGACAGACAGACAGACAGACAGACAGACAGACAGACAGATAGATAGATAGATAGATAGATAGATAGATAGATAGATAGATAGATAGATAGATAGATAGATAGATAGATAGATAGATAGATAGATAGATAGAAAGATAGATAGAAATAGATAAAGATATAGATAGACAGACAGAGAGAGATAGATAGATAGACAGACAGAAAGACAGACAGACAGACAGACAGATAGATAGATAGATAGATAGATAGATAGATAGATAGATAGATAGATAGATAGATAGATAGATAGATAGATAGATAGATAGAACAAAGATAGAAAAAGAGATAGAGAGAAATAGAGATAATATGAAATTAGAAGTAATAGATAACAATCATAACATCTAACTTAAAGATCTAAATTCGATCTAGAGAAAAGTCGAAGCATTCAATCGAGAGAGAAACAACTCATTTTAAAAAGATAAAGATTTCATATAAATGT
This sequence comes from Bulinus truncatus, assembly GCA_021962125.1. Taxonomy (NCBI): domain Eukaryota; kingdom Metazoa; phylum Mollusca; class Gastropoda; family Planorbidae; genus Bulinus; species Bulinus truncatus. The sequence goes on from JAGDYQ010000002.1 coordinate 7,422,310, forward strand.
CTAGTAAAAGACAACACACAATACTATCTGTAGAGAAAATAACATAAACAGTGTTTACCTCAACAACGCTAACTGAAACGTAACAATTTACCTCAACAATGCTAACTGAAACGTAACAATTTACCTCAACAATGCTAAACTGAAATCAAAGTAACAATGTTCCGTGCTGGATAGAAACCATGTTCCTGTTTGCTGTTCCCTGTGTGTGTGTCAATGTAATTTGTCTACACGGTATGACCACTCTGAAGTTTATCATCATACCAACGACAGTTTGATGAGTGACTGACTACATTCTGGTAGTACTAGCACTACCCACGCCTCTAGTACTAGTACTGCTCACATCTCTACCTGTACGAGATAACTTGCCTGTCGTATCAGTTGCCTGTACCCAGTCACAGGCGTTGTTCAAGGCCACACATGCTCGGTTAATACGGAGAAGCTTCTATTTCCAGTTTCCGAGACGGGTTTAGATCTGTTGAGGCCCCAGGAAAATAAAAAAAACCAAAACAAAATAAGTTTTGCGGGCCTTTTCACTTCCAACTATTGTATAAACAAATGAACAGAATCTTTCACTCTCATGTGAACATTTTTTTTTTAATTTTATGAACATACTAGCTGTACCCTGCAAAGCCTTTGCAGGAAGATAGACTTGTAAAGCCATTGCAGAACCTAGGATTTGGGGGCCCTGCATTTTGACATTCGGTACCATGACATGAGATTATGTACTTAATGTTTCGTTTGGTCACATTGAACTTGAGTTGTTGTTTTTTAATGACCGGGCCATCTATCAAATTTTTAAAATGAACATGGTTTATTTTTGATGTTGATACCAAAAGTGTAAAATAAAATTTTTTATATCAAGACATTATTTGTAACTTCTTTTTTTAAAGTAAGGAGACATAAGAAGAAGTCCAATTTTCTTAATCTTAAAACTAGAAAACTCCAAAAATATTAGCGTCAAACTAAACTTTGTATATTTCTTGTCATTTAAATTACTGTTTGAAACAAAATAATTGTATAGTATAATATTTCTGTTAATATTTTTTATTCAATAATAACTTAAAAACAATTTTTTAATACTTTTTTTGAAATAAGATATCTGTTTTATTTTTTATTAGAAAACTTGACAACACAATTTCGGTACAAGACAATCAGAGTGGGGGGGGGGGGGTTCCTAGACAAAAGTACTTTTTGGGACCTGTGCAATGGCATAAATGGGGGCCCTGTGAAAATGTACATTCTGGAGGGGGGGGGGTCCTAACCGAAGACACTGTCAAGGGTCACGTCTTGGTACTCTCGAGCCCCTAATAATATTAAAAACAGCAGACCTTCTGACCTCCCTCCTCCAAACTGTTATATGGGGGGGGGAGGACAAAAAAGAGACCCCCCCCGCTCCCCTAATGTTCATATCAATAAGTACGGCCCTGAAGTCAATGGTAGAGATATAGGGTAAGTATTTTAAAATTGTGATTGTTTTATCTGTTGGCAAAAAACAAATCTATGGTGTAAAATTAAATACACACTGGGTATGTCGAAATATATGCCCGGTTTAACGGCTACGTCATTCAAATTGTCGATTTTTACTCCTGTACCAACTATCGACTTTGAAACTATCATCTTAAAACATAACATTTCTGACAAAAGGAAGACATGGAAAGTTTTACGATAAAGTCTTATGATAAAGAGGACAATTTGTCAATAAACCTCGTTTGGCATTGGTAGAAGTGTCTTTGGAAGTCACGGTGTGTCTGGGAGTGTTATGGTGGCAGGAGGCACAAGTGGATTCACGTGAGTAGCACAAGGCTACAATACTTTAGCTAGAACTTAGCGTGAGTAGCACAAGGATACAATACTTTAGCTAGATTTTAGCGTGAGCAGAACAAGGCTACAATAGTTTAGCTAGAACTTAGCGTGAGCAGCACAAGGTTATAGTAGTACAGCTAAACGTGAGCAGCATAAAAAACTGGACTGCTCTAAAATGTACTCTAATACTTAATTACCCCCCCCCCCAACCTCTAGTTTTAGCACCAGTTAGAAAATTATGAGTGAAATTAGGATTAATTTAACAATATGGAGGCTGTGTTCCGGTTGAAGACACATCTCTTATGTCATAAACAACACGTTATATTACAAAACTTATGCTTATAATACACAGTGAAACAAATATCCTGAAGATACTTTCTTTAACTAAAACTAGTCAATTACAGTGAGATGTTTTTCCCCAGAATAACAACACCTATAAATATATAAACAAACTTCCTGAGGGTAACATACATGTACTAAGAAAACGAACCGAAGCCAGGGGCATGTAACTCTAATTTCTGTCTTCGCAGATGTGCAGTATTTATTGAATTACTCCTTGTCAGTCTCACATGGAAACATGAACAACTCCAAGTTATGAACCCTCACGATGCCATCAGGTAGATGTGTGTTATCGCTGTGAGCCACCATCCCCCTCTAGTGCCGGCCTCACCACAATGATCACCATACATTCAGTCTCGTGTCAGATAGTATTTGTATAGGCAGGTGAGGAGTGAGTACTGAATGATAGACATGTAGGTAGTGTTATAGTGGATCATGTTACTTGATGGACACTTAGATAGCGTTATAGTGGATCACGTTACTTGATGGACACTTAGATAGCGTTATAGTGGATCACGTTACTTGATGGACACTTAGATAGTGTTATAGTGGATCACGTTACTTGATGGACACATAGATAGTGTTATAGTGGATCATGTTACTTGATGGACACTTAGATAGTGTTATAGTGGATCATGTTACTTGATAGACACATAGATAGTGTTATAGTGGATCATGTTACTTGATTGACACATAGATAGTGTTATAGTGGATCATGTTACTTGATAGACACTTAGATAGTGTTATAGTGGATCACGTTACTTGATGGACACTTAGATAGTGTTATAGTGGATCACGTTACTTGATGGACACTTAGATAGTGTTATAGTGGATCACGTTACTTGATGGACACGTAGATAGTGTTATAGTGGATCACGTTACTTGATGGACACTTAGATAGTGTTATAGTGGATCACGTTACTTGATGGACACTTAGATAGTGTTATAGTGGACCACGTTACTTGATGGACACTTAGATAGTGTTATAGTGGATCATGTTACTTGATGGACACTTAGATAGTGTTATAGTGGATCACGTTACTTGAAGGACACTTAGATAGTGTTATAGTGGATCATGTTACTTGATGGACACCTAGATAGTGTTATAGTGGATCATGTTACTTGATGGACACTTAGATAGTGTTATAGTGGATCACGTTACTTGAAGGACACTTAGATAGTGTTATAGTGGATCATGTTACTTGATGGACACCTAGATAGTGTTATAGTGGATCATGTTACTTGATGGACACCTAGATAGTGTTATAGTGGATCATGTTACTGTCTAGATCAGGGGTAGGCGAAATAGACAAGATTTATAAAAAACATCAAATGTAAACGTCATGACATGAAAGTCTAGTGCTGTGCTCCACACTGAAACGAGTGGCGTACCACGGGTTGAATATAAGTCCCGTGGGTCGGATATGACCCGCAATCCGTTGTTTGCCCATGGATGGTCTAGATGATGAACTTACAAAAGGTCTTGATACTGACTAGATGGTGACTTATTGATGTTCATGAAATTGACTATATGGTGAACTAAAGAAGTTCATCCAACTGACTGTATGGTGAACTTAAGAGGTTCAACCAACTGACTATATGGTGAACTTAAGAGGTTCAACCAACTGACTATATGGTGAACTTAAGAGGTTCATCCAACTGACTAAATGGTGAACTAAAGAAGAAGTTCATCTCATTGACTAAATGATGAACTAAAGAAGTTCATTCAACTGACTAGGTGGTGATCTAAAAAAGTTCATGAAACTGACTAGATGCCGAATTTAAGAAGTAAGCATTACAAAATATTGACTATTAAGATGGGGATTTTGAATTTTAATAGTGACTTTATGAAAGATAATTTTTGTTCCATTATCCTATATGACAGTGGTAGCCAACCTTTTTAGGGCCGCATGCCCAAAATTCAACCAAAACACCACTTATTTATAGCAAAGTGCCAACACTCCAATTAAAATCAAAGGAAGTGATATTTTAGTCGCGTGCCGACAGATGAGGCTCTGCGGTCCAACTGTGGCACGCGTGCAATAAGTTTCCCACCACTGTTATATGACGATAAATACATGTAATACATAAGAAATACTAGCTGTACCCTGCAAAACCTTTCCATAGAGTTATATTCCTTTAGGTTTGATCAGTAGGCAAGGTTATATTTGGTTTCGGACAGATCCGATTTTTTCATGATTGTATTATAATTTAAAGATTCCATATGCTGTAGAAAATATAAAAAAAAAATATTTAAATGGAATTATTTCAAATTTTGGCCTGTGGGTTTCATGTTTGAAAACCGCAGAAACTTTTCAAAACTGTAGATCTTTAAGAAAAAAAAACATTTATCGCCGGCAAGACGCCATTTTGATTTCTTGATTTTTACTTTCGATATAACGCAGACGCGAAACCGCTATTGTTTCAGTGTACTCTCCTCTTTATTCCTCGTTCCTACTTGCACATGCTGAGGTAATGACTGAGGTGATGGTGTTTTATGATATCTAGTGAACACTGTCAGGCACAGTCATGCCAATGTGTGCCTCTTTTGTCTCACTTTTCCACACTATCTCCTCCAGGTCTACCTCGTTCTCCATGTTGGTCTTCTCACCTGCGGGTTCCGTTCTTTTGGTCAGCCTCGTCGGTGTGTGACCAGTCCAACATTACGGATAGTTTTAAATACAGTGGAAGTAAAACAGTTGCACGGTATGGGGAAATAAAGTGATGATCTGAGACAGCGGCGTTGAATGGCTTATTCCTTTCAAACGAATGCCACAATAAAGTCTTTATAAAATTTTTATTTCTGTAACAATAGCTTTAGATAGGTCTATACAATTTTAGAACCACTGTCCAAACTCATGGGTCCATGATACAGTCATATGTTTTTATAACTAGAATTCCAGCGGTTGATCTTTGTTTAGGGTAAAATTGGTTGTCATCACAGGTCTATGACCCCAGAGGTAGGTGACGATAGATGTAATTAGGCAGACAAAGGAATACTAGCCCATAGTGAGTTTTTAGCCGCACCAATCCCGAGGCTGGAATAAGAGTCATTAATATGTAGATGAGTTAGAAAGGGTGTTAGGGAACCAATCAAAAGTTCTGGGCGTTTGGGGCACGTGATAATTCACCAACACATAAATAACAGAGGTAACGGGAATTTGGACAGACCGACTGATCGACAGACCGACGAAAGACATCGAGACTGACATTTCGACAGACCGACGATAGAGACATCAAGACACCATATTAGATATACGTACTCTTGCCTGTAGGACAGTATACATATTAGATATACGTACTCTTACCGCAAGACAGTATACATACTAGATATACGTACTCTTGCCTGTAAGACAGTATACATGTTAGATATACGTACTCTTACCGCAAGACAGTATACATATATTGACAAGTTATTTGGTATACGTACTCTTATACGATAAGACAGTATACAGGTGTTCAGAGAGAAATCAAGTTATTAAATATACGTACTCTTACTCATACGAGAAGACAGTATACATTCAGAGATAAGTTGAAGTTTAACAGTACACAGTCAACGTTTGTTCTGCTAAAGCATATTTGTGAATATTTCGGCACTTGAGTGCATTTATATGTGTTTTACTATTATTTAAATAAATATTATTGAATTGTGGAACTTGGCTTTATTAATGGTGTTTTGTGTGTGTGAATGCCAAGAGACTGAACGCTACCATCTATGAAGTAAAACCAGAGAGAACATCGGCTACTACATAACCTAATATGAACAAAATACATAACATTTAACTACGTAACATTATATACAAAAATATAGTGTTACAATTTCTTATTATGAAAGAAAACAATGACCAGATTTCCATCAGGACGAACGTGTCTAACTTTCGCTGAAATTGTTACGTGTAATGAAGTTGGACATTTGCTGTTGTTGTTTGTTGTGTTCATCACATTCATTCTCTTCAGTACATCTATTTTTGTTGTATCTGAATGTACATTGATGTAAAATTAATTATAATAGAAACGATGATAAGGCAGAGAGTTACACAATATCAATACAACGATATCAAGTTACCATGATACAGTTTTTATCATCTTTTATCTTGAATATAGACGCTAGAATGCATATTTAAGCGAGTGTGCGAATAGTTATTTAAAATGATGATTCCAAGATAGCAACAACTCTGGATATTGTCTTAACGGCTGTATTATGGGAACTTGTGAGTATGTGTGAGAGAGTATGTGTGTGTGAGAGAGAGTCTGTGAGAGAGAGAGAGAGAGAGAGAGAGAGAGTATGTGTGAAGTAGGTTTAAGTGTATCGGTGGTTGTAAGAGGTGTGAGCCAAAAGTACTACAGCTGTGGTGGGGGTGGGGTGGGGGAATATCAGCGGATGTGTCACGTGACTTTAATGATGCTGTAAATACGCGACAGATAACAGGCTGACTGGCAGAGACTTAAAAAAGTAACCACAACAATCACCTCACCCCTAAACTCCCATGAAGATAGTTGTATACCATAAACTTGAAGGACGTATTTATTGAGGTTTTAAACCAAATTAAAGTTCAGTAAAGACGTTAATACAGTTGTTGTATAGTTGTATTAAATACCAGTAGGGGAGTTAAATACAGTTGTTGTATAGTTGTATTAAATACCAGTAGGGGAATTAAATACAGTCGTTGTATAGTTGTATTAAATACCAGTAGGGGAGTTAAATACAGTTGTTGTTGTATAGTTGTATTAAATACCAGTAGAGGAGTTAAATACAGTTGTTGTATAGTTGTATTAAATACCAGTAGGGGAGTTAAATACAGTTGTTGTATAGTTGTATTAAATACCAGTAGGGGAATTAAATACATTTGTTGTATATTTGTATTAAATACCAGTAGAGACGTTAATAAAGTTGTTGTATAGTTGTATTAAATACCAGTAGAGACGTTAATACAGTTGTTGTATAGTTGTATTAAATACCAGTAGGGGAGTTAAATACAGTTGTTGTATAGTTGTATTAAATACCAGTAAGGGAGTTAAATACTGTTATTGTTGTATAGTTGTATTAAATACTTTTTTTAAAAAAATGATGCAGGACAGTGAGTGAAGGAATGGAAGTGTTATAAAAGAAACCCACAGTCAAGAGCAGGAACTGAAATAGAATTTGAAGTGCTCACAGCGGTGTAGGACTGGGTGTGTGACACCTGCAATAAATGTCTTCTTACCTGATCATGTCAAAGATTCCTACCGACTTGCAGCACTTGTCATGACGTATGAGATTCTTTTTGAACATCCCGAGAGAAAAGATAAAAAAAATGTCGAGTACAAAGCAGATCAGTGTAGATTAGAGCAGGACATTAGTCGCAAACTATTATCACAGAAAATTATTTTAGACAATGTGTCATTGACAACCATAGAGTGTACATGTCATATACTGAAATATCTAGCTGATAGACAGAAATACTTAGCTGATAGAAAGAAATGTTTAGCTAATAAGAATAGAACTTACACGAAACACGTCCTGAATGTTTGTTGTTGGAATAGGGTGATGTCTAAAATGAGATCACTTAAATTGTTAACATTGTACACATTTAATGTGTACACCACAATACATTCTATTTAAATTTCTCTGTTTATTTGTATCATTATAATTTGAACGAATTCACAATTATATCTGGTGTGTTGCCAACTACAAAATGTATATACATTCAACTACAGCCCGAAACGTTCTAACAGGGACGCAGTGGCAGTGTGGTCGAGCGGTCGTAAGCTAACCGGGTCCAATCGATGTCCCAGGTCCAGACAGCCCAGAAACCCGTCATTGGTTGAGCATGGCACTAGCCACACAATCCCATAGAATAGCCCGTGGGTACAGAAACATATGAAGCCTACTGTTTCTGAGCCCGATGGTCTGTACAGACATTATAAGGGAAACTGTACTTCCTTCACAACCAAAATACTAGTAAATCAAATGTACACAATAAAGCTACTAACACTAGTTCATGTGCATCTATGTGTGTGTGTGTGCTGATTACATTAGTTCATGTGCATCTATGTGTGTGTGTGTGTACTACTTACATTAGTTCATGTGCATCCATGTGTGTGTACTACTTACATTAGTTCATGTGCATCCATGTTCGTGCTACTAAATTTACTTCAACGTTTTCTAAAAAAAAATCTTCCACTTTCTTTTTTTCTATTTGACGTATCGATTCCTTCACTAATTGAGTGTCAATCACATTCCAATGACTTGTACTGTTTTTACTTCAAACAAAACATCAGCTTGCTACAATATGTCAAACCAACATTCGGAATTTCATTTTGTCTCATGAAATATTTCACTATCCTCAATTTTGTATTACAGTCTGGTTTTAGAGTCCATTAAACACAGAGATCTGTCATTACAAAAAGAAAGAGAGAGAGAGAGAGAGAGAGAGAGAGAGAGAGAGAGAGAGAGAAAGAAGAAAAAAAGAAGAAAAAAAAACTGAGCTATTTTACCATTTCTCGCTTCATACCACCCCAACCCCCCACTGCCCGCTCACACTCCCCCCCCCTCTCATTTCCGTCCGTGGTGTTCTATCCTCCACCACATATCAAACCTCCCCCACCCTCCTCCTCCCCTCCTGCCCAATCCTTGCCGAGCCTTGTCACAAGTAGTCTTGTTAGCGAGTGTGGCCGGTCAGAGCCAGGGTGACAGGGTGAGTAACGAGAACAAATTTACTCACGACAGACGTGCCAGGTGCCGATAGTTTTGAGAGTTATTTGACAGACGACCTTATTAAGAGGCGTGTCTGTCATGGAGGCAGAAACATTCTACCAGGGGTGGGGGGGGGCTGGGGGGGGGACTCGTTGACGTTAACCAACCGCAGATTGCCTGTTGCCTCTGAATGCCTGTTGCCTCAACTCCAGATATCGTAGTCAGAAAGGACGGGGGTGGGGGATAGCTAACACACAAAAGAAAAAAAAAATTAAAGAAAAAAATTCACGTTGAATGGTATGGAATATTACAGTGAAAAAAAGCACAGTTCACTCTTACAAGGTGTTTCTATAAGTCTCTGCAATATGGTGTTTATAATAATAACTAGCTGTACCCTGCAAAACCTTTGCATAGAGTTATATCCCCTTAGGTTTGATCGGTAGTCTAGGTTATTTTTTGTTTCGGGCAGACCCGATTTTTTCATGATTGTATTGTAAACTGATGTACTGTTGTATTAATTCTTTACTTTCGATTTAACGCAGAGTCCAAATCGTTTATATATATAATAGTAGTTGCTCGTTGCAAAAGCAACTGAAGGTTTTATCTCAATAAAATGTTTAATATGAGAATAATCGTTTAAAAACTACACGCAAACCGTCAGCATATAGTTCGCAATGTAATATTTACAACTGGCTGATTACTTGTCGCGGTTTTTTTTTTTTACAAATACACGTAGTATAAATTTAAATTCATAAAAATAATTGTACCATCGGGAAATGACGTCAAAGAGGATATCTCAAGGGCAGAATTATTTTTTTAATTATTTCTGCCACATGCGCAGCCGACTTCCGAGAAATGACGTCATAGAGGTTTTCTATTTATAGCAACTTTATTTATTGCGACGGCTTTTACATACAGAACGGACGACAAGATAGCTACTTTATTAGTAGGATATATTATACTAATCTCTACTATAGGGTGGTTGTAAGCTGGCTCCCCCTATGGAGCAATACTTGTCTGTCACCAGTATTTTGAAAACACGTCTCTGAAAGAAGAACAGTCAAAGTGTCAGTCAACAAATGTTGTACATGTGTGTGGCTCAACATTCTTTGTCTCTACTTTCTTCCGTTTTATTCACATCAATGTTTCAAGAGTTGTACCCATTTTTATTTTGTTCTGTGTTTGTTCAAAGTTACTTTCCATGTACAATTTGTTATTTTGTTCTGTGTTTGTTCAAAGTTACTTTCCATGTACAATTTGTTATTTTGTTCTGTGTTTGTTCAAAGTTACTTTCCATGTACAATTTATTATTTTGTTCTGTGTTTGTTCAAAGTTACTTTCCATGTACAATTTGTTATTTTGTTCTGTGTTTGTTCAAAGTTACTTTCCATGTACAATTTATTATTTTGTCCTGTGTATGTTCAAAGTTACTTTCCATGTACAATTTATTATTTTGTTCTGTGTATGTTCAAAGTTACTTTCGATGTACAATTTATTATTTTGTTCTGTGTTTGTTCAAAGTTACTTTCCATGTACAATTTATTATTTTGTTCTGTGTTTGTTCAAAGTTACTTTCCATGGACAATTTATTATTTTGTTCTGTGTTTGTTCAAAGTTACTTTCCATGTACAATTTATTATTTTGTTCTGTGTATGTTCAAAGTTACTTTTCATGTACATTTATTATTTTCTTCTGTGTTTGTTCAAAGTTACTTTCCATGTACATTTTATTATTTTCTTCTGTGTTTGTTCAAAGTTACTTTCCATGTACATTTTATTATTTTCTTCTGTGTTTGTTCAAAGTTACTTTCCATGTACGATTTATTATTTTGTTCTGTGTTTGTTCAAAGTTACTTTCCATGTACAATTTATTATTTTGTTTTGTGTTTGTTCAAAGTTGCTATCCATGTACGATTTATTCTTCCATATAAATTTACAACATTATTCCTGAGGGCTGCTCTGAAAGGGTCAAAGGTGAAAGTACTTTCATCAATCATACATCGAGCCGTGGCCACAGGGCCGCGGGATGTGAGGGGGGGGGATTTATCAGCCTGTCATTGATCGCTATAAAAGATTGTAAAGTTCTCCTCACACTTCTACTTCTTCACTCAGGCGGTCAATATATAGGTCACTTGATCCTAACAAATGGTCAGTAGCCAGGGCCGGTCCTTGGACATAAATCAAAAAGCTACTGGATTTATTTCATGATTTGAGAATAGATTCTGAACACGGCCAGTGGTGAGAGAAGACGATACAGAAATAAAGAAAGCAGAAGAGAGAGAGAGAGGGGGGGGGAGTAAAAATAGGCAGTGAGGAATTGGATTGACAGAAAGAGAATAAAGAGTTGAATTTTATTGTATCCATTGTGTAGTAGATTTACTTCTGACCCGTGTCAGCCACCCATAGAGTGACGTACATTGCTTTCAAAATGTCAACGAAGCGTGCATTCTATTGTTAAGCTAAGAAATCAAAAGTCAAAATCCAAGAATAAAAAAAATAACTTCCAACTGCTATTGTTCCTCGATACACATTGTTCTATTGATATTCAGGTTTTACACCTTTTGACGTCCTAAAGTATAATTCTATTCTATATAAAAAAAAACTATTAGAATCCATAGAATAGTGTTATCAAAGGGACATAAAAACAGGTGCGACTGTACAAGACTTTAACAAGCGTGTGATTCTATGTGCATTAATGAGGATTTGAATTGAATCAATGATGTAGTGTGTGTTTGTTTGTTTTGTGCAAAGAACAAAGTTGCATTTGTTGATGTCTCAAAGAGTTAAGACAACTTTGTCTTTGTCTTACCAGAGTCTGCACCAGACAGTTCAATGAATGCCAGTAATACACGGAAACTGGTCGAAAAACACCGTTCGCTGATGAACGTACATCAACAAACCAATCCCCAATCTGGTCACAAACCAATCCCCAATCTGTTCACAAACCAATGCCCAATATCTGGTCACAAACCAATCCCCAATCTGTTCACAAACCAATGCCCAATATCTGACCACAAACCAATCCCCAATCTGTTCACAAACCAATGCCCAATATCTGGCCACAAACCAATCCCCAATCTGTTCACAAACCAATGCCCAATCTGGTCACAAACCAATCCCCAATCTGTTCACAAACCAATGCCCAATATCTGGTCAGTGTGCTGAGTTAAACAATGAATAACAAACATAAGACGATTGGCCTCGATGACGTCACAGAAGACACGTCCAAGAATCTATTTTTCTTCTCGTATGACCAATGGATCAACTACGGCTTGACCAGTGGGTCAACTAGTATGTGACCAGTAGGTCAACTAGTATGTGATATTTCTTGTGGTCCACTAAGCACAGACCCCGCGGAGCGGAATGAGTCTTCTTTTACCCACAGTCAAAAAATATCGTCTGCAGTTTCTTTTAGTGCCCCACTGGAATCGATTCCTGAGATGTATTCGAGTAGTTGAGAGTAGGTCTCGATCTTTTTTTTTTTATTTACATCCCAAACTTCAGGAGCGTGTATTGATCACGTGAACAGATAGTATAAGTTGTTAGCTTTTTTTTATGGTCCGTATCTGGGTCAGAAGTTAATGGACACAGCCAGAAATGACCTTCACAAAATGGACTCACGTGTCAAGAGGTAGTTGCAGCAGAAAATAGGTTTATGTTATTTTCTGGAAACTTATATAGAGTACATGTGTTTGGAGTACATAAGTTTAGAGTACATGTGTTTAGAGTACATAAGTTTAGAGTACATAAGTTTAGAGTACATGTGTTTAGAGTTCATAAGTTTAGAGTGCATGTGTTTAGAGTACATGTGTTTTGAGTACATACGTTTTGAGTACATACGTTTAGAGTACATACGTTTAGAGTGCATGTGTTTAGAGTACATGTGTTTTGAGTACATACGTTTTGAGTACATACGTTTAGAGTACATACGTTTAGAGTGCATGTGTTTAGAGGACATAAGTTTAGAGTACATGTGTTTAGAGTACATACGTTTAGAGTACATAAGTTTAGAGTACATATGCTTAGAGTACATATGCTTAGAGTACATATACTTAGAGTACATGTGTTTAGAGTGCATGTGTTTTAGAGTGCATGTGTTTAGAGTACATGTGTTTTGAGAACAACTACTTAAACTGTAAAAAAATGTACATGACAAAATGGACTTAGGACTTGATAGAGTGTTCCGTTATATGGTCATGGTGTAAATGTACAGCGTCACCTGGGCGTATATCCACATTTGGTCTTTACTACTTATTACTACTTATTACTACTTATTACTACTTATTACTTATTACTAGTTTCGCTAAATGTTTATAACGAAAATTGCTGAACCTCACTAAAAAAAAAAACCCGCCCAAACCCGCCATGTCAGAAAAAATGAAGAGTCCAAATCGACTTGTAATTGTATGTTTTATGCTTCATTTCTGTATTTAAGTAACAGAATGTGTTGAAGCCGCTCAAACCCCGCCATCTAGCCAGTGAAATAAAACACCCACCGATACCCGAAAAACACCATCCAAACTGGCGGGAAACCCGCCAAATCTGGCAACACATTAAACTGCGAATTATGTGTACATCCGTTCAAATATAGGTCGCTATAGTCTAGTAAATGTTGTACCAACAATACAGACAATGCCGTACCAACAATCTAGTTCAAGCTGTACCAACAGTCTAGTACACGTTGTACCAACAAAATAGTCCATGCTGTACCAACAGTCTAGTTTATGCTGTATCAATAGTCCAGTTCATGCCATACCAACAATCTAGTCCATGCTGTACCAACAGTCGAGTTCATGCAGAACCAACAGTCTAGTTCACGCTGTATCAATAGTCCAGTTCATGCCGTACCAACAATCTAGTCCATGCTGTACCAACAGTCGAGTTCATGCAGCACCAACAGTCTAGTCCAAGCTGCACCAATAGTCTAGTCCAAGCAGTACTAACAATCTAGTTCATGCAATACCAAAGTCTGGTGCATGCGGTACCAATTGTCCAGCTCATGCTGTACCTACAATGTAATTCATGCTGTACCAACAGTCTTATTTCATGCTGTACCAACAGTCTACTTCATGCTGTATTAACAGTCTAGTTCAAAACAATTTTAATATTTCTTTTTCTTACCATGTTCATCTGACAGACAATTACAAACATTATTTCAGTTCTATGTGTCCTTATGTTCTATTCTGTCCACTTATCTGCCCACACAACTGGACCAGTCACACTGGTCGTGCACTCATCCCGTGCCCTAATATTCTGTTATTTTATCTAAACCCCAACGGATGGCCAAGACTCACGAAGTATGCATTATGTATTTATGGTAAACAGCTCACCCTGAGTTCCTAGATGGCTTGACCACATTTTTTGTCCACCCTCGGACATTTTTACAACCCGGATACAAATAATAGGCTGGAGTGTACACTACAGGGGGGAAAGGGTGTAGTGTTCAAATTTATAGTGTGTGTGTTGTGGTATTTGTGTGTGTAATGGTATTTGTGTGTGTAATGGTATTTGTGTGTAATGGTATTTGTGTTTAGTGGTAATTGTGGGATTGTAGTCATATGTGTGTTTATAGAGGTATGTGTGTGCTTGGAATGGTATTGTGTGTGATTGTTGTGATGTATATGTGCTTGTAGTGATATGTGCGTGCTTGGAATGGTATGTGTGTGTGATTGTAGTGATATATATGTGCTTGTAGTGGTATGTGTGTGCTTGGAATGGCATGTGTGTGTGATTGTAGTGATGTATATGTGATTGTAGTGGTATGTGTGTGCTTGGAATGGTATATGTGTGTGATTGTAGTGATGTATATGTGATTGTAGTGGTATGTGTGTGCTTGGAATGGCATGTGTGTGTGATTGTAGTGATGTATATGTGATTGTAGTGGTATGTGTGTGCTTGGAATGGTATATGTGTGTGATTGTAGTGATATATATGTGCTTGTAGTGGTATGTGTGTGCTTGGAATGGCATGTGTGTGTGATTGTAGTGATGTATATGTGATTGTAGTGGTATGTGTGTGCTTGGAATGGTATATGTGTGTGATTGTAGTGATGTATATGTGATTGTAGTGGTATGTGTGTGCTTGGAATGGCATGTGTGTGTGAATGTAGTGATGTATATGTGCTGGGGAGGGGGGCTACCGTGTGAACAGCGCCCCTCCCATGTGCGCCAGTGCTGTACCGAAGGCCAGATGTTACAGAAATATGAAAAGAAAAAAAAAATCTTGGTCGCTGATCTTGTATGGTTATGACAGCCAGTGAGTGAGTCACAATGCAATCAACACACACATGTGTCAATGAACTCACCCATGACTGGAATCAATGTTACTCACCCGGCTACTTCACACGTAGTTGCCCATTCGTTGCGTCAACAATAAGCGCTCCAGTGATCAGACCGTGGGTACTGAGCAACGGTGTCTGGTTGTTTGATGTGAGGCACGGAGGAATTGGTGGTCAGATAAAGAATGAATATACCATCTCCTCTTTACACATGGCTGTTTTCTATGCTGTCTTGTACTCAGAGAGACTGACATAAGGCAAAAACATACATACAGATAGATAGATAGATAGATAGATAGATAGATAGATAGATAGATAGATAGATAGATAGATAGATAGATAGATAGATAGATAGATAGATAGATAGATAGATAGATAGATAGATAGATAGATAGATAGATAGATAGATAGATAGATAGATAGATAGATAGATAGATAGATAGATAGATAGATAGATAGATAGATAGATAGACAGGCAGACAGATATATAGACAGACAGATAGATAATTTATTTATAAACACTCAATCTGATTACAATTCCCAATCTGCTTACAAGAATTTGTTTCTTCGTACTGACACTAAGACAAAAATAAAAATCTTATTAAATGTTTTAAAATCAGTTTGTTTGTTTGTTTGTTTGCAGTAATATCAACTGTAGCGAGTAATAAATGCACGTGAGCAAAAAATAAACTGAATACAAGCTTATCACTCTTTGGTCACATCAGCCCCGTAGCGTGAACATTCTACAGCAGGGGCCAGGAAATAGCAAGCGGGGGGGGGGGGGGGCATGTAATACATTTTACTAAGTAGAACAAATAAGCAGGTGGGGGGTGGGCAGACAAACCGCAGTGGGTGGGGCGGCCCCCTGCTTTCCCCCCCCCCCGCACGCTACGGGCCTGGGTCACATTACCACGTACTCAAAAAAAAAATAGAGGGAAATAAACTTAGCAGTTGATATTGACGACTTTAACGAATGTTTGTCCCGTTGTGTGTAAGTAACAAACCTGTAGGATGAGAAACAAAACACCAAGATATAACATTTTATGTAAACATAAAATGAGGTTTAATATATATATATATATATATATACAAGGCCGTAGACAGTATTTTGTTTGTTTTTTTTTTTGGAAAGGGGGGAGGGGCTGTGCGGCTTGGGGGGGGGGGGGGCTGTGCGGAGAGTTTTATATAAGAAAAAATTGAAACACAGTGATAAAGAAGTATATTGTATAATAAAATTTGATTTTTAGAATTAATTGGGGGGGGGGGGGCTATATATATATATATCTGTGTGTGTGTGTGTGTGTTAATTAACAAAATGTATTCATTCATGTCTTATTTCATATTCACAATTATTGAATCTCACGGTTTTGTTGTTTGATTGATTTTTGTACATTTTTTCCCCTAATGAAAAAAAAATGTAAGAAAAGACACAAAAAACATTTAATTAATAACTTTCCTTTCCTCGGCTACAGTTTTTTTCCTTCATCTTTTTAATCCTGATTATCTTCCGGTGTCTGGGTAAATTTGTTATCTTAGATTTATTACAAGCTGTTAGTGAACTTGTGGGTTTTGCGTTTCTAATTGAAACTAATTGGCCATATTAATCACTGCTGCAATACATGTAAAATAACCCTTGCTTAATGTAAGATATGTAACAACTCCAAAGTAATTTTTTTTTCAATATTTCAAATTTACTTTACAAACAGGGAAAGGTCAAATCGAAAAAAAATATTTTATTCTGCAGTTCACTCCAACTCAGATTTATGCATAAATTGCTATATGAGAATAAAGATTTATGAAACATGCCTACATATAAATATATTCATTCAGTGTAATGTTTATTCTACTTAATCTAGTTCTCCATCAATCTTCTATATATCCACTCTGAGAGGGGAGGGGTGGGTGTGGAACCCTTAACGGCAGACCTCATGTATCGACTAAGACTGAAAATAATAACTTTTCTTTCTCTTTACAAGTTTCAAATTGCTTCTCTCACTCAGTGCTAACTTCCCCCAAATGTCCAGACAGAGAATTAAGAATACCATAAAAACAATATCACAAGTAGTATCACACAGAGCTTACATTGTTCTACTGTACCTTGAGGACTGTTAACACTCCCTTTATACTGCCGGGCATTTTGAAACATTTAATCAATGCTATTGTAAAGTCTTAATAAATAGTAGACCTACTATAGAATAATAAAATATTGAGTGCCATTAGAAGTTAATAGTCTGAGTCTGAACAAGGTCTGCTCACAATGTAATAGTCCGAGTCTGAACAAGGTCTGCTCACAATGTAATAGTCCGAGTCTGAACAAGGTCTGCTCACAATATAATAGTCCGAGTTTGAACTAGGTCTGCTCACAATGTATAAATTATACAGAGTGCGCTATGTCAATTTAAAATGACATTTCCGAAAGCCGACATATTTGTTGTTATTGTGCTATTGTGTTGTTTTTATTTTCAATGTTCATTGAAGAAGTTTTCTTTAAGCTGATAATATATTCTATCAGTTTATAAATGCTCATGAATCTTAACGAATGCGATCCTGACACCTATGTAAGCAATGACCTCAGTTGTGAGTTGAGAAATTTGATGAAGACTCCCACTAGTAGTAGTAGTAGTAGCCATTGGTCAATACAAACACAGAAGCCCTGGCAACTGGAGGGTCTGCTTTTCACCAAAAAGATTTAACGGCAAAGGGTGTAACTGCTTCCCCTAGTGCCTGCACTTGACATTCTCCATTAGGACGGGCGGCGGTGGTGGTGTGTGGGGGGGGGGCGTCTGTAAATAGATCTACCCACGTCCCACCCACCACCTGTTGGAAAGAGCGAAAGGGCGTCAATCCACCAGATGCATCTCTTTAGACCCCACCCACCCCCCTTTTCTCCGATTTGGCCACGCGACCCGACCCCATATTGTTTTCCTTAATAGTTGACCGCGGTGCCGCAGACTGACCTTTTAAGAAGAGTTGTAAAATACTGCACTTAATCCGTGCCTCCACCCATCAACCACCCCTTTCACTCCCCCCCCCACCCCCCACCATACACCGCATTAGTGAGTAAGTGACGTTAAAACATGGTCGAGTGAGACTAAGTGTTAACACCAATGTATATAAATAATACTGGAATGTGAACCATGCAAAGAAGTGACATTATAAAGAATACTTCTCGTTCTCCCGGTGATGATTTGGGGTGGGGTGGGGGAGGAGGGGGTGGTCAAGAGGGTGAAGCTACATTCATTGAGTGATATCAATGGTCAGTTTGACTTGTTGTTTCACCAATGCATTGTTTCATTAGTTTTTTTTTCCAGTCTTTATCTCCAAAGTTTGGACCGGTGGCTTTGACCTGTGACTTGGACCTGTGGCTTTGACCTGTGGTTTGGACCTGCGGCTTGGACCAGCTTTATGGTAAATAATGAACAAGCACATAAAAGTAAATAGTAAAGTTCCCTTAAGCCCCATAGGGCTCATCGGGGCAGATGAAGTGTAGAATTCATCTGTTTCAGTACTCTCGGCATATACAAGGGATTGTGTGGTTGGCACAACGCCCAGCCGCCTTTACTCCCCAACATCAAGTTAGGTGCCCATTGAAAGCTGGGTGGACTTAGGAACTGACCTGAAAAAAATCTCACGGAGATTCGAACAAGGAATCATCCAGTCGACAGTCAGCGTACTACACGGCACGACCACCCGTCCACTACAAGCACATAAAGCTCAAGAAAAAAAATATTTCAGGAAGTTAGTAATAATAGTTCAAGATTTTGACTTAAATTGAGCGTATTTACTGTAATAGACTTTTTTTTTTACTTTTTTCTTGACCAACATTATAATGTATTAAAGAAAAACCAACTTTATGAAATGTATCAAGCATAGAAAAACATTATCAAATGTATCTAGTATAGACCAACATTATCAAATGTATCTAGTATAGAACAACATTATCAAATGTATCAAGTAGATATCAAATGTATCATGTATAGACCAACATTATCAAATGTATCAAGTATAGACCAACATTATCAAATGTATCAAGTAGAGACCAACATTATCAAATGTATCAAGTATAGACCAACATTATCAAATGTATCAAGTATAGACCAACATTATCAAATGTATCAAGTAGATACCAAATTTATCAAATGTATCAAGCATAGACCAACATTATCAAATGTATCAAGCATAGACCAACATTATCAAATGTATGAAGTATAGACCAACATTATCAAATGTATTTTAAAGGAAAAACTAACTATAACTATGATGACTATTTACCATATTTGTTGTATGCGTGTTGTGTTGACTATTTACCATATTTGTTGTATGTGTGTTGTGTTGACTATTTACCATATTTGTTGTATGTGTGTTGTGTTGACTATTTACCATATTTGTTGTATGCGTGTTGTGTTGACTATTTACCATATTTGTTGTATGTGTGTTGCTATGAAAATCAACAAAAAAACTGGCCATTTAAAAAATAACTACCGAACTCAACAACCTTCCATAATATTCTATCGTCTGCTCATGTCCTACCTCAACAATGAAGTGGCAGATGGCGGGAAATATGTTTATTACTGCAGTGCGAGGTTAGCTGTTTTAAAGCCCAGTAAAGACCTAGCACACTACATAAAAAATTAACTTGAAATAACAGACTTCAAAAAATTCTCAGCTGAGAGTACTCCCCTGTTGAAGTACTTCACTCTAGCCCTGTGCACACCCAGTGCACACTTAGTGCACACTGTAGCAGCTTGGAAACCATTCACCATAAATATTTATGTTTATGATAGATGGCACATAAATGTTTGCTGAAAATCCATAAAACTAAATAGTTTTTATGTATATATAGACCTATATTTTACAAATTGTCTTCGCACTATTTAAGTATTGAAGTATAAGTGGGAAAAAAATAACATGTCCTTTAAGTTTGTTGTATGTTAAATAATATTGTGGAAATTATTACAAGTAAATTATCAAAATATAACTGAGGCTGAATATAGCCATAACTAAGGGTGAATATAGCCATAACTGAGGGTGAATATAGCTATAACCCATGGTGAATATAGCCATAACCCATGGTGAATATAGCTATAACCCATGGTGAATATAGCTATAACCCATGGTGAATATAGCCATAACTGAGGGTGAATATAGCCATAACCCATGGTGAATATAGCCATAACCCATGGTGAATATAGCCATAACTGAGGGTGAATATAGCCATAACCCATGGTGAATATAGCAATAACCCATGGTGAATATAGCCATAACCCATGGTGAATATAGCCATAACCCATGGTGAATATAGCCATAACCCATGGTGAATATAGCCATAACCCATGGTGAATATAGCCATAACCCATGGTGAATATAGCTATAACCCATGGTGAATATTGCTATAACCCATGGTGAATATAGCTATAACTGAGGGTGAATATAGCCATAACCAAGGGTAAATATAGCCATAACCCATGGTGAATATAGCCATAACCCATGGTGAATATAACCATAACCCATGGTGAATATAGATATAACCCATGGTGAATATAGCTATAACCCATGGTGAATATAGCCATAACCCATGGTGAATATAGCTATAACTGAGGGTGAATATAGCTATAACTGAGGGTGAATATAGCCATAACTGAGGGTGAATATAGCTATAACTGAGGGTGAATATAGCTATAACTGAGGGTGAATATAGCTATAACTGAGGGTGAATATAGCTATAACTGAGGGTGAATATAGCTATAACTGAGGGTGAATATAGCTATAACTGAGGGTGAATATAGCTATAACTGAGGGTGAATATAGCCATAACTGAGGGTGAATATAGCTATAACTGAGGGTGAATATAGCCATAACTGAGTGTGAATACAGCTATAACTGAGGGTGAATATAGCTATAACTGAGGGTGAATATAGCCATAACTGAGGGTGAATATAGCCATAACTGAGGGTGAATATAGCCATAACTGAGGGTGAATATAGCCATAACTGAGGGTGAATATAGCTATAACTGAGGGTGAATATAGCCATAACTGAGGGTGAATACAGCCATAACTGAGGGTGAATACAGCTATAACTGAGGGTGAATACAGCCATAACCCATGGTGAATACAGCCATAACTGAGGGTGAATATAGCCATAACCCATGGTGAATATAGCCATAACCCATGGTGAATACAGCCATAAACGTTTGGTCATTTTCTAGAGCAAAGACTCTTTTGGTAAAGTAAAAAAAAAAAAAATCATTGTCTCTATGTCTCATTATAGATGCAATGTGTCTTATGTTCTGTGATAAATGAAACTGTCTACTGGGCTGGAAGTTGTTTGATATCACCACAAACCCTAGTCCGCCCCCAGACAGACTGAGCTCAGATTATAGCATTAGCCGACAGCAGGGACTTTCCTGGCATTTTTTTTATATTGGATAACAGGCGAATAACAGCCTAAACAACAACAACAACAGAACACTGTTCCTTTATAAGCCTATTAATATTCTTAAAAAAAAAAAGAAAGAACCATGAGATATGGCGAAATGTTATTTAATTTTGGCTCATGCTGATTGTGTCATATTGTTCTAAGTCTAAACAGACATACGTCTATGGGCTGTACATAGTTTGAATACACTTCTACGTAAACTCAGAGCAGGACTAAGTCAGGTTGAGGCCCCAGGGTGTAAAATAAATTAGCGTGCCCTTAAAGTATGGAGGCAATAAAAAAATATATAAAGTTGAGCTATGAGGAGGGGGGGGTCCCTTCACAAGTCGGTGCCTCGGGTGCTGGTCGGGTGCTGGTCGGGTGCTGGTAGGGTGCTGGTCGGGTGCTGGTAGGGTGCTGGTAGGGTGCTAATCGGGTGCTGGTAGGGTGCTGGTAGGGTGCTGGTCGGGTGCTGGTCGGGTGCTGGTAGGGTGCTGGTAGGGTGCTGGTCGGGTTCTGGTAGGGTGCTGGTAGGGTGCTGGTCGGGTGCTGGTCGGGTGCGCCCACTGTTGAATCTGCCTTTCAGTCCGTATATGTGTAAAGTTACTGTTTTGTCAAAGTTACTCGATCGCTTAACTTGCACACTATTTCACTTGTGCTTTCTACTCATTATAACTAATGTCAAGGCAACTATATTGTTTACCACATGTGACTATGTTAGACAATTAAAACCCAAACCTAACTGGTAACCTGTTACATGAGGACACAAATAAAACATTTCTAGACACTTCAACAATTGAAACTCTTGCGCCGACAGTGGGAAAAAAATCTGGCGAGGATTAAAATTGACACGGAAAAGAAAAATCCAATTAGTTACTTGAAAAAAAAATAACGAGTCGAACACACACACGCACACACACACAGCCAGAGGGATAGACAGAAAGACAGAAAAAAAGGTGGGGGAATAAAAAAAAATCAAGATTCAATGTGACAAGAGAATTTTGTTTGTCGGCTTTAAGGTGACAATTTGTCACATTCTGAACGTATGGGTGAAGTCTTTGAATTTCATGAAACCCCTGGCCAGATTTCTGCTCCGAGTGACGCTAAATATGGGAAGTTTTACCCGAGCTTATGTTGGCTGAGCATTTACCTAAGGATCTAGATATTTACTTGTCAATCCTAATGGCTGAGCCTGTCTAATTTATTTAGCCTCAGACCGTGGAGGGCAGGGATTTATGGGTATTATTTGGTTTGCTTGTCTCGGGCCTATGGAAGATAACATGTTCCGGTAGACAAAGACTTACACTGCCAGTGTCTGTAGGATGGCACAGCTTGACTTGTCCTGTTTCTCATGACTTGCATCAAGGGTCAACAAGTCTCAGGAGTGTGGGGAACTGTGTTGAATATACGGGGGGGGGGGCATTTCTGCTCTTTGTATGTTTGTTTTTGGAATGCTTAACAAACGATTTAAATACAACAAAGTACAATCGTTTTGTAACGGGGGTGATGGTACAATATTGTGCTATTTATTATCCATTATTTGATTTATATTTATTATCCATTATTTGATTTAAATCCAATATATATATATATATAAAAGTAATAATTTTATTACACACATAATTTATAATTTAAACATTTAAATTCACTCAGACAGTTTTAAATTTGATAAAATCTTGATAATTCATTGTTGTTACAAGAAACACTTGCTATGGTAGACACCTTGTTACTTTTATTATTATTGTTATTTATTTTGATTACATATAGTTGTCCTTTCTTTGAGATAAATGGATTCAATAATTTTAAGACTTTCTTTAAAAATGTATTTAAATAGCTCTCTAAACATTGACAATTAATTATTGAATAAAGAACTGACTTTAAAGCAACAAAGTGTGAAATAATTTCTGCCTCGAAAAAAACGAATTAACAGTAAATGAATCTTGAATTGTGAACAGTGTATCTAAATTATGTCAATAATTAAACTATATGAAAACTAAATTCAACATAATGCTTTTTTTTTTATATTTTATTGTTTTTATATTTTATTTAAAATTGTATAATATCGGTAGACTATTAAAATCAATAGCATAGTTGTAAAATTAGTCAGGAACTATCAGCAAGATTAATTGGACATGTGTTGAAACAGTGAACTAAATTACCCAATCAATTATCAATGGATACAGATGTTGGAATCAACAAGCAGTATTCTATGACGTTATGCGCATGTTTCTTACTGCCGTATAAACAATGATACAACTTTAAGCACAGAAAATGTGAGGATTTACTTACTATGTCAATAGATATTTGGGAATTACATTTGTTCGTCGAACTATCAATAACAATCTGAAACTATTACAAAGTGCAACACAGAATTAAAAAAAAAAAGTATTTTAAAAATCTGAGGGTTCGGAAAAAAAAAAATATATATATATATATATGTACATTTTCTACAGGCATAACTGAACCACAGGAGTGATCAGGAAATGTCAAAAGTTTTACGATGTATTAACTGCATTAATTATTTACCGCAGTGTGGTATGCGAGATATGCCACTAACAGACGCCAACGTGCTGCCAAAAAAATGTAACACACACACACGTACCAAGCATGCGACTGTCGATATATAAACCAACTGGATAAGTAATCTGGTTGAATAGGAAGATCACGTGACAGACAATTTTAAAAAGCTTACCTCTGACAAATGAGAAAATATCCACTTTCTGCTGTTGTTGTTCGTAATAGAAGCGCACAAAACTTTGCCAGAGAGCGTCAATCCCGAATGAAAACAAGCTTCTTTGAACGAGAGTACTGGGGAGAGAATTATATTCCCTCCCTTTCACCGTTGAATACTGTTGGTCGAAGTACGGTGCTCTGGTAGAGCCAGATTTTACATTTCTGTGTTGAGTTGGCGTTAACGGTCGCGGTAAAAAAAAATCAATGGTAGGTTCCATGAAACATAAAGAAAAAAAAATGAAGGCATCTAGATAGAACATTCAGTTTACTTTTGAACGTAGCTGTTGCATAATTATTAGCACTAATTTGAATATAAAATCGATACAATGTGGTCGATAGCAAATAATTTTAAGGGGGTGGGGGCTCCTAGAATAATAATCCCCTTCTGTGAAGGCCCATTAATGCAGTTTCCCCTCCCCCCACGCAACGGGTCCAGTATCCAAAACGACGCCTGTGATATTTATTTACATGTCAGGCTTTTTATACACAAACATTATACGCACACAAAAAAACGCATCGCTATGACTAGCGTCTTCTACTAAGGGCTAACCAAATGCCGCAATTTGTGTTATTTTCCTTTTAAATAATGTAGTACCTAAATATCGTTACACATTTTACTTTTGCACAATCTACAAAACGGAATGTCAACTTAAAAAAAAAGAAAATTCAAATGAAAATATTAAAAATGAGACTTCTGTGTTCCGTAGAAAACTGTGTCAATGTTGCATCGGCAGGGGGGAAAGCCATTCCCCGTGGGGACTAATCGGCTGGCAGAAGCAGCAATTATTTCGGGGTAGCTGCCAATCGGCCACTCGCATCAATGCCTCGGCAAAACCGCGTCGACAACAGCATCATCATCCGCTTTTGTTGTCGTTTCTACCAAACTCTCTCACCCCCCCCCCCCGACTACTGTATTTAACGTCTTTTACTGGCGATAAAATGATTAAAGCCGTTTTTTGTCGGGTGTATACTAGTCACGTGACCCTGTTTCTATACCTGTCCTTTCAGTGCCACGGACGCAGTAGTTCATTTCGCACCATCACCATCTTGACACCTCCCCCACCTCACTGCCCAAGTGTGGTAGCTCAAAGTTTTACCTTTTCTTTATCTCTAGCTGTAGGGCATTTTTCAATAGATTTTTTCTCCTTATTCTGACTATTTAGGCCTATTGTCTTCTTCTTTTCAGTAACCTATCATTGAATTAGTTTAGCTTTCATCAGTAACCTTTCATTGAATTAGTTTAGCTTTCATCAGTAACCTTTCATTGAATTAGTTTAGCTTTCATCAGTAACCTATCATTGAATTAGTTTAACTTTCATCAGTAACCTATCATTGAATTAGTTTAGCTTTCATCAGTAACCTATCATTGAATTAGTTTAGCTTTCATCAGTAACCTATCATTGAATTAGTTTAGCTTTCATCAGTAACCTATCATTGAATTAGTTTAGCTTTCATCAGTAACCTCTCATTGAATTAGTTTAGCTTTCATCAGTAACCTATCATTGAATTAGTTTAGCTTTCATCAGTAACCTATCATTGAATTAGTTTAGCTTTCATCAGTAACCTATCATTGAATTAGTTTAGTTTTTAAATGTCACTTATTAGACAGGACAACAAACAATAGAGTTTCTTTTTTTTGTTTTAACTTACTAAAATGCCGATAGAAAGATAAGAGATTGAGAGAAGAAAGAGGGAGATAGATGATGGGGTAAAAATTAGAAATACATTGAAAGATGATTTATTTTTATTAATCTAATAAACTGATCAATTTAATGTATCGTTTTTTAAACATGGTTGTTATATAAATACTCCATGCCAAAAATACTCAAATGTCCTAAAAGATTATTCAGAATACTCTAAGGACTCCTAACACTGAATTCTCTATATATGCCACTCGCCACATATACTCCACACTTCTCACTCCACTCGCCACATATACTCCACATTTCTCACTCCATTCGCCACATATACTCCACACTTCTCACTCCACTCGCCACATATACTCCACACTTCTAACTCCACTCGCCACATATACTCCACACTTCTAACTCCACTCGCCACATATACTCCACACTTCTAACCAATGTTCCCTCCAAGGTGTGGTATGAAGTGAGCAAGAAATTTTGTCTTTGAGCGACATTTTTGTTTGAGGCCAAAATATGTGAGCGATTTAAGAGATGTCGTCCGTTGGTGTGAGCGATCGTACGTGTAGTATGAGCGACGCTCTAATTACGTGTGAGCGATCACTCACGCGCTCAGCTTAGAGGGAACATTCTAACTCTACTCGCCACATATACTCCACACTTCTAACTCCACTCGCCACATATACTCCACACTTCTAACTCCACTCGCCACATATACTCCACACTTCTAGCTCCACTCGAAACATATACTCCACACTTCTAGCTCCACTCGAAACATATACTCCACACTTCTAACTCCTCTCGCCACATATACTCCACACTTCTAGCTCCACTCGCCACATATACTCCACACTTCTCACTCCACTCGCCACATATACTCCACACTTCTAACTCCACTCGCCACATATACTCAACACTTCGCACTCTCCATACTTTACATTGTTTATTTTAAAAAATATGGATAAATCTTTATCATCATCAATATTCTAATTTGAAAAATATTTAACGTTTTTAACAATTGACCAGTACATAATCATCTCTGGCC